>OY728139.1:518618194-519868194 GCA_963277665.1 Viscum album
TCAAATACAATTTAAAGCCTCATGTTGAAACATTTATAAGATTTTATTTTTACTGAGTATCCAATAAATATCCACTCATCTATAGGTGATTCAAATATTATATGATTATCCTTATTGAGAATAAATTAATTAAATTCAATGATTTGAATCCATTTCAATGTATTCATCAACCAATTATACAACTCGTATAGAGCATTTTCGTCCTTCAAACATAATAACACCCTTTTGTATATCTAGAAAAATGTAAAGAGTCCTTCCTTCATGAATTTATCTGGTAGGACCTTATCAATATGAATTGTTCTAGATATATTTTTTATAATTTAATGTATCTTATAAAAAGATCCAATTTCTTACATAGTTCCCAATACATAGATGGTTGCATTATATTTTTTGTCTTATGATAATCATCCACTTGACTATTTAAGAAAATCTATATCATTATCAATATGAAACATAATAATATTCTATGTATGGGCACTTTTATATTCCTTATTCTACTTTTCTGTACTTATAAACACCTCAAACTTGTGGGAAATGAAAAAAACCCTTGACATCCAGCTAAAATTATTAATTAAAAGAAAATAATACTTATTCCCATCAATGGATATTTGGGAGATATGTCTAAATACATCTAAATACACTAATTGAGGTGCACTTATTGACTTATATTATTTTTCCTTATACAACTATCAGATATTATTAACTTGTTAACAAGAATCACACACATGAGTATGATCACATGATAGATTATAGAGATCTTGATTTGCATCACATTCAACTAGATCCTCAATGGATGGTTGGAATAGATGGTCATATAATTTATACCACAACAGGTTTGCTTCCTATTTGGATAAAATGAACATACCTCCTTCTCCACATAAAAATTATATATTTCCCTTTTTTCTATAGAACAACTAAACTATATATTACATTTATGATACACATGTTAATATTAAATCATATTAAATGACCTGAATAACATAGTAGAATGACACTAAGAATTTTTTAACGTAGAAAATAAAAAAAAACACTTTAGTACAGATCATTTATTATCCAAAGAATTTAGATTTTCATTAGCAAATAATATTATAGAAATCATCATTTCCAAATTTGAAAACACATTATAGGTCAACTTTTGTGCTGGTAAAGAGATCATTATTCTCTATCATATGGGATGTTCATCAACTATTAATGATCAATACATAATAACTATCAGTTGTCTTAAAGGTAATATCTTCAATCACTTCCTTCTCAGATATTTTCATTTTTATATGTGTTGTTATCTTCATTCATGATACAAATTGATGTTTATAATCCTTCTCAACATATAATAGGATGAACTCATTTTACAGTACATAAAATTGATTTTCCTTCTTCATAAAAAATAATGATTCATTGAGTTGAAATAAATGACCAATTTTTTTCCCTATTGGCACATTTCTCTTCATTATTGATGATAAGTATTCATACATATATATAAATCCTCCACATCAAATATAGTGACTATAAAATGATATCCTCGAATATTTACCTTTTTTGACAGCAAGTATTGGTATTTATTCCGTTTACACCTCTTTGATAATGAATATTTATTTTTTGTGTTTTTCCTATTTCAACAATAATAATATCTAAAGTGGGGTTTATTGTTATTTAACACCAATATAATACTAGTTTTACATGGTTTCTTTATCAATTATTATTATAATTTATTCCCATATAAATTTTCAATCTCATAGAAGGTTCTTGTTGAATATGATCACCCATTAATGGTTTTTATTTTTGATAAAGCCCCATTCCATCTATATCATTTTGATTTCAATGTTTCTTCAGTTTAGATGGAAAATTATTTTCCACTTTCATCTTTTTTGTCTCCCAAATAGTTTCCTTTCCAAATGTCATATTGATATTCATGAGATTTTCATAGTATATCACACTTCATTGATGCACTTATACATCCTCTTATAGCTCACCAATGAGTTTTATTTGATTTTTAATAGGGTAATTCAAACCTTAACTTGCACTTTTTTGTTACTCAACATTGATCATGATCCAAACAATCGTTTTGAATATCTATACCATTTAAGACTTATGAGATTTTATTTATTCATCAGATTAGACTTTCCATCCTTCGGCAGATTCTTATAGTGTATGACATCATAGAGAAATTTTTTGGATTTCATCATTTTATCTCTCAAAACATCTATCTACTCAAGAGAGACTTCTAATTTCACATATTTATCAACTATTAAATTGACTTAATTTCATAATTTTTTATTTATTACCTTTTATGGGAAATTTATAGAAATGAAATTTTATCATTTTCTTCATGATCATTATTTTTCTACATAGCTTCATCATTGCATTCTACTGAACTGAAATTTAATTATAAAATGGGATTCTTATTTTTGAATAAATTTCCATTAAATAATTTGTTACCTTTCACATAGGATGAAGCCTTCTTTAGCGAAATTTCAACATCATCCTTATCATATTCATGAAAAAATTTGGTCCCCATTAATATAATTTTTCCAACCTTCTAACATCGAAAGCATGAAAGTCAGAGTTTTCTATTGAACATTCATTTTCCTCAATATATATGTGATGAATATAAATACATCAACTCAATGATATCTTCTTCTTTTTTACTATCATCAATGGTGAGATTATTCACTGCGTTGAATGCAACCACATTTGACTTATCCTTTTCAATAGACAATTCATCATCATTTCTCATTATGTATTCAATAATTGTACTGTGTAGAATATCCAATGTCAGATCATTTGGATATTTATCATCCATAAATGAGACTTTCCAACTGAAATGTTATGGTTTTCATCTCAAGATGTGATTAATGAAATTTACATATTCATGATTTTTCATGGGGCTATGCATTTGTTACATATTAAAATTCACCTATTCAAAGAATGAATCAATATATTCTTTATGGAACATTCTCAAATCCTCATACTTGTTCCACATAACTTGTAACATTGATTCTATAACTATTGAGTCACCCTAAAAATGTTTAATAAAATTCCAAACATAGAATGTGATGTTTTAAATGACATCAAATTCATATATATTACATTTTATTAGGCTCCCCATTAAGAATTTATTTATTTTTAGTCATAATATAGATATATGTATTCATCTTCAAATTAATAATCGCATTCTAAAATGGCTGAAATACCTTTCATTGTATCTATAAACACAACTATATCAAATGTTATAAATTATTTATGCATATGATCCTTCCATAATTTAAAATTGTTTTCTATCAATGATTGGAATCCCTTTATGATTAACAGCCTCCATTGGTTCCCCTTGGAGAGAAATTATAAAATCCCTCTTTTGATCTATTACCAATTGTTACGCCAACTAGTTTTAATACTCTAATACGTGTGAATTAATTTGGTAATTGATGATCTAAAAAACTACTCCTTTAGATATTGTTTCATCATTAAAAAAGGCTCAATTCTCACCAATTCCCAAATTAATATATATAAAAATGAAATCAAGCATGAAAAATAATAATTTTACTTAGTTCACCATCAATAAGATATGTTAAAGTAGAATAAAATATGAATCCTATGATGTAAAAAATACACTAAGGTTCACTGTGAAATAATGTTCTGGCTAGATCACTTTTATGCCCCGACTATCTACATTTACATTGTTTAGAGATAAATTAATACATACCATGGGACAATCCCTTAATATTTCATTTGATGGATCACTACCAGTGGAGTGGGTCACCTTCTTTTATGTTCTTTTATAACAATAATTAAATGGATCCACTCAAATTTTATGGAAATGTAGGTCCCTTTAATTGAAATAATGAATTAATATTCTATTGTATGTAGATGATCTTTAGAAGTCTATCCCATATCCAGTTGAAAACTACGTCATTAACATTGTTTTACTGGGAAATCTACTCTAGTTCACATACATTTTTCAATAATTTAGACATTAGATATATTTCACACAACTCTACCAACATTCATGTCACATTTGTGTGTGGTCACAAAACTCCAACTTTTGCACAACTTTGGAATTTTTTTCGAACTCATTCTTGAGAAAAACTCCAAGGAAATTCATGATACTATTAAATGATTCAAATCTTGGATATTATATATAGCATGTCCTACCAAAATGATGGTTTCAGCCTCTAATTTATAAAGACAATCAACAAATTCATGTAAAATCCTTACATGCCTCCCACTATGATCCAAAAATTTACATGAGGATAAAACGTCTCTTCATGAAATTATATTTGGCATGTAGATCTATTTCATGGGTTCCGATAAATCTATCTAATTTTGTCACACAAAACTAGTTTTCATAAACTTAATGAACATACATGATTTTTTTTTCTTTTTCCATGTATTGATGCATCGAACCTAACACATCACACAATTGTATATTTTGAACCACATTCACCATTACATGAAACATTTCACATTTGCATGAATATCCTTCCTTTAAAAAATAATATTTTCCAATCCTTCAAAATTTGTATCCCTATATTATGGAAAAAAATAAGAAATGGAACTACATTGTGGACTATATTTTTGTGTTTCCTCAAGAGTAACCATTCCATTGTCTTTGGACATGGTTAACATATCATGATAACAATTTCATTGGAACTAAAAAACTAACCATGAAAATATGATTTAAATAAAAATCAACCAGTAAACATTTAAATTTATTCCTGAGGTGTTTTTTTCAATATTAAAACATGTTATAATTATTTTGTTCCTTAACTCCTATATTTCCATGTTTTACAATTTTTTGTTTTTTTAATTAGGTTTCATTCCAACCAATCTAATTCATCTATAATGTCTAATTTAATGTGAGATTTAATATTATTTATAAATAATTACTCCATATTATTATATCTACCTTATAAAATGAAAATCACATGTGTGTTTGAAATTAATTTTAGCATAAGCATATGTGTTGGACTCCTAATGTATTAATCATCTTTTAATGATCACAAATCTCAATAATAATTACACATCTTGTTTTAATTACTGTAAATTAATCTTTTTATTAATTAAAAATCTTTTCCATGATCACAATTATTCCTTATCATATCAAACCTTTGAATTTATGTTTCATGTTCTCTTACTAATAAATGGTTAAGCTTAATTAATTTTTTTAATATTACTGTTTAAGTTAGAATACAGTTAATTGTCTAAGTATCCAGACATCGTGAAGAACACACCATGACCTAGACACTATGAAGGACACACCGTCACTCTGACACCATGAAGGACACACCGTGACCCAGCCACCGTGAATGAAACACCGTGAGTCAGACACCGTGACTCAGACATCGTGATCCAGACACCGTGACATGGACACACCATGAAGCACATACCATGAAGGAGACACCGGTAAAAATAGACCCCGTTTTCACAACTACTGTGACACTGTTTCTTAAACTTTTTTCAATATCATTTAAATAATACTAACAGACATATTTGATGTTTTAATGCAATTAATGTTATTTAATGATATTTGTTGGTCTATTAGGAAACCTTACCTCATACATATGGAAAATAAAATCATTAATATTGTCGTAACTCATGGAATATAAATAATATTGAGCAATAGTAGAGGATACACTCGTTCTTGACATGTCTCGACGGACATACTACAATACACACGAGCTCTGTACTGAACCAATGAACAATCCTGAGCACAACTGTGAAGAACACATTGCACGATCCTCAAAGAAAGTACATACATGTAATCCTACATTACTGAAGAACACACAAAGTACTCTGGAGTCAAGAGAACATCTTCTATCCTTGAGAAACAAAAGGTGAACCCCAACACTCTATTTTTGAATAGAAAAAATAAAGAAGGATGTATAAGCATTTCTGCTGAATCCAATGAGTCCAGAGCTACACTACCAATCACTAGAGCTTTCTTAACATTTATATTCTATATCTATGTTATTATATTAACTATTTTCAAGAAGTGTGTGTATCCTGTTTATTTCACACACACACTATCTCCTGTGCTGAACTGTAGGATATCACAATAATCACACCAAAACTTCTTACTCTTGTTTACCCATGACAACTATGGATGAGGTCCTTGTGAGGTATTTTCTTTATATTTGTTAGCCACAAAGAATATTGGTAGAGGTCCCTGTGTGGCTTGGAAAACCTTGTACTGTTGTGAACCCCGATCCAGGGTGTGGATCAAATTTATATATAAATTTGAGAGGACTAAGTCTCGTCTTGAGACTGAACCTCTTGGTTATATCTTCTGTGCATTTTTAGTTTTAGTTCAAACTATACAATATCTAATTTATATTCAACTGCATATAAATTTTACATAAAAATATATTTTAAAGTAACTTTGATAGTTAATGTAGCAAGTGTTTGTATTTATTTTAAATAAATGGGTTAGTTTCAAAAGATAATTTAATCTTCTGATTAAATTAACAGAGAACTAATTAGTCTTATAAGAATCTAATTGATTATTTACATGTTTATAAATTCACTATAGTTTAACTTGTTTTATAAATTGGGGGAATTTTATAGAAAATAGTTTTAATAGAAATTTTAATTGGATCTAAATCCACCCCCCCCCCTCTTGAGTGTCCACTATGACCAAAATTTTGTATCAGAGGATGTTTTTATTAGAACTAGTTTTCAAAACATTCTTTTTTTCAACTATGATTTTATTTGAATCTTTAAAGATCATAAATTGATGTTAGTTCTAAATTGTATCTCTTTAAATATCTTTTTTAAAATTTAGATATGGAAAATAGACTAAAAGTTTCTACTACTAACATGCCACCTTTCATCAATGGTACAAACTATGCTCAATGGAAACTTAAGCTGAAAATTCATTTAGAAACCATGGGTTTTGATATCTGGACTACTATAGAATATTAATATAAAATTACAGAATCTGAAAGAACAACGTGGGATGAACCTATTAAAGTAGCATACAATAATAACTGTAAATCTATGAATGTGTTATATTGTGCATTAGGATATGAATAATTCAATAGAATATCTTCTTGTAAAACAGTTTATGAAATTTCAGATACTTTATGTGATTCTCATGAGGGAAAAACTAATGTTAAATAAATGTGAATAAATACATATACTATTAAATATGATAATTTCAAAATGAAAACTGATAAACATATTTCTGATATGTATCTCATGTTTAATGAGATATTTATCACAATGAGTTCACTTGGATAGGTTGTTCCAGCAAAGGAACAAATCCTGAGGATACTGAGATGTGTTCCAGATAAATGGAGAGGCACTTCTGTTTCAATCAGATAATCATGTGACATTGGAGCACTTCCTGTCAAAGAGATTATTGGTAAGCTTATGATGTATGAGGAAGAACTCATGGTGAATAAAGAAAAATATGATTAACCCAAGAGAAAATAAGTGGCATTTAAGTCTACTGCTTCAATTATAAAAGACATAGACAAAGGTCAAATACAAACTGAAAGTTCAACAAGTGAAAGTTCAGACTATGACAATGATGCTGAAATGGCACAAATATCAAGGAGGATTAAGAAATTCTATAGGAAGAAGAAATTTTACAGAAAAATAAACTACAAAGTAAATGTGACAACATAATTCAGTGGAAAAAGGATAAGAAGAAGTCTGATAAGGAAGTAGATAGATCCTTCTATGAATGCAAAAGGATAGGAAAAATCAAGGCTGACTGTCCAAAATTAAAATTCAAAAAGAAACATGATTATAAGGACAAGAAGTACAAGAAATCTATGAAAGATACTTGTAGTGCTTCAGAAGACATCACAAGTGAATCTAAAATTTCTTATTATGAAAGGAATTGTTCCAATATGTGTTTCATGACCAACACATCTGTGGTAACATTAAATACTCCGGTATTAAATTCCTATTATTCCAGGGTTGATGCTGAATCTAATTCTGATTCTGAATATATGTCTAAAGCTGAATTATTTGAATACTATAACCTAATAGATGGAACATGAAATGAACTTATGGACAAATATATGTCATTAAAGAAATAGAATTCTATCACTACAAATGTTAAATCTTCCCTTGATATAGAGAAAGAAATGAATGATCAACTGTTAAAGGAAAATACAGAATTGAAAATCTCTAATGAGAAACTTAGAAAGGACATAGAAAAAATCACAAATGAAAAAGATACATTAACTCAAATTCTAGGAAAGCAAGGTTCACCAAATATACACTACTACTTTAGGATACCAACCTAGAAAAGGACAGTTTACTAAAACTTGATTTATTGCTAAATCTGGACAAAATTCTGCTAGTTCTAATTCTTGAAATTCATATACTTCATCTAGTTACTCGCATAGTTATAGATCAAATAGACATTATCTTTCAAAATCTCTTGATTCATTAAAATATATGAGACCCGTAAGACAAAATTGGGTGCCAGAATCATTGATTTCTAACATGTCTGGACCCAAGAAGATCTGATTACCAAAGTCATTTCCCATCTATATCTGTTTTGTAGGAAACCTGTTTGAAGAGTTCCCACAAAAAGACATGGAATTTGGAAAGTGGATTTTAAGACATATGTATGGGGATTACTCATGCTACAAGAGCCTAATAAAGATTTATGGAGGCCATGTCACCTTTGGTGATGATTCTATGGGGAAAATCGTCGGCCTTGTCCAAATTGGTAACACTAACTCAGTTCTAATTTCTAATATTTTATTTGTTGATGGATTGAAATATAACATGTTATGTATTTCTAAATTATGTGATGATGTCTTTAATGTTAATTTTGAAAATGATTCTTGTAATGTTTTTAATTCTAATAATGTGTTAATATTTTCTGCTTTATGAAATGAAACTATTGATGTAGTTGATTTAAATTCTTTAGCTAAGAAAAATGTTACTTTTTTAAATTCTTTTAATAAAGAGTCTTGGTTATGGAATAGGAGATTAGGACACTAAAATATACACTCACTTAGAAAAATAACTATAAATAACTTTGATAGAGACTTACCCAAACTAGTGTTTCAAAATGACCAAGTTTGTAATCCATTTCAAAAGGGAAAACAACACAAAATCTCTTTCAAATCAACGAAAGAAGTCTCAACTTCTCAACCTCTCGATTTGGTTCACATGGACTTGTTCAGACCATCTATAGTTTCTAGCATAAATGGGAAGCACTATGTATATGTCTTAGTGGATGGCTTTTCTAGATATACATGGGAATACTTCTTGGATCAAAAAAGTGAAGCTTGCTCTTACTTTGTTAAATACTCCAAGTCTGTATAAAACCTTAGAGGACTTATGATTAAAACCCTGAGAATTGATCATGGCCGTAAGTTTGAAAATCAAGAATTTGAATCTTATTTCTCACACAATGGCTATAGTCACAAATTTTCTGCTCCTAGGACACCTCAGCAGAATGGTGTAGTAGTAAGAAAGAATAGAACCCTTCAATAAATAGCAAGAACTATGCTAAATGAGTAGGACCTGCCTATGTATTTTTTGGGCTGAAGCTGTAAATACAATGTGTTATATCATAAAGAGAGTGTTAGTAAGACATGTTCTAAAAAATACCCGTTATGAATTATGGAATAATAGAAAACCTAAATATAGATACTTTAGAGTCTTTGGTTGTAATGTCTTTATTCTAAATACAAAGGATAATCTAGACAAGTTTGCTTCTAAGAGTGATGAAGGAATATTATTAGGATATTATATGACTAGAAAAGTCTATAGAGTTTTCAATAAGAGAACCAAGTGTGTGGAAGAATATGTTCACATCAAATTTGATTAAACTTATCCATATGATCATAAGTCATCTCTTGAAAATCATGAAGAAGATTTATCAGTTCTGAACCTTAATGATAAAATAAAAGAACCTACTGTATAGACAACCAGTTCTGAAAATATTTCCGAATCTAATCCTAATGAACCCGAACCTAGAGAAGAACCTGAAATCTCTAGCCCTACATTTACTAGATCAATTAGGATTCTAAATAATCATCTTTTAGATGTTGTTGATGGTAATATAGATAGAGGGACATAAACTATAGCTTCTCTCAGAAATCAGGTTGAAAACCAAGCCTTCATGTCACAGTATGAACCTAAAAACATTGATGATGCTATTAATGATGAATTTTGGGTAATTTCTATGAAAGAAGAACACAATCACTTTTAGAGGAATAATGTTTGGAAACTAGTAGAAATACCTAAGGACACTTTCACCATAGGCAGTAAATGGGTGTTTAGAAATAATGTATATGAATCCGGAAATATAGTTAGAAACAAAGGTAGGTTTGTTGCACAAGGATATAGTCAAGAGGAAGTAATTTACAATGATGATACTTTTTCTCAAGTAGCCAGAGTAGAAGCCATTAGGATATTACTCGCTTATGCTACACATCTAAATTTCAATCTATATCAAATTGATGTCAAGAGTGAATTCTTAAATGCATCTATTGTTGAGGATTTTATTTGAACAACCACATGGATTTACAAACCCTTATTTTCCAAATCAGATTTTCAAATTATCAAAACCATTATATGGTTCAAAAAAGATCCAAGATCCTGGTATGATAGATTAAGTACTTTTCTAATTTTTAATGGTTTTAAAAAAGGAATAGCTGATCTTACTCATTTTATAAAACTAATTTCTAAAGATGTTTTAGCTGTAAGAATTTATGTAGAAGAAATTATATTTGGTTATTCATAAACTTCATCATGTATTGATTTTTCTAAAATGATGAAAAAGGAATTTGAAATAAGTTTAATGGGTGAACTTAAATTCTTTCCTCGATTTCAAATCTTTCAAAACAATGATAGAATTATTTTAACTCAAAGTAAATATAATAGAGATCTTTTAAAAAAACTTTTATTGGATAGCAGTAAAGGTACTGACACTCCCATGAGTACAACCTGTAAGATGGATCTTGATGAAGATGGAAAATCTGTAGATCAAACCACTTATAGAATAATGATTGGAAGTCTACTCTACTTGACTGCTTGTCATCCTGATATTATGTTTAGTTTGTTTATGTGTTCTCATTTTCATGCAAACCCTAAAGAGTCACACATAAATGTTTAAATAGAATTTTCAAATACCTCATGCTTACTCCAAATTTTGGACTATTCTATCCAAAATGACAATCATTTGAACTAGTAAGTTATTATAATTCTGATTTTTATCGATGTAAGTTTGATAGAAAAAGAACCTATGGAACATGTCACTTTTTAAGAAAGTCACTAGTATCATGTTGTTGTAAGACACAAAATTTGGTTGCATTAGCTACTGCAGAATCTGAATAAATAGATAATGGAAGTTGTTGTGGACAAATTTTGTGGATGAAACACAATTTACTATAATATTGATATCAAATAATACATGTCCCATTAAATTGTGACAACACAAGTGCTATTATCATTTCAAATAATCTTGTTTCACATTCTAGGACAAAGCATATTGATGTAATACATCACTTTTTGAGGGATCAATACCAAAAAGGTGATATCACTTTAGAATTCATTGGTAGTGAATATCAACTTGCTGATATATTTACTAAACCATTAAATTATAAGAGATTAGACTACATCATACATTATATTTGTATGATTAACCATATATAGGCATCTTACAGATATTTCTGTTTAATATTTTACTATATTTTACTTTAAGGTTTCATGTTCACTATTTCTCAGTTACTGTTTCATGTTTATGGTCTCAAAGTTAAGACCTTGTGTTCACGGTTTGTCACCTAACTGTCTCACCATGACAGAACAATTTACTCATTGTCTCACTGTGACTGCAGAGAATGGTCACTATCTCACCATGACGACCACCAACTATCTCACAGTGATGACTGTTTCTCATCGCACCATAACTCATATTCACAGTCTCACTGTGAAGATTATTTATATATTTATTTTAACACACATCGCGGTAATTTTTTTTCACCACTGTTTACATTCCCGTGTTTTTGTTTTTATAATTCCTGACATTACAAAATGATAAAACATATGGGGTTTCACTCCGTTCCTTACCCGAGCTTTCTCCTGCTCACTCTCTCGAACCCTCTTTACCTTGAAAACCTTCTCTCCTTCTCTCTTGATCGAATCTTTAGTAGATTCCCAGGACGACGCATCCATATTCACCCTCATATGAGAAGCTCCGCACAAAGAAATAGAAAATGGAACCGAGGATAGCACCCGATGGACCTCTAAATCTGAATTTAGTAAGCCGTACAGTAGTACCTGAAAAAGAGATTTTCCCTGATTGGATGCTCTCTAGAAAGTCTTTGTTCCTGAAAATCTTAAGAGAACAAGGATGGATTGAATGGTTCTTTAGGCAAGATAGACCAATTTATCTAAAGTTGGTATATCAATTTTACCAATATTTAAAGTTTTCCATTGATGCTGGAGAAATATTTTTTGTGACAAGCTGGATCAATGGACAAAAGTTTTATTTCCCTTCGAGGCTATGGGTTGCATGCCTGAGAATTCTTCATGAAGGGATTTGTGATGATTACAAGAGAGACCCTCCATCAATAACTGACATATTTGATCTATAAAATGCACTAGAGATCTTGGAGGGAAATGGAACCAAGAGAAGGTCCATAACAGGTGAATTGGATGGGGAGACAAGACTGTTGTTCATGTTTGTTCATAATTTGATTAGTCCAAGAAAAGGAGATTTTTTTGTGATGAATTATCATGATGTGTTCCTGGTTCACCTGTTAAAGAATGGCCATTAGATCAATCTTTGAAAATATGTCACTAACCACATAAGTGATCTGATTAATGTCACTTCCAAATCAACATCCTTGTTTTAATCAAGGATTATTTTGGCCATGTCAGTTGCCAAGGGAGTGGTTGATCCAAATGAAGAAAAGCTAAAGAATTTTTATTTCTGTTTATCCATGCCGATCATCAGAAGGTTGAAAATTAATTGGAATCCTTGGATGAAGTAGTGGGTTGAGGATAATGATCAACTTTATAATAAGTATAATCCTGTTGATTATCCAAGAAGGCCAAAGAACCTAACATACCCTGGTTTGGAACTAGATGAAGTGGCTGAGTACTCATAAGAGGAAGAAGAAGAAGAAGAGGCTGAAATACATCAAGAGGAAGAAGCTCCTGTTGAGAAATAATGGACTGTTGTCCCAGCTGTTGTTCCTCCTGAAAAACCACTGGGAGAGGATTTTGTTGATGTTTTTAAAGAAGGAGAATCTCCTAATGTTCATGAAGAGGAAGAAGCTCCTGCTTCTAGATATGACATTGATCAGGAAATTCAGTCTCAGGTTGCAAGAGATTCGTTTATTCCTTTTATAGAGCAGTAAGCCATGGAAGAGCCTGGGGGTGCAGAATACCCCCCTGTCATGGAAGAAGATGATCAAGGAGAAATCCCTAGTAGGGAAAATTTTAATCGAGAGGATCTCCCTGTTGAAAAAGAATCATGTCTGGCAGCACAACCAGTGGAATAGTCAGTTTCTGAGTACATACCCTCTACTGAAGAGAGGATGTAAATTTCCTTTCAGCTGGAAAGGCAAGAATTTGCTGATGAAATTAGAGCTGATGCAATGGATCTTAAACCAACTCCTGAGAATCAATAATATGAAATGAAAGTACATTTTGAGGTGGAGGAACCTCAAAAAATTGAGATTGATGAAGCTGGATCAGTTGAATCCTCTCAAAAAACTGTCACATATTCTGTGTATACTCGATATGAATTTACAAGCTCTTATGATGTGAGTGAATCAGAGCATGTGAGTGAAACTGGTATAGATCTCTCTTCATTGATTCAACTGAGGTCAGTAGCTCACCTAGAACCAGAACTAGAGCCTCAACCTCAACCTCAATCTGAATATGAAATTGAATCAAATTCTGAAACGTAACCAGAATCTGCATTGGAACTCGTACCACTACCTTAATCTACTCTCTTACACAAGAAACAATCATTTGAAACTAAGGATGACTTGAAAGTCTTTGGAGAGACTCTCTTGGCTAGAGTTGAGAAGATTATATTCTCTCATCCTCGTCCAGTGACTCAACTAAGTCAAGAAGATGCATCGATTCTTTTGGAAAATATTATTCTGCATATTCAACCAAGGATGATCGGTGAAATACAAGAAGTCAGATCTGAAAATAAGTTCCTCAATTATAATGGAGAATGTTTGAAAGGTTTGGTGGAAAACCAGCAAAGAGAATAATCTTCAAGATCAGTGCCTACTCCTGTTTCTGCTCTGATCCCTGTTAATGCTTCTCCTGAACCAGATGGTTCCATCCTTTATAGAGAGATTGTGTCTCAATTGCATCCTTATTTGTTATCTTTTTCTAAAAAGATTGGAACAAGACACACAATGATGCTGCAACGCATGAGAGAGATTGTAGAAAATCTCAATATGCTCACAGATGAGTACACTGGATGTCTGAAAAAAGTATTGAAACAACTCAATGTTCTTACCAAAGCTGTCAAGGCTTCTCCTCCCTCTTTTAAGACATATATTCCCTTTATGGATGATTCATTGCTTAGATCGATAAATATGAAGAAATTCAGAATGATTTCAGTGGCTTGGATCTGTCTCCTTTTTCAAAAGTGGATAAGAACAGTTATCAAGATTTCAACCTGGTTAGAATTCATTCCAAGATTACCAATGATGCTCAACAAGAGATCACCAAGAAGATAGACTTTTATCTCACCCATATTTTAACTAAAAGTGACATGAAAAATCACTTTAAGTATCTTTTGGAAAACCTGGAAATCTCTCCAGTAACTCAAGCTTTTAAAGCTCAAGTTCAGAAGCTTACTGAGTTCACCATATTGTTGGAAAAATTCATGGAGAATAAGGACGATTTTGAAATAGATATGCAATATATTGGATAAATAATTACGGATTTCATCAATCATTTGGAGCCATATCATCATGTGAAATGTACTGCTATCATTTCCCCAGCTGCTTCACCCCTTACACCTAGTCTACCTGCACTAGCCTCGACTACCATATCAGTATACCATTCCCTTTCTCAGATCAGACCAGTCATTCTTGATCAACAATAGACTAGATCTTCTACAGCTCCTACCTTGGATCCCTCAATATTTGATGGTCTACCTTTACCATCTTTGTCTACTACCTCAATTCCTTCTTCTACATTCGCTCCAGATCATGATGATAAAGGAAAAGAGACAATCAATCTGTGATAAAAACCAATGTTTTTTAATTTTTGATGTGATATACTTTATTGTTTCCAGTTAGTATTTCTCCTGTATGTTTTATTATGAACCTTCTTAATGACAAATGTAGTGTTTCACTCCATTCTCATTACTTTTTGATAAAATCAAAAGGTGGAGAAACAGTGAAGTGTTATCTCTTATTCTTTTATTAATTCTTATTATATATGTTATTTTCTCTAATGTTTCATTTCTTTTATATTTTAACTATACATGATATGTGATCATCAAAAAGGGGGAGATTGTTGGACTCCTCATGTATTAATCATGTTTTAATGACAAAAAATCTCAATAATAATTGCACACCATGTTTTTATTACTGTCAATTACTCTCTTTATTATTTAAAAATCATTAGCATGATCACAACTCTTACTTATCTTATCAAAACTTTGTATTTATTTTTCAAGTTCTCTTACTTGTTAATGGTTAATATTAATTCATATTCTGCATATTACTATTTAAGTTTGAATATAGTTAATTGTCTAAGTACCCAGACACTGTTAAGGACACACCATGAGGTACACACTATGAAGGACACACCGTGACCTAGACACCGTGAAGGACACACCGTGACTTAGACACTGTGAAGGACACACCGTGACCCAGACACCGTGAATGACACACAGTGAGTCAGACACTGTGATCTATACACCATGACATGGACACACCGTGATGTGCATACTGTGAAGGAGACACCGGTTCAAAGAGACATCGTTTGTATAACTACTGTGAAACCATTTCTTAACCTTTTTTTTCAATATCATTTAAATAATACAAACGGTCATATTTGAGATTTTTAATGGAATGAATGTTATTTAATGATAGTTGTTGGTCTGTCAGAAAACTGTACCTCGTACCTATGGAAAGGAAATCATTCCTATTGTTGGAGCTCAAGGAATTTAAAGATGATTGAGATGTAGTAGAGGATTCACTCGTGCTTGACACGTCTCTACACACATACTATAATACAAGAAATCTCTGTACTGAACTGAAGAACAATACTGAGCACAAATATGAATAACACATTGCGCGATCCTCAAAGAAGTTCCATACATGCAATCCTACATTACTGAAGAACACATGAAGTACTCTGGAGTCAAGAGAAAAACGTCTCTCCTAGATAAACAAATGATGATCGAAGGTACTCTATTTTTAAACAGAAAAACAAGAGAAGGACTCAGAAGCATTTCAGCTGAATCCAACGAGTCCAGAGCTGCACTACCAATCACTAGAGCTTTCTTAACTTTCATATACTATCTCTAAGTGACTTATTATCTATTTTAGAGCAACGTGTGTATCCTATTTATTTTACACACAAATTGTCTCCTATGATGAACTGGAGGACATCACAATCCTCACACCAAAAATCCATATTCTTGTTTACCCATGAAAATTGTTGAAGAGGTCCTTGTGAGGCCTGGTCTTCATTTTTGTTACCCACGAAGAACAGTGGTAGAGTTCCCTGCATGGCCTGGACAGTCTTGTACTGTTGTTAACCTTAATCCAGGGTATGGATCAAATTTATATATAAATTTGAGAGGACTAATTCTTGGCTTGAGAATGAACCTATTGGTTATATTAGTTATGCATTTTTAGTTTTTGTTCATACAGTACGGTATGTTATTTTTATTCTGTTGCTTATTACTTTGAAATAAAAATCTATTTTAAAGTTAATTTGAAAGTTAATCTACCAAGTTCTTGTCTCTATTGTAAATCAGTATGTTAGTTTCAAAAGCTAATTTAATATTCTGATTAGATTTACTGAGAAGTAATCAATCTTTTTAGATTCTAATTGAAAATTTACAGTTTTAAAAATTCACTACAGTTTAACTTGTTTAATAAATTGGGGGAATTTAATTGAAAATATTTTTAACAAAAATTATAATTTGAACTCAATTAACCCCCCTCTTGAGTGTCCACTCTGACCAACAATATGTAATGTGTGAAAGACAATACCTTAACCCAAACTATTCTAATAAATATTTAAATATGAAGAGGTTAATTTTTTCATTATAGAAAAGAAAATCCATTAAAAGAGAATATTTTATATATATTAACAATTAATAATATCAATTTAAATGATTTATTAAAATAACATTTATAATAATGTAATATTAATTCAAATTTGGAAATTACTTATTTAATTTGAATTTAGAAATATCCATAGACTAATGGAATTCAAGATAATATTTTTAGATATATTAAAAATTATGTAATAAGATAAAAAATAAATGAAACTCAATAATTAATACTATTTACAAAACTCTTTATATTTTTAGTATCATTTATTCTATTTAATTACTAAGTAAATAATAATTGTTTCAGTGTTTCATTATACTTTGAGTAACTAATTATTTTCATCAAAATAATGAGAAATATTTATTATTAAAAGATATTATTTATCTTTCAAAATAATTATTATATCCAAACCTATGTGGGGTTTCTCCCTATCCCTATGCATTATAGAAACTAATAGTAAAAAAGGAATGTTTTTTCCTTTTTCATTACTTAACTAATTATATAGGTCACATTCATGGTAATGTTTTCAATAAACTAAAATATTCTGATTCAAAATTAATCACTGTCAAAATATGTCAATTACATGGGTGTTGGATAAGTTTTTTTTCATTATTACCCCTAATATTCTGTGGTTAATCACTAAGTATACCTGTTTTATCATTAATAACTATAATTAACTTTAACTGTAATGGCTCGGACCTCTCTGGTCCATTCCATAATGAAAATCTGGGGTTTTAGATGTTCCGAGAGGTCAAGGTGACTTATCTCCAACACTTTTCCAATTTTCCAGTTCGGTAAACCGTTCCAATGGTAGACAGCTGTGAAAAGTGCAACAGTAACCTTCTGTGAACGATGTCATCGACAACCTTTTATGAATATTTCCATCAGTGAAAAGTTCTATTGGTAACCTCTAATGGTAACCTCTCTTTCCTTCTCAAAATTTCGAATTCTATGAGTAGTTCCATCGGTGAACTATTCTATCAGTTACATGTAACATTATCCTCTCTTTCCTTTGCTAAATTTCCAATTCTAGGAATAGTTCCATCTGTGAACAGTTCTATCAGTAACCTCTAATGGTAACCTCTATTTCTTTTGCCGAATTTCCATTTCCATGAATAGTCCCAATAGTGAAGAGTTCTATTGGTGAGGTCTAACAATAACCTCTAACAGTAACCTTAATCTGTAACCTCTATCGGTAACCTCTATTTCCTTTTCCAAATCTTGTGTTTTGTGAACAGTTTTCCCATAACGTTGACCATTTCATTATGTTTTCCATATTTTGAGTTTTTGAATAGTTTTTCCAGAATGGTGACCTTCTAACAGTGAGGTTCATGAACAGTGTCTAACAGTGAGGTTCATGAACAGTGTCTAACAGTGAGGATCATGAATAGTGTCTATTGGTGAGGTTCATGAATAATGTCTAATGGTGAGGTTGATGAAAAATTTCTAACGGTGAGGTTCATGAACAATTTATAATGGTGAGGTTCATGAACATTGTCTAATGGTGAGGTTCCTAAATAGTGTCTAACATTGAGGTTTATGAACATTGTTTTTTTCCTTTGCCATTTTTGATTTCGTGAACAATGTTTCCAACCTCCTACAGTTTTGCCCCTTTAGCATTTTCATTTGACATAAAATTCATTTAAGGCCTCATTTTAAGGACTATAATTCCGATTAAAAGTCCATAACTCCAATATTAATTATTCTTAAGGCTCATGTTGTTTATACATGGTCAAACCATGTGGTTTAATGCGATATGTTTTTAATGGGAAATTAAGTATATCTTAAATCATTTCTCCATTAAATATTCTAAAGGGATGGGATATCTTCCTCCCTAATCATTCCTCATTCATCCCATGAGATGCTAAAACCTTTCATTCTATTACATAGGACATTCATAACAAAAATTTCCTCCTTGGATTGGTTCTAATCTGTTTTGATGCAACCAAGCTGTATCGACCAATATTCAATATAAGGTACGTTTTATCATCTTTCTATTGGTGTTCACCTTCTCCTATTTCCCATTTCCAAATTATAGAATGTAATACCTATTTATCTAATAGGATTTTCTTGGGTTTTGGTTTGTGTGGTCATTCCATGGAATCCTCGGGTGGATGTAGTTGACCCGAGAGGAGAATCGTAACACGTTGGGTGGAAAAAGAACGTCAGGACCTGTTTGAGGTAGGGGATTCGTTGCTTCTATTTTATTTTACATGAAAATATATTGTTAGCATGTTTTATCCCACTGG
Organism: Viscum album; assembly: GCA_963277665.1. Lineage (NCBI taxonomy): Eukaryota > Viridiplantae > Streptophyta > Magnoliopsida > Santalales > Viscaceae > Viscum > Viscum album. Next base: position 518,637,690 of record OY728139.1, read on the forward strand.
ATAGAAAGGTAATTGACATAAAAAAATTTGAATCAGAAAAATAAATTGATATTGGTCTTATGTTTTTTCCCTTGTTTTCTAGATATGGTGATATCCATGCTTTCTTCGTTTAGCTATTTCTTCATGACGAAAATTGGTAAAGAAAATAAATTATAATTAATTGATAACTGTTGGCTATGGATAAAGAGGCATAAAAATTAATCTGTTTCATCTAGTTTAAATTTGATGTTAATAAAATTGGTGCATTGAGCATGTATAATTATATTTGATAGCTTACTGATTAGGGTTCCCAAATTTTGGAACCTATGAATAATAAATATGTTAATTCAAGATGGATTAATGAACTGATTGTTTGATAATTCCTTAAAAGGTTCTTGAGTTACCCTATTGGTTGATGTTTGTTTTCTTGCTACTTGTGTTGTGAAATGAGCATGGATTGCTGTTTTGATATGTCGGGGCTTGGAGACTATTGTTTGTGGCAGTAGATGACACCTAGACTGGTGATATGCATCGTTTAATGCATGTGGGTGTTGGGGAGGACACCAGGGGTGATGTAATGGGATAGATGTGATTGTTGGATGCTTGTAGATACTTATTTGTTGATTGTTGGCTTTACCTTTCCTCTCTCCTCCAGGCAGCTGGTCTTGCATACCCTTCATCTAAATGATGCGAAGACGCATGGGGTATGCCACGTGCTTTCCATGTTTATCTTCTCAAGAAAGGATGGGTCTACTCTCTTTCTATAGGTGTAAATGACTCAACTATTAGTATATCTACTCACCGTGTTTACCCCCCTCGTGTTTAGTAGCATAAAATGTTATTCTAGGATGCCTGGGAATGTGGGAAAGTAATTTTATAATGAATAATTGAAAAAATGGTGTTAACGATGGGGTTAGAGTTTTCTGAATCATAATGATCAGGTTTTAATTTTTATGGGACAGTGGACATTGGGTGTATTGATAATAAAATTTAATGTGGAATTTTTCGTGGTTAATTAATGTCTAAAGAATTAATTAACTTAAAGTGCATTGCATAAAAAGGAAAAGAAATAATTTTTTAAAATATCTCTTAACGGTTGGGTGTTTATAGTATACCTTGTCTTAGATGTGGTAGCTCGGAGTCCGAGAGACGTTAGTATCAGGTTGGTATCAGACTAGGTTATTCCCATAGTGTGGTTGTGAGATATAATATATTCTCTACCTTTTGTGTTTCTATACACTTCTCCACTCTGTCAATAAGGGAAACTGGCGCCCCAGGATTCTGAGTCCTGGGGGTGTTTTCCCCAACATTGCAATAGGAGAATGAATGGATTACTACCCACTTTTTCCCCTCTCTTTTCTCTTGGTACATACTTCTGCTAGTAGGCACAATAGTTACAATTCCTCATATATATGTGTAGAGGGTTGTAATGGCTTGTGGTTATTCACACACATATATTCTGTATATAGTATCATATGGACAACTATATGAGTAACATGTATAGGATGTGATGCATTTAGGATCCTTACTTAGTGTATGGGCTATAATGGATTGAGGTATAATACCCGACATATGATACATGTTATTCAAGTGGTGGTGGCAATTGGAAACTACCTAGTTACTTTCTTTCATAGATGTGGTGGTTTTGTTGCATGAGGTGTATCTTTTAGTGCTTCACCCAGGTGTCTGTGGGATAGCCTTTTTTGAGAGAGATGGTCAGGACGTGCAACTTTGGGGAAAAGTGGAAAACAAGTAGGGAAGTAGTAGTGGGGCACCCTTGATATTCTTTATTATATGATATATTCTGGCAAGCGTTACATGGTGAGAGTAGGCAGGGTGGTGTTGGGAACGTAGTATACCTGTTTATGTGACGAGTTAGATTCACTTGTTGTTCACTGTGATTTAGCATGATTTCATTAATTTTTCATGAGAGGATTTGGGGAGGATCTTACTGAGTATACTGTTATACACTACCTATGTATATATACTCTGTTTTTCAGGTCACTTGGAGCAGGTTGGAGATCAGGATAGTTTCTTTAGGATTGGGGTTTTAGGAGTTGTTCGGGATTGTGGTTGCTGCAGTTTTTAGTTTCTTTTGAGTACTTGTGGATTCCCCCTTCTATTTGTAGTACTTCTTCAAAAAATTACATATGTGCACTTGGTTTTTCATTTAAATTTCAGTTATGAGATGGAGTTGGTTAGTTTCTATCTTATATATCTCTTCTTCATGTATTCTCTTAGAGGGTAATTCCTCCCATTTGTGTGATTACAATACCCTCGGTGATAGTAGCCAACCCAAGGAATACTAGAGGTCGGACTCATGGGGTCATTATCTCCCTTCTCAAATTGACAACCTAGGAGGGGTACACTTTGTGGGTAGGGGGTTTTGCTAGAGTGGTATCTAAGTTCTGGTTGAGGGATATGATGGTGTTCGGAGTAAGGAACAGGTGAGGTTACATGGGTTGGTAGGGAAACAATGTCCTTCCTATTTAGAAAATGAGTTAAACACTAGAGACCGGCTGAGACATAGGCGTTTGGGGCCCCCTATGATCTGATGTATGGACATTTAATTTTATAATGGCTACTAATCAAGGTGATAAATGTTGCAGGGTAGAAACCTATGAAAGGATCATGCATCATTCTTATTTATTCCAGTGTTTGAATTGGTAGATATTTGGAGAGGTTAAAATAAAATGAATAAAATAAAACAATTAATTATTTAACGTTAATTCGTCCACATTCTAGGTTTTTTAGCTCTAACGGTTTGTTATTTTATAGGTATGACTCCAGGTCGACATCCTCTTCAGTTTTTTGTAGAGAATGTCTAGTATGTTGTTCTAGAATATCGTAGCATGGTAGATGTTAACGACGAAGACACATGGAGGAATACACTATAAGAGTTTCAGTGCCAAAGTCTGTTGAAGTATCTCGGCTCTATTTTAGATTTAGTCATAGAATACTGGTTGGAGGAGGTCGTGATATGCTTCAGTTCGATCCGTGCTTGGAAAGAGCACTTGGTGTCCTTTGTTGTGATGATGTTTTGTGGAGTAGCGAGGTAGTGGAGGTTTATTTTCCTCGGGGATCGTGAGGAGTAAGCAATTTCATGGGAGGATTTCCCAGATAGGTTTAGATTCATGTTTCTTTCATCGATTGTGAAGGAGTCTAGCCGCCAGGAGCTTCATACCCTTTGACAGGGAGCTATAGTGTTCGAGAATTTGGAATGCTTTTCAAGAAACATTTACGATATGCTTTGGACCTGTTATCATATCAGGAGGCTAGGGAGAGGAATTTTGAGGATGCTTTTCTTACAGAGATCCTACACCAGGTATGCCCATTTATGATGAAAACATATCTTGAGGTGCTGGCGAGGGCATAGGTGGTTGAGAGGACTTTGGCCAATACTGGATCATAACGAGAGGCGAATCGTCATGATTCCTCACGAAGCAGGGCTGTGGACCAGGGTTGTTGGTTTTTAGGGCATAAGAGTTTCTGTTTAGCACAGGGTAGGTCCCAGCCCTTCACATCTTGTTTCTCTAGAGGTAGATACTCTCCAGCATATTCCAAGGGATCAGGAGCTTCGTTTTTTATGGTGGTCAGGGTGATCATCATAGGCAGTGCCTGACCTTTTAGAGGGGTCATCGTGCACTTGGTGTTATGCTCTAGGTTCCTCCGTTGAGGTAGTTCCAACAGAGGCTGCATCATCATTTTGCACCAACATTAGATCAGCAAAGGGTAGATGGGGTAGGCTGAGGACATCCCCCTGATGATCCCGGTCCCTAGAGAGCAGAGCACGACTGTGGTGGTGGTCATCATCATCCTGAGAGAGGTAGTAGAGGATGTCGTTGTCAGCTTCATGCTCTAGCGTTTCTATCTCCAGGTGAGCCACACATTGTTTGAGATACCCTTTTCATTTTTTATAAATAGTTGTGTGACTTGTTTCATTCAGGAGCGACACACTCCTTCATATCACCTACCTGTGTCCATGCATTGGGGCTTGAGCTAGAGAGGCTTCTAGTACCCTTTGCATTTACTACGCCAGTTGTAGGTCGATCTGACTTGTTTGAAGTATATAGAGATTGTGAGCTATTATTTGGGAAACACGACTCTTGGGGAGATTTCCTATGTTTAATAATTCCACCATATGATGTCTTCCTTGACATGGATTGGTTGTATTCGGTGTAGGCTATCATGGATTGCTTCAGGAAGAAGGTCGTTTTCATTGATGCGGATGGAGAGCCAGTGGTGTTAGTTGTCAATGGAGATCCACATATGGGTCATATGTGTGTTCCATCCTTATCATCCATGATGGTTGAGTTGATGCTGAGTTCTTCAGAGGATCAAGAGATGGTGTTTCCAAGGGTCGTAGAAGATTACCCTGATGTCTTTCTTGAAGTGGTTGTTGCATTACCCCCTCAATAAGAGATCAAATTTGGGATTGAGCTACTACCATGAGCATCTTCTATCTCTATGTATCCATATAAAATGGACCCATATGAGTTACAAGAGCTATGTATACAATGTGATGGTCTATTATAGTGTGGTTTTGTTCTTCCTAGTGTGTCGCTGTGAGGTGCACCATTTTTGTCCGTGAAGAATGATGGCAGTAGTTTTTGGTTGTTTGTCGATTATCATCACATAAAAAGTGACAATAAAGAATCACTATCCTCTAACACATATTGATGATTTATTCTATCAAATGAAGGGTGAATTTTGGTTCTTAAAGATCAACTTGCGGTTCAGATATCATCAGATGCGTGTGAAGGATGAGGATATCGCGAAGACTATTTTCTATTGTCATCGTGGTCATTATGAGTTCTTTGTAATGAAGTTTGGTATGAAAAATTCTCCAGCTATATTCATGGGATCGATGAAGGCTGTGTTTCATGAGTTCCTGTACAAATTCATGGTAGTTTTAATCGACAACATATTTTTGTACTACACATCTAAGGAAGAGCATGCAGGGCATCTAAAAACTATTTTAGGAGTTCTTCATAAACATCATCATTTTGGGAAGTAGTAGAAGTGTGTGTTTTGGGCACGAGATATCCGTTTCATGGGACATGTTGGGTCCCAACATGGAGAAACCGTGGATCCATTAAAGAAAGAAGCAGTTGTGTCTTGGGCACCACAAATGAGAGTGTCATAGGTGTGAAGATTTATTGGTCTGGCAGGCTACTACAGGAGGTTCATAGCCAATTTCTCATGAGTTGCGACTCCTCTGATAGATTTGACCAGGAAGGATCATAAATTCATATGGACTAATCAGTTTCATGAATCTTAATAGTACCTAATGGAGAAGTTAGTAAGTGATCTATTTCATTGTCTTTCAGCTGAGGGTGTTTAGCTTGATGTTTTCTATGATGCTTAGAATATGGGGTTAGGATGTGTTCTCATGAAGCAGAGGTCAGTTGTTTCTTATGGGTCTCAGTAGTAACATCATAATTAATGTAACTATGCCACTCACGATCATGAGTTGGTATCCATGGTGTTTTCTCTAAATTTTTGGAGACATAAACTCATTGGTGAGCGCTTTGTGGTTTTCACTGATCATAAAAGTTTGAGTTATGTTTTCTCTCATCGGGAATTGAACTTATGACAGAATCGATGGATGGGGTTCTTATAAGAATTTCACTTTGAGATATCAAATACACATGGGGAGAGGAATGTTGTAGCTGATGCACTGAGTCGAAATTCACGTAGTGATTCTATGCGTGAATCCGGTGATTCTTGGAGAGTAATGGGAGATCTTTCAGCATTAAATCATGATATGGGATAAGTTGGGGGGGTCTACGTTTTCTTTTTCAGATGATGTTATAGTCATCCTTGATGTAGAAGGTGGAAGTTTCCTAGTTGGGGGATCTTGAGGTGGAGGTCTGGAGAGACCGAGTTGTTTGTGGCGAGGCCCCTGATGGTTGGACTAAGGATGAACAACATCGACTATTGTATCATGGAAGGAAATTAGTTCCATTGATGATGTGCGAGATGGTTCTCAAGGAGTTCCACAATTTACCTTTAGCAGTGCATCCTCGTGTGACAGATATGTACCGAGCCTTGAGGAGCCTGTTTTGGTGGCTGAGCCTAAATTGTGCAGTTGCGTATTTTGTGTCTCAATGTTTGGTCTTCCAGAATGTGAAGGTTGAACACCTTCTCCAGCCATTAGAGATTCCTTAGTTTAAGTGGGATGACATCCCAATGGACTTTTTTTCTGGTTTACCTCGAGATCCGAGATAACGTGACTCTATTTCGGTGGTTGTTTATTGTTTTACAAAATCGGACAACTTAATAGTGATCAATGAGTCATGCTCAATGGACGTTTTGTCAAGGAAGTATCTAGAAGAGGAGGTGATACATCATGGAGTCCATATATTGATAATTTCTGATTGAGATCCTTGTTTTACCTCCAGGGTGTGGAGAGGTCTCCATCCTAATTTCGGTTCTCAACTATGCCTTAGCACTACTTTTCATCCTCAAATGGATGGTCAGAAAAAGTGAACCATCCAGAATTTTGAAGACATGTTACGCTCTTGTGTTCTTGATTTTGGAGGTTTATGGATGACACACATACCCTTGGTGGACTTCTATTACAATAATAGTTTTCACCCCACCATCATTATGCCACCATTTGAATCCTTGTATGGATAACCATTCTGTTCTCCGTTGTGATGGACTGGTGTCAGAGAGTTAGCAATTCTCAGACAGGAAGTTGTGTAGAATATAATAGAGATGGTTTAGGTGATTCATGAGAGGATGAAGACAGTGCAAGATCGTCAGATGTCATATGAACATCAATGAAGAAGACCGTTAGAGTTTAATGTTTTTGATCTTGTGTTCTTGAAGTTGACTCCCCGTCGTGGGAAGCGAGGGTCTGGTCGTGGGGGTAAGCTTTCTCCCTGGTTTATTGCGCCTTTCGAGGTGTTAGCTCATATTGGAGATATGGAATATTGAGTAGAACTTCCCCCACATATGAGTCAGATACATGATGTTTTCCGTTTATAATAGCTCTGTTGTTGTCTTCATGATGACTCTCACATCATCGATTGGGGATAGATCGATGTTGATGATGATGAAATCATTGTGGAGAAACCTGTGAAGATCTGAGACTGCAAGGATAAGGTGTTTTGTGAGAATTCTATCCACTTGGTTCGTGTCTTGTGGTTACACAGTGGCATGGAGGAGAGTACCTAGGAATGTTATTCGCATATACATGATCATTACCCATATTTTGTTTATGATTAACTATTTTGATGTGTCGATGTAACCCTTGTGGTTATAAATCATTCATGTTTATTATATGGAATCATTTTCATGATTTTGTGAATTTCTATATTTTGAGACGTATCTCTATGGGTGGTAGTTTGGACACCGTTTTGTTTTCAATTTAGGTGGGTTTTAAATTCTTGGGGATAAGAAGGTTTTGATAGGAATCTGATGTAATAGCCCAAAACTCTCTGGTCCATTCCTTTGTGAAAATATGTTGCTTGAGGTGATCCGGGAGGACAAGATAACATATCCCCAACACTTTTCTAATTTTATAGTTTGGGGAATAGTTCCAATGGTACATAGTTGTGAACAGTGAAACAGTTACCTTTTACGAACATTTTCATCTGTAACCTTCAATGAATAGATCCATAAGTGAACAGTTCTATTGGTAACCTCTAACATTAACATCTCTTTCCTCTGCAAAATGTCCAATTCTATGAACAGTTCCATCACTGAACGGTTCTATCGGTAACCTATAATGGTATCCTCTCTTTCCTTTTCCAAATTTCTAATTCTGTGTACAGTTCCATCAGTGAACTATTCTATCGGAAACCTCTAACGGTAACCTCTCTTTCTTTTCCAAATTTCCATTTCTTTGAATAGTTCCATCAGTGAACAGTTATATAAGTGAGGTCTAATATTAACCTCTAACGGTAACCTCTATTTCCTTTGCAAAATTTTGAGTTCTGTGAACAGTGTTTCCGCTATGGTGTCCTTTTCTTTCCATTTCAAAATTTTGAGTTGGTGAATAGTGTTTCCTGAATGGTGACCCTCTAATGGCGAGGTTCATGAAAAGTCTCTAATGGTGAGGTTCATGAACATTTTATAATTGCACGTTTCATTATTAGTGTCTAATGGTGAGGTACATGAACAATGTTTTTTCTTCATCTAAATTTTGTGTTCGTGAACAATGCTTCCAGCTTCCTACAGTTTCACCCCTTTAGCATTTTCCTTTGATGTAAAATAAATTTTAGGCCTTGTTTTAAGGACTCTAAGGATTATTAAAAGGAAATAACTCCTCTATTAATTATTCCTAAGGCTCGGTATGTTTTTACTTGGCCAAACTTCATGGTTTAATGCAATCCACTTTTAATGGGAAATTATGTGTATCTTAAACCGTTGATCCGTTAAATCTTCTAAAGGGATGAGATATCTTCCTCAATAATTCTTCCTCTTTCTTCTTGGATATGAGATGCTAAAACCATTAATTCTATTCCAAAGGAGATTCATAATCAAACATTCCTCCTCGTATTGGTTTTGTTCTATTTTGATGCAACCATTTTGTATCGACCAATCTCCTATATAAGGTGTTTTTTATCATCATTATTTTGTGGTTCATAATCTCATGTTTGTCTTTTCCATACTATATCATATAATATCCATGTTTCTAATAGTGTTTTCTTGGGTTTTGGTTGGTGTGGTCGTACCATTGCATCCTCAGGTGGATGCAGTTGACGCTAGAGGATATTTCTGACCCGTTGTGTGGATAAAGAATGTCAAGAACTGTTTGAGGTAAGGGATTCATTGCATATCTTTTCTTTTATGTGAAAATGTATTATTAGAATGTTTTATCCCACTGGGAAACAATGAAATTGACATAATAAATATTTGAACCAGATAAATAATTTCATATCAGTCGTATGTTTTCCCATTTTTTTCTAGATCGTGTGACATCCATGCTTGCTTCGTTTAGTTGTTGTTTCTTGATGAATATTGGTAATGAACGTAAACCGAAATTATTTGATAATTTTTATCTATGGATAAGGAGTCATGTAAATGAATCTAGTTATTCTTATTTTAATTTGATGTAACAAAATTGGTGTAGTAAGAATGTTTAATTATTTTTGTTTGCTTACTAATTAGGTTTACTGAATTTTTGAACCTAAGAATAATAAATCTGTTAATTCAAGATGGATTAAAGAACTTATTATTAGATAATTCATTTAAGGGTTCTCAGTTATCCTGTTTATTATCAAAGGGCCAATAGCCAAATTGATTTAATTTTTGTTTTCCTACTGCTTGTGGTATGATATGAGCCCGGATGGATGTTGGGATATGTGGGGGCATAGAGAATTTTGGTCGTGGTAGCAGATGATGCCTAGAGTGGCAAGATGCATCGGTTTATGCATGTGTGTGTCAAGGAGGACACCAGGGATGAATAAATGGGATTGATGTGATTGGTAGATGCTTGTTAATCCTAATTGGTTGATTATCTACATTACTTCTCCCCACTTCTCATGTAAGTTGGTCTTACTTAAACTTCATTAGAAATAGGTGAAAAATCACGGGGTATGCCACGTGATTTCCATGTTTATATTATCAACGATGATGGGTCTATGCTCTTACTATAGGTGGAAAAGACTCAAAGAGTAGTACAGCTACTAACCGTGTTGAGCCCCCTTGTGTTTAGTAGCACAAGAATTTTTTCTAGAATGCCTAGGAATGTGGGAAAGTAATTCTATAATGAATAATTGAATAAATTGTGTTAACCATGGGATTGGATTTTTCATGAATATAATGATGAGGTTGTAATTTTAAAGGTATAGTGGAATTATACTATGATGATAATGAAATTTAATGTGGAATTGTTCATGGTTAATTAATGTTTAAGGAAATAATTAACAAAATGTGAAACTAGTAAAAAGATATGGAAATAATATTTTCAAAGATCTCTAAATGGTTGTGTGTTTATAAGATACCTGGTCTTAGAAGTGGAAGCCTGCATTCTAAGAGATCTTAGCTGCAGTTGAGTCTAAGACTAGGTTATGCCAATAGAGTGGTTGTGATGTTTAATAAATACTATACTTTTTATGTTTCTATATGCTACTCCACCATTTCATTAAGGGAAACTGACACCCATAGGATTCTTGAGCACTGGGGGGGTTTTCCCCAACATTCTAGTGGGAGGATGAATGGATGACTACCCGCTTTGGCCCTACTCTCATTTCTAGGAATATATTTGTACTGGTAGGAACATGGGTTAGTTTTCCCCATATATGTGTGTAGAGGGATGTAATGTCTTGTGGTTATTCACAAACATATATTCTGGATATAATATTATATGGAAAACTATAGGTGTAACATGTATATGATGGTTGTCTTGAGGATCCTTACTCAGTGTATGGGCTATAATGGTTTGAGGTATAGTAACCAAAACATGATACACATTATGCAAGTGGCGGTGGCTACTAAAAACTGCCTGGCTACTATCTTGCGTTGACATGGTGGTTTTATTGCATGAGGTTCATATTCTGGTGCCTCACCCAGGTGTCCATAGGCATGCCTTTTTGGAGAGAGATGCTCAGGTCGTGCGACGTTGTGGCAATGCAGCAAACCAGTGGGGAAATAGTAGAGGGGTACCCATGATATTATTTATTATATGATATATTCTTCTATGTGTTACATGGTGTGAGTATCCATGTCGAGTATTGGAACATAGTATAACAGTTTAGGTGACGAGTTAGTTTCACTTGTTTTTCATTTTGCTTTAGCATACTTTTATTACATTTTCACGAGAGACTTCTGGGAGGATCCTATTGAGGATACGGTTATACTCACCCTATGTATATATAAACTGTTTTTCAGGTCACATGGACCAGGATGGAGATCAAGATCGTTTCTACTAGATTGATGTTGCATGAGCTTTTAGGGCTTGTGGTTGCTATAGGTTTTACTTTCTTTTGGGTAATTGCGGTTTTACTCTTCAAGTTGAAGTACTTTTGCATGAAATTACATATGTGCACATGGGTTTTCTTTTATATTTCAGTTCTGAGTAAGAGATGTTCGGTGTCTATCTTATCTCCCTCTTTGGAATGTGTTCTCATAGAGGGTAATGCTTCTAGTTTTTTGATTATTATACCCTTGGTGCTAGTCACCATCCTAGGGCCTACTAGAGGTGGGACTCAGGGGTTTATTATCTCCCTTATCGAATTTTATGCCCATGAGGGGTAGACTTTGTGGGGAGGTGGTCATGACAATAACTGTTTTCAAAAATCAATTTGGTAAAAAATTATTTTTATAAGATAAAAAAAATATATTTTCTCTAATTTAAAGTACGAAATCCATTTCTTCAAAATAAATTCATCTAAGTGAAAATAATAAATTTTAAATTAATATAGTAGACGGGACGACCAACCGAGTTTTAAAAGTAAAATGTTAAAATACTTACCATGATTCCATATCTAAATTAAACTATAAAATTATTAAAATAACATAAATTGAATTAATAGATTCATAATTGAACTATATTGAATTTAAAACCAATATAAAATATAAATTATCATTATAAAATATTTAAATGAAATTTCAGCTTTCTATTAAAATATAGTATTCTCTACTATTCCAAAAAATATGGAACTTCTCAAGAAAATTTAAAAAAATATCTCTATGATATTTTTATACACTATTATTTCAAAATTGATGTTTATTTTTCAATTAAAATTTATTAATGTATAAAAAATAATTTTTAAAACTAGTTCACTATTTAACAGTGTGAAAACTACCTTTGTTAAAATATTTCTTTTATGCATAAAATTTCATTTGTTCTTATTTGATTCTAATAATATTAATTATTCAAATAAAGAAAAAATTTATATATTATATTATATTAAAATATAATTAATGTCTTCTACTAATAGTAATTAATTTAATTTATTCTGATAAGACTCCATTGGTGCATAAATTAAAGAATTATAAATTCATTTCCTTAATATTCGATTGGTTTAAATTTTAATTTCTAATTAATTGGTAACTAGTGTATTCAATCATGGATTATTATAAGATAGTTAATCATATAAATAATAACCAAGTTAATTCATATGAGATAATTTTCATAACAATATTAACAGATTTGTGAAAATATTAGTCTTCTATGTAACAAAAGTTTTTGAAGTAAGTCGATGTAGCATATAACACATACATAATCAATATTACATGCTATGAAAAATATATAATGTATTTAATAAATTTATAATAATAAATATAAAATAATGAACACAAATTTTATATTCCATTCGACACATGGTGTAACAAGTCTTACATTATATCAAATAAAATGATATTTTCTTAGAAGATTCTTGGTGTTACATTCCCCCAATGTAAAATTATTTATATCCTAGAAATATAAAATAGATCTTGTTTAATATGAGGTTCTAAATTTTCAAATTACTTTTTGGAATAACCCAAATCGTAAAAGGGTAATAAAATATATTATTAATAACAAAAAAAATTAACAGAAAAAGATTATCTAGAATAATAACATAAATATGTTTATGAGTAAGAGAATATAAGTGGTAAATGAAAACATATTCCAAGGAGAGAAAACTAACACCCATGTTTCGGTGGAGCGTGATAGAGAATATTTTTCAAAAGGAATATGGTGTTTATGAGATGGTTAGTAACCAAAAAACTAAAACCTGATATATTTTAAAAAGGTCATTGATAACATCAGACATTATGGTAGTTGGATATTATTTTATTTTGATATTATTGTTCCTAATGTCAATAAAATTTATTGAGTAGATTTACTTAATTGTTTTCATTCCATTATATAAGAATAATATCAACATTTTTTTGTCATTGATCAATACCCATATTGTCTCTTACTCTCTGAAATGAAGATGAATGTTTTATACCAGATTCACTAATGAATAGCATCACTTAAGTAATTACATTGATCTCAAGATTGCATAATAATATAATGGTAAAAATATGGGATCCAATATAAATAAACATCCATAAAACGACTTTTTATGTTAAGAATTATAATATTTTCAAAATTTTATCGTAATAATTTTCATAAATGGTTATCCTTGGGACCCTACAAATGATTAAGATAAATAAGTTTATAAGGATGTCCCCTGAATTCCAAAAATGATAATATCATTAATTAGATATATGATTTTTATTACTATTTATAGTATATTATACATATTAATCATATTTGACTTCCAAAATTAATATATATATACATTAAGACTATATTATGGGGTCTATTTCCATTATTAATGTGTTCTCAATGATATTAAGTTTTCCCCTAAATCTTTTTTATTAGTCATCGATACTATTTAACATATGTTTTCAATTCCATAATAGAATCATATTATAATTTAATCTTTATATATTAAAAAAATTATGATAATATATTAAAAAATTACTTTTACATCATATTTACTAGATAAAATTACACAAAATAGAAATTACTCCACTTTGGTTTTTTCAATAACATAATATTATCATTGATCCATTATCTTATTCAAAGGTATATTCCCATAATTCTTGATGAATTCATTTTAATAGTTCTTTGTATACTTATTGTGGAAGCATTATATATTGTAATGTTCATTCATTACCTTTTGATAATTACCATGATTTAATTTTTCTACTCATTCACAGAAAACATCCATTCCCTTTAAAAATGTATTATTGTGTTTCAGCTGACAATTATCAAAAGATAGAAAATCATTATTTCTCTTATTCCCCTTATCGATTTTTTATCTACTATAATTTTTTTCTATGGATTAACTTTTGTTCTATAAAACCTATATAATTATTTATATATTTTCATATCATATAAAACTAATTCGTCATTGATGAAAAGTTAGAGGCATCAATACCCTTCAATGACATGGATTAATAACTTTAATAGGATGATCAATATTACAATTTTATTAGTGTATGAAATCCACAACATACATAAATAACCTTTTAATGGTATATTCATATTATGAGACACTATATTCTTAATTTTACATTATGCTCATAAAATTTATCTTCAATTTTTTTTGTATCTAATGAGGGAATTATTTTGAAGAATGTATCCATCAATTATCTAAATTCCATTTGTTATATTTTAACTTTCTACCTAGTATTCTTGAACAATGAAAACCATCTATCAAAATCACCATTGAGATAACAAACTACATTTTTATCCATTTACATTCCACCAAATCACAATTTTATACATATCTTATCCAATGACCTAATACATTTCTAAACTAACAATGTATTATTAGTCCCACTAAGTTATGGGGTAATTTTTTGCATAATTTGGTCTAACATAGAAGAAGATTGATGTGGTCTAGGTTTTTCTAGTAAGGAATCGTTATTTATCATAAATTGATTAAGATTACTTAATATAAACACAATTTTCTCAATTTTAATACCAAATACATTGGCGTCATCAATAGGGAAATACCTATAGTGGCCATGAGAATTAATACCATTCTTCATTCCATAAACCATTTTTAAACAATGAAATATAGTAGATTAGCATATAAAATTGTGTATTTTAAATCATAATTTATAATTTAATATATCATTTATTGTCAAAAATAAATTTAAACTTTTGATTTTTAATCATACAATAAAAAACATTGGTTTTATTTGGGATACCATTTAGTTAAAACCGTTTACAAGGATTTGTATTGAAAATACTAACTATCCTATGAGTATCCCTCACGAGTTTCAAACTTGGGGCACAATATGGCCCATTATCATGTGAAATATTACACTAGATGGATTACTGATGTGACCTTTTGGAGTTATTAACCCAAGGTATATCTCATTCAAAAAAACTGACTTTTACTATCTAGAAGGGGATGTTTTTCTTGGAAAAACCACGTAATCCCTTCATAATAAATTCCTTAAAATGTTATTTTTTTTCATATCATGAAATTGTATCATAGGGTTATGTTATTAAATCTATGTTATCCTAAATCTAGGTCATATGGTTTCTCCTATAAATTCCTTGATAAAAACTATAAGGTCTTATACCCCAAAACAATAGAGTTAGTGCCTTCTATAATTAAACTTGAGTATGATAAGTGTAATCACATCAATAAGAACAGAATAGTTTAGTATTCTCGATTATCTTGATAAATACATGTGTATTCTGTTATATTAATAATATAATTAGAAAAATAATTTATTTCAAGAATAATACTATTCCCTAAAGAATATTATTGCATGTCTTTCATAGTACACTATATATAATCCTAATTTTTTGAAACAAATAAGGGTTAGATCAATTGATCAATAATTGGTTAGTAGAATAGAAATAAAAATAAATCAATTGCATCACAAATATGAAAAGGTAAATAACTAAACAGACAATCCATATAATCAATAAAATTATAAGGAAGTAGATTAAACATATAGAAAGGTAAATAACTGAACTCACTTTTCTTTTAATTAATAAAATAAGATAAAAAAGAAACCTTATATTTTTTCATAGTAAAAATCTAATCGATAATAATAATTGAATTATAAATGAAGTAAATAAATTAATGTATAATGAAATTTTTCCCAAAACATAATACATTTACCATAAATAATTTTCAATATAATATTTAAAACCAGTTAATGTTATGACACTTCACAAGAAAATTTAAAACATACATGCTACAAAATGTAGGGTTTGTCCAACAAATATCATCTCAGAAAAAAAATGTTGCATTTTGGGGATTGTATTAAATTCACCCCAACTAGTTCTATATCAATCCAAATAATGTTTCATATATCATTTAATTGACATACCTAATAAATAATGTTCCTTATCAATGATCCATATTTAGGAAAGAATAATGATTTATCAATATTTTCCCAGATAACTAAATAACATTGAAAGTGAGAACAATATAAAAAAACGTATATAGTTTCGGAAATAATAATACATATCACACAAGAATGTAAATATTTAATAGAATGGTAATTTACAATTAAAATGTATTACAATAGATATACTTGTTCATGAAAATGTTTACGATCACAAAAAAATGAGATTTCACAATTACTTTTTTAACATTGTAAATTTCTATTAAATTCACCATAGATTATATAATGAAAATTGAATCTTTAAATAAAATTAATAATTTAATATATATTTTATTAAATAACTAATGGTAAGTATATACTCCATATAAAAGTAACTAGGTACCTAAAATTACAATATAACCCCATAAAATGAAATTGTGATGAAATCCCCAACATCATCCTTTAATTTTGGATGTACAAAATTTAACCTCTTTTATAGTGGTATTAATTATTTGATTAACTTATACGGTCACCATTACCCTTTTTATAATATCATATTTGACCCTCTTAAAACTTTCTTCCACATTTTACTAAATTACCCATTACCATTTTCACTGTTTGGATTGTTAATTTCCTTATTATTCATGTTTTTTGACTTGTTTTTTCTATTAATCTTACTCAAATCATGATTTATTGTTTATAGAATGTAAATAATGATATATGTATTGTATATATTCATTAAACTTTTACTTAAAATAATTTATAAAATTTTGCGATATGAAATGAAATACTTTGTTCATAGAGACAATATGTCACACATATGAATTTACAATATTTCCATTCTCTCATCATATTTAGTGAAAATATAGAAAATTAAATATTTATATATATATATATATATTTATATATTATCAATAAACTGTATTTTTTGTTACTTATATTTGATATATGTTTATTGAACCCATCCTTATTAAATTTCATGTAATGCATGAACAAATCATATCACTTCGGGAAACAGTGGTCTGTCGTACACATGAACGATGTTATTGCATCATAGAAAATATAAATTTTGAAGGTGTTATTTATATAATAATTACAAAATCATAAATAATTCGTAATATAATATATATAATATATAAAATTTAAAACTATCAATATTCATAACCTTGATAGGTGGTAATGAAAAAATAAATGACATTAGTTCGTGAGGGGGTAGTCCACCATACACACGAATGATGATTTCATAATCGGATTTTTTGAAGTATGTGTTGGTTTAGGTCATAAAATTAAAAGAAAAATATCTCAATGCATATAATATAGTATATTTTATATATAATTCTGATATAATATGAATTTGTGGATGTTGAGAAGGAAATAAAAACGTAATGTCAGAAGAACATTACCTCTTCATTTGGTATCCTACTTATTTTCCCAATAAAACATTGAATGGATTAATTTAGGATGATACTATGGATTATATGGTCAGATTAGGGTAGTTTTAGTGTAATTTTGGAAGATCCTTTTTGATCGAAATGGCTTGAGATGTGTGAAGATGTGGGGGGGGGGAGTGAGTGATATTTTATAGTGGTGGAGGATTGGAATAATTATAAATACCAAAATGTATTAACTATAGGCATTTCATTGTTACCTCAATTACATTAAAAATTAATGATTAATGGGTGTAATGGATTATTTGGTCGATTAATACATATAAAACATAATACATAACATGTTTTAAACAATTTGTTCATTAACTCCTAAGATATCTTATTTTATCATTTTGGTTTTTTCATTATGTTTTTTCATTTTCTAAAAAATGTAATATAAACATTAATTTTAATTTAATGTGAAAATTATTAGAAAATTTATAACCAGTTATTTCATATGTATGATAAATAATTTTTAAAATTAAACTATCATGTGTGTTGGAAAATAATTTTAATAGAATAACATGTAATTTGAAAAAAACACTTCTTTAATCATAATAGTGCTAAAAAGTTTTTACTTTTTATTATATAATATGTTAATTATAAAATTTCAATTGGATTAATAATGAACCATAATTTACATATATTAACACTTCTAAATCATTTAGTAAAACATATTATTTTTAGTAACTTTAATTAATTTAATGAATTTCAATTTATATTAAAATAAAGTTAATGAACATTATGAAATTATTTATTAAAATTGAATATAAAAAAATCAATAAAATTTTGGGATTGAAATATATATATTTTTTAAAATTATTAAAATTAAAATAATCATCTATAAAGATAATGTAACTAAATAATTTATTTAATATTCCTCACTTGTTTTTCTTGAAATTTATTATATTTAATTATTGACTAAATAATTACAAAGATTGTGTTTCATAAGTATTTTAATTAAATAATTAATGTATACAAATTAATGATAAATTATTATCTATGGATGTAACTAATTTATCATTTAAGGTAATTTTTATAAAAAAAAATATATTTTTCTCTTTTTGAATGTTTTATAGAAATAAAATGTTTGAAAATAATTATTTTTTTGTATTTTACATAATTTTTTATGAATATATTTCAACGGAAAATTCATGAAAAATTCATTTATTTTGAGAATAAATTATTAGGAGTCTAAATATGTTAATAAAAAGTGTATTTGAATTTTTTTTATTTTCACAACATATATTCTATGAGTAAACATGAAATAAACCTGTTTCCTAATTAATTGATGTAATTAATTATAGTAATCATCAAAGAAAATTCATAAAAAATTAGTTGACATCATTAGACAATATAAAATATTATGATATGAAATATGGAACTGATTTATCAAAATTCACCTCCAATAAGGGACATAAATTTTAAAAAAATAAATCCCATGGAGAGGATGAGAAAGAAGGTTTTTAAAGTGAATTTGATCAAAATAATACTATGTTCTCATATATATATTGATTATGAAATTAATTCAAATGAAAAAAAATTATATTAATATATTTATAATTTAGATGTTATTAATTTAAATCAAATTTAAAAACAAATTTATTATTTTTCTTCAAATAAATGAAAAGTCAATTTTTAATTAAAATTATGAATTTATCACTATTTATTTAAAAATAAAACTTATCAGGAAAATTAAAAACTAATATATAATGATTGTTTTACCTAATATTTAAAAAAAAGGTTTAGATTTTAAATTATAATTTTGGTTTTTAAAAATTTATTTTTAAAACAAGTGTTCATTTAAAATTATAAAAAAATTACATTTAAAAAAATATATCTTTTTCATATGTAAAAAAATATGTCTTCTTATCTTAATCCAATAAAATATATTGGATAATTGTAAATTTTTTATTTAATATATACTATTCAAATTTACTACGATCATCTAATAATTGTAATTAATTTAATTTATTAATATAATATTACATTGGTACATAGATTTAGTTTTTTATAAAAACTTTTTATCTTAAATTAAATTGGTTTTTATATTTGTTTTTAATTAATTTTTAACCAATCTATTGAACAGTTTTTAATTAATTAGTTAATTATATATATAATTATTGATTTAATAGCTAGGATAATTTTTTCATAACAATATTAATAGTTTTCGTTAGAACACAGTCCCATTATTATCAAAAGAAACCAATGTAATTAATCATTGCATGTAAATAAAGATATGTCATTATTTAATGCATTAAAAGCTATAGATTATACAAATGATTTCAAAAAAGAACACCTTGAGATGGTTTCTAGGATAGATCTTTCTGAGTGGAAATCATCTAATTTATTCTCTTCCCTATATCCAAAACTGGAATGAATGACACTAAAATAGTAAATATTTTATAAATACTTTATATGTTATATTACAATCTATCCTCGTTGTTATGTTTCATACACAAGATCATATAAAAGGTAATTCTTTACGAATTTTTTAGGCAATAAAATTTTGGAAATTCCATTTATGTAATTAATTTTAATTATATGTAATAAAACATGGATATGATATCACCATGTAATAATATTAATTTATGGAGGTGGATGAAGAAATAAAAGAAACCACTTGATTGGGGATGCTACCTCTTTTTATGGAAAATTTACTTTGTTGGGATTTTATTCATAGGATAGAATTCTGATCAAAATAAGGCTTATATGATTTGTTCATGGATTTAAATAGGTGATTTGGTATGTTATTAACAAAAAATGGCTTTAATGTCTGACGTGATGAGTAGAGTGGATAACCCTTCATTAGCGAGGTGAGTATCACACTTGTAATATTTATATTGAAGATGGTGTGCCCATGTTTTTCAGCTAATAAAAGAATAAAAACTAGGACATTATATAACATATAAGAGATAATATTGAAATATATCCTCCAAATTGGGGTTGGAATTGTTCTTGATCATTTTTGACAATTATTTTTTTTAACATCCCAGTTAACCCATTTATACCTAAACCAATGTAAATAATTATTATTGTTCTAAATATTGAATTAATAAAAAAAATTAATTTTTCATTATTAGAAAAAATAAATTATACTTATTCCAAATACAGAATAAATTGTATAAAACTTCCTTCATATAAGTAATGAACCAGTAAACATTAGCTAGTACATGATAGTTGTGTTTTCTAAAATAATAGAGAATATTATTGAGGTATTTGTGGATTAATTATCTATTATTGTTATCAAATTTTAAATCTATTTAAGAATTATATATTTTTTTATGATTATTTATAAAGAAGATAATACTTCTTAAATTGAAAAAAATATTATCTTATGTTCACTCACATAAATTATTTTTGATATAATGTGTCTAAGAGGGGTCTTGAGGTCGATTATTATAAGAATATATTCATTAAGAAATTTACCCTCTTGAAAATGTTAATGGAGTTAGATGTTTCATTGGGAGATCTATTTCTTACTATATTTTTATTAATGAATTTTTTACCAATCCATTATGATCATTTATCATCAAAGAATAACCTTTTCAATTTAAAAAAAATGTTTGGAATCATTTAATTTTCTTACAGAAAAACTCACATTATTATGCCTCTTAGCATAACCAGGTCGGAAATGAAAAAATGAAAATCATTTCATGCTAGTGATAGGGATATTGAATGTATTTTAGTATATAATAGAGAATAGAAATTACATACTGTTTATTTTTCTATCATAATACTATATTATGCTCATTGTAATTACACAACACTATAGGAAGAGGTGTTATCATTTTATATTTCTCAATAGAAGTTATGGATTTTCCTACTAGGTTTAAAATTCAAAATATTTATAGAAAATTCCGCATTAAAGTTTATATTATCACAAAAAGTTTCCAAAAGTTGACTCAATATGTTTATTTTCTTATTACAAGAGTTTGATAAGGCGATTGTAAAAAAACACGAAGCTAGTAATATTATTTCTATTCATCTATATTTGTTGTTTCACAACCTCTATAAAGATATAATGGATATTAATTATTTCATTCTTGATGAAATGATTCTCACAATCCCTATTAAAAAGTATTATTGGTTTTCATATTATTGAAATTTATTGTAATGATGTTTCATAACTGGTGATTTTTCAAAATATCAATATATGAAGTTCATTTTAGAACTTATGAACTATATTTTGGAATAACCCTTTAATTTATATGAGATTTGTTGATAAAATATAAAATATATGTGTGAAACAAGAAGTAATGTTTCCCATTAAATAGAGTTATCACCACTCACCTTGGTGTGGTTATCATGTTTGAGGGAGAATGGATAAATAATTTCATTCAAAATGATTTTACATGAGTACCTTAGTTATGGACTCTAGGAGTATTGTGTTGTGCTGTGATGGCTATTAATGATTTGTAAATGTGTGGTGGAAGCAAGTGATTATAAATTTTTTTTTATAATTTATGAATTTTTAATTTTTGTGTATTTAATTTTCTTGGATCATTTCTATAATCTTATGGGAATGATAATATTTTATTAGATGGTGACTATATTTTTATGTGGTTTGAGAAAATTACAATGCCCAATAATCAAACTAGTTGTGTGATTAAATTTATTTTAAAAGAACAGTATCAAAGGGAATGATGTTTCTTGAGATTTTATAACTAATATCAAAACTCATTTTTAAAAAATTAAATTCAAATATTTGAGGAAAAAATATTGGTGTTCCCATTGATATAAGACATCTTACCATAAAAAAGCTGGTCAACATATTGAATTTAAAAATAGGGATCCTATATAGATCTAAGAGAAAAATATTTATAATTCAATGAGATAATATTCATTTAGTTTAGATTAATAATTATATTCATATAGAACCATTTTCAAATCCCTATAATTTTTATCTCCATAGAGGATTTTTTGGTAAATCTTTTCATTTACCCAAGAACTTATAAGAAATTTCATATTTCGATGTGACTAATTTAAAATATTATATTATGATTACAAGAGAGATGAGGATTCTAGAACGGATTATTCTAGATGATAGTTTTATAGATTATGATGAAAATTATGGTATTTAAAAATATTATTCTACGATATTTTATGGTTCTGCCACTAAAATAGGTGACTTCAAGAATGGGGAAATGGTTATTCTCTTTAATTTTTGGAATATTATATTTATAAAAAAGTATAAATATAAATTTTCTAGAGTATTAAATATACATATTGTAAAAATTAAGTGGGACATTTATATTTGAATAAATGAAAATATTCAAATATAGGAAAATGGTTAAAGAATTAGAAATTTTATAGGTAATACAAAGGGTTTGACTTTATCATTGTTCTTGAAAACATAGTTTTCACTGAATCATAAATAATGACATATCATTCATTACATCATGGGATACACCCTACTATTTATCAATGTTTTTCCAATTTTCATAATAATAAAACTCTTATGAGATCATTCAATTTCTCTCTATTTGTAATTTATTTGAATTCAGGGCCTCCATGGTTATTTTTATTTCAAAAAGATAATGTAATTCCAAAAGGAGTTATGTTCCCATTTTATTCTCATGTCAAGTAGAATATGTATGATAGATCATTATTGGATGAAACATCCCTAAAGACATCCTCTAGTTTTTCATTAAATGTGATATTACTCTATTAAATTAATATGATATTTAATTTTATTTTTTTTGGAACCATTGTAGAATAAACCAGAGAAATGAACTCCAAGCAAATAAGAGGGATGATATGATTATAGATAGAATAAAGTAAAACTATTATTTAATTATATTAGTATGTGTTTTTTATTTATTATCTTTTATTATTATTATTCTAATGCTATCTAGTGTTTTTTCATGTTTTATACCTAATATGTATACTACAATGATTTTAAAATTATTCTTAGTGTGGAATTATGTGTGTGGTTGCAATATATCTAATTTTTCTTTTTAAATCATTGTTCTTGTCTATGATTGGTGTTTAGATTACTATTTTCTATTCAATTGAAAATATAATATAAATATTTTTTTAAAACATCATGACACCCTATTTACAGTGTACTCAATGGTTTTCATGCTACAATATTCACATTATTGAAAAATTATTATTTATATGCATTTAATATTATAAATGTAGTTTTTTTATTTTTTTTATAAAATATTTATTATGGAAAACATGATTTCGATATTTCATTTCATCATTAAACATAAAATTGAGCTGTTAAATGGAAAATATCTTTGAACATCCAGAGTTAAATTGTTATAATTCACCACTATATTCAACATTGTGGTCAAATTTGTGTTTTATATTTTGGAAATAGGGTCTATATAAATGAAATAAAATTATTTTATAGTTAAAAAAATATAGAATAAATTTAAATAAATTCAATGTTGTTCAAATTTGGGTTTTCTTCATGATTTTATCTTGAATTATTAGAGTTTAATAATTTTATAAACTTTATAAGTTGTTATTCCATTTTAAATATTTAATAAAAAATGACAACATGAATTTAATTGACTAAATCATTTATTTCCCACCTGAAATAATTTTTTCATGATCATTCTTTAAAACAATATTATACAACAACGATTGAATTCAATAATTATCATTTAAAAATACTTATATGGAATGAAATTACATGAGTTATGAAATGATAATCCTAATCTAGCAAGTGATTTATTTATTCATTAATCATTATTCCATTATTTAAGTAAATACAGTTTTATGAGTAAATTATGGAACTATGTTATTATGGATCCAACATATCCATATTGTTTTTTAAAAAATTTCTGTTACAAATTATGATTTTCTTTACACCTATGGGTAAATTGAATTTTGGGAGTCCCATTTATAAAAATATTGATGTTTGTTTTCTTCCATTCATACTTTTCTAAATGTAATAAATATTTGAAAACTATGGTAAAATATTTTACTCAAGTCACGTTCATTTTAGAGTGAATATAAACATTCTACATAAGAGGATTTATGGGGTAAAAATCAGTTTTCCATAATTAAATCTTTCTGGAAATATATTTTTTTTCTTTTTGATAATTATTATATACCATAAAAACTGATTAGTAATTCCTTGATGACATGAAATGAATAAGTGTTGTGGACGATTCTGTGGCCTTTAATTATGGTGTTTTCCCACATCATTCATTTAATATTTTTTTATTTAATTAATAAAATATATCTTATAAATTTAAATAGTTGGAAATTAGTAATATTGGAGTTGAAATTTATTAATTTCCTATATTTAATTTTTATTTTTAATTTATTTTATTCAATAATTAATTAGTTCATAAAAATGTGACTTATATTTAATTTTTAAATTTATTTTTATTTATTAATATAATGTTTTTCTTTTTTTATGGTGATATTTTGAAATTAAATATTCTACCATTAGGTTTTTGTTAAACTAACATTACTATAATTTAATTTACAATAATTGTTTTGTAATCTCTAATTTTATTATTTTAATCTATCAATTTAAAAAAATTTAATTTTAAAATATACAATAATAAAATTGGAACTTATTTAATTTACTATAATATTTAATAACATTTAAATTCTACTTTTAATTTGAGTTTCAAATTGTTAATAAAATTTCATTCCAATTTTATTTATTTGTTTTTTAATGTTTAATGTTTATTTTGGTGATAATTTTTATTTATTTAAATTATTTTTTATGTGTTGTAATTCCAAGACCCACTACTACCATTGCAGTGGTCCTCATAGTGTCCTGTAACAATTCCAACATTACTACCACAGGGCCACACTTCTACTCCTACTATCATTGATACCATTACCATTCTTGGCCATGATCTACTAGTAGCTTGCTACTATCGGTAGTTATACTACAACCCCTCCTTGTACATCCAAAATATCAAACACTCTATGTCCAATGATATATACACCATCAAAACATTCCATTGTTGAACCACAACTCCCCCATGGAGCAACTGTCTACTTTGTTTGAAGAAGAACCTCATCTGGACCCAGAACTCTTAGAGATCATGGATGCTAGCATCACACCCCTTAATTCCTCTATTATCTGACATATCTAATATTTACTTCCACTATTCTGAAACATGAGTGATGAAACCCTCATGTGATCATCCCTTTTATATCCACTATTCCCTCCCACTCTCCAGATTCCACCCCATGTGATAATGACGCCCTACCCATATATGAGTTGAAGATGTTAATGATGCTTTAGATTTAGATCTTGGTCATTTTGTCTTGAGGATGGATGTTAATGAATAAATCTATATTAATATTCAATTATTATTTGTCAAATGCACTCATTTGGTCCACTTCCATATTATTTGTCACCTCCATACAAATATGACTAATATGAATTGAAAATTTAGAAGAGGACAGAACACACCCATAAGTGATTGAAGCCATCAAAATATCTAGATGAACAAATATTGATGGAGATGACCATACAACATCTACTTCATTGAGGCCAATTGGGATCAAATCACTGGTTTTATCTGTCCCCATTCAAGTTTGATGTATATGACCTATTCAACATTTTCGTTAGGTCTAATTTGTGGTTAAAATCATTAAAATAGAATATTTGAATCACATTTTTATGGACCATTCTTTTGGTTTTCAAATAATTGGTACGAGTATTCTATTTAGTTTATTAAGAAAACATTATAACAGAGTCTATAGATTTTCTATGATAAAATTTTTTCGAAAATAAATTTTTTCATAATGTTTCAATGACATTATATATAGTAAATGGTTTTTTAAGTATGAATCATGTTAGTGAAGGCTCTAGATAAATATTTGATATACTAAATGTGTTACATACTTGGTTGTTATATGTGTTATACCAAATCTACATGCAAATTTTAAAAATACCACGCCAATTTAATATGACCAGTGTTTTGTATAATATTGAGCTAAGTTGGTGAACAATATTTGTGAAAAAACATTAAACAATGTATATTAATTTTGGTATATGAGATGACTTATATGAAAATTTATGGACTTCAAATTATTGGATAGAGTGAGGGATCCAATGATTTTGGATGATAGGGATACACAAAACAATGATTATAGTGATCAATAATTTAAGGGAGATCTCATATATCCTTTTAATTCTATGTTTGAGTTTCTAATCAATTATGGATATTTCTTTCATTCATGAATTTTAATGATCCACAAATAATTTTCATTCATAGTGATTTAATATGGCTAGATTAATATATTTTATTCATCAAATGTAATTTATTTTTAAATTTCCAAACAGATTGTTTATTTTGATTCTTAGTATAAAAATCGTTCTCACCTCAAGAAATTTAATTCAAATAAATTATGAAAAAAATGGTGACATTGATTTTGATGAAGATTTTTTCAAATAATATATTTTTTGATAATTTATGAAGTGAATAAATTCATTAATAATTATTATGAATTATTTTCCTCTTGAAGAGAGTGACTAATCAAATAAATGTTAGAGGATTTTATTTCAATCATATTTTTAGAATGAATAAATCCACTTAAATCAGTTAATTATAATTTCCATACTACTCAATATTTTCATTTTCACAGCCCATTGTTACAATTTTAGAAATATCATTCTTCATTATATTTTTATAAAAAATCACTATTTCATGATAAACTCTCTATTATAAATAGAAAAATAAAAAAATATTTTTTCACCATTCTTGTTGATTTATTTTAAATTATTGTTTCATGGCCCCAATCACCCTTCTCAATGGGTTTTATACCCTACACACTATTTTGTAATAGTAATTAGGATATATAAATAATTAAATTTTCATTTATTCAATGAAATACATATCTTAAAGAATGAAAAACGATATTTGGTGAAATATCTAAGGCCTATATCATAAAGTATACAAACAAATTATTGAAAATTCATTATAAAAAATGACATAACTATGAATCCATAGTATTCATATATAGCGTAAAAGGTAGAAATTAGAATATATCTCTTCATCATAATCAATAGATGAAATATTAACTAATGACCTGCCTTAGAGAAGTATTGATCCCCTCATATTTGAGCAAAATTGTCACAAATCGAAGAAAAAAGAAACCAATTATTCATGACTATATTTCTATGTTCCCAATATTAAATATAGGGTCGCATTGACCCATTAAAATTCTTGGAAATGATGACTGATTCATAACATAGTGAAGAATATGGATATACAAATCCATTGTCCATATTTTCATATATATTTATCTAATTACAATACGGTTTATTCTATAGGGACTCATGGATATGGGAATTTTTTTTATATATGTTTAATTATGAACTCATCCTCCAAACTATGAGGAAAAAAGGAAAATTTTCAGGAAATACATGATTATATTCCCTTAAAATAGGAAGGTCTTTAACATGATCCTATCCTTTGTCCTAGTCACTTTAGAATGGAATTCTTATTTGTAATGAAATAATTTCCATATTTGAGAATGAATTTTCAATGGATATTCCTCATTATCCTAATTTTTTGATAGAATTAAAGGCTAATTTTGGATATGTAATTTCATTTCCTTCTAATAATACTTGTTGTTTTATATATATAATGATAAGCAATCAATTTTTAATATAATTTTAAAATTATACTAAAGGTAGTGTGGAATTATTTTAGGGGTATTATTCCCATAAATGATAATTATAAAAGAATTATGTTGAATTGATGAAACAGTGGAAATATTTAGTGTATTATCCAATAACCAAACCATAATAAATTGAGGTGTTTATTAAATATTTAAAATAATAATACACGAAGTAAATGAATACAAAAAAATAATCATATATGACATTTTAGTTCCATGAGTGTATAAATATAACATGTTTTCCCATTTGATTCCATTTCTAATAGTTCATAAAATAAGTAATATACTTTATGATGATTAAACTAACATTAATAAACATATATAAAGTAAAACAATATACAAATAAATAATAACTCATTAATTTAATGAATATTCTTAAATATTAATAGTGATGTTTTAATATTATTATTCATTGATTATTTCCTATTATTTTCTCTAAGATAATATATCAAAAATATACATTTTTATGATACAAACTATAGAATTGTAATCCTCATATTCTGATTGCTAAAAACATTTAACATCAAAATACCTAAAATAGAACCCGTATATTAAGAATCTTAATGTCTTCATATGATTCGATACATATGACTTACAATTAAAGATAAACTAGCTTATCAATATTAAAATCTATATAATGATATTCTAAAACTGATTGATCTTATATTAACACAAATGATACCAATAGGAAATATATAAATGAAAATTGTGAGGTTTAAATCCAGTCAAAGGAATAAACATGATGTGTGACATATGATTTTACACATAGAAATTGTTATCATAAAATGGATAGATTATATATAATCACAAGGAATCACAGTTCAAAAATAATGATATCAATATTCCTAGAATCTAAAGAATATAGAAAAAACCTAAAATATTACATCAAAAGAATACTTCAAGGATCACAATGAAGACTACACAACATAGTGTGCCTGTATTTTTACCCATTAATTAACCATAGTATCTTATTTGATGAAACAATTCCATATTTCTTTTTTAGGGTTTGTAATTCTAGACCCACTCCTCACACAACCAATGGTAAATGATTCATTATTCCACATATGGATATAATATATAAGTCCTATGAAAAATAAAACCCAATGATAGGGAAATTCGTTTCTTTATAATGCCTTAATGAATTACCAAATAATGTTTTGGAATGATTCAAAATATAAGGACATAAAAATTATTTTAGGATGTTCATATTTTAAAGTAGAATTAGTAGAAAGAATATTATCATTATTGAAATAACTATTCATATGAATGGAGATGAGTGGAATGTTTTGTAATATATATATAAAACAATTATATATAAAATGAGAAAAGAACATTTAAAAAAATTATGATCATAGTAAAATCCCTAAAACTAGTGATGAAATATAATAGATTAAATAAAGTATAATTTATACAGAAAATCATGGTATAGAAAAAACTAAATCATATTGAACCATAAAAAGAAATAATTATTTGAAATGTTCGAACTA
This sequence comes from Viscum album, assembly GCA_963277665.1. Taxonomy (NCBI): domain Eukaryota; kingdom Viridiplantae; phylum Streptophyta; class Magnoliopsida; order Santalales; family Viscaceae; genus Viscum; species Viscum album. Next base: position 518,666,992 of record OY728139.1, read on the forward strand.
ATCTTATTTTCTTTAGAGATAAGATTTAAAAGGTAACTAAAAATTATTATAACCCAAAAAAGTGTAATTATGTAGGTAAATTTTTAGAAGGCATATCTATATAATATATAAGAAGTAATAGACAAAAATATAGGGGTAATGTATTCTATAGAGAGATAAAGCATACCCAAAATGAAAAGATGTTTGTTTGAAATATCACTAAGCTTAGGTCTCATCTCACTTAGTACATGCATATAGCCTAAAGAATATACTAATTTAGTTTTGTAAATACTTTCCTTGATAACATTTAATATATATTTGAGGTATTATTTTTTCACTATTGTTCATAAATGAAAATCATATTGTGACATAATATTCACGACCACCATTATAATATTGTCTATTTAATGATTCTGTAGTCTCATAAACTTCTTGATAATTACAGTTTATCTTATAAAATTGGTCTATTAAAACAAAAACTAATTGTTATAGATTATCTATACTTCTAAAAGATCAAAATTACTCAAATATAAAACATTAATTAAATATTATTAAATATTCATAATGAACTTATATACTAATTTGTTTGTTAACATATTTAAGTAGTTTTTTGATCATGATGATCTCCACACATTTTTGTTAACCATTATTTTTACATATCCATTCTGGAATATGTAATAAAATTTAATTTAACTATTTATCACATATTTTTTATGAAATTGTTATTATATCTTTTCAAGAAGATGGTGAGGCAAATTTATTTTTGACACTGATGAATGTCGTGATCCAACCATAATATGGGTGATATTTCCATTTTAGAATACATATGTAGAGGAAATATAATGTTTTTTCTCATTAAAATTATAACCATTCAGTACATTAATGATAAAATTTCACTATATTAGGATGGATATCATAAGAGTTTTTGCATAATTACAATATTTAAATAGAAAAGAGTGAGTACAAGTTCATACCATACTCAATGGATTGAATCCCTTGTATAATAGACTATACCATCAAAGGGTGGAATGTTATTAGACTAACATATCTACAATGTGTATAAGTATGTTTTGCGGAATTTTTGAAGAGTTTTTCTATGGTAATTATAATAAATAATGGGTAATTGTTTTGGGGCAAATGGCAGTAATTGTAATAGATGCATTGGGCTGTTTTGAATAAAATATTCACATGTTTCATCTTTTTTTCTCAAGACTAAAAATGTTTATGATTCATGTGAGTACAATTAATCAATAGGTACATATAAGGCTATGTTAACAGAATTTGTATCATACCTTTTTTAACTAATAATTTTTTCAACATAACATATAAAATATTATAATTTTCTATATTAAACAATTTGAAAAAAAAATATTTGTTTTCTAAAAAACACTAGCAAATAATCCAAATGATTATATTGATATGATGTTTATATAAATAAAAATTCTATTATGAAAATAATTCCCCAAATCTGATAAATTAATTTATTTATAATAAAATCTCTATTTATTGACAAGTAATAATTTTATGATATAACAAAATTTCTAGATATTATTAAAATTACATATGATCCATATATAGTAAAATTTACTATATGTTTTTTTAAATATAATATATTATTATAAAAGTATTAAATTTATAAAAAATGTATTTTAATGAAAATAAAACAATATAAATTCCAAAAAAATTCAAAAATGTTTTATTCGAGGAAAATATTTATGTTATCACAATTAAATCATTCATGTAAATGTTCTAAGAAAAAAATTCCTCGTATTTTTATTTTATAGGACACCATCCATTTAATTTACTATTCCAATGGTCCAATAACTATACTAATGATCAATTTGTTACTCTTAATATCTATGTTACAATTCCCATATCTATATTTGTTTTCCACATCATTTAAATACATTATATTTACTTTATTCGTCAATCATATATATTTTTCCTAGGTTTATTCTATTTCTGTCACTAAAATATATTCCCATTACTATTTGTTTTCCATTTTAACATTATATTTCATGAGTTTGATTATAATAAGAGACTGATATTTTTCTTTATTTCACTAATATATTTATTTTATATAGTACTTTTTATTGTAAAATTATACTATTTTTAATTTTATTTGAGTATATTTATCATCTAAATTTAATGTTTTGAATTACCATAAAATGTTTTTTGGTATTATAGGGTGCATGAGTATTATTATATTCTACAGTACCTTATATGACATAATTGGTTTTCAGATATATGTCTTATTTAAAAGCCTTGGCCATTACAAGTTCCTCTGTTCATTCAAAATAACACCCTAGTAATTTTAATTAATATAATGTACAAGGTTATCTATTTTACTTGTTATAATTTTAGATAGTTTTAAAGGATGATGTTCTTGAATATTCACATAAATTGTTGTATAATAGTATGCATTTGGAGTTTTACATGTTATATTATTAGAGAATAAAATATATTCCAACAGTCATAGATTGAATTTTGAATATGAGAGGTTCGATTTCTAGGACTTGTATTATTCTAGTTTAATGTTTTTAGTCCCCGAGAATGTATTGGATGTGTGTTATTTGGTGAAACATATTTATGTTTTCGATATCATTAGATTCCTTCAAAATGATGGATATTATAACATATTCATTTATGGTTTCATTAAATTAATTATTTTTATTATAATGAGGACTAAAATATGTGTTCAACTTCGGTAGAGTTATATGTTCATAGTCACTTCTCAATAGTTGAAAAGAATATCTATATATATACCTATATTGATCTTAATTATCTAGAGAATAATTTATATAGAATATAATGATGAATCAGGGGTCATATTGGGAGGAGGCATAATAGATAATTAATTGGTTGTATATGTTTTCAGATAGGTAATACCATTTGAGTGGATCTACCCAACCCATGATTTTGATTTAGAAACTATGATGTACACACTAAAAAACTAAAACTATTAAAAATATATTAAGATATATATTGTAAAAATGATCTGAAATGTGTCAAATACATATTTAGTAATTACTATTTTAATCCTATGTAAGGGATATTCATATATCAACTACACCCATTTTATATTCTAATGAAATATAACTATATAGATAGAAAGGTAGTGGATGAATTTATTAGTGGGATGTTGTAGACGAAATTTTTTTATGGGATAATAAAGGAGTGATAACTGATATTCATATTCATCTAGTTTTACTCAAAAATAATTGGGGTCTATGAAATATTAGATTGGAATACTCTTAATGTTTAATCCTATTTATTGGATTAGATAAAAGGTATTCCAGCATTAATCCATTATTTCTATATTTTGTTGTGAGTTAATTTTTTGGGGAGAACATTTAAATCAAGATATATGATAGAAAATCACCTATATAGATTGATTAATGGTACATAGTCTTAGTGAGAATATATAGAATCCTATACAGGTTTATCATGCCCCATGTTGGATCATTTAACCATGAATGTAAATGACGTACCATGATATTTGATTAAAATTATTGTGGCTCTGGATAAATAGGGATATAATAGATTATGTATGGAAATTACTGACAAATTATTAAATGAATGATGGTTTTGAGATTCCTACTGATATTCTATAACCAATTAGTATTCTGATGTACAAATAATATGAGGTCATGGTGAACATCATGATGATTTCATCAATGACATCCCAAAGAAGATACAATATGTGGGTAATCATCTATATAGGAAATTTTCTTAATAATTTCATCATATAAATGAAACCCAACTTGTTAACATGCCTATTATGTTGTATGTATGTGAGATGGTTCAACTACATTGTGATAATATGAGTATATTTTATGAGACTTTTGGAAGGTTCATGTCCTAAATTTTTGAAGACAGTATAATGTTATTTTAGTTCAAATGTGATGTCGTGTAAGGTTAAAACATCATTAGTATAATGTAATTATTAAAAGGTATGGTTTCAATTAAAAATTATATTCTATTGGTGTATATTCTAGACTTAGGTTGTTTATGAGAGGACCATTTCAAATTGGAAGTTGTTTTCTAGAGAAAATGTTTTATTGAATATATACACTTTAATCATTTTTTTATTTATGGTATATAAATTCATTCCCCACTTTAATGGTTAGAAACATGAGATTCTAATATTTTAATATGGATTCTCATATAGGAGACTACGAGCCAATAAAAAGTGGTTATCATATTTTTGGTTCTATCTTATAAAAAATAATAGATTTCTATCGGTGAGTTATATTATCTAATAGAGCATATCAATTATCATTGGGATATTAATGAGTTTTAAAGTTATTAGGACATTGTACTTTTATTATATATAGGTATGTAGAAACATATTTTATAAACTTATTTTGGATTATGTTTAGATTTAGTGTGATAGTGTAATGATTATTTCATCCTCAATAATTTAGTATGTTGTAATATGTAAATAAGATATATAATCTTATGAGATTCGAATCATATAATTTTCATGTGATCAATATTAATCACATTGATTAAGATACTAATGTGGCATTATAATAAGACTCGATGTATATATTGGATTAGAGTTATAATACAATATTAGGGAAGATAATTCATCTATTATTTGTGAAATTAGTCCGATGATATATCAAAGAGAATATGTTTGTGAAGGAAACAATTACAGGATAATGATCGATAGATTTATTCGATGACTATTATCGATGATGATTCTTGTGAAGAGAATATCCAGTGGGGTGAATTTATGGTTACCTTAACATTATATGGTGTCATTTTAATTTTATTTTCGAATTTCCTTTTATAAGTCATTGTGTGTCTTTTTAAATAATATTATTTAGAATACTATAGGAGTACAGAAAAAATTTTAGAAGCATTAGAATTAACTAAATAAGATAGAGTTGTACTCAATCATTGGTTGAGCCACTCTGAGCCTGCTGCATAATTAATTGTCCATGTTAGGATCCTTCTCTACCTAGAACCATAATATAAGCCATAATATGTTTTATATAACGCTATAAATAGTGATTGGTTCATATTTATGTTCATTACAATACCCAACCACATTTTTAATAGTGATATTTTCGGATTTTGGGAGTGAATATATATAAATAGACTTATATTCTTCCTTATTTCCCCACAACAACATAGAGGGCCTCCATTTGGCCATCAGGATTATTACAAATTATAAGAGATCCAAAAATATCATTCACATGTGTGTTATTGTACAATTTGGTGCATTGGACTCCCAATGGTAGGGAACATGCAACACATCCTTTAATCTTTTTTTCATCTCATCGCCTAGTTTAAATCCCATAATAATCCTTAATATTGGGATTTTTGTTTAATATATTGTCATAAATTGATTAAATATGAATCCTGTAAGAATTATAGATTGTAGGATTATTTTGGATAGCTACAAGTGTAAACTAACCTACTCTAATTCATATGATTCATGTATGTTGTGAAATGAATCCTTGGGAAATGTCGAAAAGGGATCCCTAAGAGAGAATTGGGGATTCTAATGATCATAGTGAAATTGTTTAAAAAGAATAAAAATATAGCGGATGATCAAGACTTGATAAATTTAATTTGGAATCATTCAATAGCGATTATGGTTTTTGAGCCTTGTAATATATTTGATAAAATATCCATATCATGGTTTCTAGATATAAGATATTCTATGAGAGACAACACTTTTCAATGTATGAAAAGGGTCATTCTCATGAGATATGTTAGAGTAGTGATGTGTTTTGTGATATATTCCGTTTTGTGTTGATTGTAAAATGAATGATTAGTTACCCTGGATATCAATGTTCATTTAAGAGTTTATTTTTTAGTTTCGTAAGTTGTTATATGTTTATTCAAACAAATTTAAGGGAATTTAGAAATGTTTGGAGTATGTGATGTGAATGGATAGAAATAAAAAATCAATGATGAGCCCTTTGGGGTGATGTTTTTTTCAAAACCCTCCATAATATATAACACTGCTACATTTGTTTGATAAATTCAATGATACTAATATCATTATTCTAATACTTTTATTTATACTACATAATAATTGGTTAGAAATTTCCTCACTATTTAGACACAGATCACAAACATAGTCACCGACTACCTCAACCATCAAGTATCACTAAAAACATAGTCTTCCAACTCTGAATCAACTAACATATCTAAAACACTATTGTTATCATCATAGAACTAACATCTGTTGTTGGAAAGACCCTTCCAATAGTGAGTATAAAAATCTATATTATGATTCATTGAAAACAAAATAATTAAAAAATCAACAAAAAACCAAGTGGTGAAATTAATAATAATCTAGATGATAATTAATGGAAATACTGAATAATAAATAAAATGATGTGATGAACATAATAGATGGATTCCAAAATACACTAAAACCATCCCTCTAAACGAAATATGATACAAGTTGATTGTCTTGTCATTTAATTACAATAATAACCAAATATAAATACCTTATACCTTAGGGAAAAAATATTTCTTGATATCCACACATCGTACTATATGGTAGAAGAATGCTGAAAGATGTTGATATTAGCTCAACACTTAACACTAACTCATAGATAACAAAAAAATGAATCTCATGAATATTAGATCCAAAATCCATATATAATAACTCTTACATGTGTATTACCACTTTCCTAATTAGAATTGAAATCCACCATAAATAAAACCACCCTCTTGTTCTAAAAAAATGTCACATGATAAGATCACCCATTAGATGATATTTGTCTTAATAATCAATCATTAAAATCCAATATAAAACTAGAGGAAAACACCTCAATTGAGATACATATATAGGTAAAGTTGTACCAATGACACAGATAAGTGAATTACAACACTCAATCTATTCAGATTTATAAAATCCATGTCACCTATATATAGTCATGGTGGGTTACAATAAATAAATCATTATGTTATAATAGAGAGTAAATATCATACCATAGATTAGATAATTAATAATGTACATAAATCATAACCCACATCACTCTCTATCTTATATGAATTTGAAATGAGGATTCCAATTAAAGACAACAGACAGAATACTCATTGACTGTGGTTCTGTATCTATCTCTCCCAACAATCCTTGGTATATGATTACATTAAGCAGCTGATTTTTATTCCTTGACATACTACCATCTCTATGAACACAAAATTATGATAATAGAAACCCAATTAATCTTATCATCTGTCAAAAAATATTACATGAATAAAATTAAACTGTGGGGTTGTATATTTATTGTATAAATTATAGTAGTCATACACTAGCATCTAAGTTTTTTCAACCTTCTTTATTCTATTAGGGAACCATGCTAGAATATCCATGGGTTAATAAATTTGGGACTGTTGCAGTTAAAATCAACAAATTAATATTTAAAATAAAATTATTTTAGAAAATAAAACAATTATCTTTAGAGAAATATGGATCCTTCTAATGCCTATAATGAATTAGAACCAATAATTATAATTATTCTTGGTGGATATCAATCCTTGTTCCTAGTCCAAAAATCTAATCAGATTTCATCTATTATCATTATGATGTAGAGAAACCCTATCTTCCCAACATTACATGCAATAAGTCTATGATATTTACACAATTCACACTATGACATTCAAAAAAAATATTCTTAGAATATAGGATTTCCATATCTGATTGTAACACCTAGCAGAAGATGTATGGGAAGAATCATAGAATGAATTGTAATTAACATGTATTTATAAATGGAATAATATGTACATTTTTGGTGTATTAGATGAGTTTTTTCAATAATTTTACAATAATATAATATGAATTTATATAATGATTCTCCTTATCCAATATTGTAAATGATACTGGAGGTTTCATATACTTTATATATCTGAGGCCTTGATTCATGTTCCCATTACCTATAGGGAATGAAATATCCTAAAACATATCATGATTATATGAATTGTAGGCAACCAAAATATCACCGTAATCCATGTTTTTCCTAGTTCTCAATAAAAATGTGTGTCTTAAATCTACAACAATTGTTATATTTAAATCATTTTTAAAACTATAACCATATATAACATATGACAAGATGTTTTATTTAATTGAAATACATTTTGTGGCCACTAACTAATTTTTAAAAATCCATATCCTCCAAATCTTATTAGTCTATCATTGATTTCATCTCCTTTTCTACAACTCTTCAATTGACATTCATCATTCACATTATCATATATTTGGTACACTATTATGGACCCCTTCCCTTTTTCATTCTATACAAGATCTTCACTACAAGATGTTCAATCCCATATTGACCCATCTTTCTAACAACCCAGCAATGAATCAAACTTTCACTATGATCTGTTTCAATTTGATTCAACCAATTTACCCATTTTTAGGTTTTACTCACACATCCATCAGCACACCGAGCCTCTGTCACCTAATATTAGTAAGCTGGAACTATTTCCACCTTCTTCCACAACTGGTCACCATGGGGGAAAATGTTAATTATCCATCAGCCTATCCATAACTATATAGATGTAGAGATGAAATCCAATATGTTATATGTTAAAAATACAGTCAATGAAAATCTAAAGCCCAAAATAATTTTTTTACAAACACTTATATCATTGGACAATTGAATATCAACATTTTATCAAAAAAATAAGCCAATATATATTCAAAGTAATTTAAAAATATTAAATTTAAGAAATGATAATTCATAACTATTTTATCTTAACTTATTCATTGAATAATAAATGATACCAATCACAAACGAATGAATTATCAATGATTCAAAGACTTTTTATCCTTATTTAGTGATGAATCAGGGTTTATGGAGAAAAAATATTAAATTCCCTAATTTCACTTTCTCAAAATATTTTTTCACCATTGCTGGATAACAACAAAAGAGAGAGAAAACGTTAATTTTGTATAAACTAATTTTAGGTAACTACTTAAAACATCAAAACACAAAATGGTCTGGTCTATGTCCTATAACCCAACAATGATTGTACACCTCCATGATTAAACCCCACCATTAATAAAAAATATAATGATTTATTATTCAAATAAGGATCTGTATGTGAGATATTAACAAAAACATGTGGGTGATAAAAATATTATATTTTACAAATATTAAAAATCCAAAAAAATTAACTATATTATAATATATTCCATTTTCATCCGAAGGGTAAATATCACATCAGATGATTAATATAATGGTCCTAAAAAATATTGAATACATTATTTATGAAAAATACCCTATTTTATGCAATTAATTTTATTATGTCTCAAAATATCTGAAATGAATTTAATGTTTATATATAAAAAGATGTTTCATTGTATTATACTCACCATGAAACATTGAAAATTTTAAAGTAAAATAACAAATATATACTACTAGAATTCAAAAAAATCATCATCCTATGTTAATATGATAAACCCATGCATGAGGTAATCCACCTTATGTAAGTACAAAAATCATTTACGATATAAAACTCAAACTAATGATGAGAAACACAACATATTTATACTAAATTATTTTCTGGATTCCATTCATGAGTTTCACACTTATATCTTAGTTTGATTTTCAATGATTCATTTCAGGGTAATCCTGTGAATGGGAAATTGTTATCCATCAACAATAAAATTTAAATAGTCCATAAATAATGGAATATTTTCTGATATAATCAAGTACCACACCTTTTAATGGTCATCTTTAGTGTCTTTATCAGAAAATTATAATTACACCTATCCTAGCCTTTGAGTTCCTCAATAATAGAATTACACTACCATATTAAGACCTTTAAGTAATATTTTCAATAAGGTATAATCTTTTCCCCTCATATTTTGGTAAGGCAAAAATATCGGCATTAAAAACCCAAAATACTAGGGAAACACCAACCCATCATTCCATATTTCTAATAACCTAAACATTAGTTAATAATCAATCACATATGATATTAATGAGGTTCTCACTCACCATTAAATATGATCAATTCTGGATATCATACCCCCTTTTAGAAGGATACATATGTGCATATCCAAATATGACACCATACTTTTTGACCTCCATGAAACCAAAAATGAACTAATTTTTACATATATGACACTATTCAATGTTGGAATTATTAAAAAGTTTCTATGAACCCAATATGATTTCTTCATACACACTAATTTGATCAGAATAATATGGAGATATCAAGTCCCAAACCCATGAAACCACATAATTAATTCAATTAATAATATATTCTATATAATGTTTTCATCGTATATTTTCACTATGTATATAGAGTTGACACATAACCGATATGAAATAATAATTATGTGATTATTAATAGTTGAAATACCATTCTCTATTGATATGAATCTATTAATTTTTTTATAGTACCCCAAGCCAACCAAAAACTACAATTTCATTTTATAACATCCTCTTTTGACATATAAAATCATGATGAAAATTATAAAGATATAAATTAATCATATAAAAGGATTTATATCAATACATACAATCAAAAGACCAACTAAATATATCAATTAACCCAAAAAAATAAATCAAATATAAAACAAATGAAATTATTTATAATAATGAGTCTAAAGTATGTTTAGTTTCCTCAGCTCGCCTCGTACAGAAGAAATTAATCCTCAAAAAACACCCAAAAAAATTATCAACATAAAATATCTTGTTGGATTAAAACATTTCCAATCGAATCATGTCGGATATGAAGATATTTTTTAATCCTTGAATGAAAATTATTACAATAATATTCCTTCATCATCAACACATCAATCGCAGAATAATTTTAATGAAAAAGTGATCTCTCATGCATAATGAGAAGAAAAGATGTGATTCATCTCATATAAAAGAGTCACTTGTTTTGATATGGTTATAAGAATACCCATTTAGAGAGGGGGTGAATCAAGTTTCACACATAGAAACATTATTCATTTATTTTCTTAGTCTCTCAAAATTATATCATTAATTGACTACCAATGAATACAAAAATGTCAAGTATATGTCGATGATGATTTTACATGGTTATACCATACTAATATTCATCCAATGATCACACAAAAACAGCTTTTCGACATTCAATAATCTAGGATACTCTTGATTAGAGGATTAAAATAACACCCATGTTCACTCGGTACCATGTATCACTTCTTATACAAAATATTAGGATGGAAAACTACCAAACAAGGGTCTCTCACTTATCCCCTTTCATGTAATAATCTATATTATAACACCTTATATACATATTGCTCACTTCCCATTTTATCATCATTAATTTCACTAAAATATTTTCATGTTTCTCTACAATTATTTTATCATTAATTTTTTAATATATTATCTAATGAAATAATATTTTCTAGCACTAAATTTTCAAGGAAAAAATATTTTATCCCAATACAAGTGGGATTAAATCAATTTATCCACAAAAAATATAATATCAAATAATTTTTTAAATGAATAATTTATCTACATATTTATAAAATTATGTTTATTCACTGTAAAAAGGATTCTTGTTTTTATAAAATTCCATCATGATTGTTATCTTAATATTAAATAAACCAGATATGATAATATTAATTAGTCAAGAAAATATATTTCTTATGATTAAAAAATGATTAATATATACATTACTATTTATTTTTCTCTAATAAACCAAATAATATGATAAAAAATAACCAATATTAATAAAAATTTATCCAAAAAAATTTCAAATATGTCGATGATTTTTGATGGGAAACATTATCTTCTCTATCCTTACAACCTATTAACACCTATTGTGCCTTTTTATTCACACATTTATAAAAAACTAACAAGATATGATCGTTTTTTCATCCCATAAATAACTATACATTATCCAAGGTTTAGGATTAATTTTAGTCATATTAATGCCCCATGGAAATTCCATGTGTCTATATAATTAGTGCAGGATAAATTCATGATTTCAAAAATAGACAACTGAAAATTATAAATAAAAAACCTAAAATGTTTTAAATTAATGTAGATATTCTATTTAATTTATTTTATATTATTTTTCATAGTGAAAAAATATATATCATGACATGATCTCTCACATAGTACTCCAGTTCAATCATAAAACCTATGATTGTGTATTGAAAAATGTTCAAAATGAAATCAAAATATCCAATCATATTCATTAAAAAATCATATTAATCATCATTCTAAACCACATTAAAATCTCTTATACCACTAATATTATAGAATTGTTATTATTGTTATGTTTAATGACATTATAAATAAATATATATTAATTCATATGTGTAATACTTTTCAGGAATGATCTATATAAGTTGTGAAAAAACTAATATATCTATTTTACACAGGGTACATTCTTGGGTTTGACTCAAATCCATTATTTTTTAGCACACCTAACTCCCTAATTTTTTTAACTCACACAGACACTATGAAATGATATCCTATATTATTTAAAAAAATTCATAGTCAAAATCTAATATATTATCATTGAATTCTCTATGATGTTTCCTAAATTCTGTTTTTAGACAAACAATCATGTATAATATTATATTTCGGAGAACCACATCAATTAATCTATAAGGAATGATTTTTTCATAAGATCAAGCGCTCCCTATTTAACTTGAAATCATATTTTTCTCTGGAATCACACCCCTATACATTTAAATACTTTCACCGACTATTAAAAATTATTAATCCATGTAATTCAATAGATTAATTTGAATTTTGTTGATTATTATGTGGAATATTGATTTTTTTGATAGGTTTTTTAGTTTTATTCCCCCCCCCCCTTTTTACGCTATAAATGATCCACTAAGAACCAAATAATCCGATTCTTAATTATAATGTAAATTATATATTAAACCATCATTTCATCATGCAATTATATATATTCCCTAATCATATTCAACAACATAAATGAGTAATATAACATCCTCACTATATGGAATGAGAAATATTTTACACACAAAAATATAATATAGGTAAAATTATCATCATGGATCATTATAAATCTCTTCAAACATTACAAAATATATAAACATATTATTTTAGATCTCATATGAGTACCCATATGCAAGTGTTTTGTTTTATTCATCCTTCCAAAAACCATGGAATAAACTATGATACAATCTATCTCCCTATACATTCATTTAAAAAATATCAAGAATATATTCACAAAATATTATCTTATATATATTTTTTTACAAACACAATAAATAATTTTCAAAAAATATTACACAGAAATAATTTTATTAACCATTATAACCCCTATGTTGTATGTTGAAAATGATTACATGAATCTATCAATATATTAATATGAGGTGAACCCTACCTTAGTTCATCAGATTTAGAACAGAAGGTTTCAGTCCTATGAAATTTAATTATCTAATAGTGGACAACATGGTGTATAGATAGTAGTACCGGGATATATGAAGGGACATCTTAAACATAAATATATATCGTCTTTAAATTATATTACAGAAATGTGATAGAAGACTATAAGCTCAATAAAAGTATAGAAAATGGTAATGATTAGGTTGGATTGAATTTCTATGTTGGTCATGTAAGGTTGAGTTATATTTTTGGAGGAGAATATTTTACTTTGTGACTAAATCACACACTTTATAAGTTCTCAAGGCCGAATTCCGAAAAATAACAAATAAAGAGATTTTTATAAGTATTAAATTCCAAATTTAATGACATAATTTACATAAATACTATAATTTTAATTCTTTTTTTACATTTTGAAATGTCTTCATTTTTTGTGTGGGGTAGGGTGAAAGATCATATTATTTCTTTTATTCATAGACAATTATGTCATTTTTGATGACCGGGTTTACTACATATCATTCACTGACCATTACTATTATAAGGTACATCCATTATTTTAATATAACATACTTCTCAAAGTATTATATAACATATCAGTGGTTATATTACAATTATGTGGTTCCAATGTAATTTTTTTTATAGTGAAGAATCAAGAACACTATTACCATTACATATTTCAGTATAGTGGAATTTAATTTTCAAGAGTATTTTTGATGTTAGATGATGGTAAGGTATAGGTAGATATGTTTGATGGAATATATTTGGGATTTTCCAATATACAAAATTAGGAAAATATTATTTAAATTCACTAGAATTTCCTACTTAAAAGGGTTCTTCTAGAGAATATTAATGGGGAATCAGTGTAGATGGATAAGAATTCATTTTAACTATTCAAGACACCGTTGATAAAAAACAAAATATTTGATATATAGGAAATAGAAATGAAATAATATGTGTTGAATGAACTGATTGTTATGTTTGATAAGACTTAAATATTAAAAAAGTGTACATAATGCTATGAATATTCTGAATTTTATTATGACAAGAAACGAAAATGATAGATCATGTAAATGAAATTCAAAAAATCTATATAAATATTGATCAGTAAAGTTATAAATCAAAAAATATTTATTTTAAATGCCTCTGATGTCATCACTTCTAAAAACATTTGGATAACATTGATACCGCTATTAATAATTAAAATGAAAATACTTTTTTGGTTATTTAGGATATGAAAAAAAATTATTATGAATGCCGTTATTAGGTTAAAAAGTATTAGAATCATTGAAATGTTTGTTCTATATTTATTGATGTTGAAATTTTCTTCAAAACAATATCCATCTGATGAAATTACTATATGATAAGCCATGTGAGAAGATAAGAGTAAAATCGACTAGTCATGGACCTATTTATTAAATGTATTGAAAAAAGAACCAATAATAATCATTAAATGAAATTCAATGATATCTCAAGAAGATAATTATCTTTTTTAAGATTTTTTTCCATTAGTTATATGGAAGGGACAAACACATTTTTTTCTCAGTGTTGGAATTTTAGTTCATTGACCTTTGATTGTCTCCATCGAATATTTTAATAAAATATAGTGTATATATGCATAAATAATTATTTGGAATGTCTGGAAATTGAAAATTTATATATTATGAAGCTCTAGTGTTTATTTATAAATTATATGTGAACATCTATTGGGGAATGAGGATGTATTAATGCTAAATGAAGTTAATGAAACCACAAGTCTATAAAAGAGGATAATTTTCATATGAACACTTGATGATGATAGTAATGAGACTAAATTTTTGTTAGGTATTTTTAATGTGGATAAAAGAACCATGATGGAAAAAGTGGGTGGAAAAAAGTGACACATTATTTTACTAGAAAACGTCATGAATTTTAATTACTAGATATATAAAACTATAAGTTCTATAGATTTGGATTTTCTGGCTAGAAGATTTAAACTAAAGGAAGACGAAATTTATAGAGGTATAAGTCTTAATAAAGAATCATCAAAATATTTTTAGGGTTTTAATGTTTGGTGATAGGGAGAATGATATGTGTCTCTATCAATTTACAAAGATGTAATCCCAAAACATAAAAGTTAAAATTAATTCATATCGATGATTGGGCTTTTCACGATTTCGTCTTTCAGTGGTCCACTTTAACTTGCTAAATTTCATTAAGGATTCTATGTGAAATTTGAATTCAAATTTCTAAATCAAATGAATAATTTATATTATTTTTTAACTGAATGTAATACTATGGTTCAAAGGGAAACTGGATGATGGATAAAATTAAAGCATGTTGATAACATTAGTGAATCAAATAAATAAAACATACCAAACTAATGTAATTTTTGGAGAGTAACTAAACACAATTACTTAACTTTTAGAAAGAACTCTTACATTAGTTGTAGGGAATAAAAATTATGAGTTATAGTCTAGTTAATGTCAAAATATGATAGCATTAAAAGTTTTAGTAATATAATATACTTCTATATATATGTGAATGGAGTGTAAAATTTTGAGGTTTAATCCAATGTGTTTTTAATCAATAGTTATTGTGATTAGAAATTATTCTACATGTTGAGGATAATGACAAGAAGAAATTCATTGATAGATTAGATGTAATTCTATTTAAGGAATTGAACATGGAGGAAAAAATATGATGAAAGAAATAAATGAATAATCTATGTCCATTTTGAGATGATTTAGAAAATTAGAAGGGATATAAATATATAAAAATTAGATGCATGTATCACAAGTATAGGTAAATGAATAATAGATAATGTGATAGTAATTTCAATAATTTCTGATACATGTTTTGGAGCATTTATAGTCATTTCTAAAAAATATAGAGTTTCTATGATTTTTTATACTTAATAAACTATGTTGAAAAGATAATACGTGATAAGAAGAACATATTATATTATTTGGGATGATATAATATTTCTACACATATACGTTATAGGATAATTAGAGATCCTATTAGAGGTATCTAAAAAAAGATTTATAGACAATGGGTTTAAGAGATAAATGAAGAAAATTATTAATTAAATTCCAACATAATATGAAAAATGACTAAATTTAAAAACTAAAAATATAGACTTAAAAATAAGTAACATTTCTAGTTAAAATAAGGGGCTAATAGAAAAATACATTTTAAGAAATTACTTATCGACAATGATATTAATAAATATAAAATATATATTTCATATAAAGTCTGTCACCAATAGTTTAAAATGTAATTTTTTAGGTGGTGTCATGAAATGTAGTAATGAAATATCAATACTAATATGTAATGGATGTGTTGATAGATTTACATCCTGGTGGAATAGAGAAAATCATATAACTAATCTTTCTAATGGGTTTCATGGAAGAAGGTAATAAGAAATTGGTTTATAAAGGTTAAAAATATTTATTTTCCAATACAAGTTTAGGGACAACGGAATAATAAATATCATTTATGTTGGAATAATGATTATACATGATCAACATTATTCATTTTTGTTATCAGATTTAGTTGGATAATTTGATGTTAATCATACTTATACTATTTATATATAAAATTTTAATTATTGGACTAAATTTTCAATGGATTTGGAAGTTGATGATTGATTCTTCTACAAGATGCGAGATTAATGAAATTCGAGAGCATTGAGTTCTTTTGGTAATAAAAATATAATTTCACTAAAAAACTACAAGAGGATAATAATCTATAGTTATGGAATATAGTAGGAGGGAAAATATAGTAGACATGTTTACCATGGTTCATGTTTAGTAAAGTCTTTTGAAACCTCACTCTTATTTGGTACTTGGATGAGTGAATATTGTGCAAAGATAAATATTTTCCTTAAATAAAATATTGTTTTTCTGATGTTTCATAGATTCATTGAAGGTTTCACGAATCATGTATTTAGTTGGTATATTTTTTATTGTTGATTCTTATTTAAGATTAGTATGTTCATACCACTATATTCAGGTCTCTAGAATATTGTTAAATGAAAGGTGGAGTGACATATTGTACTAGAAATTTATTAATGATATATCCAATAGTAGTGGGACTATTCAAAGTATACTTATTATTAGGGATTTGTAATGTGTAAATACATGTTCATATATTGAGTTTAAATAAAATGAATGTGGATGGCCCAATTTTTTTTTCAAGTTGCTGTAGACATGTTGTTGACCTAGATTTCAATTTGAGTGGGTTAAACTTATTGACTAGATGAAACATACTACACCAGTTTGTGGGACCTTATTAATAATAATTATGAAAATGAAATATGGGAATCATAAAAATTTCATGATGTAATGATTACATATTAATATTATTCTTCATTGTAATTATTGAAATTGTGATTATAAATAATAGGTAATATGAGTATTTCTTCAATTAATGTACGAATGGTAGTTTAAAACAAGTAAAATTATTTTCCTTTTTCTATTGATTTGTCATTTTTTGTTTTATATATTTGTGGTGGTCATATTTTTTTGATGAGTATGTTCTAAGGATTTTCATCCTCTCATATAATTAGTCGGTGGTGTCCTTCTATATAAAAAACATACACTATATATCCTATAGTGATATATCTTCCTATAGGGTTCTTCTATTGTTTTTTATAGTGAAATTACAATGGTTTTCTAAGAAATATTTCTTGTTATATTCCCATCATCAATTTATAATAAATATATATTCTACTTTCACATTAAAATTATTCATAGGAATATATATATTCATGGTAGTTTATTTTATCTCTATTATGGAAAATAATAATGTTTCTCTTTTATATTGGATTAACGTCATGAAATCCACATATTTCAATTTTTATATGGAATCATCAAATAAAATTCGTAATAACCAATATCTCCAAATTTTATTACCTTTTTAGATCTCCCGATAAAACACTCCGTAATTATATACATCAATGTATATTTATTCCACAGATGTTTCAATGACCCTTTCTTAAAAAAGTCACCCCTTTTCCCATTTTTTCTAAATTCTAATAATTTTCACATTAACAACATAAAACTCTTTATTTGTTTATCCAAATAATATATTCTAATTAAATTCCATCTCTATTATTTCTTATAAAGAGGAATCATATTTTTATATAATTTCATAATGAATTAAGAAACAACATTCAACACTATCAACTCTTTTCTCAATAAAAATGCAATATTTAAATAATATTACCATTATCATAAGAATAATTCACTTTTTCAATGATTGGATGAAAATTATCAAAGTGAAATTAATCATCCTTATGATCTCAATAGAGTCAAATATTAGTAGAATCAATAATAAAAATGGTTAAAAATATAGTGATGTATATTATACTCACCCAATTTATTAATAACATGAAACTTGAGAAGAAAGTTTCATAAATTATAACCCACATGTGGATAAAATAACATCCTTGTCATAAATATTCATTTTATTAAGTGTATTACAATAAAAATAAAAATTTAATCTCTAACTAATAAATCATTACATCATTCGATATCAAATTTGAATTTGATTTACACCATCAGATACTTTATATTTAATCTTCTATTTTATTGTAAACAATATTTTGAAATCATATTTTGATCAAATACAAAATTTTCAAGATCATATTAAATTTTATTTCTACTCCTTTCAGAATGGTTTTATTCTTTGAATTAAAATGGATTATACTAATAGTGACATTCCTAATAAATATCCATTTTATAATATAACATTTTAAATTTCTAATTTGGATTACACAGAACTTTATGCTTTTTTACTACCATGTTTTCAAATTTATATTTTTCACCAATCATCCTTAACTGATTTCCCAAAAATTTATAGTATCTCCCCTTCTTGTATATTGATATAATTTAAATGAATATACCCAATTTATTTCACATTCAGCTTTTCCCTTTATGCCTTCCCTCAATAGGTTTAATTAATTTATGAATGTATGGTAAGGAGTACCTATAGAAATTGTCACATTGAGGAATGTGGTATACTGTTATTAGAGAATCTGTAAAGTCTATTATTATAGAAAACAAGCATGATTGTATTCATTTTAATGAAATCAATTAAAAAAATTAACTGTAAATATTTTATATCAAATATATAAATAGAATGATATTTTAATCATTAAAAATGTTCAATTAATTCCACTCACAAATTTTCATCAATTATTATATCACAAAATCTTCATCCTTATTTATAATTCTTTTTGAAAGAGATATTTGATCCACTAGACATGTTTTTATACCTTATTAAGGAACTTTTGAAGCCTCGTAGATAATCTTCATGATTTTCCATCTTTGATTTAGGTCAAGGATACGTAAAATTTATTTATACATTATGAAATTTTGTTGAAAAGTACATCCACATTTGTTAAATGGGGAAATCCTTCACCACCATCAAAAATTTCTTACATTCTCTCGATAATGGATGTTATGAATAATCCCTAATTTATGATTGAAACATCCACCTTTAAAATCCCGCTTTTTAAAAACAGACTTCAATGAATCACTATTTTCTATAAAATATAATTTTCATTATTTCTTTCATATCTCTTTCTTGTTTTAGGAATGTGAAATATAATCTTGGTTCCCCTGTTAATTTCGATATATTACTACATTTTCATATAACTAATGTTATCATAAATAACTAGTCTCTTGTGGAAGTCATTATATGTATTGTGTTCTATTAATTGAGACATTGTTTCAGTAGATGATCCATTTATTTTAACTTTTTATCATAAAAAAGTATTCCCACACTTTTTCCCAATAATCCACTAATGTATAATCAAGCCTCTACCCTTGTTTGAGTGTAAATTCGAGAAAATGTTTCCTAAGCATTCCATTTTCCTACTAAATTATTATTTGGGCGTTTTTTGTTTTCTTGTTGAAGATATCAAAGAGAGAATATACATATATTATTACCATTATATATAGTTCAAATACCTCTATAAATATTATATCTTAAAAAAATTCATTTCATTTAGAATATATTAAATATATTATTGATTTATAATACGATCATGATTTAATGAAAAAAGCATGTTGTGACTTGAGTGGTATAATGGTTTCATTTTATTCTTAGTCTTATTTAAATTATATCTCCCTACATATGTGATATGTAACACATAATATGGGATATAAAAACCCAATATATGAGTTGGCCTACTATAGGGATAATGGTATGTTTTAAATTTACATTTCGTTGAAACTTGTTTCAGGACATAAATTCATTATCATATGGATTTATTTCACTTTTTGAATCAATAATTTTAATATGAATTCTGTCTATAAGTTTTGCATGGCCTCTCATTTTTCGGGGATTCCCACATGTCATATAATTATTTTGGAATTTTACACACACAAAATGTGAAATAAAAAAACATGAAAAATCAAAATATATTCATACTAAAATAACTATAACCAAGCATACCAATATATACATAAAAAATTAATAAAATTAAATCATAAAAATGTAATGACAGAAAAATAAATAGGAGGATGAGGTGGAATAACCAACGAGATGAGATTGAAGATCACAGCCCAAATTAAACTTAATTATGTTCCAATCCACAATATCTAAGAGATAATATAATCACATTAAAACAAAAAAAATACTAAAATCATGATCTAGTGATTTTCATTATGAACCTTACAGTATATATCCAAAAACATCATCTAAATTCCCCTGATCAACATTGATATAGAGTGTTTCGATACAGATTCAACATAATTGTCTACTATGATTCAACCATATGAAAAATACATAAAATGTGAAAATTAATCTGTGTTATTTTATACTGAAATACTGTAATAAAAGTATTATTTATATTCATTTTATATAAAATAACATTGTGTTCCATATATAATAACATGATTCAAAATAATCTTTTAGTTTTTATATATCCATAAATACTGTGAAATTTAATTATAAAGGAATGATTGAGTATATGAGATAATACATTATAATTTGACATGAAAATTACCATGAATTTCCCATTTTTATGAAATTGTTCATAAATATTTAGTCTAATAATAATTATATACTATTTGTATTTTGATGGAATAGATTTTCTAATAATATAAATAAAATAATAATGAAGGATGGTCCAATTTGGAAATTATTAACACTCTATGCTTTAAAGTAACCATTTCAATCAAATAAATATATATACCATTTCATGCATTCATATTAACCAGAACATTTAAAATACTGAGAAAAAAGAAAATCTTCATAGTGAATGACAATGAATTAATCACTATAACAATCATAAAAACATTCATATGATATCCTATTATCTTTTGAGACGACCTAGGACCATAAAATAGTAATATATGTCTAATATTCCATCATGTTGTAATTAAACTTTGTAAAACCTAGTTTTTCCCATCCTATTCTGGCTAAGAAAAAATATCACCTACTACGAGATAATTATTAGGAAATGAAAATTATATAATGTATCGTCTTGATTATTTTAGTACTCATAACTATATTTTGAAACTATATCATTATATGATATATCTAGTCTTAATAAATAAATCTAATCTTTCGATAGCATGTGATATAGGCATCTCCAAATATAAATGAAATATACAATAGATTATTTTCATAAAAAGAAAGTGAAATTTGTGGGTATGAATAGGGATAATTAAATTTTGAATATTTTATAATTTAAATAATAAGTGTTTATGTTTTATCAATTCATTAGAAATAAAAACCCATTGGAATGTATAAAAAATATTTTTAATAATATTTTTTATAAAAAAACTTATTTTTATCCCAATTATTTAATTTACACTTACTGAAAATTGATCATAATGTAATATATATGCTATATATTAAATAAAATTTTTTAACATTCATATAGTACTTTCATCTAGGCTTGAGATATGAATTTTTCAATTTTTCTATTTCAATTTGTTTTTTCATAAAAGGGATTTATATTATTCTCTTTGGTTATTAGGAAATTATATTCTAAAACCTATATAAATTTAATTTGATAATAATTATTCAATATTTTTAATCATTATATTCCCTTGGAATAAATTAGGACAGTCAAGAGGGGGTGGATCGAGTTCCTATAAAATTTTATATTAAAAAAATTATTTGAATGAATTCTCCAATTTAAAAACAAGACAACCCCATTAATCAAAGTAATAAATTTATAATAGTCTGACTGTTAAATTAATATCTTCAAAGATTGATAATTTATCAGTTATAAAAATATGATATATTAATATAACTTTTAAAACTAATTTAATTAACCAAAATAGTTATAAATACTTTCCACGAATAACTATGAAAGTGAAACATTGTATTTTTGATGTATGATTTAAAAGATAGTAAAATAAATTTTGAAAAACAACGGATTCAAACAAGAGGTTTGGTATCAAATTGACTCTTATTCCTCTCTAATATATGATCGCATACCACCATAATATATATATATATATATATATATAATGCTTTAATACACACCATATATTGAGGTTTTCACAGTAGTATACCAACTATCCAAGTCACAAGACCTCTTCCACAATTCTACATGGTATTAAAACATCTATCACATAAAGGACCTCTATCATATTTATACCTAGCAGATAATAGAAATACAAATATTTTTGGGTGAGGATATCTTGTTTACATAAGTAAAGTGTGGGATACAGTGTGATTTTAATAAACAGATTCACACACTGCATGAAATGTAGTAAAAATCACACAATAGATCATGAAATAAAGAGATAGATTATAGAAGGCTCTATGTTTTTTGAAATTATGATCAATACTATTTAGATATAGAATATGTTAATAATGAGTACTCTTCTAGAATAATACCCTAAAAATAATATTCTGTGAATCTTGGTGTTATGATTTTTTCAGGAGATGATGTTTTATTCCTTCATTTCGATTATTATTTTGTAGTGGGGTTGGAACATTGGTGCAAAACATGTCCAATATTGTGTTTAGTTAGTAAAAATGAGAATTCCTCTTGTTTTATTCTTAATTTTGTTTGCAGGATCAGTGTGGATACTCATGAGAGTCCACTATAATATGTCTATCTGTGTTTCTTTCAGCTCCAATTATTTTATCTTTTAAATTATGTAGCCCGAAAATAACCAAGATTGAGGTGGTTTGTCTATATTGTATTTCTTCAATCCCATCATATATTGTCTACAAAAAGAATTAATTTAATTCGTTTCATTTAATAAACAAAATATGACATTTATAGATTATTTTATATAAAGGAAAATTTAAGTTGTCTATTGGTGATTCCTCTCTCGATGAGTCATTCGGTCAGTTTCTGCTTCTATCGATGAGTCCTTCTGTGGGTATTAGTGACCCATTCTATCAGTGAGTCATTATATCGATATATCTATTCATCGATTACACAATTCATTGGTGACTCATTTTATTAAATCATTGAGAAATTTCTTATAACTGTGATTTTGTTGAACTATCGATGAGGCATTTACTCAGTCAGTTTATTCTGTCATTGTTAGTGACTCATACATAGCCAGTTTTTCTATTTTAACTATCTCATATCATGAATATACATAGAATGTTTTAAATACATAATTGATCATAGATCATCATAATTAATCCAATTTATACTTAAATAAATATTATTAACAATTGAAAATGATTTGACATGATTTGTGATTATTAAATTATGATATTGTCCAATAATATCCTATTGGAAGAGAAGTATCCCCATTTTTTCTGATAACAATTCAATGAATTATAATGGATATTTAGTTTAGGATTAACATAATCATTCCACACACTATATATGATGATTTATTTTATAAAAAACATGAAATTTCTCAAATAGAGATATTGTTCGGAGGTAAAATAAATAATTCTTGACATTCTCTCCCTTTAATTTTTCTCTCCCTTTATCTTAACGATAAAAAAAATTATTTTCATAATGATCTAACCCTATTGGGAATATCAAAAATAAATAAATATTCAATAAGAAAAAGTAAAAATAGATATCAATGGGTAGAAATGCAAGATCATTTTATTTCATATATAAAAATGTAAATAGTATAGTAGAAAGGAAAATTATCTGTGAAATACATCTAAGATTAAAAATTATCAAACCTATCATAATGTTATCCACACTATTTATTGGGATCCAGTTTGTAATTTACATTTTTATAACGATCAATTATAGGTTCAACGGATGGAGGTTGAGTGACTATAGAAACTTAATGTATAATCAAGGGAAGAAGTACAATAGCTTCAAGAACAAGAGAATCAATGGTAGGCTGGGTTAAATCATGGGGATAGATCTTCTATGTGACGATAGAACATATATGGATGAATTCTGGAGAAACTTCTATAAACTGTGGAGGAAGAGGCATTTTTGTAGTAGTAGAGGTATCCAATCTAGGAGGTTAAGTATCCTGAACGTCTATATATTCACTCTGAACCTCATGTTAGGGCCTAAATAGATTGAAGAAATCTTGGATTATCTCCCCACAAATTTCACGGCCTTTTCAAAATATTTTTTCTTCTCCATGAACATGTTATGAAGATGTGTGATGTAATTATAATTTGGAACATGATCCTTAAAAGCTCGGGTCTATGGGGGAAAGATCACATTCTCATAAAAATTATTAAATTGACATTTTCTGCTGATTTTTCATATAAATCACTCTTGTTGTAATATTTTTACGTATCTGTGATTTGAGAATTGGAAATTTCATAACTCTGGGAGTAAATCCTAAACATATCATGCAGACAATCAGTGTTCTGCTCAATTTTAGATATTCATTCTAAACCAAAGGCACCATACATGGCTTGATGATCATC
The DNA here is from genome assembly GCA_963277665.1 of Viscum album. Classification (NCBI taxonomy): domain Eukaryota; kingdom Viridiplantae; phylum Streptophyta; class Magnoliopsida; order Santalales; family Viscaceae; genus Viscum; species Viscum album. The sequence goes on from OY728139.1 coordinate 518,692,131, forward strand.
ATTAAAAACATATCAAACTACTTCACTATCCAAGGATTTATATGGGGAGCTATTGTATAAGTAACGGTAGGAGTTGTGGCGTGGGTCTAAAAATCATGAGGAAAAGATTCTATGCATCCTTTACACTCAGTGGTAAGATGGTTTATGGAAGAAAATAAGGTAAAAATTTCATTTCCCAACATGGTGTTATTCTCAAATATTTTATCACCAACTAAAATTAAATTTTGGTGAATAATTATAATGTTTTTTTTTACTAAGATAGCAAATTCCAACGTATTCCATCATTATAAACTATAGTACGATTATTATATACAAAATAATTCATCTATTTATTCAAATACATTAATGAATTTACCTCATCCATTTGAGTAGGTATGAGAAAAACATGAGTTTGATAATATTCCCTAACAATTGAACAAATTTATCCTCAAACCATTCCAAGTTAGCCTTAGTAATATAATCACAATGAGGGGTTTGAGAAACTAATTATCTGGAAATTGGTTTAATCACTACACCATCTTAATCATCATCATCCCAACCGGGAGATAAATACCAAGGTTTCCTTTACTATTCATACATAACATCTTTATTTAAAGGGGTGAGATTGTCAAATTTCACACTTCTAGCTTGATGCACCCCTTTGATTGACCTCTCCTAGCAAGAGGATCCCTCTCAACTATAGGTATTATTTTATCATACACTAACAATGGTGTAGATACTATATGGGAATCCACTAAATCATCAAATTAATATATTTTCACTTCTCTAGTATGAGCTTATACCTGACCCAGATGGTACACATTCTTTTTGTTGTCCGTAAGAACACTTAGTTTTATGGATGCATCTTCATCATAACTAAGATGATTATATCCTTTGTCATATCCACTTATTTATCCATTTTCATGATCTCCATATGTGAGATCATAATTTTTACATATATTATCACGTTCTTCATTTTATTCTCCCTTATCTTCCTCACTTTCCGATCTACTAGCCTTTACCTCTTCTTTATCTTCCACTACATTCTATCCATATTCATCTTCGAAAACACTAGATCACATCACATATTAAATAATTATAGGTAATTTGGTATCCTCATCACCATTTTCACCATGAATTGGTTTATATGGTTGTAAGGCCATAGGTGCAATAGGAGGTCTATATGAAATTCTTCTTGGAGATTTAGTTTTATATGGGACACTGCAATCATCAACATGAGTCCCTTCATCCCTTACAAGAGTAGTGGCTTCTCCTTCATCTGAATAGATAGGTTCCTCATCTTCTGGTCCTAGGCTAGGGTCTACTATATCTTTTGGATCAATTGGATGGTCAACCATGGTTTAATTTATCAAAATAATATTTCTTACCTCCAAACCGTTTTTTCCAAGGGTTCGAAGAAATTTTAATCATTTTACATATTTATTTGCTCCAACAGATTCCACTACAAGAAGAAACTATCTCTCGATCTTCACTTACACATACATTCACATTCTGCATGGTTGATATCATCATTGGGTGGGAAAGAGAAATGGTCTTACAACAAGGCAATACCATTTCACTAATATGCAATTTCATATATATAAATAGGTTCATTCTTACTCATTTCTTCAAAACATTCACCCAATACACGTCCTGATACATGATTAAAGTAAATTCCCCTTTCCTGGGACAAATCTGTGGTAGAATAAACCTAATCACTAGCCTACATTCACCATCTAGTTCAGTATCTATAGGCCTCATAAACGCTTCATTTCTATTAATCTCATCCAGAGTTTTCTCTTAGTAGATAAAATCACTTTCTTGTGGAGAATTTCATTGGTATTCATCATATATCCCTTCATGGGGTTCCTTAATGAATTATTTACAATACCAAGAGGAAAATGTATTTTTTATCCATTTACACCTAACATAACATAGTGTACCTAACTTTCATCCAGTAGAATGTCGGTATTCATATAAAACTCATGGAAAAACATTGGTTAAGAAGGCCTCTAAATATATGAAAACTAGTTTATCCATAATTGGTTCTACTACACCCATAACAACAAAGAGTTACTGTTGGCTCCAAAATATTGCACGAAAGGGATGGACGAAAAAGAAGGTCGGCACGCTGCCTCATGAAGCACCAACGTGAAGCACCGCGGGCAGCGTGGTCTCGTGAAGCTCTAGAGGCGGTAACTCTCCGAGAACGCATTTGACATTCGCGATCCCGCCGCGAAGCTCTAGAGGTTGTAACTCTTCGCGGACATCGTTGAAGTTCGCGAGCGCGCCACGAAGCACCTGAGGTGGCGTGCGAGTTCCGCTTCGCGGCGCCCATTCCCTATAAATACTAGACTCCCCCTGAGTCCTAGGGACGGACAATCCGACCTTTCGACTTCTCCTCTCCCGAATCGCGAAGCCCTCATTGCCCCGGGAATCATGAGCTCTGCGAGGTACTTCTACTTCGCGAGACGCCTCTACTTTGTCTTGTTTTGAGCCCCTCTTCCGAGAGGGATGCCCTTCGCGAAGCTCAAGGTCATTCACGAAGGAAGGGGATTCCCAAGGAAACCCGGGCAGCCGCAGAGCGTTTATGCTTCGCGAAACACCCAACCTGTACTAGTGATCCATATGCTAAGGCAGGATCGCTTCACCTCGCGATGCACACTGCTTCGAAGGACCCTACTTCGTGAGGCACCTCTTCTTCGGGAGGTAGTGCTCCACGAACACTGTTCCACTTCGCAAAGCACCTCCCACTGACACCTATGCCCCATGCCAAGGCCAAGGCACTCCACTTCGCGAAGCACACTCCTTTGCTTAGCGATTCCTCTTCCCGTGCGACCCTCCAGGTTTGCACGATGTGATTTCAAAGTCCCATGGACAATACCACCCGTGGCGTTGCTTTGCCTAATGCTTCTTCCCATAGGCACGCTAACGGCTATTTATTCTTTGCATAGCCACGCTAACGTGGACCCATTGATGGTTCGTTCCACAACCCCCTTGACCATGGCCTTACTGGTGCCTTCCCTTCCCCAAGGACCAGAGGGTACCGGTTATGTAAGTTTTAGGGGTGTGGAGTGAACCCACCTCGTCCGAGCTGCATGACATTAGACTGCCACACACCACATCCTCAACACATGATGTTAAACTGTGACCAGACCTTGTGCCTCTCATGAAGGGTCACCCCATCTCGAACATTCTTTACACCACTCATCTCCACAAGAAAGGAATCACCCAATCCACAAGGGATGACATCCTCCTTATTGGAGTGGCGTATGTTCATAGTAGAAGGGTGACCCTAGTCCCCCAACGGATGGCTGCACCTCTGCATCTCCGTACTTCCCCACTACCAAGGTCAGTGGAGGGAGTGATAGGGAACGAGACACCCCCCCATCGTTGGACCAAGGTCCATTTTTCTTAAGCTTTGTCCCACCATGGGCCTCCATCCTGGAGTAAGTCCCAGCACCATGGGCCGCCTAACGCGTAAGCCCCTCTTCGCTTCTCACAGACGCATCCTTCGCAACGTGATCGTCATGTCCTTGCAACATCTTGTTTCTCACACCGAGCATGACTCACGTGTGCTTAGAGTGAGCACCGACCCTGACCCCTAGCATTAGAGAACTACGAGGACTTTGATACATGTCAAGGAATGGTACGTAGGAAGCCTCCATGAGGTTCAAGCCACATTGCTCGGTCATTCATTCACGTCGTGTTTCACCCTCGTCCAGCATGACGTTAAACTATATGCCCCCTTGTCCGGCATGACATTAAACTGCACACCCATTCCCACCTGAACTACGATGTCTTTGATCCATGTCAAGGCATGGTACGTAGGAAGCCTTCCTGAGGTTCAAGCCCACCACTCATAGGACCAAGGACCACCTTTACGTCTGTTCTCCGACAAAGCCCCATATGAACTACAAGGTCTTTTATCCATGTGAATACATGGTACATAGGAAGCCTTCCTGAGGTTCAAGCCCACCCATCATCATTCACGTCGTGTTTTACCTACGTCCAGCACGACGTTAAACTGCAATTCCAGTCCGACGGCAAGCCGTTGTGACTATCCCGAACAACGAGTTCTTTGATCCATGTCAAGGCATGGTACGTTGGAAGCCTCTATGTGGTTCAAACCCACCATCCGGTCGTTCCGACCTCATTCATGTCGGTTCACCCCCGTCCCGCATGACGTTAAACTGTATTCCCCAATCTGAACTACAAGGACTTTGATCCGTGTCATGGCATGGTACGTAAGAAGCCTCCCTGATGTTCAATCCCAACAATCATTGGCCCAGACCGTCTTCTTGTCGGTGTTCCAAGTCCCCATTTTCAATCTGAACTACAAGGACTTTGATCCATGTCAAGGCATGGTACGTAGGAATCCTCCCAGAGGTTCAAGCCCATCTCCCATCGGACCAAGGTCCCTCATTTATGTCGGTTCACCGACACCCAATGCCCATCGTTTATTCACGTCAGGGTTCACTGTCATCCCGCATGACGTTAAACTGTATTCCATCAATTCTTTGAACTATGAGGACATTGATCCATGTCAAGGCATGGTACGTAGGAAACCTTCCCAAGTTTCAAGCCCACCATTAGTGGACCCACGGGTCTACTTTCACATCGGTTCAATGATGAAACCCCTCGAACTACGAGGACATTGATCCGTGTCAAGGCATGGTACATAGGAATCCTCCCAGAGGTTCAAGCCCATCTCTCATCGGACCAATGTCCACCTTCACGTTGGTTCGCTGACGACATTCATCGGGCCAAGTTCCACCTTCACGTCATTTTACAGGCACCATTCCAAACTATACGGACATTAATTCCCTACCACGGGGATACATAGGAAGCCTCTTCATGGCTCAAGCCCAATTTCACTGTCGCCCCTGTGATGGTCTCATTTCACTCCTTCACTCCATTCATCCACCTATCACCCACCCCGATTCTCACCCGGATCGTCATATCTCAGTGAGACCTTGTCGGTACACTCCTCTTCACAGCTGCCCATGGGCTGGCCCCGATATCGGAATCCCTTCAAGGGACATCTCCCAATCCGATCTTCCCTAGATAATGCTCCGGTTGGGTTCATCCGTCTCCGCTGGATGTTAAACTCGCGGCGTACCCTGTGTTAAACACGGGAAGCAGAGGAAAACCTCAGATATGTGTCTATGACATATAATTCCCCGTGACCGATGTGGGATGCCTCGGGCTTCCACGCCCTCGAGAAGCCCTGTGACCAGGGATAATAGACATACATTCTAGGTTCCCCAGCATCCAGACACGCTACTGATGCATCAACGTGACTACTCCCCAAACTGAAGGTTGCTGCCCTGACCGGACCCTTTGGAATGTCCTGACAGAAGTAGTGTAATTAACCATCCTCCATGGAAGCATGGCACTGGGAAGAGTTTCACGAACTACGTATTAAATCTATGAGGGAGACCCAGACTAGGTGACAAGTTCTGAGGAGGAATCCATAGAAGGACGAAACAACATTCCATCATCTCGTTTCGATCAAGGAGCAGACGTCCCTGAATAAGGAGAGAATGTCGCCCACCTTTGGAAAATGGGAATAAGGGGAAACAAGCGCCGCACGTCCTCCTCCACAGAAGGATGCGCGCGCGCACCCCGGCGAAAGCGTCGGAAACAGAAATGGTGAACCCGACGTGAAGTTCTTCTCCTCAATATAGAGATTAGTAGCGTTCGAGACACCAGTAGATTGAGGTGTCATCGGATCCAGATATCTGGCGCCTGGTCCAGCCAAGAAAATAGAGGGCCTTTCGTGAAACTCACTGGAAGTCGGGGCAGTAGAACGTGGGGCACTCCGTTCTGCGGCATGTTGTCGTGGATCCTTCTAACAGACGTGGAGAATGGAAGGACGTTGGGGCACTGGTTGTCAATCCTTTTCCCTCTCAGTGCTGATGAGTTGATCCGTTCGTTTCTCAGGAACCAGGTTGCTATTATAGAGACGCGATCACCTCCCGCTAGCCTACGCAGGGGCAGGGGAAACATCGCCACAACCACCCCACATGGCACCGCTACTGCCACGACGGCTGCCACATCGTGGAATACGGGGCGCCCATGTCCCCTTTCCCCATCATAGTTCATCCAGAGAAGGGAGATCAACAACCTCGTGCGCAGGTACGAGGAGGAAGGGGTCATCCCAACTAGGGATATGGACCTCCTGGACATGGAGGCATCCACGCCCCACCGCAACATTCAACCGTTTCGGGAGCCTGTTCCCGGAACACCTTGACGACTCCTCGCCTTACGCTGAAGAGGCAGGTTCCATCCGGCTCAGCCAGCTCAGGGTCCTGACCCAAGGGCTCGAGGCGAGTGCTCCTGCCCGGCTACATCAGCGCCGCCGTCCGGCTCCGCAGGAAAAGCAGGCAGGCCATGCCCCTATACCACCTGCACCAGCATTCCTGACCTGACGTCAGCACCGGGCTCGAGCTGAGGATGCTCGCCCAGGCGCGTCAACGTCGACAGCTACAGTGGCCCGAGCCACTGCCGACGTGTATCATGAAGCCCCTGCATACACTGAGCAGGGGCACTCCTTCACCCAACCAGTATTGAGACCCCAACCGCCCCACGGGCAGGCCGGGTTGACTCTCCGGGATGCAGGCCCAAGTGGTGATCACCGCGAACTAACACGCGGTGATGTCACCCTGTACGGAGGCCCTCCCCGTACCACTACTCCACAGAGCTTGGGCTTTCCCTTCTCCGAAGTTCTTCATGGAGGTATGCCTCGTGCTACCCCCATCACGAAGGAAGAACTACCCCGCGGCAGTGACGCTCGGTGCAGAAACCTTTCCCGAGCCCACTATACAGGGTATGGAGTCTATCCTCCTACCCCCCACCGCCAAGCTGAAGGAACCATCCATCCGGTCCTTCTTCAACGTGGGGGCCCTCCCTACATCCTCTCTACAACCGGCGAAGGTCCTCCTTGCCCCCGAAACTTGAGGAGTGAAGGTCAGCCTTTCCCCATCCACATCCAACATGGGGGTCCTCCCCATGATCCTACCGATTCCAACAGAGGCTCCACCCACATGGGTGTTGTCCATCGAGTTCCTCCCCATGTGCCCTTCGACATTTTCCCGGGTGCCCCTCGCACCTCAGCTATTTTGAGTGGGGGTTCTCTCCGCCACGGTGCCATTTCCGCCCCGAGACTCCATGATAGGGATCAACCCTGTCCCGAAGAGCCACCCCGGGGAAGGAGAGCAGGTTGTTGCCGCCACAAGAAGAGTCCTGGGAAAGCCCGGGTGGAGATCAAACCTGCCCACTTCTCCGACTCGGAGGCAGAATGCGACTCAGCAATGGAACCTTCTCCCAGATCCTCCGTATCAAGGACTGGGGTAGGAACCAGACGTGTTAGCATCATTCTCCCAGAATGTGAGGTCCACCAGATTCCCATCTCTCTCCGCAGGTACATCCAGGAGGAAGAAATATTGGGAATTCCGCAGGTCTCGACCACGCAATCATCGCCATCGTCACCAGAAGTTCCCTATACCTCTAACAGAGATCACGGGGATCTATTTCGGGGGCCAATGGCAGTAGAGAGACAACATGACCGGTCACCGGTAGCTGTGAATCCTTTGCCGGAAGCTGTGTCTATCAACCCCTCGTATCGTGACATCGTGGCCAGGTCACCTTGCTCTTCAGAGGATGGCCTAGAATTCAGCGGCCAGTCAGCTCGTTCACCGTATTCTCCGCCACCATGTTTGCTATCCCAGAGGTCCGCCTCAGTACCACTACAGGTCCCTTATCCACCCCTGGTTGACGAGTGGGGCAACACAGGGCCAGACCCTGAGTCTGAACCCAGGAGCTTCTGGAGTATTCTTGCAGCAGATTACTTCCCGGAGAAGTTCTGGCCAACGGCAGCGCTGAATTTTCGCGTACCAGAGTCTCTTACCCCTGAAGAAGTGGGGAGCTTTTGTCGAACCCTGTGGGTGACAAACTTCCGCCTTCGTTAAGAATGGGTGGTGTACCCCAGAAGTCGAGAGCACTTCGAAGAAATTAGCGAGTAGTGTCGCCTGATCGATGCGGCCGCTCTCCTTGTGGCGCAGTACCCTGAGTTTCCAGGCCGCCAGAGCACGCTTCAACGGAAATGCGTTCAGAGTTTTAAAGAACTCCACAGGATCGTCAGGGAAGCATCCCCCCATGTTCAAGTCCGTGGTTGGGGACACTATGTCGCTCTCCTCTTCGACCCTATCTGACGACAGCCCGATTCGCTATGCGACATCGAGGACATGCCCTCGAGAGGGGTCTCAGTCCACATGGATGACGTCGTGGACAAGAAAGACGAGCATGAATTACTTGATGGAGACTTACCCCCCGAGGGCGTACTGCCACTGCTGGGCCTGTCAGGGAGGGTTACCCGTCAGCAGAGGAACTTTCTAGGCCTCCCCGTACCCACCGAGTCGCTGGTACTCGGTCGAAACACCAGCAAGGGTAAGTAGCACGTCAGAACTGTCAAGTACTCTGACCCGTCCGCCTCTATGCAGCAAACAGTTGATGATCCCGAGAAGTCCACGTTACGCCAGCATCTTGCTGAGCAGAAGAGGCTGGTTGACGAACTCTTGGCTGAGCATGCTGCAGAGCAGCGACCCAACTGTGGTAATCCCAGGCCAGGGCAGCAGGGGCAGGAACAAGTTCCCCCCGGTGAGAGGCCTCCGGGCAACCCTGATCATGCTACTGCCACCGACAGGGCAGAATCCGGAACTTACGACAAGAGGACACGATACGCCTCGCCAAACCCTCCCGAGCAACGGGGCAATCTGAAGAATCCAGTCTGGGTTCCCCCAGTCGCCCCGCCGGTCATTCCGCCAGTTGATCCACGAGATGCCAAAGTCGATTACCATGTTGAAGAACCTGGAAATGAACTTGTGTTTAGGGATCCCTGTCAAGATAGGGACCCTCACCCGGATGATCTTATTGTGGCACTCACAGCCCGCCTCGAAGCGTTGGAAACACGGAAGGTGGCGGTCCGACCGAATGGCAAGCCGTATCCCGCAGGGGTAGATGATATGCCAGCACCCCCGGGTTTTGGGAACCCCACTTTCTTTCCTTTCAACGGGACAGGGGACCCGCCCCAGCACTTGGCACATTTTTTTTCCTAGTGTGGCCCCATGCTGGGGACCCCGGCTCAGCAAGAAGCCGCCAAACTCCGATGTTTCGTACAGACATTGGAAGGTCCAGCATTCGTCTGGTACAGCCAGCTCCCTATTGGATCAGTGACCGGTTGGGAGGACCTCCACCGACAGTTCCTGTACCAGTTCAGCTCCACCGTGCGGAAGAACAACATTGCAGACCACTTCAAGTGTAAACAGAGGCCTGATGAGCGGGTTGCAGATTTCATCGCCCGGTGGAATAGACATACGTATTCCCTCGATATGCCACTGACTCAGGAGAAATTACTGACGATGTGTGTGGGGAATGTCAAAACAGATATGGTACCCTCCCTGATTACCCAGAACTACCCTGGAGGGTTCAGAGATTTCTCAGACAAGGCTCAGCGCCTTGAGGAAGCCCTCCAACAGGCTAGTCTGGCACGTTTGTTGCCCCCTATGATCCCAGCCAGAAGGACCGCCAGGGCTGAACCCGCTGCGGTGGACCAAATAGAAGCCCCGAGGCAGCTGGAGTTACTGCCAGCGGCACCATCCCCGCAACCCCGCATAGGTCCTCCACCTCAGGCACAGGCTCCTGCCCCGCATCAACCACCTCAGAACCGACAGGTTCCCCCGCGCAATGCGCCACTGCCACCTAGGTAAGACAATCAGGTGCCACCTCCTCGGCAGGACCCTCCGGCCCCTCGTCAGGGCCAGGACCCCAGGGTCCCCTATCCAGAAAGAAGTCACCAGACTTATTAATTCAACGAAAATCTGGTCCCTGGCTACTTCCGAAGCTCTCTAGAGCAAGGAATTGTGTGCCTGCCCGAGTGCAGAAGGCCGACAGAGGCGAATCTCACCGATCACCCCAACTACTGCCCTTATCATCGGATTCTGGGGAACATCCTCAAGAAATGCTATGTGTTTAAAGACTGGCTTCAAGAATAGGTCAACAACAACATAGTCAAGTTGGGCCCAACACCATCACATGTGGCGGGTGTCTTTGCAGGATCAGAGATCGGCAGCGACAACGAAGGCGAGTGGCAGCAGGTCCCCAGCCGCGGATCCCGGAAATACGATGACTGGATGGCTCTAAAAACTGTTGTTCGTGCCCATGGTATCATTCGGGCATTCCTGAAGTAGCCGGAACCTTCAGAAGAAGTAGCTGGTGCCACCACATCATCTTCACAGTCGACCTCTTCCCACAAGGGCAAGCAGCGGCGACGCAAGAAGAAGAAACGCGCACCGCCGGTGCCGTCGTCATCCCGCACTCTCGGCGACTTTATTCCCCCTAAAATGGGGATTCCTCACAGAATCCGCCCAGCAGTGGATGACTCCTCGAGCGACAGCCAAGGGTACGCTTCGGTTAACACCATTGAGTAGGTAAAGCCCTATATGACCCCTGACGAAGGGGAATGCCAGACAAACCTCCCCAACGTTTCCAGCCGACGTCAACGTCAACGGAATCACAACAGCGCCGGTCATCGAGGTACGTCAGCAGACACTTTCAGTCAAGACGTGCACGCTACTGAGACCAGGCAGCAGGCTCAGTGCAGAGCTCAGCATGCACAACACCATCTAATGCCTTCGGCTCTACCTCCACCGCCGTTCGTGCTACTAGATCAGGGAGACCTGCATCAATCATATCACAGTCTGTCTTTCCCGGCTACAGGACAGCCTATGCTGCCCAATCCTAGTCCGGCGGCTACTCTCCAGGCTTCTACTAGTAGGCAGCAAGATGTGCCCAGTACTAGCCGATCGCCGGTTCAACCAGTAGGACCCGCTATGCCTCCAAATTCCGATCGACCTCCTGTAAGTAGAGGTTCGGATTTGGCATGAATGTATGATGTCCTGAAGCACCTAGTCGGCATTCCAGCAAGGCTTTCTATCCTTGATGCCATTCGCCTGTCATCCGAAATGTGCGAGGCACTTTCCGAGGCCCTAAGGAGCCCCCTCCAGTTTGAGACGGAGGTAGCAGCTGCAGAAGCCTTCCATACCGAGACGATTGAAAATGACGAATGTTAGGAGGTTATCTCGTTCTCCGGTGAAGATGAGGACCCTCCTATACAGGGGCACATTCGCCCGCTGTACATCACTGGCCACTTCAATGGAATGGATGTCTGACGCTGCCTCGTTGACACGGGTTCCAGAATCAATCTAATTCCGACTAGGACATTGCGAAAGTTGGGTCTGTCTGATGGTGATTTAACTCCCTCTGACCTCAGAATCCAGGGGTACAACAGGACCGAGAAAACCCCAGTCGGCAAGATCCACCTGAAGACTCTATTTCGGTGGCTTAATTGCCAGCACCAAGTCCATGGTTGTCTCTCAGGACACCGCCTACAATGCATTGATGGGCAGTCCATGGCTCCATATGCATGAAGCGGTCCCTTATTTGTATCACCAGTGCCTCAAATACTCACTCAACGGTCTAGTAGGCGTGCTCCAAGGAGATGCGTCCCCTTTCGCTTCTTGTGAGGCCCGCTATCTGGAAGCGGGTTATTATAAATGTAAGGATAAACAAATCCTGGTAAGTAAGGATAAACCTGCCCCGGTCACAAGTGATCCATGGGAAGGAATGGATGACGCCTACATCCTCCCGATCCAACGGTTGGAGGCCACGACCCCAGACATGGGGAAATGTTTTGTTGTTTCGGGTACGCAAGGAAGGCATGTTCCCGTGTCCAAGCGATGGCGGAAAATCACCTCGTACTCCTACATCAACCAGGATCAGGTCATCCCAGAACCTCCTACCCCTGTACGGTACTAGAATGTCAAGATTATGACAAAGACGGAGCACCATATGTGTCTCTTCCGCCGGGATGGAAGTAATCGACTCAGGCCGACACGTCACCACTGCTTTGATATCATCAAACGGGGCCCCTTAGGCCGAAGGCCAGATGGGATAGGGTCGACTGCCTTCATTGCTATGGTCTCAATTGCAAGTGACTCTCCTGATATGATGATCCCTGCTGCCCGAGCCGGTACCAGCTGCCCCTCGGATTTTGATAGCCCAGAAGTATCTTTGTCGCTGGAAGACCCCCCATGGGTGGGAAAGAAGACCTGGATGATGCTCCCCCCGCCTTTGAAGAAGGCGTCTCTACCATGGTTGATGAACTGGTACAGGTGAACCTTGGTAGCGAGGCAGATCCGAGACCCACATTGATCAGTGCAGCTATGTCCCTCGGTGAGCAGTAGCAGTACGTAGACTTCCTCAAACAACACTGTGATGTGTTCTCCTGGAGTTACAACGAGATGTCGGAACTAGATCCCCAGGTAGCCATTCACCGTCTGAGCCTCCCAAAAAACATCGTGGGTTTAAGCATCCTCCCAGGAAGATGCACCCTTCTCATGGTGCTATGGTTGAGGCCGAAGTTGACAAGTTAATCAAAGCCAACATCTTTAAGGAGGTCCAGTATCCCAAGTGGCTTTCCAAAATTGTTCCAGTCAGGAAGAGGAATGGGCAGATCAGAGTCTGCATCGACTTCCGTGATCTTAATCACCACTGCCCAAAGGATGTCTTCCCACTCCCAGTGACAGAGTTATTGATTGATGCCACGACCGGGTTCCAAGCTCTCTCTTTTATGGATGGGTAGTCTGGGTACAACCATATCCGGATGGCCCCCGAAGATGAGGAGTCGACTGCCTTCAGGGCTCCCCAAGGTAACTTTTGCTACCAGGTTATGCCATTCGGTTTGAAGAATTCAGGTGCCACTTATTAGAGGGCCATGCATCGTATATTCAAGCCGATTCATGGGACATTGGTGCAATGCTACGTGGATGACCTCGTAGTCAAATCACGTCAGTGCCAGGACCATCTCAAAGACCATGAGAAAGTGTTCGGTTTCATCCGTTCCCATCACCTGAAGATGAACCCATTGAAGTGTGCCTTCGGGGTCACCTCTGGGAAGTTTCTAGGCTTTGTTGTCAGATACCGAGGCATCGAGATCGACCCAGAGAAGATCAAGGCCATCAGCCAAATTCCTCCCCCGAGAAACATTAGGGAACATCGAGGCCTTCATGGCCACTTAGCCTATATATGTCGATTCATCGCCAATCTAGCCGGCAAGTGTAATCCCTTTTCCCGGCTCATGAAGAAGGGTGCCGCCTACGAATGGGATGAAGAGTGTCGGACCGCCTTCGAGGAAATCAAGAAGTATCTGCTCCAACCTCCGGTCTTGATGCCACCCATCTCTGGAAACCCACTGGTCCTTTATGTGACCACCCTGGAGAGATCCCTTGGTGCGCTGGTCTCCCAGAAGAATAACGAGGGTACTGAGAATAGTCTCTAATATCTCAGCCGCATGCTTCTCGATACGGAGGCCAGATACTCCCCAATTGAAAAGAGTTGCCTTGTGCTCGTATTCGCCATGCAGAAGTTGCGACATTACCTGCAGCACCATGAGGTGCAATTGGTCTCCCGGGTAGACCCACTAAAGTACATCCTGAACCGCCCCATGCTGACTGGCCGACTAGCACGGTGGGCAGTGATTCTCCAGCAGTTTGATATCAGGTTTGTACCTCAAAAGGCCATTAAGGGACATGTGTTGGCAGACTTTTTAGCTTCCCATCCAACCTCCACAGATCAATCCCTGGACCTGGATTTTCCTGATGAGATGATCCTCTCAGTTGATCATGATGTCTCGTGTTGGAAAATGCATTTCGACGACGCCTCCCGGATCCCCACCGGTAGGAGGCTCAACGATCCCAAGCTCAACAATGTGGGCCTGGGTATTGTCTTTATTACCCCAGCGCAGGCCGTCCTACCATACTCGTTCCTATTGTCAGAAGGCTGTACGAACAACGAGGTAGAGTACCAAGCTCTCATCACCGGACTCGAGTTGGCCCTTGAGATCCATGTGCCCCATCTACATGTGAAGGGAGATTCCGAGCTGGTAATCAAACAAGTTAATGGCGACTACGTCATCAGGAAGCCAGAGGTTTCACCTTTGCCGGAGTACACCCTCCACCTAATGGCCCAGTTCTCTTCTCTACTAGAGGTTACCCATGTCCCACGGTCACAGAACGACCAAGAAGACGCCCTGGATGGCTTAGCCGCGTCACTCGCAGAACCTGAGCAAGATGATTTGATCATACTTGTGGGACACCGGAGAGTCATTTCCCCCATCATCCAAGAGGACAATGATGGCCTGTCGGTAGGTCATCTCACCACAGGACGCTCTATATCAGGGGTCCCAGGTTCGTCAGACGCAGTGGTTGAAGCCACTCCCGACTGGAGGGAACCTTTTGTTCAGTATCTCCAAAATGGTCGCCTCCCGGATGACTGGGTGAGTGCGAGCGAATCCCACGCCGCGCACTACAATTTACCCTCCAGAGTGGCCCCAGTCTTGAAAAAATCCTTTATAAGGGGAGTTTCGATGGTTTCCTCTTCCGTTGCATCCAAGGAGTAGAGATACCTCAAGTTATGCAAGAGGTTCACGCCGGTTCATGTGGCGCCCATCAAGCTAGGCCGAAGTTGTCCCATCAGATCCGAAGGTTGGGGTACTTCTGGCCCTCTATGATCCACGATTGTATTGGATATTCCAAGAGATTCCACGCGTTCCATGTTCACGCCAAATTTCGGCATCGGCCGCTGGAGCCCCTCCACCCCACCAAGTACTCTTGGCCATTTGCGGTATGGGGACTTGATGTAGTGGGACCGTATCCACTGGCAACAGCCCACCAGTGTAGGTTCATCTTGATGGCTACAGATTTCTTCTCCATGTGGGCAGAGGCAGTTCCACTCAAAGAGGTCAAGGCCCATTCCATTGTTGACTTTGTGAGCTCCAACATTATCCACCGGTTTGGGGTCCCTCACGTCGTTCTCACTGATAACATCACCAACTTCCGAGCGGCTGAACTGAAGAAATTGTACGCCAAGTACGATATCCGGTCGAACCATACATTCCGCTACTACACACCGGAAAATGGAAAGAATGAGGTGTTTAACAAAACCCTCTCTAACATTCTGCAAAAGATGGTTGGTCAGAACAAGAAAAGTTGGCCGGACAAGCTCCCCAACGCCCTCTGGGATTAACGGACGACGACTCTCAACTCTACCCAGGTGACCCCATATTCTATGGTGTATAGAGCCGAGGCCGTCCTACCCATTGAGATCCAGCTGCCATCGTTACGCACTGCAGTTTATGATCACCAGACATCAGATGAGGTGGCCGAGATCCATCTAGATGAATTAGAAGAACTGGATGAGAACCGGATTCGTGCCCTGCACAATCTGGAAAGGCATCAGGATAAGATAGAAAGGGCCTTCAACAAGAAGGTTCGTCTTCGCTCTTTTCTACAGGGCGACCTGGTACTGGCCCTTCGAGCGCCAATGATTCCTGATAGGAAACCTCCCAAATTAGAACTCAAATGGGAAGGGCCTTATATCATCCATAAGGTTAACCCCAATGGAGAATACTCCATGGTGACCACGGATGGAGAGCGTATAACCCCTCCCACCAATGACAAGTTCCTTAAACGATACTTTTCCAAGGGTAAAAGGGCCATGCATGACCCTAGACTGCAAGTGGGTCCTGCACGACCATAAACTGCATCTTCTTCCTGCATGACGATAAACTGTGAAACGGTCCCGCATGACCTTAAACTACACATTATGGTCCAACATGACCCTAAAATGTAAAGTCCCGCATGACCTTAAACTGCATCTTCATCCTTCAAGACAATAAACTACAAAAATAGTCCGAGCTCTACGACTTTAAACTAAGATCTCCCTCATCCTTACTGCAAGACGTTAAACTGCAAGCCAGTGAGGCCTTCCTGACCGAGGCCCAGCCTCAGGCCCCTTGGCCTCCTCGGGCCCCAAGGCCCCCCGTCCTTATTGCAAGACGTTAAATAGCAATCCATTCAGGCCTTCCTGACCGAGGATCAGCCTCAGGCCCCTTGGCCTCCTCGGGCCCCAAGGCCCCCGTCCTTACTACAAGACGTTAAATTGAAATCCAGTTAGGCCTTCCTGACCGAGGCTCAGCCTCAGTCCCCTTGGCCTCCTTGGGCCCCTGGCCCCCTGTCTTCACCGCAAGACATTAAACCACAAGCTGGTCAGGTCTCCCTGACCGCGGTCCAGCCCCAGGCCCCTTGGTTTTTTCCCTGACTTACCCTCTTGTGGGATTGTATGGTATAGTATGGGATTACATCCTCATTCATGTTGGATTAATTGCCGTACCTTACATATCCCCAAATGAGATGCTCCTCGTCCCGCATGACGTTAAGCTGCATTTGAAGAACTACATGTGGCTTAATTCCCATTTTGATGGGATACATAGGAACTCTCAGACACCACATCATGAGCCTCGCCCCAAGCTTTTCTCTTCCACTACCCCCCCTGGGAATAGACTCCTTGGAGGATATTTGTGTAGCCAGGGAGTAGGATTTCTTAGCCCCGCTCATACAACCCCGCTCACACAAGGATTGTAAGGGTTTCACCATGTGCCCACTCCCGTTCTTCTATTCCCCCCACGGCCTCACCGCATGACGCTAAACTGCATGGCCTTCAAGAACTATGTATGGCTTGATTCCCATCCTAATGGGATACGTAGGAACACCCGGGCATTTCGTCCGTTGGCCCAACCCAAAAGCCAAAATCTTCCCCTCGGGTCAAGACATGGCAGGGTGCACACTTTTTCCCTAACTCACATCGAGCAAGTCTCGAACCGGCTGCACATCCCCCTGGAGATGTTTACCTCTTTCATGGACGGATACAGCTATGCTTCACCCACTCTTTGACTGGGATTCCATCATTTTTTCACACCCCGAGGGACCCACAAGAACGTCCTGGATACTACGCCCAAGGACTCTCCTACCGATACGGGCCAGCACCCTCGAGGGTTTTCATGCAACAAGCCGATACAAGTCTCGTGTTGCGAATTTGGTCAGCGGTCGACGCTCATTTGTTGCTCCCATATCGGGTTACCATAGGAACGCTGTGTTTCGAACATGGCCAACAGCGCCCTGGATCTTCGAGTCCACCCTGATATGTCCCAGACATCGAATGCAGTGATTTGTTTTTCCACATCCCAATGTGACAAACATCCCCCGGGTGGTGCTAGCATTCGGGCCCACGGCCCTGATTCCCCATAGGGGTGTACAGTGTGGTTTAGGACTACGTCCTTATTCACGTCGGGATCATGTACCATGTCGTACGCCCTCCCTTTACGAGGCCTAGCCTCAGGCCCCTTGGCCTTCTCGGGTCCCCGACCCTCGTCCTCATGTAAGGCGTTAAACTGCAAACCAGTCAGGCCTTCCTGACTGATGCCTGACCTTAGGTCCCGTGGCCTTCTCGGGCCCCCCGGCCCAGGTCCCCTCTTACCCGTGGTGTATGGTGTGGTGTAGGACTACGTCCTCATTCACGTTGGGATCATGTACCATGTCATACGCCTTCCCATTACGAGGCCCAGCCTCAGGCCCCTTGGCCTTCTCGGGTCCCCGACCCTTGTCGTCATTGCAAGACATTAAACTACAAGCAGGTCAGGCCTTCTTGACCAATGCCTAACCATCAGGCCCCTTGGCCTTTCCGGGCCACGGCCTAGGTCCTCTCTTATAGGATTGTATGGTGTGGTGTAGGACTATGTCCTCATTCACGTTGGCTTCTTCTCCATACCGTACACCTCCCTTCTTTAGGGGTATATTACTCTTCTCTTCCTCCCGTATGACATTAAACTGCATTTCAAGAACTACGTGTGGCATGATTCCCATCCTCATGGGATATGTAGGACCACCTGAACGTCTAGGATTCGGGTCTAGCCCCATCCCTCGGGAATATTCGTCCCATCTTGGCCCCTTGGCCTACCCTTCCTCTATAAGGGGATTATATGGTGTGGTGTGGGATTATGTCATCATTCGCGTCAGTCTTGTAATGACCACTCCTTGTACCTCTCCCTACTGAGCTGTTTCGTCGATCCCTTTTCGGCAGTTCAACGATGCGCCTGAGAGTACTCTGGTTTATTACCCAGAATGCCAAGCTTTACTCGGACACGTCAACACCCGCTCTCCAGGCTTTGTGTATCCCGGCATCAGGGCTTCCATCATCTTTCACACCCGGAGGGACCCCCATGAACGGCCCGGACACTACGCCCAAGGGCTCTCCTACCATTACGGGCCAACGCCCCCGAGGGTTTTAGACAACAAATCGATAAAATCCCGTGTTGCGAATATGGTCAGCGGTCGATGCTCGTTTGTTGTTCCCACCTCAGGCTAACACGATAGAGATGCTGCGTTTCCAAAATGGTTAACAGCTTTCCTCTCTCGCCACGCCAACCCATTAGGCCCAAAATGTTGGGTGCACAATTCACGCCCACCATAACTTCACCGTGTCCAAGTGGATTCTCGGAACTTTTGGTACTTTTCTTCCATGCACGTCTGCGCGTTGGGGGAACAAGCTGTGTCGAAGGTGTCCTTCGGGGATCTCTACCAACTCCCGTTTGACTCTCCCCAAGTATTGTGATGAGGATAACCCCCTTGTTTCCCACACCGAGTTTAACTCACGTGGGCTTAGGAATCGGGTTGACATCTGTGCTTACTCAGGAAGTTGTCACCATCCATGGTATGAACTATAAGACCATAAACTAAGATTCCCATCTGGAACTATGTTCATCTTGATTCCTATCTTGATAGGATATGTAGGAATGCCCATACCCCTTGTCTTTGGGTCCAGCTTGAGTTCAGCAAATTCACCTCTCTGGTCCTGCCTTCAGGACCCCGATTACGGGACCGCGTTGCGTAGTGAGGGATAATGTCCTCATTCACGTTGGGTTTTCAATGGTTGCACCATGCACACCCCCATTATGAGATTTATCCCTCCTATTCTTTGTCCAACATGACATTAAAAGGCACCCCTCAGAACTACATGTGGCTTGATTCCCATCTTCACGGGATACGTAGGACCGCCCAGACACCCTGTCTTTGGGTACAGCCCATTTAGGGAACCGGTCTTCCCCCTGTTTCACCCCTTACCTTTATATAGGCCCCTCGGCCTAAGGTCTCCCTCTCCGAATAGCGTACAATTTGATGTGGGATCATGTCTCCATCAATTATGTTTTATAACACTGTGCATGTTTCCTGCCTAGCATCGTCTCTGCTACGTCTGCACTGCATGACAATAAAATGCATGCATGGTCCTATCATACGACCATAAACTGTGACATTATCGTCTTGGCCGCACGATGAAAAACGGCACTGCATTGTGGTGAACTCGTTGTAGAGGACATCACGTTGGGTATTGGTCACATGCCATGCCATTTTTCAATGCCCATCACGTATTGATCCTTGTGGCGACATCAAGGCCTACTATTCTAGGCATGTTGATTCACAAAAAAAACCATTCACCTTAAAGAACAAACAAGACTTATCAAATTCCGCTTCTTTTAGTGCAAGGACCACGACCGCATTCCCCCTTTTCCCCTGGCACTAGTACCTTACTGTGCCACCTTTCAGAACTACGTATGGCTTGACTCTCATCCTTATGAGATACGTAGGAGTGCCTGGGCACTTCCCCACGGGCCCATCCTAACCTTTGTGTTCGGTCCCTCGACTCGAGCATTTCCCCAGAGAACGCATGGTAAGTAGGGCTTAGGTCCTCCTTCACGTCGGGTCTTGATGCCATGCATCCCCTGCTCCCTTTACCCATCTATGGTCTTAGGTCTGTCAAGAACTACTTGAGGCTTGATTCACATCTTTATGAGATACGTATGAGCGCCTGGACACTTCCCCCCGTGCCCAGCCTGAATTAGCTTTCAATCCTTTGACCAAAAACCACTCCTAAGGAGGTCGTGCGGTGTGGTATGGGATTACGTCCACATTCACATCAGGTTGTTCATCGCACCGCACACACCCCCTATTCCCATTCATGCCAGGTGTTTGAGTTACTCCGCCATGTGCATCTTATGCCTCCTCTCATCCATGGTCCGAATTCTATGACCCTAAACTATGATCTCCCTATGGGAAAGGAATCTGCTCCCTCTATCTAATATGTCTCGTTGCCGTATTCAGATGTGTTTTGACAAAGAGCCCGAAGTGTGGGAATCTTCACAGGGACATTCCCCTTGTCCCATGACCAAGATTCTTGATTCCAGAACTACGTATGGCTTGATTCCCATCCTCATGGGGTACGTAGGAATTCCTGACCACTCTGCTTCGGGCCCAGCCTAATCCTTATTCTTGGTCCCTCGACCTGAAGAGTTTCCTCCGGGGGTACGTGGTGTGATTTGGACTCCAAGTCCTCATTCACATCGGTTTCATATCTACCACGCCACATGATCACTGGGATATTCCCTCTTATTCCACGTCCTATCATATGACGTTAAACTACAGGAGTCCATGTGTCCTCAATGCATGACACTAAACTGCAGTTCTACCCTGAACAAGTTCAGGATGCCCCAAGATCCCATTGGGAAGTGACAGATCCCCTCATCAGAGAGGCCTTGTCTGAAAGAAGGAATGATCCATGATCAAACCAATGCACCCATATGGTGTACTCCCACCACAGTGGTGTAACTACCTAAGTGTTGGATTCTATTTGGACAAACCATCAGTCCATATTCCATGCTTTGCATGCCCCTTATTCGGATCCTTGTCCCCTTTTATGTCTCATGGGACCCCCTAACGGCCTGGTCTCATGCCGTATCGACTCACCTACCATCTTGGGCCAACGTTCCGGAAGACGGGTCATGTCTGGAAGGACCCCCTAACAGTATGGATTTTTGACCTATGGTCTGCCAACTGTCCTTGACCAACGTCCCGAAGGATTGATCGACAACACTTGTGACATGGTCCCGTGTTTCGAACATGGTCAACGATAGACCCTCATTTGTTGTCGCCATTACAGGCTAACGCAGTAAGGATACCGCTTCTCCTCCAAGGTTTACGGTTTCCCTTATTGTCACGCCATCCCCACAGTGTTCCGAATCATGGGTATCGTGATTCACACTTCCCATTTTCATCTGTTTGGACCAATTTCGGCACCCCTGGAGTTGCCCCGTTCGTGCATTAGAGCACGCTGAAGAAACGATAATTTGGCTATCCTATAAGTTCCTTATCCGATCAAGCCTTTCCCGTCTTTCAGAAATCCGGACTCGTAATCTGAATCGCGGATGTCCAGAGCATAATCCCCACTCCTTTGTTAGGTGGGATGAGAGGGCAACTATATCATGTTTCTCACATCGGGTTCAACCCACGTGGGCTTGGGTAATTGTCGCCGAACGTCGCACAAAAATTGTAGGGATGTAACAAGGCAATTCAAACAGTGGAAATCATGTGCGCTATGGCATTCAAACCAAAGAAGAAAAAAGTGAAGCAAAAATGTACCAATAAAAGGTTTTCGGGTTTGTTACAATACGTGGGGGTCGACTCCCCCCATGGATGGGTTGACCCCGTCAAAAGAGCATTGCAGCTCCACCACCCGTTGGCTTGTGGAATCAAAGGCTTGCTACCTCTTTCTTAGCTCCCGCTCCACCTCAGTATTGGCGAGATGTAGTTCGTCAGTCCTGGATTTTGGCCCTCTCTACGTCAGCTTGAATGGCAGCCATCTTTCCAGAGGTCTGCCTCATATGCTCCTCTTCCTCTGCTAGCTGGGCCTTCAACCGTGAGACCAGCTTAGATTGTGCATCAAGAGAGGATAAAAACTCATCAGCCCGGGTCTGCATCTGTTCGACCTCGCCTTCAGCCTCCTAGAGCTTCTTGATGCTGGTAGCCTTCCTCCACTTCCATCCCATGCTAAGCCCACGATCATGCTCCTGGATCTTCTCATCCATAAGATCACGGATGAGTGTGTTAGGACGTTGAGCATCCACTCCCCCAGCACACAGTTCGCGCAACCGCGAGCGGAGTCTATCCATTTTGGCTAGCCATTGCGCTTGGGGGGTGTCCTTGATAAAGCGCATGATCAACTTCCACAACCAGCGGCGGACTATGCTGTTGTCTTCCTCGTTGGAGGCCGTTTCATCCCAGTCTACGCGATTGGCAGGCACGTACATGGGATACAGCCATAGGAAATCCTCGGCAGGATCAAAATCTGGTGTTGAATCCGGTACGACACCTGGTGGTCCCGCCAGTGATGGTGTGCGTCGCAGCTTGAGGAGATGGGGGGACTATCGCCACCATCACCGGCATGCCCCTAAGAGGGACGCCAGTAGACATACCAACCAGTCATGCCGCAGCGGCCCACACCCGTCGGAGAACTACACGATAGAGAGGGACATAAAATTTAGTTGGCAGGCATGGTCTACATATGACGACAGGGGAACCGGTAGAGGACAATTACAGAGATCGACCTCCTGGCGCTGCTCTTGAGCTGGTACTGACGGGACCCCAAGGCAAGGCCCTCCGTATACTGTTGGAAGGTCTGGAGATTCCGGAGGAGCCACCTCGGGTGCTCTGGTCCCACCAGACGAGGAACTAGACGTAGCCATAGGCACGAGTTCTGAAGGTCCAGCATCGTCACCCGCCGAGGGGTGGGAACGAGGCTTTCGAACAAGTTCCTCCTGCATGGCTCAAACATCGGTGAGAAGTTTATAGCGACCCAAGGACGGATTATAGGGAATGAAGTTCAAAATGCTACCTCGAGAGCCTCTGCAAATTCTTCGGAATTTGAGCCTCGGTGTCCAACCTCGCCCTCCTCCAACGGGCTCCATCCTCCAGCCTCATCCTCTCAAGAGGAGTCCTCTGATTCTTCCGACAGGGGGAAGCGCTCCCTCAGATCGCCAGCCGATAACTATGGGGGGACCGTTCGATTCAACAGTACCCTCACCCGGTCTGTCATTGGGCGAGGGACACCACTGGAGTGGACGTAATCCTCCATCTCGTCCAGGTACCGTTCTGCCTCCACCGGAGACGCCATGAATCCAGCCTAGACTGGGCCTATGCCCGGTAATTCCATCCCGAGGCGATTCAGGTGGGCCCATATCTCGGGTGGGCTGAGGAATTGCGGGTTGACATCCCAAATGTCCCAAGCATCCAAGAAGATGACATCCTCTGCCATGTCGATATGATACAGTCGCTTCGCTGGAGCCTGAGTGGATATCCTGCGAAATCCCCTCGGTGGCTGCCCTTTTGGATGACCCTACTCTCTCGGAATCACCGAATCCACCGCTGCTGCCATACTCTCGGCCGGTGCGGGTCTCGCCGCCATGGAAGCCCCACCACCGCGAGCGGCCCTAGCTGCCCTCCGGCCCCGACCTCGAGATAGAGGAGGCCCACCATCACCAATCCGAATAGTTGGTTGCTTCAGCATCTCCCCTGGGTAAGCAACCTCCCAACTGATGGCATACTCCCTCACCAACCCGAAAGTGGTGGTGGTTGGAGGCGATGAAATCCACATCTTCCTATCTTCTCATGTGAACATGAGCCACAGCTGCCTCATCACACAAGGGTGCTCCTCGTGACGCACCTCCCAGTAGACCTGCGGGGTCAGCCGCTGGAGGCACCGAAACTGCCTCGCAAACCGATGCGGGGTGTACGATTCACAGATTGGCTCATGATCTATCTGTGCCACCAAAACACCACCTCGAAAGGCCAGGAGGTAAGGCCGATGTTCTTCCGTTCCCCGCCTGTCATCAGTAAGTATCCCCGTCGGCAATGGGAAGGGGTGGAAATTAAACTCATCCGCCCTCCACACCCGATTCAGCACCATCGGAACGGCTAGTTTGAACGGGAAGCTCCCGACCACGTTCAGGATGGAGGGGCCGAAGTTCGATCCCGGTGGAGAAATGGGGTTTGGATACTCATAAATCCCCCTGATATGTGCTGCGATCCACCCATACAAGAGGTGGAAGGGCCCGTATATCCTTGGCGGATTCTTACCCTCGCTAATATGCCGCAGCATTTTGTACAGTTTGGTGAGCATCGGGATCCCCAGATTGATCCGCTGCCCCATGGCCAACATCGGTGCCATAATAAATGAGCTGGGTTGTACCCCCATGCTTGTATCCCTCACCAGTAGGATCCAACCACAGATGAGAGCCGCGATGAACGCCTCCAGCCTGATTATCGGCTGTTGTTCAGTGCTGACACATAAACCCCAAGTCTTCCATTGGATGTCCTCCCAGACCCGCCAATACGAGTGCCCCTTGCCCCGTTGGGCCACCCTTGGACAAGTTCGAGGCCTCATAGGGAACTCTCGATTCTCTGGGAAATTCAGGAAGAATTTGAACCATCTCCTAAAGTGGACATCCCTTACTACCTCCTTGTCCTCTCCAGGGACAAGTGCCATCAGCGCTAACACCAGTTGCGGCATTTTCTCTGTATCCTCCCACGCGCTGATGACGGGGAGGAACTCGTCATACATGGCCCCCAAGATCGGGACCCCATAAATTTGGTGGACATCCCACAGGCTGATGCCCACCTCCCCGTGATGCAGGTGAAAGGTATTGGTCCTAGAAGACCATCTGTTCAGCAATTCCAGCATCAGTTGCTTGGGTTGGTAAATGTGGAATTGGGAGGCCCATGACGCCTCATGCAACCCCACTCTCCTCAGCTCAGCCCCGAACTCCTCACATGCGGCGCCTACCCAGTAGGGCCAGGCCCAGTCGTCAGTAAAATTGTTTCCCTGGTGCAAGTCCCACTCATCGGACCATCCCTTCTTCGAATCCGGCAAATCCACCTTCAACATAGTATGGTAGAGAGGAGGTGACGTCTCCGGTTACAGTGGCTTCCCGCCAATATCGTTCACATGGTTGTAGAGGTATCCAGCGGTGACGGGTGTGAAGTCCTCTTGTGCATGACCATCGGCTACCCTGAACCATTGTTTCTGGCATGGTATGCTCCTGAACCAGCAAGTTGTTTCGTCCCTACTCGTATCGGGGATGAAGACGTCATCCCTCAGCCCGAAGCCGTACAATGGCAGTTTCTTGCACTGCGGGTAATCCTTCTGACACTCTGATAGTAGATCTGTCATAGAAGAGTGGTCCAAGTGGCTTCGTACCATCTCCCCCAGGCCTAGACAGTTGGCCATCTCATCCCGACAAGCATCATCCGCAAGAACCCCCAATACAGCCTCTTGGTGGGACATTTCGATTCCAGCACTCAGAAAAGAATTTTTTCAGCTGGATCGCGAAGCTCGACCGTGAAGCTGAATCGCGAAGCCGGATCTCGAAGATCGTTCACAATATCAAGCCGCGAAGTCTGGCCAAGGCTGTCAAGCAGAAGTTCGCTTGGCACAGACGTAGAGTCGGAGACCCACAGTTCGCCGCGAAGCTCGATTCGCGGAGGGTTGTCGCGGAGTACACGGAGCTTCGCGAAGTCGAGAGCACAAAAAGACAAGGAAGTCATGTGAAGACAAAAGAGGTAGACCCCCTATTTATAGGCGGCGACCCCGGAGCATCGCGGCACGCCTCACCCGCACGGAGAAGCGCGGCGCATCCGGATCCGTAGCCCCGGTCAGCACCGCGGACCCCCTTTGCGGAGCTGCATCGCGAACCACCGACAATTTTGGCGATTTTTCCTCAGACATCGACCCTTGACCCTCTGCGGCTCCGAGTCTGAGGTGGGGAATTTTTTGGCACCAAAATATTTCATGAAAGGGATTGACGAAAAAGAAGGCTGGCAGGCTGCCTCGCGAAGCACCAACGCGAAGCTCCACCGCAAAGCACCGTGGGTAGCGCGGTCTCGCGAAGCTCTAGAGGCGGTAACTCTCCGCGAACACATTTGACGTTCGCGAGCCCGCCATGAATCTCCAGAGGTGGTAACTCTTCGCGGACGCCGTTGACGTTCGCGAGCGCGCCGCGAAGCACCTGAGGCGGCGCGCGAGTTCCTCTTCACGGCGCCCCTTCCCTATAAATACTGGACTCCCCCCTAAGTCACGGGGATGGACAATCCGACCATTCGGCTTCTCCTTTCCCGAATCACGAAGCCCTCATTGCCCCGGGAATCATAAGCTCTGCGAGGTACTTCTACTTCGCGAGACGCCTCTACTTTGTCTTGTTTTGAGCCCCTCTTCCGAGAGGGATGCCCTTCGCGAAGCTCAAGGTCATTCACGAAGGAAGGGGATTCCCAAGGGAACCCGGCCAGCCGCGGAGGGTTTATGCTTCGCGAAACACCCAACCTGTACTAGTGATCCCTATGCTAAGGCAGGATCGCTTCACTTTGCAATGCACACTACTTCGCATGACCCTACTTCGTGAGGCACCTCTTCTTCGGGTGGTAGTGCTCCACGAACACTGTTCCACTTCGCGAAGCACCTCCCACTCACACCTATTCCCCATGCCAAGGCCAAGGCACTCCACTTCGCGAAGCACACTCCTTTGCTTAGCGATTCCTCTTCCCGTGCGACCCTCCAGGTTTGCACGATGTGATTTCAAAGTCCCATGGACAATACCACCTGTGGCGTTGCTTTGCCTAATGCTTCTTCCCATAGGCACGCTAACAGCTATTTCTTCTTTGCATAGCCACGCTAACGTGGACCCCTTGATGGTTCATTCCACAACCCCCCTTGACCATGGCCTTACTGGTGCCTTCCCTTCCTGAAGGACCAGAGGGTACCGGTTATGTAAGTCCTAAGGGTGTGGAGAGAACCCACCTCGTCCGAGCTGCAGGACGTTAAACTGCCAAGCACCACGTCCTCAACACATGACAATAAACTGTGACCAGACCTTGTGACTCTAACAAAGGGTCCCCCCCAGCTCAAACATTCTTTACACCACTTGTCTCCACAGGAATGGAATCACCCAATCCACAAGGGATGATATTCACATTATTGGAGTGATGTATGTTTATAGGAGAATGGCGGCCCTGGTCCCCCAATGGATGGTTGCACCTCTGCATCTCCGTACTTCCCCACTACCAAGGTCAGTGGAGGGCGTGATAGGGAATGAGGCACCCCCCCATCGTTGGACCAAGGTCCATTTTTCCTGCGCTTTGTCGCACCATGGGCCTCCATCCTGGAGTAAGTCCCATCACCATGGGCCGCCAAACGCGTAAGCCCCTCTTCGCTTCTCACGGACGCATCCTTTGCGACGTGATCGTCAGGTCCTTGCAACCTCTTGTTTCTCACACCGAGCATGACTCACGTGGGCTTAGAGTGAGCACTGACCCTGACCCCTAGCATTAGTGATCTACGAGGACTTTGATCCACATCAAGGCATGGTACGTAAAAAGCCTCCGTGAGGTTCAAGCCACATTGCTCGGTCGTTCATTCACGTCGAGTTTCACCATAATCCAGAATGACGTTAAACTGTATGCCCCCTTGTCCCACATGACATTAAACTGCACACCCATTCCAACCTGAACTATGAGGTCTTTGATCCATGTCAAGGCATGGTACGTAGGAAGCCTTCCTGAGGTTCAAGCCCACAACTCATAGGACCAAGGTCCACCTTTATGTCGGTTCACCGACAAATCCCCATATGAACTACGAGGTCTTTGATCCAAGTCAAGGCATTGTATGTAGGAAGCCTTCCTATGGTTCAAGCCCACCCATCATCATTCATGTCGAGTTCTACCTACGTCCAGCATGACGTTAAACTGCAATTCCAGTCTGACGGCAAGCCGTTGTGACTAACCCGAACTACGAGGTCTTTGATCCATGTCAAGGCATGGTATGTAGGAAGCCTCTACGAGGTTCAAACCCACCATCCGGTCGTTGCAACCTCATTCACGTCGGTTCACCCCCGTCCTGCATGACGTTAAACTGCATTCCCCAATCTGAACTACGATGAATTTGATCTGTGTCATGGCATGGTACGTAGGAAGCCTCCCTGAGGTTCAATCCCAACAATCATTGGCCCAGACCATCTCCTTGTCGGTGTGCCAAGTCCCCATTTTCAATCTGAACTACGAGGACATTGATCCATGTCAAGGCATGGTACGTAGGAATCCTCCCATAGGTTCAATCCCATCTCCCATCGGACCAAGGTCCCTCATTTACGTCGGTTCACCGACACCCAATGCCCGTCATTTTTTCACGTCAGGGTTCATTGTCGTCCTGTATGACGTTAAACTGTATTCCATCAATTCTTTGAACTACGAGGACTTTGATACATGTCAAGGCATGTTATGTAGGAAACCGTCCCAAGGTTCAAGCCCACCACTAGTGGACCCATGGGTCTACTTTCACGTCGGTTCACCGATGAAACCCCTCGAACTATGAGGACTTTGATCCGTGTCAAGGCATGGTACATAGGAATCCTCCTAGTGGTTCAAACCCATCACTCATCAGACCAAGGTCCACCTTCATGTTGGTTCACTGACGACATTCATCGGGGTGCACGCGCGCATCCATCTAGTGCACGCGCGCATCCGTCTGTGGAGAAGGACGCACGACGCTTGTTGCCCCGCATTCCCGCATTCCAAAGGTGGGAGACATTCACACCTTATTCAGGGACGTCTGCTCCTTGATCGAAACGGGATGATGGGATGTCGGTTATTCCTTCTGTGGATTCCTCCTCAGAACTCGTCACTTAGTCTGGGTCTCCCTCATAGATTTAATATGTAGTTCGTGAAACTCTTCCTAGTGCCATGTTTCCATGGACGCCGGTTAATTACACTGATTCTGTTAGGACATTCCAAAGGGTCTGGTCAGGGCAGCAACCTTCAGTCGGGGGAGTAGTCACATTGAGGCATCAGTAGCGTGTCGGGATGTTGGGGAACCTGGCATGTCTGTCTATTATCCATGGTCACAAGGCTTCTCAAGGGCGTGGAAGCCCGAGCTATCCCACATCGAGCGCGAGTAATTATATTTCATAGACACATATATGAGGTTTTCCTCAGCTTACCGTGTTTAACACAGGGTACGCCGCGAGTTTAATGTCCAGCAGAGACGGATCAACCCGACCGGAGCATTAGCTAGGGTAGATCAGATTGAGGGATTTCCCTTGAAGGGATGCCGATACCAGGGCCAACCCATGCGCAGCTGTGAAGAGGAGCGTACCGACATGGTCTCACTGAGATATGACAATCCGAGTGACAATCGGGGTGGGTGATAGATGGATGAATGGAGTGAAGGAGTGAAATGAGGCCATCGTAGGGGCGACGGTGAAATTGGGCTTGAGCCTTGAAGAGGCTTCCTATGTATCCCCGTGGTAGGGAATCAAAGTCTGCGTAGTTCGAAATGGTGCTAGTAAACCGACGTGAAGGTGGACCTTGGCCTGATGAATGTCGTCAGCGAAACAACATGAAGGTGTACCTTGGACTGATGAGAGATGGGTTTGAACCTCTAAGAGGATTCCTATGTACCATGCCTTGACACGGATCAAAGTCCTAATAGTTCGAGGGGTTTCATCAGTGAACCGACGTGAAAGTAGACCCGTGGGTCCACTAGTGTTGGGCTTGAACCTTGGGAAGGTTTCCTACATACCATGTCTTGACATGTATCAAAGTCCTCGTAGTTCAAAGTATTGATGTAATACAGTTTAACGTCATACAGGACGACAGTGAACCCTGACGTGAAAAAATGACGGGCATTGGGTGTCGGTGAACCGACGTAAATGAGGGACCTTGGTCCGATGGGAGATGGGATTGAACCTCTGGGAGGATTCCTACGTACTATGCATTAACATGGATCAATGTCCTCGTAGTTCAGATTGAAAATGGGGACTTGGCACACTGACAAGGAGATGGTCTGGGCCAATGATTGTTGGGATTGAACCTCAGGGAGGCTTCCTACGTACCATGCCATGACACAGATCAAATTCATCATAGTTCAGATTGGGGAATGCAGTTTAATGTCATTCAGGACGAGGGTGAACCGACGTGAATGAGGTTGCAACGACCGGATGGTGGGTTTGAACCTCGTAGAGGCTTCCTACATACCATGCCTTGACATGGATCAAAGACCTCGTAGTTCGGGTTAGTCACAACGGCTTGCCGTCGGACTGGAATTGCAGTTTAACGTCATGCTGGACGTAGGTAGAACTCGACGTGAATGATGATGGGTGGTCTTGAACCTTAGGAAGGCTTCCTACGTACAATGCCTTGATCTAGTGCACGCTTCACATTTTACATCTAGTGCACGCTTCACATTTTCCATTCTAATGTATCTGTTTGAAGGATGGGAGGTGAATGTTAGAGGGTAAAGAGAAAAAAATGGAGAGTGTAAGGGTTAATGGAGAGGGTGAGTAAGAGTAAATCAAATCAAATTTATATCATTTATGGCCTAGAGACCACAAATTTGTAAAATAGGTTCAAGGAAATAAATGGAAAAACATTGGTTTAGTTAAGACTTAAAATTGATAAAACATTAGTTTCTATTAGTGTTAGCATCATCGTATCAGTATTACACTATAAGTTCTGGCATGAAACTATCAGTGTCAGAGTGAATGTATCGACAAGAAACTATCGGTTTTGTCATGACAATGTTTCAGTGTCATCAATGATATTTACACTATTTTTTACAACAAGAGTTATCAATATATTATCCATATAAATTAGTCATCCCTACTTCATGTTTGAGAAAAATCAACCTCTTAGATTTCAATTAATTAGTGAATATGATTTAAATCTAATTTAATAAACCAATAACTTAAAAAGTTATATATCATTTTTGAGAATGACCTCTAAAAATGTGAGGTCATATATTAATAATTTTTTTCTAGAATTACAAACATTATTCTTTGATATGTTGATATAAATTTTTTTGTGACAATTTATAGGGACATATCTAAATTGGTATGCATCGTCTAGTAACTGGTGTCTAATACAAAAAAATATGTGCAAAACTATTACCGGTAGCAATGTATTCAACATCGATAGTAGATATTGCAACAAAATTATTCATCATAGTATAACATGACACTAGTGACTTTCCCAAAAGGTCACATGTTCTATAGGAGATCTTTATTTCGAACACAAAACCACAAATATTAACATCATACTAACTCCCTAAATCCAATGGTTGTCCTCTATTATATAATAATCCTAAGTTGGTAGTATATATGAGGTATCTAAAAAATTATTTTCATAACAGTAAAAAGGGAATCATTAAGATTTGATTAAAAACATGAACACATACACACACCCAACATAACAATAGTCTAGTCAGTGGTAATGTAGAGTTTACTCCCAATCATACCTCTATAAGTGGTTAGATAAACATATTTACCATTTTTAGAAAGATATAACTTATAGGTGGTACTCTTTAGAGTATCACTATTTATTTACCAAAAAAATCCAAAACATTTTCAACATAATTATTATATTTAAATTGAATTAAAATAATTCCTTCATTATTTTGAAAATTTTGAAATCCAAGAAATAAATTTAGTTCTCCCATAAAATGAATTTCCAATTCAATTTACATCAATTTACAAAATTCAATAGTTGAATAATTTTTTCAAGATCTAAAAATAATATCACCAGTATAGATTTGGACTACTAATACATATTTAGGAATTAATTTTTTTTAAAAAAGTATGATCAGTTACTGCCTCTGTAAAATCTATTTAAAAATTAAAAAAACATAGTTTATCATTCCATTCTCTTAAAACTAGATATAAACCATTGAAATTCTTTTTTAATTGAAAAATATGATTTGGAAAATTAGGATTTGTAAAACCAAGGGCATGTTAAACAAATACATCATAAACTATATATCCATTTTGGAATTCAATATTATCATCCATTTGACATTGTTTGAATTTGAGATGAGCTAAAAATAAATCAAGAATCTAATGGGCTCATGTATATGAATTGGGGAAAATGTTTCTTTATATTGAATCCCATCATGTTGACTATAAACTCAGGAAACCAATATAGATTTATTTATTATAATATTAGGTTATTCATCTAATTAATTTCAAAAAATGCATTTAGTAACAATAATCTAGGATTCTTTTTGTATATTCACTAGTGTCCAAAATTTCTTTAATGTAAATTGATTCAGTTCTTTTTTCATGTACATTACTGAAAATTCATCATTTATTTCATCATTATTGCTTTTATTTTTAAGCTATGACAGAAAGGATTTATGTCCATCCTTTTTTCTTAGAGATGCTCTTGTCTGTGTTCCTTTTTCAATAACTCCAACTAAACCATATAAAGGATTGTTCACAAGGGTTATAATAGATTGAGAAAAAGAAGTCCTAGTAATTTAATATTATTCAATAGGTTCAGGTTCATCATGAATATATTATACCAAATATCTAGAACTGGATGATTTAAAAGATTTTTTAATATTAGTTTAAGAGGATTTTTCATTTATGCCTAGATTGGTTAGGTTATCCACAATATTTTCTAGGGAGGTACGGGTTCATTTGGGACTATTTTATCAAATTTGATATGTACAAATTCTTTGACACACTTAGTTCTTTTATAAATAATCCATAGGTTTTATTAGACATTAAACAAACTAGAATTATTCCTTTATAATGTTTAGATGAAAATTCATAAATATTGTCTTTTTATATTAAGGATATAAAATTTTAAACCAAAAATATTTTAAGTAACTAAATTTATGTTTCTTACTATTCCATAAATCATAGGGGGGTTTCTTATGTACTGGTCTTCTTAAGACTCTGTTAATTATATTACAATCTTTGCTGGCATCATCTACCAAAAAATAGAACTTTAAGTCACAATCATTTAATATATTCTATGATATCTCTTTTATGGTTTTATTTTATATTTTTTTAAAAACTAATTTTTTTTGGTGTCCTAAGAGCAATGAAGTTGTGAATATAACCATTTTGTGAGCTATAAGATTCAAAATTTGGATTTTTAAACTCACATTTATGGTAACTTCATAATGTTTAAATTCTATTTCCACATAGGTTCTCTACTATTGAATCATACATAATGTAGTAGTGGAAGCTCTAATTTTTTGAGCTTTAGAGAATGTCCATGTGTATCTAAAAAACACATATAATAAAAACAGGCACATAGTGACTCTCCTTAAGACAATAAATCCTATATTGTCCATGAAAATCCATGTGAACCGTATCAAGTGGATTAGAATTTTAAACATCATTTATTGTCTTGATAGATATTTTATACCAATTAACCATTTAATAAATATTATAGATGTTGTTATTTTAAAAAGCATGTTTGGGTAGATCCTTAACTAGTCTATTACTAGTAATCATTCTAATAGAGTGAATCATACAATTTCCCAATCTCCAATTCCAAGTACAAGATACTTTTTGAAATTAACATAGGTCAGAAACATTTTGAGACACTAAGGAATCTATTTTTATAGAATACATTGTTTCATTTCTAAGAGAATTAAATACAAAGTCATTTTTAAAATTATCATCATTAAATGAAACAATTTAATATTTAACAATAAAACCATCATCACACAACTAAGTGATACTAAGAATATTATACATTAGTCCATAAAAAAGTACTTTTTAAATAAAAGATAAATGGTAGTAAAAATTTCTCCATGGAATATTAGTTTTTCACTGGTATTATCACGAACGGCGACATGATATGAATCTATTTTTTTCATATTCTTGAGGCATAAAAAACTAATATCATCTATATTAAACATACACTATCCATTTACCATAGGAATCTATAGGATCTCTTCAATATATTTTCCAAGAAAAACAAATTATACAAGAATAGATTTGGGTACCCAAATTTGTTTGGGTCCAGTAACATTAGTTATAAGAACTTTGGGAACCCATATTTTTTTATTTGATTCTTATACATAGTTTGTATAGTATTGGAAAAATAAAATTTACATGTTCTAGAAATACATAATGCATTGGAATATTTTTCATTAATTGAAATTGATAAAAAAATAAAAAAAAAGGAATAAAATTGGATTTTACAAATTTAGATACAATCTTGGTTTTGACAAAACGTCTTTTACTTGGTTGATAGCCAATACCACTAGTGTATTTGGTTTCAACTTATTTACCATGAATTTGAAAAATTATATCTTTTTCATTGGTAAACTTTTCTAACCCCCTTTTTAATTGTTCAGTTGATAAAAAGGCTCATTGTTTTCTTAATTAAATTGAGTATTCTTTTCCTTTCTAATTGTAATATCACATTTGGAAGTTGAGGTGAGTTCAAGCTATTTCATTAATGCTTTATATTTATATTTTTTATTAAATGAATATATCTAAAATAATTTAAATGTATTAAAAAATTTATTCTTTATTCGTATTTTGAAAATCACTTTCAAATATATAATAATAAGTCTTTTGTACAGGAGAATAAAGGTTTACCTCTGATGTGTTTTTCATGAAAAACATGTTTTCCTTATCACATTTATCATCATATGATGATTCTAACTCAATGGATATTTCTATATAAGCACACTAGGTTGAATTTATTTCCATCTTTTATCTTTTATCTTGTTCCTCAAATTTATTATTGAATTTTAACTTAGGAAAATCAGCCTTTACAAATCCTCATTACTTACGTTTGTAACAAACTATTTCAGTTGAGTTATCACACTTTTTTTAATCCTTTTTTAATATCCCTTGTTATCATTTTTATCATTATAGTTAGATTTCCTAAGAATATTAATTATTTTATAACTCCTTTTGAAACTTCATTCTAATTTAGTCATTTCTTCATAATTTTCTAATGGTGATTCTGCATTACTTGTACTATGAGATGATATTGAATCCTTTAAAATTATTTATATTTTAATGTAGTGATTTTGAAATCCATTGAAATTATATTTGGTTCATCATCCTCCTCCTTTTTAAAGTTTGATTATTCCTCATACAACATCATCATTCTTATAAGCTCTTGAACGAACAGTTTAATGATATCACAAGATTGAATTATTGACACAGATGTCCAATTCCCCTATCTGGTAGACACTGAGAATTCACATGAGTTGTTCCTTATTCAAAACATATTTTCCTAGAAAGAATATAGTATTTACAGTTTGATTTAATTTTAGAAACATTTCAAAGATATGTTCATCAGGCATCATCATAACGTTATCATATTAAATAGTTTATATATTAAGTCTAATTTCCTTAATATAATTGTTTCCTTCTTGTGAAACAAATAGCGTATCAAAAATTTCATAGGATGTTTTACATGCACTAATCATATTGAAATTTTCATATCTTAAATTATAATATAATACATTCATACCTTTTAATTTATTATTTTAATATTTTTTAGTTTTATCATACCATGTATTACAAGCAGTATCGGTAATGTAATATTCAACAAAAATTGACGAAAAAATTTCAAAACTCATACTTTCTAAGTGCATTTTCATCTTTATTTCCCACTAATAATAATATTTTCAATTGAAAAAATTGAGTTCTAATGGTTGCAACACCTTTATATCTATTATATATAATAATGAATAAAAAAATTGGGTTTTAATGACATAAAAGCATTAGTCTAACAAAAATTTATATATCAGTAAAACACAACTGAAATCATAGTTTAAACGATATAAAAATAGAAATTTAAAAACACCAGTGATACCAAATGTTGGTTGGAATTGGAAATTAAATAGGGGTGATTTGAGTTCAAATTAATTTGTTTTTTAAAAACATAATCTATAAGAATCCCTCAATTAAATAATTAGACAACCTAGATAAAAAATGGAGTAAATTTATAATAGTCATAGTATTCAATTAATTTCTCATAATATTTCTTATTTATTTGTTATAAGAATATGATATATTGATCTTACATTTGAAACTAATTTAATAAACCAAAACAGTTCTAATTACTATCCAAGATTAATCGTCATAGTGAACCTCGTCTTTCTGGCATATGAGTTAAAACCGAGTAAACTAAATTTTAAAAAACTGTCGATTAAAACAATAGGTTCAGTCTCTAGTCGAGACATAGTCCTATCCACTTGGTAATCACCTTTAACCATTAAACACACACACACACACACAGATATATATATATATATTTCTTTGATCCACATTATGGATTAGGCTTTACAAAAAAAAATTGACCAGGTCATAAGACATATACCGCAGTTCTACAAGGGAACTAAAACATCTAGGTCACATAGGACCAATAACACAGTTCTACACAGGGTATAAGAGGTGTTAAAAGAATTTTGCGACAGGATATACTATATCCTTCAGTTCAGTATAGAAGATAGTGTGTGTTTAACAGACTGATGCAGACACTGCTCCAAATTTAGTAAAAATTGCACAATAAAGTAAGAAAGAAAGATAAATAGTTTAGAAGTATCTCTGTGTTATGAAATATAGCTTTGGACTCTTCAGATGTAGAACATGTGAATCCCAATTCAGCTATTAGAAACAAACACTGAAAATAGAGTGTTGTGAAGATTTGTGTTCTGTATTCTCAAGAAGATGATGTTTTATTCATTCGGTTTAGTTTTTTTTACTATAGAGATGTTGGAACATTGGTCGAAAACATGTTATGCATTGTGTTTAGTCAACAAGAATTAAAATTCACCATGTGTTCTTAATTCTTATGTTCGCGGTTTTAGTATGGGTGCTCTGGTGACTCTTCTATTTTTTGTCTAAAGGTGTGTATTTTATCTCACGTGATATTCTCATTTAAATTCTGTATCCCGACAATAAGCATGATTGGGGTTTGATGTGTACTTAGTACATCAAATATCCAAATTAATTTTTTATTTGTAAAATATTTTTTAATTCGTATCATTTAAACACTCAAATATAACCGTCAGGAGTAATTTAAAAAAACAACTTAAATAGTTTGTTAGTGAATCCTCTTTTAGTGAGTTATTATGTCTATGAATCCTTATATCAGTGAGTCATTATATTGGTATTGGCGAATAATTCTATTAACGATTCATTCTGTCTATATCTTCATGCATCAATGACTCAATGTGTTGGTGACCCATTTTCTTCTGTCAGTGATTCATTCCTTCTATTAATGTCTCATTTGATCTGTCAGTGAGACATTTACAATCTAATTATCAGTGACTCACTTTGGTATTTTGGTGTAACACTTGTTCTATCTGTGTCTGTGACTCATACAAAGTGAAATTTTTTATTTTAACTAACTTATAACATGAATATACATAGATTGTGTTAAATATATTTCTGATCATAGATAATCAAAATTAAAGTTATTTAAACATAAGTAAACATGATTTAAATGATTGGACATGATTTGACCTTAGTTGTGATTGTTTAAACCAGAGAGGGGCCAAAAATCTGTTATGTGCCAACAATTTGAAAATTGATAATTCGGTCCTTCTAAATTTGGTTAATATAAAAAGTAACCATAGTAAAATTTATCATCTTAATAAATGTTGAATTCGGTTAAAATAGGTTATAACTAAATGATAAGGTAATCATTTTTTATTTTAAATATTATTAGGTGATGGTAATTTATCCCTTAATAGCATTAGTTAAAAATTATAATTGTTTAATGTAATATTTTCCCAGAAAATGAACTATATAATATAAAAAAATTAAATAATATTAACTTATTTTTAATTAAATTTTTTGTTTCCAAATTGGAAAAAAATAATGTTACAAATATTTACAAATGCATATTAGTATTATACTGAATTTTTTTCATAATATATACTTATTCCAAAATTTTAGTTATTATATAAATTCCTTCACTTTATATGACTCATTGACATAATATTTCTTCAATATATAGAAAAATAAAATCAATTATTTTAAAAACTAATAATATAATATAATTTTAATGAGTTGTAGTGTTAAATGATTTTTCTTGATTAATGTGACATAATTTTGGTGTGTAAAAGGATTATATTTGAATTTCTCCTTATCATTATGGTTTTAAGGAATAATAAAATCAATAGTTCAAAAATTGAGAATTATGATTTTTTAAAATATAATGTTTGGTTATACGATTTGATATTCATTAAATTATTATCATTCATCATGTAAATGGAATATTTTAAACACCTTATACATTTTCCATTTATGAGTTACTTTTCTTTCCACAGTAACATTATTAAGCCTTTATAATTAAGAAGTTGTTATTGTAGTTAAGGTCAAAAATAAATATCTAAGCCGGTAGTAAACATGATAAGGTTTGGAATGACACCAAATGATTTTTACATTTTAATAAATTATTTTACCTACACTATATAAACATTATCTAAATATTGACTTCAATTTTGAATCAGTTTTCTGGATTATGAAATTATTAAATTTTAATATTTTATGAAATTCCATGTTTTTTTCTCCATACCTTATAAAAGCATACCAATACTTCCTTATTTTTAAAAAACATCTTTTCATATAGATCTACCATACTCTATCAAAATTAGTAAAAAATATACTTATAAAAATTCAAGGGGTTATAGAACTCTCAGAAGTCGGACTTAGGATCCATAAGTATATATCTAATGAATTTATTTCAATGAAATTTTTTCACCTTGATCGATTACATTCTTTTTAATTATTTTTTACCTCCTAAAAATATGTGAAATTTATCATTGAATTAAAAACATATGTATAAAAAATATTCTGAATTATAATTATTATTATGAAATTATCATTATACGCCCTCTTTCTTATTAAACCTGATGTGAAAGTATAACTCTTGCATTCCTATGACTTACTTACTCCTTATAATGATACAATTATTTTTACACCACTGTTTTTCATGGATGGTTATTAGTAGTTTTTAAGGATTATTTATTATAGGTATGAAATAGTGATTTCATTATGATTTTATTTTATTATGATATAATTATAATTCTATAATTCTAATATCATACCAAACTTCTAAAATTCAAATCTATTGAAAAAATAGTGTCACTCGTGTGTATTTGTGAACAACCACTTCCATGAAGTAACATGATTTTTTTCATTATCTTTTTCAATTGGATTATAATAAATATTTATTACATTAATATAAATTGTTATATAATATAATAATAATTCCATAATGGTGAAATATTATTTACCTATATTCTGTTCCATCTTTATAAAAGTGGAATCAATTTTCATGTGTTTCTAAGACGTACCATCTCCATGAATAATACAATGGAATTGTCTATATTAATATTTTATAGATCACTATAAATAAATATATATGATATTTATATCATATCTAACATTACGTATATTTTTTACAATGATTAATGTATAATGATCAAAAATACAAAACATAAAATTACATGAAAAATGAATTATTTATTACCTAGAATTTTTATTTTAATGAATATTTCGTTAAAATTGGTAACAAAATAATACGAGTAAATAAAATTTGGTATGAAAAATTTTATTATGTTAATATAATAATTTATAATAAATAAATATTTATTATATTGAATTTTCGGACACATATGAATGATGTCCAACTTGAGTTAATGGTTTTTTTCAAAAAACCTTCTTTATTCGTGGTTTATTTTTCTTTTTAAGTAACCACAATGAGAAATATTTAATTATTTTTCTATAAACAAAAACTATTAATTTTTACGGTTTTAATATAATTTACAATATTATATTCATTTTCCTCTATTTTACAACTCAATATTCGAAAATAATATATGTAAAAAAAATTTCCTTTTTGATTCTACATTATAGGGAATATTATTCTTCCATGACAATAATTTATATAAAATAACTAAAAGGATATTTTTAATAGTATCAAATGATTTATTAAATATGTTATGACCATGTTTTACATTTTTTAAAAATATATTGAATGTAATGTTTTTTGAAAGAGGTAATTTTTGACTTTTCATACAAAAGTTCGGAATAAATGTTTTTGTAACCTATATGAAATGAATGATATTTTACACAATAAATAATATTGAATGATTTTAATACTAAAAAACATTTATTCAAGGTTCATTTAAAATAATTTTTTTATTTTGATACTTTTTTTGATCTTGAATGTGTGTTTACAAAATGAAATGAATACTTTCCTTTACAAATCATTCAAATATAATCTTCATGTTATTTCCATTATGTCAATAATATTTGGTAAAAAAAATAATTTATTAAATATGTAGAATCATGATACCATTGACCATATTTCTCTATTTCTAATATTAGTATGTTTATTGAATGGGAAAATTTTTAACATTTCTTATTCTTCTCCACAAATATGAATGTTTTAATTAATTAAGATTAACCGCATTCATTTAATGAATGAATTACACTTAGTAAAAGATGGAATTCTTACACTATAGCTCATTTCTATATGAGTAAACCTCATGGGACATACTGCAGTGACTATTTTCTATATGGATTATTTATATCTGTATTTGTTTCTTGGCACAAGTTTATTATGGTAAGATTATGTTGTCCAATATTAGTCATTCAATCATTATAATACAAGTTATTATTGGTTAAGTGATTATAAATTATGTTATATTATCGACTAATTAGGTACCCTCATTTATGACCTTATCCATAAGGAATATTTGATTATTTTTCCCCTTAGGATTATTATTATATTTTATGTTTCTTTTGTTAAATTTTTTTGTTTACATACACTTATTTTCATTTAATCTCATCCCATTCATTTATTGATTTCCCCCAGGATTAAATGAAGTGTATTATGATTGATATTAAGGTATATGATAAAGATAATAATGGTGTT
The DNA here is from genome assembly GCA_963277665.1 of Viscum album. Lineage (NCBI taxonomy): Eukaryota > Viridiplantae > Streptophyta > Magnoliopsida > Santalales > Viscaceae > Viscum > Viscum album. Next base: position 518,732,648 of record OY728139.1, read on the forward strand.
ATCAAATAAAATAAAATATTTTATTATATGTTTTCAAATTTATTAATATATTCAAGTATATATCTAGTTTACCAAGTCGTCAAAACTATAATATCCTTTTGAAAAAAATCATGAATCAAATCCCAATGTAATATAGTAATCACCAATCATCATCTATTATGGTTGGTATATTTATAGATGGTATTAATGGAAATTAAAAACAAATAAAATAACAATATTTAGGAAAAATATATTAGGGAACCAGACACAATAATGAATATTTAAGATATGATAATGAGATTAGATATAAATGAATTTTCATTTTTTTAATTGTTTCTATAGTCTTGAAATCATAAATTATGATTCAAAATGTTTAAATATAATATTCTATATGAAATTGATTATACATAGGAAATTTTGGAATGATTATAAAATGTAGAAATTCACGTAATCTATATTTGGATTTCTCTATTTGTAATGACAAAACAGATAGATTTAGAGTTGATGGTGGATTTGAAATAAATATAACTATATTGGGGGTAACTAACAGATGTTATGACCAATAACCTAGCTTTATAGTATCAGCTTTCTTATCTATAATAGTGTGTAACAATATTATTCTACTTCATGAATTAACAACCACCACAATTCTATGGAACAATGAATCCATTTGTAAATGAGAAATAGATAAGTCCCTTAGAAAAGATATTTCTTAATTTGGGATGTAATGAGAGGGAAAATGGTTTCATGGATTTTTATCATATATTACAGTATGAATATCAATTTTGGTTAATGATTCAAAAAATGAAGAATGAGAAGGAAATTTAAAGCATTAAATTTAAGGATATTAAGGATGTATGAATAGATTAATACATTCCTCATTAATAATAAGTCTATATGGAGTGAAAACTATTGATTATGAGACAAAATTAATTTTAATTGGTTTCTATGGTTGAATGAAAATTTATAATGTTATCAAGGCATAATACAGACACATTACATAATACAAAGAGTTTTTTATGCCATTTCATTAATGGGATAATGGAGATAAATCAAGGGAGATAGTATCCAATAACCTCTCAACAAAAGAAGATACAATATCATGAAATATCATGAAAGGGAAATAATTACCAAAGAATTATGACATTAATAGAATGTATAAAAGGATAAGTTCTACAAAAGAATATAGAAAATTATGTATGAAAAAATAGAACATGTGAATTGTGTAATTTATAACTTCTAGTATACGTGTAATGAATAAAAGAAATTATTCTTGATGGGAATATTATTTTGTTTCATGTTCATAGAGAATTTCTATAAGGATCTTGATTATAAGGGAAGTAATGAAGATACCAAGTTGCAAGGATTTAATTATTATGAAATGAGATACTATGGAAATAAATGTCCATGATATCAAGGTAAATCTGCCTTGAAAATGATATGGATGAAATTCCAAGATTATGTGATCAAAAGAAATGAGGTTTCAGTTCATAAATATTTTTTGTAATATACTATAATCATATATAAATAATTTAATAATACATTATTTTATTTTTGATCATAACATATTTTATATATTCCATGTTTTCTAATTAAATTAGATATTTCACTGACACCATAAAAACCATGTTGTCAGTTAATAATTTTAGTAGAAGTCACAACATAATTAATATGTCTATATTAGTTCTCATTATTAACTATAAAGAATTCAAATTTATGACATTATTGGTATACTTATCGTAGGAATTGTTATAATACTTTGTATGGGTTTACATTCAACATATAATGAAAAAAAAATATTTTAAAGAATAAATAATGATTAATGATAAAGATATGGTATTACTTATCTATAGAGGGGAAACATTATCATTTGAGTCGTGGTTAAATGTTCACCCAATTATCTCCACAAAATGAGATTATTTTGGAAAAATAGTAGACACAAGCTATATATGGAAACGGTAATCATAATATATAAAATATAACAATTTTTAAAAAATAGATTTATGTATTTCCTATGTAATTACATATACACCTACTAGAATGTTTGGTTACATTTTCCATTTATTTAAACCCTACTGCAAGAAATATATCAAATATTCCCAATAGAATTACTATTACAAAATTAATGTGATTGAGGAAACTAATGGAGTATTTTGGTTACAAGATATTTTGGTACACATGTGTCTCACCATTGGGTCCCCTATTATATTTTTAATAATAAATTTGGGTCTATGAGGATTCTAATTGAGTATAGGTAAATTAGTGATATGAATAAAAATAATCAGTTTCCACTACCTTGTATTGATGGAATATTTAATCAACTTTATGTAGTTTAGCATTTTTCAAATACATTCCTTCATTATAGGATAAATAAATGAAATGAAAATAATCAATATATTGAGAAGTAAAATTTTTGGATCTGTTATGATATTTAAAAGTTTAATGTAATTACATTTGTATTAACTAATGAACATAATTTATACTTTCCTAATTACTTAATTATTAATGAAATATATAGATGATTTTGTTTTTGTATTTATTGATGTTATCTTGGTGTATAATAAAATTTAATATGACCATGAGAATCAGTTTAGAAAACTTATCAAGACTCATAGAATGAAATAGTAATATTGGAAATTTATAATGTGTGAATTTTGTCTTCATATGCTTTCTCTTTTTGTTTATATTGAATCTATGTATGCAATATTTTGTGATCTTATGAGGAAAATTAAAGTGTAATATTGAAATACTTCAATGAAGATAACTAAGGTACATATTTTCTTTAGATTAGTAGGTTACTATATGTGATTGGTTCAAAAAACACTTTATTGGCTATCCAATTAACCATGATAACTCATAATTATGTTATGTTTCTATTTGAAATGAAATGTGATGATTATTTTAAATAATTGAATATTATATTATGGAATTATTTGATATTGACTCAATGATCATGAAATGATGTATTTTTGATATATATCCATGTATCAATGAATGGAATTGGTTTTGTACTTGTGTAGTATGATAATGTAAATCAATATGCATTAATCTAGTTAGAGTCACGTGAAAAAAAATCTTGAAATTATTTTGAGTAATCATATATAATATTTTCATTGAAATATAGTCATGTTATCTATATTGTGAATAGTGTTAGGTATACATTTGTGAAAATAATTTTAAATATATCTTTTCACAAAACTTTCTCAACATGACGCAATGTCGATGAATCATGTTACTCAATGAATACGATTTATCAATAAAATAACACCTCGCATGGAAATTAAGGTAGTGTATGCATTCACATAAGGGGGTCATGGTGTCCGGGCCAAAATTTGGATTGATAGGGAACGTCTGTTAATGGATTTCAGAATGATAGATTTGGGAATTATAATATAAAGGGGAAACATCATTCCATTTCATATGACTTACAAACTATATTTTCTAAAAGAGATAAAATTCTCTCTTTATATGATGAGAATCATCAAATGGAAATTGATGATGTGAATTATCTGGAATTTGAATACATTGTATATTAATATAGAATTGTTATATTTTAAAAGAATCATGTTATTCCATCTATACCTGAGCAAAAAATTGAATTATTAGATGATTGTAAATGTTGGAATTTGCCATTACATGAAAGTATTACCCATAATTTTTGATATTTTAAGGGTCATTATTTGGGGGATAATATAAAAAATAAAATTTCATTTTAATTGACCAAATGATTAAAAAGTAAAAAATTGTAACAATGGTAGAATGTATCCTAGAGGATCGATTTAACCTCTACCTATCCTAGGTGGATGTTTGTGATAATAATATGTCATTTTATCCTATATTACCAAATAATCAGGGAAGGAATTTCATAATATGTCTTATTATTTATTTACATACTAGATCTTACCATTTTCTTATTATTATAGAATATTTACCAAAAGAGCGCATTGTATGAACCTAAATTAAATATGTTTTAATATTTCATAGAACACCTTATTCTATTGTGTCTGATCCTGATACATGATCTACATTTAAATTCTTGAATATTATTTAGATATATTGAAAAACCAATATTTATTTGAGCATCTTTTATTATCCACAAACCATTTAGAGTCTGAAAGAACTATACAAATAGTATAATGTATGTTTAGGTCATTCATAAATACCTTTCAGTATTACTTGGATCAGAAATTAAAATGGGAAGAGTTATCCTATAATAATATATTCCATTCATGTATTTATAAATTTCTGTCTAAATAATTATATGGAATGTTTTTTGTACTATGACTTGTTGTGAAGATGTTGGAGAAATAAATATTGGAGTCCCTAAACTTGTTTATGATACTACAACAATTCTAATGAATAACCAATATCCTATTTTATTATAAAAATTATGAAAATTAGGTATGCTAATAACCGAAAAATACTTTGAATTTATAGTGGGAGATCTTGTAATATTGAATGTTTCTCAATGCTAGGGTGTTATATGGCATGATAAGAAATTGAAAATGATCAACAAGTACAAGTTTTTTTGAAAATATATAATTAATGGGAAAGTGGATTACCATTTGAAAATTCTACTATGTCTCTCTAATGAACATGATGTGTACCATATATCCTTATTAATGAAGTACATACAAAACCCTGCACATCTAATCACCACTTATGACATAGAATTGAAACCAGATTTCAATTACTATTATGTGACTATCTGTCTTCTAATCACAAGAAAAATGTTTGGAGGAATCAAATTACTTAGCAGGTAAAGGTACAATAAATATATCATAAGATGGAAGTAGAATAATGCGAAGATGATGAAATTATGATGAAGATCTATCAAATAATTTTCATGCGGTTAAATTATAAGAATATTGAGGTAAATGTTTTTGATGGAGGGAAGAATATAACAACTTAATATTTTTTTGATGAGATTCTTTCTCAAAATTAAATTCAATCACATTGACATCATCTAATTAACAAACCCTTAGACTAAATGAATCGTAATATAGTTTACCTTTATAACCTATCTGTTAAATTTGGGGGTATGAATTGTTTTTACTAGAATTATAAATGTATATGGATTACGAACTACTAAAATAAATTTATTGGTTATCAATTTAATGGAAATAATCATTAAAATCATTTTAAAGTAAAAGACTTTTTTCAAAAAAAATATTTCTACCCATGAAATATGATTTTATTTTAATAAATTAAATTAATCACTATTGATGACTGGTTTTGATGAAATTTAGATACTTTATATTCAATAAATTGTATTAACTTTCAACTAATGATTTGTTTCTACGAAGGGGATTATAATTAATCCAATTTATGAATAACAATGTATTTTTATAAAAATGGTTTTCTTTAGTTTTTATAATCATAATTTAATATTAATTGTTACAATATATAGAAATTAAAATTGAAAATTTTTATTCAATATTTGGAATTAGAATATTCAATTTTTTTATATATTCCCCCCTTTTCAGTATGAATAGAGATTTTAGTAAAACTTTTAATCTCGAAGAAGGGTAAATATAGATAATCTAGGTTAAAAATAAATCTTAGGGCCACTATTTTTCATCATAATTCTTATTGGATTAATGGAATTCAACTACTATCATCTTAGGATCCAAATTTAATAGTTTAAGGGATACATTTCAATTAAAATGTCTAATATAATAATCATAGAATATAATATAATAAACTAATAAGTTAATAATAATAAAATGGGATTCATAAATAGAAATATATATTTTTAGACATTAATGAAATTCAATTTTACCATCTTAAATGAAAATCAAACAATAAAAAACCACCATACACTATAAAACAATGAAAAAAATACCCAAATATATAACACAATAAAACCACATAATATCAGTAACATTCATATTATAAACTAAAATTCAAAAAAATGATATATTAATTTATAAACAAACATGTTAATGTGTCATGAAACTATTTCATCCCGTCAACTTTTTTTTGGGTTTAATAAGTAATTAATACTACTATGGTTATCAGATCAATTTCACTACATCAATTTACCATTTGAAAAGTATCATTTGAGATCACCCAAAAACTAATTTGAAACTATCAACCATCTATCATATACTATAATTAGTTAAAATAAAGAAAATGCCAAAATCATAAATTAGTAAAATGATTCTCAAAATCTATATTTTCATTAAGAACATTAAAATAAAACCAAAATTTAGAATATTTTTACTCTAAATAATACAAAATCAATATATACAGATTAAATAAATCCCTAATAAATTATTATCAAAACACGTTTTTCTGATCATAATTATAATATTCTAACAAATAATGTCCAAAAACTAAACTCCTTGGAGAAACCATAATTAAAATAAACATAAGAAAATAATGTTCTCTTAATGATGAAAATATATTTTAGAAGATATTTTGGGAAAACAATTCTGAACAACATTATTTATACGGGGTATGACATGAAAATCAAATTAAATTAAAACTATCTGTACTCCTACAATATTTTATCTAGTGATAAAAATGAGTATCACATAAAAATAAGTTATTATATTTAAAAACACCCATGGAATTGTATCCTTCCATTCAAAAAATGATTTATTTTGAGAAACAACTTACCTGGAGACAGAATCTAAACATATTTCACATTATAATTTCTAGTTTTCATAAATTTTAAACAAAAATTACATATACATGATTTAATTTTAATTTTTAAATAAACCAAAAAACCAGATTATTTTAATGTAATAATTTTATAATTTTTTGTCAATAATTTTAATATAAATTTGATTTTATTTATTTCAGGTGTCTGTATAAAAAAACTATAATAATACAGAAGAATTCCAAAACACATCTAAACTAGTTAACATATATAATTATAATATCATCATAAACAATATAAATGAATGTATAATAATTATTTAATTTGGTTTCCATATAATTATGTCATTCGTTAAATTCTTTATAAGTTATTTAGATTTAATTAAATTCAAATACACTCCTCACTATTATATAGAAACAAAGAAAAATAAAAATATCTTACTATGATAACAATGGTTACAAGCTATATATAATTCAGCCAAATAATCACAAGGTAATTCACTTTAAAAATTGATTTTTATATGAAGAAAACAAGTTAATGAAAAAATGTGAACAAATACATTAAGAAATAGTAAAAAATTCATTTTCTAACACTATTCCATTTAATAACATTACATTTATAATAGTATTAATTACTTATTTCTATATTCAAAACCAAGATTACAAAAAATTATATTGGAATTATATTAAATAAATATAATATCATAAAAATTTTAAATTTAATCTTTTTTACTTTATGAAATTTTTAAACACCATTTATGAATCATTTTTTATTCAAGAATTACAGAAATGCATTAATATAAATACAAAATTATTTAATGAACAAAATTATAGGATTATAAATCACACATTATAAAGGTATTATATTATAAAGATTCATAGAAACGAAGTAAAATTGATATAAACACTATTTAGTGTGCATGTTGAATAAATAGAAACACTAATATTAAACAAATAGTAGTATATGTTTTGATAATATAAAGAGTAATTTAGTCAAACTATTTTCTGACAAAAATTTTATAAAAATTATATGAAAAATAAAAAATTTATCAAATTAATTTTGTTCTAATTAATTTAATGTGAAAATAAATTTTTGATAGTTAATGTAATAACCTATCCTTAATGTTTCTAGTTTAGTCCCCTGATCTGGCACTATGCATGGACTTAGGCATACCTCCACATACAATATTAGTATCCAACATTCAGTGGCTGTATAATGTGTAATTCTGAGAATAATGTGCCCCCATATCATATTGTATAACTAGAAATAATTATCCAAAATTCATAAACATCATATTTCATGGAAAGAAAAAATAATCTAAAAAACAAAAAAAAATCAATAAATTGAAAAACCATAACATTTGAAACATCCATCCCATGTATACAATATTAATCAACCTATAATCCAATCAGAAAAAGAAAAAAACAAAAAATAAATAAAACAAATCTATAGCTAACTCTAAGCCATATCCAAAATAAAATATCTAATTCATAATCATGTAGTTGTATCCTGATGATCAGACTCTATAAGATTATGCCACTCAAATATGAAATATAATGCATTTACCATATCCATCAGACATATATTCTCAAATTGAAACCATAATTATGTTATAAAAACACATCGAGGTAATGCATAATGCGGTGGTAAATAAATCTCATAGGTTAACAAAAATGGTGACCTTATAACCTACTGTCATAAGTGAATGACCGTGAGATAAAATCATCTGATCCAAAAAAAATTCGAAAATGACAAAAAAATAAGTCTATCATTTATACTGGAGTCATTAACTATCATCAACAATACCTAATTCATCAATTGTTTGGGTATCAATGATAATTTCCCATTGAAAATGTATCACAAGTCACATATGAGTTATACATCTAAGTTCAACATTACCATTTAACATAACATTAGGAACTTTTCCAATGAAATGCCTATTATAATGGTTCATAATGAAAGGTGTCCAGATTAATTTCATTAATGCTCAATTTTTAATATCACTCTTGGTAACCAGATGCATCTGACCTTGTAATAATATCAGGATGGATAATAAATATGTTATTGAAAATAATTTTGATTAGTAACCCAATAATAATATATAATAGTTCATAAACAAGTAGTCTCTTATTGGACCCATTTTTCATGAACATTGGTTGATGGATCATCAGTCCAACATCTAAACCTTATGTTAAGGGAATTGTGCTAGAACCATCATTCCAACACCAACACCATGGATTCATAACATCAATACATCATCACATTCCACTAGTTATGCAAATTTTTACCTAGAGAATTATCTGTCACTTAAACCATAATGTATGTTATCTGCATTTGGAAAATCAATCTAACTCATAATCGATATAGTATACAATCATTACCTAGAGAATAAGTTTAGAATCTATCCACATGTGAGGTATTCATGTCCAATAAAATAAACCATATGTATAGGATGAAAGGACCACATCTATCAACCATATCGAAGGAAAAACATTCCTATAATATGGAATCAATCCTTCTAATACATAATTTTTTTTATTAAGTACAAAATTGAACAATATAGGAAATATTTTGAAGAAATAGTTTCTTTTAAAAGAATAAATGTACATATAAAAAGAAACATAAATATTATTCTAATTCAATTTAGTTTCTTCATCATAGTTATATATTATGTCACATATACATCATCTCATATCCATGGGATATACATCAAAAGAAAAGGGTGAGGATAATCCAAAATTAGTGAATAAACAAAGTGATATCTAGTATGTCACGATGTGGAATATAAATAAGATATGACTATAAGAAAATGATTCATAAAATTAAAAAAAAAACTAATAATTACATTTAGATTTGGTTAAATCATAAAAATGTTATATTCGTAATTATATCACTGTGTTTTATCACCAATGTGTCTCAAATCAAAATGTCCAAGGTTATTATTCAATGTATCATAAAAAAATTCATATATAGAGATTAATTTATTTCCTTATTAATTAGATATAAATATATAATCATAGAAACTGATTTTTCATAATTCATGTGATCCACATTGATAAAAAATTTCATTTAATCGAATACATTATGATAGTAATGAATGAATTTCATATAAAATCATTGAGAATATATGTTTCTAAAAACATGAACATTAAATAATTCTTAACTTGTAAAAATGGATTCTGGGTATATTATATGTGAATATCTAAATAAATATATTACAGAAACACTTGTGTAAATATCCAGGGATAATATAATGTTTTCAGAATTAATAATATAAAATAAATCACGATAAATAGGTAAATTCAAGAAACGAATTCGGCTGTAAGAAAATATAAATGGGTATTATGAAAATAGATTAACTTGAGGTAATGGAGGTATCCCATTGGTAAAAATCTATTTTCTATAAATGGGATAATAAAAGTGGGTATGATGAAATTTCATACCATCATTTCTTGGATAGTTTCTAAAAGAGGTAGGTGAATGAAAAAGTGGAGGTGTATAATTCCATTACATTGAAGTGTTTTTCCTAAAACTTGATGATTGCACCTTGAGTACATATAAATTCCAAAAAGGGAATCTTTGGAGTGTAAAATGACAAGAAATTAATGGATACTGGATTTGTATTATATAGGACTAGGAATGAATAATTATTTATAATCAAGATGAATGGTAACATATAATAATTTATAGGAAAATAGAAGGGAATTATTTATTAATTAGTTTTTGGATTCTAAATAATAAATTATTCAAAAACCATAAACCATCCGATGATTTTTTGACGGGGATTATTCCAAATTCAAATATATTTCATAATTTCTTACGTATAACAATATATATACTTAAAATAATATCCTTGATGATGTGGAAGTTAGTGATGTTTATAATGATTTTTTGAAACATTAAAATAGATTATAGTTTTCCAAGGATTCGGTAATGAATTATAATGTTTATCAAATGACCTAGAGAAAAAAGATATTTTAATGTTGAACCATGATTTTGGTCATTATTACAATTTATTTTTATTTATTAAATTTTTTTTACTTTATGATGTCACAAATTATATGGTATATTTATTGAATATTTAATTTTTTCAAAAAAAGGGAACTATCATTGGTAATTATGAAAAATTTATCATTTGGTAATTTGGAAAAGTTGATTTCAAAAATAATATTAAAATTGTATAAATAATTCTATAAATATGGGAATTTATACATCTAAATGAAAATCTTATTTTATTTACAATACTAGCTTTTCAATGAAGATAACGTTTTTTTGAAACATTTATAATATTTTCATTTTACTTTATAAAATGTTGTTAACATTTTTATGTAATGTTAGGTAAAAATAAAATATTTTTAAATATAATTTATTCATTATTTTATTTAATCAAAAATCATGTTTCTTTTGAATGTATATATTTTCTAGAAATATAATAGGTGTTTTATCACATCATGATATATTTTTTATCATAATTATTATTGAGTAATTATAATGTAATAATAAAATATAAATAAGTTAAAAATATTATAAAAAAACCAAATAAATTGAAATTCATGTTATTATGGTCTAGATACAAAGACTGTTATTACAGCAGTGAATTCCACAAAGGTAATGTGTACGATGGTGATATTTTATTACAGTGGTTCGATGTTCATGGTTACTGTCTTATTCCTTATAATCCTGATCTTGTCACATAAATAGTTTCAAATTTACTTCATTTATTTAATTTATACTTAGGATTGTTTGAAGTAAAATCTTTATGATGTTGTCTCCATTAGAATATTTAATAAATGGGAATCACATTGTACAATTCTTTTTCCAATGTCCATTTCTCTTTCCCAATGTTTCAATTATATTTATCATTAAACATAATATATACTAACCACACAAACATGGTATAATATCTATATTATCAATCATTTAGATCTTTAACGGTATTTAAAATACGATAGGATATAACATATGATGTTCCAAAATATCCTCTTTAGTGCTTATATTTTCTGTTACCTCCTTTCTTTATAAATAATATTTTCATTCAAATTGGTGTTTCATTTATAAAATTGAGGGTGTTTACCTAGAACACCATTCCACCAAAAACCCATAAAAATAATCCACACCGATAAAGTGAATGAAGTCCTACTTATTAAAACAACAATATCCCTATTGGCATAAAAATATATTATAGAAACAATTATAAGGGAATTTTAAAATTACCATTTCCATAATAACATCACATCCACATTGACTCACATATTATTCTAGACCTAATGGTATCAAAACATTTATTTCTACCCAAACACAAGAACACACCCATGGTTTTTCTATCAATGAGATACCCACATGGGATTCTAGGTCTACTTGTAAATTGAGATTTCCCTATTTGGATCCTTAAAACTAGAACATTAGTAGAGGCATCCCTCATGAAATCTTCTTAGTTGGAGGATTAGTGGATATATCCTTATCCCAATCATCTTCAAAAACCAATCTTTTTGTCCAAATCCCCTATCTCGAGTGTCTCACATCATGTGGAATATTTAATAAAATATAATAATTAATTGGTCTCAAATTTTTAAACCCCCCCCCCCCATGAGAGAGATGGCCTCAGGCCCAACCCCATTACTTTTCACCCTAGGTTTTCCCAAACAGTCAAGCTTTCTACCACATCGAGTTGAAACTCAATCATTATATAAAGGGAAATTTATAATTTAAAATCAAACTATGTGTCTAAATAATTAAATATATGTCCTCCATAAATTCTCATTACTATTACCAATGTCCCATCCCAAGTCACACAATCTAGATAAATATAGCCTTGATTTTTTGTGGAAAAGAACATTGACATAACATTATTTTCCCAAACCGCCTCTAAGAAGAACTCCAACCACCTCATGGGTTCCTACATCATGTTATATGTATTTAAATGCAAAAAATGACTATTTTTACATACACTTGTAACTGTATGTTGTCAAAATGTGATATTTTTTCAAAAGGGCATCAATGGATAAATGCATGGTCAATATAATAGAGTGTATAGTGTGTACCATCAAACTCCGCAATGGAATGTACATTACCCATAATTTTAATGTAAACCTAGGTACATAGTGTATAAATAATGTATATGGTGTGTACACTATATGTTGTTCCATCGTGTGTACCTCTCATTGAATGAAAATGTGTCTTTTCATGACCATGTTATTTTACATGTTCTATAACTCACACAGGGTCAAAATATGCACCCAACATGACCATGTTCCCAAAAATGGATCATCTATCCATATACTGAGCCACACATTCAGATACACTATATAGAATGTCCTATAGACTACAAGTAGGGTAGTTATCTTCATTTTTTTCTCAACCGACTAGGGAAACACACAATGTGTGTCTTAAAAACTATATGCCATGAAGTTGGGGTTTTCAAAATAGAGTCTCCTAAAAACATCCCTAATCTACAATTCGCCCCCAATTAAGCATCGATGGACCCCCAAGTGGTATATAATAGTAATAAGTGAGATCTAAAAAATAAAAACCAAATATAATAGTATTTCTATGTATAAATCAAAAACATGAATTCTTTATGGTGGAAATGCATAGGCTTCATGTCTATATCGCCCCCCCCCCCAAAGTTATCGCACTTGGATATGGTCTCAATATCATCCCCGGACGTAGTCTGATGATTTTTCATACCCCATACATCTTGGTATATCCATATCAAACAATGGAAGTTCCACAAACATTTCTAGAATACAAATCATCAAATGGGAGGGGGTTAATTGATTAATTAATTTATTACCCTTTAAATTCTCATGAGGAGTCCTTTAACCCGATGCGGGTTTATACCTTACCTACAAAAAACCTCACATTATAGACTCAACCATGGAGTTGTAATCTCAATACAATGCTCTAATAAAAATATATATCTACTTAAACATACATGAATAAATTAATAAATAAATAATTAGATATAAAATATAAATAAAAAATTTAAACAACATAGAATTCTAAAAACCACTAGTCCTTTGAAAAAGGATTTACTCTGAGTCCACTAGAAGGGTCATAAAAAACATTAGTGATCATATGCTAGGGAAAATGATCCTTTTACCCAATTCAAGAACTAGAGGGCTATAAATTAAAATTTCTACTCAAATCATTGATTCATGGAATCGTGAGAGATTAAAACATCCCACTATGAACCATATCATCCTCAGGAAGCCATAATGGTCTTCCAACCATACATCATAAAACACTGTATTCTTTTACTCCTGTTATACTCTGATTTAATAAACATGTTGGTATTCATAACTCTAATGAAAATTCAAACAACCCCTCATAGTTTAATCCATCACCTGATAGTGTCAACATTTTCTAAAGACAGTTCCTAACTACACTAGCAATATTAGGATGTAACAATATCATCCAAAACTCGTTCTCAGGTTCATGGTTCTTCCCACCAATGAACGCAGCCTAAAATGACTGATTCCAAGTTATGTTGCTTCCCCTATTATAGTCACCAATCAAAACAAATCAAAATAGGTCCACTAACCTAATCAATGTGGTTCTCAATGAATTCTCAACTCGAATTTAAAAAGTGTCACATCACCATGAATGACATGACACTCTCATCTTTACAAGTATCCTTATTATTACCTCACAACTAAACACTAACTCAACATACCATCATCTAAATCATAACCAAACCATCTAACATGAAATGTCCATTTTACTATCAATATAATGGAAAAATGAATCATTAACTCTCACATAGTATTGGAATATGAGAATAAAACCCATGTTATTTTCCAATATCCATCACATCAAAAATACCTCAATCACAAATGGAAAGAGGAAAACTCTCACTTCAAGGAATCACATACATCGATCCTCTAGAATAACATTATAGGAACCCCATTATCAAACCAAATATACATATATATTGCATGGATTATAGTTGATACACTATAAGAATAGTTAGGATATAGTCAAGATATTGTGCATTATCATCTATAGACTGGGATAATACAATTTTTAAATTGATGAATACCACTTCCAAATCATCCATTCTAATAATACCATTGTTATTACCTGATGACCTCAAGTCACCCTACCTATAAGTATCAAATTACACCGACAATAGTTACCTTCCTAATAACGGTTTCACACTGAATTCATTCTTCATGGGAGTATGTTATTATAGTACCCAATCAATTAGACAAATGAAACTACACATAACCAATAGTCATGTATCTAATATACCATCTTTATTTAACATATATAATATATTTTTTGACCAAAACATATATGATATTTACACTCCTACGAGTCAAAACCCCTGAAAAATTTTCTCACAAGCCTTAATCACGAACCGTTGAGCACTACATGTACTCCAGACGTAGCACATAACCAAAATTCACATCCTATCTACCCAACCAAATCCTGGGATTGGAACATGAATGAAAATTACTATCATAAAATCAACCAAAATGATGAGTCACTATATAACTAGTCACCCTTATCCAAAATGAAAGGCATCCAATTTGAAAAACCTCACATGAGGATACATCCTTCACTACTTAAAAACGGCTTATCACATAGGTTCAAATCCGTGGGTATAGCCCCCAAAGCCGTGGGTATAGCATATACCGACAGTTTTTTGAACTGTGGACTAGAAGGGCATAGAAATAGAGGTCATAACCTATACCCATGGTTTACTAAACCATTGGAACAGTGACTGAATAAAGTGGAACAATGCTATATTTACTGTTTTCAAACCGTAGGTAAAAAATTGATGAAAACTGCCACTGGATGAATTCAAGATCGCACCTCCCGCATTCTGTACACACAAGACGACCAACTGAGCTAATAGCGCTATTGATATATATAGATACTTTTATTTTAATATATTAATATAACTCTTATAATCGAAAAATTAGGATCCACGAGGTAAAATGCCACTGGCCGAATTCAAACTCCTACCTCCTGCATCCTGCACACGCACGACGACCAACCGAGCTAATACCGCTATTGAAATATATAGATAATTTTATTTTTATATATTAATATAACTCCAATAATAGAAAAATGAGGATTCGTAGGTTTTCGAACCCATGACCTATGTGGAAGGATTTCACGGACTGACCAACTAACCTTTGAATACTATTTATTTATATATATATATATCATTAATTATATTAATATTACTTATATATTTGAAAATAAAGAAGCCGATGGATTCTATCACTAGACTTCCTCATCCAAATACAATATCTAAACCAACTAACCATTATAATATATACGATTTAATATTTCTATCCATATAATTATGTTATTAAAGTTCCTCTTCCCACTAAAAAATTTTTTTGTCCCGTTGATGTTTTTGTTCCCTCCATAACACGAGAAAGATATACCCATAGTTTTTGAAACCCGTGTGTATAAGTATTTGAAAAAAATTCAACCTATACCCACAGTTTTTAAAAACCGTTGGTATAGGTCTGCATAACAACACCATTACCCACGGTTTTGAAAAAACCATGGGTATAGGTTTTCAAAAAAACATAATCCCACAGTTTTTCCAAGAAACGTCGGTATAGGGGACCTATACCCACAATTTTGGAGAACTGTGGGTATAGGTCCCCATTGTATCCCTATACCTACAGTTTTTGGAAACTCTGAGTGTAGCGGGGACCTATACCCATGGTTGTGCACAAAACTGTGGGTATAGACCCATTTTATAGTAGTGCTTTTTTTAGTATTTTCAAAAGTCTCAAAGCTTCCTACCATTCTTCTTTAACCAAAAATAATAGAAACTCAACCCAAAACAATCATGGGTCTCTCTTGAAATCCAAAAGGCACCAACTCCCTAAACTATTTTCACTCCAAAGATGGTCAGTAAGATCTCACATCTAGACCTACCTGTCATGTCTCGTGAAAAGTCATTATATCCAAAATCCTAGGACTAGGACAAGTAATACATTGATAAAAATAATTGCACATCCACCATGATATATTATATATTTTTTTCTGTCATTCATTGGTCAGAAGACACAGCTCTAATGCCTTTTATACAAGGAAAATCATATATCATATCAACCTCCCATAACTGGGGAACCTTACCACTATAAAAATCTTCCATCATACCCCTATACAGATGGCCATAGCACAAAAAAATATCTAATAAAAATCACCAATATTGGTCTAATTTGAAATTAATTATACAATACTAACCCACTAGGGTAACTACAAAAACATTGAATGAGGGCCATATTTCGTCCTCATCATCATGCATCTCACAATAGGTCAACAGAACCTACTGTTAGAATGATAACCATATATAAGTACTCCCACCTATGTAGAATTATACTAAATTTTATTAAAGGAAAACATCATATGACTTTTTGTTGACACATTAGACAAATGAGCCTCCATCATTAGTGAAGTAACTCAATAAAAGGACAATAAAAAATGAATTATACATTATTACCATGATACTTAACAGAAATTTTGCCTCAATAGTCCAATATTTTAAACAAAACAATGAATTACTTTGTTACCAAGAAAATCTACAAATATGTTATAAACAAAAACATCCAAACAACATGTTCATTTAAACAGTGAAAATCAAATAGAACTATAACATGATAATCAGATAATTAATGCCAAACCTATTAACATTGAAAATTATCTGGAATAGGTGTTCAAAATTAACTAGTCTAATATCAATCATAGGATATGAACCATTCATGTATATCCATTAAACAGATTCCCAAATTACAAAAGAATAATGTAAACCATTTGACACCACATCATAATTCATATCAAAGATTCCACTAAAAGGGTTATATAATTTTTTATGCAATATGACCAGAATCATGCCTCCTCATATGTTAGACGATACTGTCTAACAATGAGGGTATAAGGTGGAAATGTCAGGTCACTATACCCCCATATAAGAGTGCACTATGAGAATTAAATAACCAAACATCATTCAAATCAGAGTATGTGAAAATAATAAATAAAATAAAATTGAACCGTGTAGTAATAAAATGAAATACATTAAGTTTTTTAATATATATTACTTGTACACAACATTATCAAAATCACAAGTAAAATTACAAACATTTAATAAATAAAATAGAATTATATAAAGAAGGATCTACTACCATCCTAGAGCCATATCAATTTCTTATCATCCAATGCACTATTTTGTATCTCTATCAAAATAATCTAACACAAAATGAGAAACACACACAATTATACATATCTGGACAATCTCCATATCCATCTTGCATACATGTTCAACCAAGGAAATCGTATGGTATACATTAACACTTTTCTTAATGTTTACAAGGTGGGAAATGAAACTCAGCAGGGCACCCATAATAGAGAACCCCTAAACTATAGCCATAAGTTCATTCTTAAACAATGTTACCATCCTAGTTTAGTCATAAATGAAATGGAGACAAATAAAATCATCATCGATCCATGAGTGGAACACCCCACCCCTACCCCATTGGCTTGAGGAGGCGGTGAGGGATACTTGGACTTATGTGATGTTCCAAATATGCCAAAGGATGGAAATGAATGCCGAGGGCTTCAAGATCAAGTTGGGGAATAATTTTTCCTTATGGAAAAACCATCCAAACCATCCTCTAACAGCCATGATACAAATCATGTCAATTCAATTACCCAACCATGCATTCCCAAAAGACAACCAAGTTTCTCCACCACACAACTCAATACCAATACAACTTTACATGTACACACAACTTCTGAGCACACTGAAGAATCTAAAAAACCAAACACCACAAGCCATGACACCACCCCAACACCACATCATGATCCAAACTCCACCACGGGATCTCAATGCTCCACTAAAGGAGGGTGATTCCTTACCTTTTCCCACATCACGGTACATGTCATCTGAAAAGACAACACAGTGCCAAAGCAGGGGGTGAGTACTAAAACATAGTAGGATTTCCCCAAATGATATCCCTACACACGCCACTAGGGTAAAATAGTTAACATATTTATAGAGAAAGGTTTATATAAATTAAATAACAATTGAACCCATTTCCATAAGCCAAACATGCGCTTACCAAGACATCACACCAAAACCAAGAAATCAAGGGAAACCCAACCAAACATGCCACAACCCATATCATCATTTACATGTTACCACAAAAACATCCATCTTGCAAAGAAAATCACAACAAACAACCAAAATGGTAGGACTTACACCCTACACGTTCACCCATTCACACCAAAACAATCAAAACGGTGGGAATTCCGCCCAACCCATTCACCCATTCACAACTAGTTGTACATCCTAACCACTACTCATATAGTGGTTCTTCTAACCACTATCCATCCCCTTTTTATAGTGAGTCTTCTTGACCACTTCAATACAACATTTCAATCAAACCAATCCAAGCATAACCCCCACCAATGTCAAAACAACATGCAATTATCCAATTCCATTGCATATGAATCCACTTCAATAAATCACCCATTTATTGAAAACCATTTTCCATGCCAAACAACATTCCAATAAAACAAATATTGTATTGAAAACTATTTCCATCAATCATTTTCAGAAATCAACCTTATCATCCAATTTTAAAATCATCATTTTAAAATCCCGAAGAAAAGTATTTCAACATAAAAAACCCTTATTCCAAAAAATCCCCAAAACATCACCCAAGGGACTTCTAACCAACTTCTCATAACAATTAACAATTATTATTCAGCACAAAAATTAATTGTAATAAGGAACCACGAGTTCTTACCAACAAGGGTTGAGATAGAAGCCACCTACCTTTTGGGTTCCTGAGAAATCGACCCACAAGCCACTACACCTCAAATCTGGCGAACGCACCACGGAAACCTCTGTATATCCCCTTTCCCTAACATCCACAAGCCTTAATATTAACATCCAAGGCAACCACAGCCCTAGATCTACACACAAAAAGTGTAGATTTAGAAAACCATGAAAGCGAGAGATGTAGATCTAGAGGATAACACAAGAGAAACTAGAGGAGAGACTTACCCTGGAGAAACAACCGTCAAACCACCATGAAACCCCATTGAAACGCTTCCAAATCGAGTGGGAGAGAACCCTTAACCCCTGAGAACCCAAAATCCCGAGTGAGGCTTGAGTGGGAGGAATATTGGGGTGAAATAGGTTAAGGCCAAGGGAGACCAGAACATATAACCCTATTTTTAGGTGGTCGCATGGTTAGCCCGTAGGGTTTGGAAAACTGTGCACTAACCGTGCGCACACTACTGCCTCGGGAGCAAGTGTCCACACAGTTGCCACACATGGTTTGGAAAACCGTGTTCCAGCCATGCGAAGCCTAATGTCTCCCCAGCATAGTTTCCTAGAGAACCCGTACAATTTCAACTAATCGTGAACCCCTTTTAAAAGCATCCAAACTCATCCAAAACCATTCCAAACTCTCCCAAACTCTTCCCAACTCATACCATGCACTTTAAACAAATACAAATTCATAATCAAAGGCCACATTTCAAAAACTGGGGGTACTATATTCTACCCAACATTGGAATTTATATCCTACGAATGTATTGAACCCATCCTTTACCGAAAGAGCTCAGGCCACTGCTCGACCATCTCTTTCTCCCCCTCCGAAGTCTCCTCTTGAATCTTACCATGTAGCCACAAAACATGAACTAAAACGATGCTTTGACCTTGAAATAATTTCTCTTGCCTATCCAAAACCCACACGGGCATGCACAACCATGAAGCATCCATTTGTAGGTCGACATGATCCCATCGAATCACATGGCCACGATCCGGATGATACTTTTTCAACTGCGACACATGAAACACATTGTGCACCGCATTGAACATTCGTGGCAAGGAAAAACGATATGCCACCTCACGAAACCGCTCAAGAAGCTCAAAAGACCCAATATACCTTGGAGATAACATTCACATCTACCCAAACCGATGATGTACCAACCTAGGGGTGATCCTCAAGAACACATGATCTCTCACCTCGAACGACAGTGGCCGTCGACGATGATCCACATACGATTTCTGAGACTTTGAGTCATCACCATTATCTTTCTGATCAACTTGATCTTCTTCGTAGTCTCTTGGACAAGGCTTGGTCCAACCACCAAGGACTCACCCAATTCAACCAAACATAGTGGAGAATGACATGACCGCCCATACAATGATTTAAATGGAGTTTTCTGTATTGATGAATGATAACTATTATTGTACGATGATTCAACCAATGAAAAGTGATCCTCCCATGAGCCACTAAAATCCATGACAGAATCCCACAACATATCCTCCAGAGTTTGTATATTCCTCTCGGATTGACCATCCGTCTGAGGGTGATACGTCGTACTCATCGTCAACGGTTTCCCGAGGGCTTGCTGCAAGGAATTCCAAAAATGAGATGTAAACCTCAGATCTCTATCTGATACAATCGAAACTAGAACACCATGCCTTTTTTCCTCATCCGGGATATATATTTTGGATAGATCCTCCACCATATGAAATTCATGATCAGGATTAATTGGGCCGACTTCATTAGCTGATCCACTATAAACCAAATGGCATCGTGCTTTCTGACCATTCTTGGGTGACCTGTAACAAAATCAATCGCAATCTGCTCCCACTTCCAAACCGGGATTGGTAAAGACTACAATATTCCAGTTGGCATCTAATGCTCTGGGATGACCTACTGAAAAGTCATGCATCTAAAAAAAACTCACCCACACTTTTTTTGATGCTATCCCTCCGAAACTATGCTTTCAATGATTTATACATTTTCTGAATTCCAGGATGAACAACCCACTCGGAATGACAATACGCCCTGAGAAGATCTTCATGACAAGTAACTGGTATATCCATCTGATTCCGAAAACAAAAAACGGAATCTCCATTATGTTCCCAACCCTCAATGGTCACCCCAACATTAAGTCTCAACCCCATGGCCACACACTCAGTATTGGATATCTGTGCCTTTCAAACCAGGTCATCCATGTCAAGAATAAAAAAACGGAAATAAGACCAATCTATTGCCCGGGTCCTCACATTCCAACATCATATCAGCTATAACCGACATCAACTGCCACTGCTCTGATGCCTGTTTCACCACCAGAGCATATGATTTTCTACTTAATGAATCTGTCACCGAATTTCCCTTACCCAGTGAGTACATCATGTCAAAATCAAACATCTGGCGATATTCCATCCATCTCCTTTGCCTCATGTTAAAATACCTTTTTGAGAAGATGTTTGTCAAGCTCTAATGATCTGTATATACCGTGAATTTCTCACTGAAGAGATAATGATGCAATACTTTCAAAGCAAGGACCACTGCTGCCAACTCCAAATCTTGAGTTGGGTAGTTCTTCACACGCACCCTCAAATGTTGTAAGCCATACCCAACCACATACTTCCTTTGCATGAGAACTCCCCAAATCCCTGATCCCGATGCATCACAATACACATCTTACCCTTTTCTTGGTACTAGAAAAACCATGATTTGTGCTGGTTTACGGCAACCTGTTAGCTCTTCAAAACACTGCTAACATAGTTCATTCCACTGAAATGGAACATTCTTTCATGTCAATGTTGTCATCGGTGAAGCCAAACGTGAAAAATCACGAAAAAGACACCGATAATACCTAGCTGGACCAATAAAATTCAGCATCTCAAACACATTATTTGGCGGTTTCCATGAGATAACGGCCTCTATCTTTTATAGATCCACTAAAACAACTCTTTAATAAATCACATGGCCATGAAAATGAACTTCTGGTATCCAAAGTCACACTTTGAAAATTTAGCATACAACTGATGATCCCCCAAGATCCCCAGCATTGTCGCCATGTGCTGCTCATGATCTACCCTTTTTATTGAATAAAATAGATTATCGTCTACAAACACTACCAAAATTGAATCAAGATATCTTTGAAATATTTGATTCATCAATTCCATAAACACTGCAGGCACATTCGTTAGACCAAAGGGCATAACCACATATTTATAATGGCCATATCTACTTTGGAAATCTCTTTTAGGAATATCCTCCTTCCTCAACCCCAATTGAGTATAACCTGACCTCATGTCGATCTTGGAGAACCACTGGGATCCCCTCAATTGGTCAAACAAATCATCAATTCGTGGAAGTAGATATCTATTCGTTATCGTAACTTAGTTATGTCTACGATAACCAACATAGAGCCTCAAATTTACATCCGCCTTTTTAACAAACAACACCAGCGCTACCCACGGAGACGTGCTCGGCCAGATAAACCCTTTTTTCTCTATCTCTTCCAACTGGATTTTCAATTACCGCAATTCCGATGGTGCCATCCGATAAGATAGACGTGAGATAGTACTGGTACCCAGAAAGAGATCAATCATAATCTCCACTTCTCTTATGGGGGGTAACCCGAAGAATTCATCACGGAAAACATCAATGAACTAATTCCCCACTGTAGGAGGAACCCTCTTCTCAACACCCTATACTGATTCCAATGACAAAACCACCAACTCATACGATAACGTACTGACTACTAGTGCCAACAAACCCGTTGCACCCAACTTTTCATGCTTCTCTCTTCTAAAGAGATGTCTAACGCCATCGTGTGTCGTACAAGAAACTGTTTGCACATCCCAATGGATGTGGGCCTTAATATATACCAGCAAATCTATTCCAAGGATTACATCATACCCATCAATCTCAAGCGTTGATAAATTCCACAATATCTCAACCTCTCCCACAATGATACAACACTATCTACACATGATGACTCGACAATCTCATCAACCCATAAGAGTTTGAAGTTTCAAAACGGAGGGCATCATTTGTACCCTTAAACCCAGCAAATCAACCACACGTGCATCAATAAAAGAGTGTGAATCACCAATACCAAACAGTACTTGCATCAAGTTAGAATTTAAAAGAATAGTACCTCGCACCATGAATGGTCCCGACTGATCATCTACCACAACCTACTCAGCTGTGAACACATTTTTTATTGTCCCACTCTGCTCTTTATTCTGTTTCTGAGGCGTTGTGGTTTTCCGAGAATCACCATGACCCACTTTACTCTCATGAAAAGGGTTGTGATTTTGTCCCTATCCTTTCGAGGAATACAACGTATGTGATCCCTAAGGTGTGTCACACACACCTGACCATGGATAATTCCGACAGTAATGCTACAGATGCCGCATCTTCTTATAGTTCTGACATGATCAAGGTTGTGTCGTACAATCCTGCTTGATGTGCTTCGTAGAACCACACTAATAACATCCCAACTTGCTCTGGGACTTCAGAGGATGATTTAACGATCCTTTTGTCAGATTATATGCCATATTCCCGCCCTGGGAATAAGTGTCCCTCCTTCGTATGAACCTCGCGTTAGAGTTACCACTATTCCCAATGGCTACAACCATGGTTCCCCCACCCGGAGCTACCAACAGATCCCGCTCAGCCATTGATTCCTTATTTACCATCTATGTGTAATCATCAATACACAAAATCGCTAACTTTGAACGGATTTCCTGCCTTAATCCTTCTTCAAAGATGCTATCCTTCAATGAAGTGCTACCCGCCAACTCGGGTGAAAACCACACTAAGTTCATAAACATTGTTGCATGCTCCGTCACACACATAAGATCTTGCTTCAAACTGAAGAAATCAGTCGTATGATGAATTATGAATGAATGTTCCATCAATCCTACGCCTTGCTACAATCCCAAATAAAGGAATGTAATTGAACTAATGTCAACACCAAATTTACGAATCAACTCCAAAAGGATCGAGCAAGCTGATACCACAAGTAACACCCCTCCCCTACTTCATTTTCTTAAGGAGGCGGTGTGGGATACTTGGCCTTAAGCGACGTTCCCATGATGCCAAAGGATGGAAATGAATGAATAGGGCTTCATGATCAAGTTTGGGAACAATTTTCCCTTAAGTCAAAACCAACCAAACCATCCACTAACAACCAGCATATGAAGCATGTCAACTCAATTACCCAACCATGCATTCCAAAAAGGCAAAAAAGTTGTTCCATAACAAAACTCAAAACCAATACAACTAGACATGTCCACACAACATCAATGTGCACTACGGAAACTAAACAACCAAAAACCAGAAGCAAGGACACCACCACAACTCCACACCATGCTCCAAGATCCTAGCTCCACCAAGGGGTCACAATGCTCCCAAAAAGGAGGGTTATGCCTTAACTTTTCGAACATCACAGCACATGACATCTACAAAGACACCACAGTTCCAATGATGGGGGTGAGTACTAAAACTCAGTAGGATTTCCCCAAATGACTTCCCTACACAAGCCACTAGGATAAAACCGTTAGAACATTTATATAGAAGAGTTTATATAAATTAAATCAAAAGTGAAACCATTTCCATTAGGAAAACATGCCCTTACCAATCCATCACACCCAAACCAAGAAACCAAGGGAATGTCAACCAAACATTAAACAAGCCATCTCATAATTTACACATTAGCACAACAACTTCTATCTTGCAAAGAAATGCACAAGAATCAACAAAAATGGTTGGACTTCCACCCAACCTGTTCACCCATTCACACCAAAACAATCAAGACAATGTGTCTTCCGCCCAACCCATTCACTAATTCAAAACTAGTGGTACTTCCCGAACACTACTCCTATGGTGGTTCTTCTGACCACTATCCATCCCCTTTTTATAGAGAGACTTCCCGCCCAGTTCCAAACAATATTTTCAATCAAATCACACCATGAATAAATCCACCAAAGTAACAGAAACATGCAATCAACAAATTCCATTTCATATCAATCCACTTCAATAAATCATCCATTTATTGAAAACATTTTCCATGCCTAACAACATTCCAATAAAACAACCCTTTTATTGACAACCCTTTCCATCAGTCATTTTCAAAAATCAACCATATCATCCCATTTTAAAATCATTATTTTAAAATCAACATGAAAATCATTTTACCATAGAACACAATTTTCTCAAAAAATCCCCAAAAACATCACCCAAGGTATTTCCAACAAATTTTGCATAACAATTCATAATTAATTTTCAGCACAAAAATTAATTGTAACAAGGAACCACTAGTTCTAACCAAGTGGACTTGAGAGAAAATCCACATACCTTTAGGGTTCCCGAGAAATCATCCCAGAATCCACCGCACCTCAAATCCGGCTAACGCACAACCAAAACCTCTCTAGATCCCCTTTCCCTAACATCCAAAAGCCTTAATATTAACATCCAAGGAAACCACAACCCTAGATCTACACACAACAATTGTATATCTAGAAAACCATGAAAGGGAGGGATGTAGATCTAGAGGAAAACACAAGAGAAACAATATGATAGACTTACCCGGGGGAAACCACCTTCAAACCACCTTGAAAACCCTTTGAAACGCTTCCAAATCGAGTGGGAAATCACCCTTAACCCTTGAGAACCCAAAATCCCATATGAGGCTCGAGTGGGAGGAGATTGGGGTGAAATAGGTTAATCCCCAGGGAGCCTGGAATATATAACAATATTTTCATGTTGATACCCAGTTAGCCCACATGGTTTGGCAAACCATGTACTAATCGGGCACACACTACTACCTCGGGAGAAAGGTTCCACACGGTTGCCTCCAAGGTTTGGAAAATCATTCGCCGGCCGTGCTAAGCCTAATGTGTCCCCTGCACGGTTTCCTAGATAACCTGCATGGTTTCCACTAACCGTGACCAAACTGTGCACTCCTTCAAAAGCCACCAAACTCATCCAAAACCATTCCAAACTCTACCAACCACTTCCCAACACATCCAATGCATTTAAAAAAATAAAAATGCATAAAAAAAGGCCAAATTCCTAAAACAGGGAGTACTACAATGATTCTATATCTATGATGAAGTATACATTTTTGGCTAACACCTGGGTGTCTCTATGAATTTAAAAATGACCATCCATCAAACGTTTCATATGAGAACTACTTATAAGGTCACCCTAACCATTTACCTTGACACTAGGAACCATTCAGAGAGAAGAGATATAACTTTTTATCTTAATCAAATAAATGACCTTCCCCATAATCATGATTCAACAAGTTATCTCCTTATTGGTATGTAGAGGCATCATGTCCTGGTAAAATTTTCATGAAAGAGTATTACATGTACCTGATAAATCATTACAACTTATAAACCACTTATCATACAAAATTGTTTCTAGATCATCAGTCTAAAATCTATAACAGATTTCATTAAAAATAGTTATGTAGGAAACTGTTTTGCATCTAAACCACATATGAAAATAATAGTTCTCAGAGAATAAGTCCATCACATAATCCAAATATAAAAAGTATTAGTATTCCATCCCATTAAACATTCTAGAACATTATTTCCTAGATCATCAGTCTATAACCTAAACTATAAAGTATATTATCTGTGTTTAAACCCCCATTTAAACACATAATACATATATTATACTATGAGTAACTAGAGAACTAGTTTTATATATAACCATATGTGTGGTATTCTATGTTCTATAACCTCATAAATATATATAAGATTTTATTACTATAGATATAATCCATTAAAAAAAGAAATACCATTCATGGAACCTCATTGCAGTACTTAAATTTTAAAAAATGATCGGCATCGATGAAAAGCATCAAGAATGAACCATTTTAAGCACAACAGACCAACATTAATAAACCAATATCAAAAAATTACATATCTGGGGTTGGATGAACTCCCATTCCAAATTTTATATCTTAGCCCCATGAACACACACATCGGTTTGGCTCCCAAAGGATCACCCACAACCATTACTACCAAAATACAAGCACCCCATTCAAGTTCGGTCTCTCAATAGAGAACCCACATGGAATTTTATTTTAACATGTAAAAATAGTAATTTCTCTATAAATCCAAAAAACATGAACACTAGTTGAGGAATATCACAAAGTATCTTCTAGGTCAGAACATAAGAGGGGACATCCATCTCCCGACCTTTTGAAATGAACAACATAGAAAGAAATTTTTAATCTCTTGAGGGTTCATACATTCTACATTCCAATTTATAGAATCCAAAAAACATCACATTCATCAAAGTTAGTAAATCATAATAATGGAGATATCCCCTAGCCCAATGCCTTTACAAGTCATCATAAATTTTCATATGCACCAAACTTATCAACTACCTCTTATCACAACTATGATTCAACAACTACAGAATATCACATTACAACACTAATAGTGTTAAATATATGTAAGAACCCGGATCTTCTTTTCAGGCATGTCATTACTTTTTCTGTTGTTTTTGAGAAAAGATGATTTTCTGGAAATTTTTTAAGTACACACCATGTAATTTAGGAGTACACACCATGTACTTTACTCCTACATGAGGCAGTGTGCTGGCCATGTCTAGGCCACACACACGGTGGGTACCGATGTGGTGGAGGCCACTTAATGAAGTGTTCGGAAGGGGCGAGTACAGGGCATGTACTCATGAAGTACACGTCATGTACTTTTATTTTTATTTCATTAATCGGACTAAGGTTGCGTCTAATACTTGTTTCCATATTCTTCTATGACTAATTCCATCCAGAGCGTCCGAGGAGGCCGATAATTCTCCAAACCATTGATACTTCACCAGTTACCCAAATCAAACACTGTCGATTGCGTTCAAATCGCAACGGTGAGGTCTCCCTTCATCTTGAGTTTCATTCCATGTTTTCCCTCTTTCTCAAGATATTGTGGGTTGAGCGTTTTTTGTGTTTTCTCAAATCTTTGTCATTCTAAGGAGAATCAGTCTTCATGGCTCAAGTATATCAATCTCTTAGGATCGTGGTAAGAGGTTTGTTTCCCAACATTGAATGACTTTGAGTTTTTGTGAAAAAAGTGTCGGATACCCATGTATCGGGTATCCTGGGTGAGGGATTTTGATTCCATTGTTTAATTTCCTTATATTTCCTACTTTCTTGAGGTTAATATATAGTAATATATTCTTGGTTTCATTTCGAGGGTCACCCTTGGGTGATTTCCCTTGCTTTGGTTGTTTATCGCAGTTTGGCTTAGGTTGCCTGTGAGGTAAACCTTGTAGCATTGTTTTTTGGCCTTGTTGTAGATGATTACATGTATTTAATTTTATTTATATGCTTTTGATGATTTTAGATATTATACAAGTAGTTATTGAACTAACATAGGGTTGTTGACAGTCTATTACGCATGACTAGACTGCTTAGGGCTGTGTCAACCTGGTGCGGTATACTAAAGAGGGAATTGATGATTATGGGCTTTCTTGGAGAGTCTTTTATAAGTTAGATTCATACGCAAGACCTACAAGAATTGGAATTTCTTCTTTCCAAGAGTGTCCTTAGTTTATGCACGTATCGAGACCACATGATAAATTAGATGTAAGTGCTTCCTCAGAGAGTCTGTAGCTATCGTTGCAAGACCATAGTGTAATTGACAGTGAGAACATCCCAGAGGTTACGTACTCGTATGTTTGTTTGACAATATGGGTCTCCCAGTAAGAGCCACCCAGAGAGTCAGTTTTATTATTTGTGTGGTTGGTTGTGACGAGTCCACCAAGCCAAAGAACAAGCATGGGTTTGTTCACCTAGTTATCTAGGTGGTCTATTAAGATACATGTCGTGTCACTTGTTGTGCCTTGAGAATTTAGAACTATTGTTAGACTCCTTGGTTTATAATTAAATGATTGTTTTAAATAAATAAATAAATGTGAATTGAGATTCGTACAATTGTTACTTTTTTTACCTCTGTTTCTCTGCTAGATTTATTTCCTTTACTTTTTCTATATTTCTCAATGACTATAGGGCACAAATCTTATGGTGATTGCATACTGGGATAAGTACACACCCTATTTTGGTCCTGTTATTCGGCCCAAACAGGTTATATGGTTTTATGTGTGTATAGGGGTTGTGCCCCTTCTACTTCAGGTACATGGTTGCTGGTTGGAGCTCGAGATCATATGACTGAGCATTGTCTACTGATGCTTCTGGAGTTACTGTTACTTTTAGTACTTTGTTTTCAGTTTTATTTCAGCATGTTGATGTGTTTGTTTCTTTCCTTAGATACTTGTACCTGCAGCATCATTATCATCATTAATATATATATATATATATATATATATATTCATTGCTTCCCTTGTTTGATTTCAGTTGTTGTATGTCGTTTACTACTTTCTCTATTGACTGTTATATATTTTCCCTTATATACCTTACCAAATGAGGGAAAAGTTTTTCCAATAATTTACCAAGGCCCTCAATATTAGTCAGCACCCTCTGGAATTTGGGGAAATTCACTTGATGTCATGTGGCGAACTAGGCATGGGGCACCAGTTGAATGGCTCTAGATTTGGGATGGTACAAAGTGGTATCAGAGGAGGTTTTTCCTTTTCTATTTTACTTATTGTTTGGCAACATTAGACATGTATATGAAGGTATAGGTAAATGGTAAATAGCAGTGTCTGGGCGTTCTATAAACCGTGTACAGGGAAAAATCCAGATTATCTCGAATTTTGTAATTTTTGAGTTCTGTAAATGTTACAGAATAATTGATTTCACTGTTGGATGATGCACTTGTTTTGTTCCATTTCAGATTATATGATTGTGGTTCTATTTTGTTGAAACCCTATGAGATTAGGGTATTCCATCTCATGCATCATGTTGGCACATGTAGAAAATCACATGCCATGAATTTTTCCATGCCATCTAGTTTGTATTAGAGATTTTTTGACTTTGTGATTGAATTTGTGATAGACAATGCATGATGTTGTGATAGCTGCAGTTATAAAATAACTGCTATGTGGATAGGGAATCGATTGTTTAGAGATCCTTTATCACAGACACCAAAAATTGTTCTTAGAGGTGTTATGGGCCATCGAGGATCAAAATTTTGTAGGCAGTGAGTTTTTTTATACTATTTCTTGTTATATGAATGGTTATGATTCCATTATTTGATTCAAGGGAATTATGGGCCCCCACAGATCGTAATTTGGCACCTTAACCTCTACTTCCTGTGTTTTCTGGGCTCTAGTGCAATTATGAGGCTACCTTTTGGAAAAACCTTGAATACACGGTGTGTACATTATATATACACGACGTGTAGTTTTTGGCTGCGTCACTAACAACACGGGTCGAGAAAACTCTGGTAGTACACACTGTTTTTGGTATGAACACACCATGTAGTCTTGTTCTAGGTACCCGGTTGTGTCACGAACAACACTGGTTGGTGTTATCTTCTCCTATACACACCGTGTTTGTTAGGAACACACCGTGTAAGGGTCAGTCATGTAGTCGACTGTGTAACGTACCACACGGGCCATGGGTTTCCTTCAAGTTCACTCCTTATCCCTTGGGAACACTCTGTGTAGTGTCGAGTTTGTGTCGAGCCGTGTTACTAACAACACGGGCATGGTAAGGCATGTCTAGTGCAGGCCGTGTCTTCCTTAACACGCCGTGTAGTCTTTGGCTGGGACAGTCCGTGTGACCTAGTCGTGTAGAAGTAACCGTATAGGGAGAAAAGGGTCAGTACATGCCGTGTAGTTTTAGAACACGCTGTGTAGTCAGTTTGTTTACAGTTCCATGAATGGACAAGCTACACGCCCAGGGTAAAATTTCTAGGAACACGCCATGTAGTCATTCTTTTCCCAATTTTAATGGTCTTTTCCCTCCTGTTCCATTTTACTCTCTTACATTGAAAATTTTTTCTTCGTTATTAAAGGTGTGTTTTTATTTTTAAGAGCTATGGCACCAAGGAGTCCTCCCATTGCACGATAGGAACCAGGAAGTGATCGTACGCCTAATACAACCGATCAGGGACTACCTGTAGTTCCTCCTATCATTCCAGACATGGAAACTACAGTGATTCTGGACACTAGTGTCGATTCTCAGTTCAGATAGGGTTTCATGAGATTCATTCAGACCTTCTAGGGAGTTCACCATCCTTCCCCGACTATGGAAGAGTTGACGCGGGTTTTTTAGCAGCAGCATCCTCCCACGTTCATAGGGGATGGAAGACTACAGGCTATGGGGTCATGGATAGAAGCCATGTTATCCATATTCGACCATCTGGATACACCCCTAGACCGGAGGGTGAAGCTCGAAACATACAGGCTACAAGACTCCGCCAAAAGATGGTGGGACGTAGTTTCCCAAGAAGGGCACCAACAGACTATGGCTTGGGATGTGTTCTAGCATACGTTCTACGACTACTTCTACCCAGAAATGCTGAGGGATGACAGAGATAGGGAGATCATGAACCTACATCAGGGTACTCTTTCATTTATGGAGTATTATTCCTATTTCACAGAGTTACATCGTTTCGCTCCCTTTCTAGGGAATGACGAGATATTCTTGGAAAGGAATTTTGAAGAGGGACTCAAACCAGAGATCATATCGCATGTGAATGTCTTTAAGTAGACTTCTATTTCTCTGATATTAAACCAGGAGCTGATCACAGAAAGGTACCTGAGACAGACTGGAGCTGTGGACTAGGGCGGTTCAGCATCTAGGGCGGATTTATTTCAGACAGATAGTAGAAAGCGCCACCGAGAGTCTACCTGAGACGACCCGAGGAAGTGAGGTATTCCTTATGGTAGATGAAATATCCCTTCTGGCACCCAAGTGGTGTGTAATCAGTGTGGATGGAGCGGGCATAAGAATCCCCAGTGCCTGAGAGACCCAGTGGAGTGCCGATCTTGCAACAAGATGGGTCATCTGTAGCGTTTCTATAAGGTCCCCCTTCCAGCAGCTAGTGGAGGAGGATCAGTTTAGAACCCACGTACGGGAGCAGGGTTACCGGTTCCATATCAGATTGGGATCTAGAGTTATTTAGGTCGTCCAGGTCAGGGTAGAGGCCATGGATGTAGTGGTCAGGCTCAGGGTGAAGCAGATCATGGTTTTCCGACTACTACACAGGGCCGCGGTATAGGCTCGACTTTTTCTGTATAGCTGATTTATCAGGAGAAGGATATCAGACCCTCTACAGTTCAAGGTACGATCTTAGTGGCCTCAGTTTTATCTTCATCTCTTTTAGATACTGGTGATTCACATAGCATTATCTCTGTTGCTTTCGTGGAGAGCCTTGGGCTCTGTGTCTTTTCGTCTGCTGACATGTTGACTCTCGACATGCCCTTGGGAATAATGACATCTAGTGTACGTCAGTGAAAATAATGCCCTCTAGAGGTTACAGGGTGTCACTTCATATGGGACCTCTATTTCCTAGAGATTACAGGCAATGATTTCATTCTCTAGATGGACTGGTTGGTTCCCATTCAGGTAGTCATCGATTGATATCGATGTTTGATGGGTTTTGTATCACCAGATGGTGGGTCCTTTATTCATAGAGGTGAGTGGTATGCCCAGGCGTGTAGAGATGGACCGGAGCATCATAGGCTTGGAGGGGTTACAACCCATGTTGCTAGTCTTTATGTGGATGACCAGGGGACTTCACAGTTAGACTTTCCTCCAGTGGTGGAACGTTTCAGAGATGTCTTCCCAGAGGACTTTTTAGGTTTACCTCCAGAGCGTGATGTAGATTTCGCGACTGAGATTGTTCCAGGAGTGGAACCACGGTCCATTCCACCTTATAGGATGGCTACACCTAAGTTGCAAAGAGCTCCAGAGGCATTTGGTGGTATTGCATGAAAAGGGTTTCATCCATCCCATTACTTCTCCTTGGGGTTCACCTGTCCTTTTTGTGAAGAAGGAAGATGGTACCCTTAGGAATTGCGTGGATTATTAGAAGTAGAAACAATTGACGGTCCATAACCGATATCCATTGCTAAGGATCAATGATCTCTTCGATCAGCTTCGAGGAGCCAAAGTATTCTCAATGATCGACATGAGATCCGACTATCATCTGTTCTGTTTCAGACAATCTGATATACCCCTTACATCCTTCCAGCGCAGGTATGGTGTGTATAAGTACATGGTTATGTCGTTCGGACTCATGAATGTGCCGACAACCTTCATGTCACTGACGAACAGAGTGTTCCATCCTTACATGGATTCATTCACAGTGGTTTTCGTGGATGACATCGTGGTGTACACTCACACTCGACAAGACAATGAAACCCATCTTGATATCGTTTTGAGTACAATCAGGGAGCATCAGTTATATGCAATGCTCTATTGGTGCCACTTTTGGATGGATTAGATCCACATCCTAGGCCATGTCATATTAGAGACAAGGGTATCAGTAGACCCATAGAAGGTGAGAGAAGTAGTTACTTGGGAGTATTCAAAGAATGTCTTCAAGGTATGGAGTTTCATGGGGTTGACTGGTTATTACAGGCGATTTATATAGGAATTTTCACACTTAGAAGTACCGTTGACAGGCTTGACTAAGAAGGTGGTAAATATTGTTTGGTCAGAAGCCTATGATTCATCCTTTCAGGAGATGAAGGGTAGGTTGACTTTGGAACTGACTCTAGTTTTTCCAGAGCCGGGAAAGAGTTATACAGTTTTCTGTGATGCATCTGGCATCGGGCTAGATGCAGTGCTTATGAGGGAGGATCGTGTTGTTGCGTATGGATATCGGCGGTTGAGGCCACATGAGAGTAATTATACTACACGCGACATGATGATGGCTGTAGTTGTTCATGCATTGCGTTGTTGGAGGCATTACCTTCTGGGAGAGCATTTTTTGGTATATACTGACCACAAGAGTCTCAAGTACATCTTCACGCAGTATGACCTGAATCTAAGACAACATAGGTGGGTCGAGTATCTCCAGTCCATAGACATAGAGCTTGCTTATATTCCTGGGAAAGGCAATCAAGTGGTTGATGCACTGAGCAGGAGAACTCAGGTATATGCAGTTCAGGAGGCCAGCATTGAGTGGCAGCTTATGGATCTGTTCACTGAAATGTATTTGGAGGTTCAGATAGACAAGGGCAGACTTTTTTATCATCTATAGTTGTTACCTCTACACATCTTGACCATGTTAGGATGTGGAAGTTATATGATTCTGAATGCCTAGTCCTACAGGAAAGCGCGTTAGGAGAGGACCCTCATTTCAGATAGACTGTTGGTGAGGATGAGATCTTGTGTTTCCAGGGACACATATGGGTGCCGATAGATATACAAAATGGGATGATGCGATACTTTCATTCCTCTATTTGGAAAGTTCGTCCCGGTGTTACAAATATGTATCGTGATCTACACTTCCAGTATTGGTGTCCAGGTATGAAGAGGGATGTAGTAGTTTTTGTCATGAGATATTCCACTTGTCAGCAGGTGAAGGTAGAACACCAGCCTCCAGCATCGCTTTTGTAGCAGTTAACCATTCTTGATTGAAAGTGGAATGATGTCGCGATGGACTTCATGACAAGGATACTGAGATCCTCGAGTGTAAATGACATGGTATGGGTTGTCGTTTATAGGCTCACGAAGGTTTCTCACTTCTTTCCGATCAAGGAAACTTTTGGTGTTGATGAGCTTGGACAGTTGTACGTCCGTGAGATTGTTTGGTTGCATGAGGTTCCGAGTACTATCGTTTCAGATAGGGATGCCCACTTTACTTCACATTTTTTGGCAGGGGATACAAAAAGCATTGGGTACACAGGTACTGCTGAGTACAACTAACCATCCCCAGACATATGGCCATTCAAAGTGCACGATTCAGGTTCGTGATGATATGCTCTAATCATGCATTCTGGACTTTGGCAGTTCTTGGGAAAAGCATATTCCTCTCATGAAATTTCCTATAACAATAGTTTTCAGGCGACTATTCAGATGGAACCTTACGAGGCTTGGTACGGTTGGCCATTCCGATCACCATTGTGCAGGTTGTAGGTAGGAGAGGAAACCTTGCTTGGACTTCGTCTTGTTTAGGAGACCATAGAGTAGATAGAGCTGATTCAGAAGAGAATGGTTATTGCACAGTCTCGTCAGAAATCTTATGCTGATTAGCTGTGGCGAGCTCTGCAGTTCTAGGTCGGAGATCAGGTTTTTCTACGTGTTACCCCGAGGATGGGACAAAAGAGGATTAGGAGACATGGTATGCTTTCATCGAGACACATCGGGACGTTTGGGGTTCTAGAAAGAGTCAGGACAGATTCTTGTAGGTTGTAGTTACCTCATAGATATCAGGTTATGCATGACGTCTTCTATGATTCTCACCTTCGAAGCCATTTCTCAGACCCATCTCATGTTTTTCGACGTGATGAGTATGATCTGGAGTAGGATGCATTGTTCGAGGAGCAATCTATCAGGATTGTTGATCATATTACAAAGGTAATACATGGCCTGACTGTTCCTCTGGTACGAGTGCTATGGCAGCACGGCCGTGTGCAGGATGAGACTTGGGAGAGAGACACCGATATGCGATCACAGTGGCCAGGGTTGTTTGAGGTTTCTTCTTTGCAACCAAGATAGGGAAATTCAGGGACAAATTTATTTAAGGTGGGAAGTTTTTAAGAACCCAGATATTTTTTTTTCAGGTATGTCTTTACTTTTTCTGGAGTTTTTGAGAAAAGATGATTTTCTGTAAATTATTGAAGTACAAGACGTGTACTTTATGAGTACACGTCGTGTAATTTTTAACGTGTGAGGTCGTGTAATGGCCGTGTCCAGGCCACACACACTAGGTGTAGCAATGGGGTGGAGGCCACTTAATGCGGTGTACGGAAGGGGCGAGTACAAGCCTTGTTTTCATGAAGTACATGTTGTGTACTTTTTTTTCATTAATATGATCATGGTCGCGTCTAATCCTTGTTTCCATCTTCTTATACACCTAATTTCGTCCAGAGCATCTAAGGAGGCCAGTTCTTCTCCGATCAACTGATCCTTCACCAGTTACCCGAATCGAACATCGTAGATTGCGTTGGAATCACAGCGATGAGTTCTCCCTTCTCCTTGAGTTTCATTCAATGGTTTTCCCTCTTTCTCAAGATATCATGGGTAGAGATTTATGGATGTTTTCTCAGATCTTCATCATTCTAAGGAGAATCAATATTCGTGGCTCAATTATATCGATCTCTTAGGATCTTGGTAGGTGGTTTGCTACCCTACATTGAATGTCATTGAGTTTTTGTGCAAAAAGTATCAGATAACCATGTATCAGGTAACACGGGATAGGGATTTTGATTCCACTGTTTAATTGCCTTATATTTCTTGTTTTCTTGTGGTTTATTTATAGTAATA
Source organism: Viscum album (assembly GCA_963277665.1). Classification (NCBI taxonomy): domain Eukaryota; kingdom Viridiplantae; phylum Streptophyta; class Magnoliopsida; order Santalales; family Viscaceae; genus Viscum; species Viscum album. The sequence continues at coordinate 518,769,411 of OY728139.1, forward strand.
TATTCTTGGTTTCATGTTCGAGGGTCACCCATGGGTGATTTCCCATGCATTGGCTGTTTATCGCTATTTGGCTTAGGTTTCCTATGAGGTAAACCTTGTAGAATTGTTTTTCTGCCTTATTATAGCTGATTGCATGTATTTCCTACTGTTTATATGATTTTTCTGCATTGTAGATATTGGGAAAGTAGTTTTTGATCTTACTTACAAATGATGATAGTCAATTACGCATGACTAGACTGCTCAGGGATGTGTGATCCTGGTGCGGTAGACTAACGAGGGAATTGATGATTAAGGGATTCCTTAGAGAGTCTGTTATAAGTTAGTTTCATATGTAGGACCTTCAGGAATTGGAATTTGGGCTTCCCAATAGTGTATTTAGTTTACACACATATCAATACCACAGGATGAATTAGACGTAAGTGTTTCCTCAGAGAGTCTGTAGCTATCATTGCCAGACCATAGGGGAATTAACGGTGAGATCTTCCCATAGTGTATATTCCTTGTATGATTATTTGACTAGAGGGTTATTCTAGTAGGAGCCACCCAGAGAGTCAGTTTTATTATTTTTTTGGTTGGTTTTGATATGTCCACCAAGCCAAAGAACAAGCTTGGGTTTTTACTACTCGTTATTTAGGTAGTCTGTTGAGATACCTGTTGTGTTACTTGTTATGCCTTGAGAATATAGAATGGTTGTTGGAATCCTTGGTTGATAATTAAATTGTTGTATTAAATTAATAAATAAATTTGAATGTAGATTTGTATGATTGTTACTTTGGTGAACATATGTTTCCCTACTGTATTTATTTCCTTTACTTTTGCTATATTTCTCACTGACAGTAGGGCATATTTCTTGTGCTGATTGCATACTGGGATTATTCTCACACCATGTTTGGGCCCTATTTTTTGGCCCAAATAGGTTATATGGTTGCAGGTGTGGATAGGGGTTGTGTCCCATCTACTTGAGTTACATGATTGCTGGTTGGAGCTGGAGATCATAGGACCAAGATTAGGCTTGCGATGATGCTGGAGTTGCTATTACTTTTAGTACATTGTTTTTAGCTGTATTTCAGCACGTTGTAGTTTGTGTAGCTTTCCTTAGATACTTGTACCTGCGGAATCATTATCATCATTACTATATATATATATTCATTACTTCTGATGTTTGGTTGCAGTTGTTGTATGTCATTTTCTACTTCCGCTATTGACTGTACTTTCTTTTCCCTTGTATACTTTCCCTAATGAGGGAATAGTTTCCCCAATAACTTACAAAGGCCCTCGCTACTTGTCAGCATCCTCTGGCATATGGGGAAATGCGCTTGAGTTCATGTGGCGAAATGGGTATGGGACACTAGTTGAGTGACTCCAGAATCAGTTCGTTACATTATAGAAATCATTCCACGTACTATAGTCATTATCTTTACCCTTTCTTGGGTCTAATCTATTGTGTCACCCTCATGCAAAGATTGAACTCACTTTCAAGAGGAAAAAATCTATATCATAACATTCTAAATTCAAACCACCTATTATATTTCCACAAAACCCTTCTTGTGTTCCACCAGTGCATTATTCAAGGAATGATATTCCAAATGGACTACAGGTATATCCAATTAATACCCTAGGAAAGGGTGGGGGTAATAATGTCAAAATACCTCATAGGGTAGAAATAGAGAATTACACGAACTTCATACAAGAGTACATGGCATGTACTCTTAGAGACTCACTCTAGAATGTAAAATAGTATGAATTGTCATGAGAAATCCTTGTACGCAATGTGTATACTATGAAAAGGGTAAAAAACATTGTACCTCACATAGCATATCCTTATGTCATTTCTAGACCATGTACATCAAGATGGTATGTATTCTACATAGGGTCATGTTGTGTACCTAACATGACCAAGTTACACTACAAGAGTTATCATGATATTCACATGACCACAATCTAAGTGACACTATATAGTCTTCTCCCCAAATAAAACGCTATTTAATTAACTTAATATCATCCCCTAAAAATATTATGACCTAGAGGTCCCTTTTCCCAATACCACAAGTTGTGTAGTCATGTTTTTTGAAATGGAATCACTTAAAAACAACTTGTGTCCCCCTTTTCACATAATTATGCACATATTTAACCCCAAGGGTCCATAATAGCCAAAAAAAGAGATTTAAAACCTAAAAAACAAATCTACAAGGATCACGTAATAATACAAAAAATAGATCCTTCCTGAGGGTGTAAACTCCAAACATTTGGGTGTATATCTGCTCCCAGAAGCTGTATTTTCACGTTCATATACTTTAAAATAGGCTGTAACCCACAAAAGGTTTGGTCATGTACCCAACATGACTATTTAAGAATATATTGGTTTTTTCAATGTACTAAAATAAACATTGAGAGAAACTTATGGTGTGTTCACTGAACTATGCATGATGGATTTAAATTCTTGACTTCCTCCCAAAGTAGAAAGAACAAACTGCTAGTTTTCACAAAACAACCAGTTTTATAGTGAGGCATTCTGAAATAGAACACCCTGTCAACATCTAGAATTTCCCATTTCCATGACATAAGCATAAATCAACCCTCATGTGACCTTTAATATTAATCATTGGGACCAAAATCATAAAAAATAAATCTATATATGTCGGTGCATAAAAAAAATAAAATAACCTACCTCATGGCGTAAACGCTGCTGATTTTTTTTATGTTCCTCCTAAAATATAATACCCCTTAATTAAATCATGGTCCCTACTACAGATGATGTCAAATGATATTTATTTCCATGCACACCTCTTGGTTTACCCATCATGGGAATGGTATTATCTCTTCCCCTCCATTTTTTTAACAATCCCCAAATATGGTGGGTATCTAAATAACTTACCTTTTTATACATCTATCAAGCCCCTAAATACACTGTGGGTTAATACTTAATCTTATAATATTCTACCATTATGGAAAAAATATAGATATATATTATTAGTATAAAATTTCATAAAAAAGATATAGCCACCAGAACTTGTTCCTATAATTTTATTTTTACGGTAATAAAATATTAAATTTTGAGCAAAAATATGAATGAATATGAAATACACAAAAGTGTTGTCTTAGGGTTAATGGTCTTTTCTAGGACCAACTATGTTGTCAAAAAATATATGAGATCAGATTGTAGGGTAAAATGATCATTTACGAATCCTGAGAACCATTGGAAAAAATATATATTAATACTAAAATTTAAAATCCATGGAAATAAGTATTTTTACAACTAATTTCTAAAAATAATATTGTAGAATAATATAAAATATATATTTGAAAATCATCTTAGATAATTATTGTAATAAACATGTAGTTTCTCATATTGTTGGGTGCTGGCATGAGTGGTTTGGGCATCCCGGTAATCCTACATCAGACCCAGGTTCAAATCCAATAGGGACAGATTGTCTACCGGTAGGCGATGACACATGGAAGACATAGACATGCAGTGATGCAGATATAAAACATACATGAGATTTTGTAGGCATGGAATTGGCCTGACTTGGGAAGATAGTTATATAGTCAGGATGCATTATTGAAACTACATTGATCTTTCTAGAAAACTTTTTGGCCTTTGGGCCATGTAATGGGCTTCATTCCCACTTAGCCTTTGGGCCATTTTATGAATTAAATAAGGCTTGTTGGGTGGGATATCCTTTGAGGAGGGATATGGATATCATTTTATGTCTCTATTCGCTGTGTTTGTGTGTTTGTGTTTAATGAAATTATATCCCCAAGAACCTAATATATATTTATAACACCTCTAAGTTACTATATATCATTAATTTAAATGTATTTAATGAGTTAAACCACTTTCCCCACATTCATCACATAATAAATGAGCCAAAATGTACTAAATTATTATTATTTTGACAATTTTTGTGTAATAAGTTCAATATTAATAAATATAAAAATCAATTATAATTTCATACAAAATATGACTAAAAGGGCTCAATATTTTTCATTGGGGGATTTCAATAATTCAAATCATTTTTATATACGTTACATTAAATTAAAATATAAATAAAAAACGGTGGATGAATAATGCTTTAAAATAATGTTTTATTTATAATATTTTAAAATTAAAATTATATTTATAAGATATTTTGGGTTTTCTATAAATTATTTGATTTATAGATGAATTGTATAAATATAATATTTTTTTTACAAATTCTATAGTGTTTCTAACCTTTTTCTTCAAGTAAAAATGACTTTAAACTTATAAAATAATTTATCAGAAAAAAATTAATTTCATGCACATAATTTATACATTTAAAAATTGTTTTTTATATTATAGAACCCATTTTTAACATTTTGGAAACATAAAAAAATATATTACTCTAAAACCTTTTTTCATTTTCTTATATTAAATTTTTTTATCACAAGTTGAAATTAAATAAAAAAATGTATTCCATATTATAGATAATAATTTTTTGTAATTTAAAATTTTGATAATTAATTTTGTCAGAAATTTATGATTACTAACATTATTTTTAATGACCATGATAGTAACTAAAGGGTTATTTATAATGAATTGTTTTATCCATGTTGTGTAATTTATATCTAAAAAAATTAATTATATATTTTATATACTATGATATAGATGAATTTTAAACATTAATTACCATATTTTATAACTCAATTAATTATTAATTAATTTTATATAACATTAATGACACTAAATGGTAAGCATATCATTTTTCATTAAAGTGTTTTTCATATAAATTTTTTTGAATAAAAATTATTATTATCCCTCATTTAGATTTCATAATAGATTATATAGTGATTAAATTATGAAAATAGAAAAAATTCCCTATTTTTCCTTTATATTTTTCCTTATATTTAAATTATATAATTAAAAAAATATTATGAAGGTGAAACCAAAATTAGTAAATTATAAAATCATATTGCTAAAATTGAAAAAACATGTTTAATACATGAAATAAAATAAATGGTTGAGCGTATCCCCTATCCTATCATTTCCCATTTTCTTACTCCACTGAAAAACATTCCACAATTAAGCCTTTTACTTTGTAATATTGTCATGACATTCATGTGGGGAAATTTTAGAACCATAATTTATTCACTTATAAAAGTTTATTAATTTTAATAGATTTATCACCAAATTAAAAATTATTTCAACATAAAAAATATAACCTCATTTTTTATACACTCTCTCAATATTTTCTAGAAGCCATTTTCCCGTTAAAAGACAAAACTAATGGTCCCGAACGTGTTACCCAGGTGAGATCATACAATGTGAGAGGTAATGTTCTCGACCGTGCTCTCTTAATTCTTTGTTTCTTTAGTGCCAAAAATATTTTTTTCCAATACTATTTGATGACATAAATAATATTGATATTATAACATGTTTTTATACTAACATAATACCACTCTTCATCATTCCTTGTAATCTATTCACAAAATAATAATGGCATCATGTGTGTATTCGGGCTGTCACCACGATTAATGATGTGGCGTATTTTCCATGAACCATATACAATTAGGTTTCAAAATAGTTATTGATTGGAAAATTTTAATTTTTATTACATTATATAGATCATTTAAGGATTAATTATTTAATTTTCTACCTCCATTCCTTTCTCTCTATGATGAGATTATATTTCATTTGTATGTGTAAACTACAACCTCCAAATAATAATTTATTTCATTTTAAATTACCACTTAACATATCTTCTTTTACACAATTATTTAATATGTACTAATGATATTTATAACACTATTAATATTATTTCATGATAATGTAAAACATTCTATAAGGGATATTAATAATAAATATTCAGAGTAAACTTAATGTCCCTAATGAACATATCAAGGCACATTTCTTAATGTGAAACTTTTTTTTGGAAAACAAATGGAGCTGTATAATTATTTTGATAATAGAATAACAAAATACCTACAAATATAAATTTTACATTATTCTGAATCAATTTTATAACATATTTCCTAATGATCAATATATTGAATATATTTAATAGGAATCAATAGATCAATCTCAAATGACTACCATAATCAAAAACTATTTATTAATTAAATAAAAAACAAAAATAAATATGCCTTATAAAATGAAATATTAATGTAATATTTACATAGAAGATATTTAAGTAAAATTTATTTTTTTATTTGATATCCTAGAAACATTCTTAGAATGAGTTCAGACTCAATGGAAGGGTTTTCAATTTTAATGTTTTCTTTATTGATATATGATTCATATTCAAATCTTATTGCTTTTTATGATGTAAATTTTGGTTGTGGATCGATTTTATCATTTGTTCTCATGAAATATAATGTATTTTCAAAACAATAAATTGTTCTACCCATAATGAGTTTTGAATTTAAATACTGATGATGATGTAATGGTATTTGGAAACTTAATTGATGATTTTTTTAGTTGAAATAGTACCTTATAAATGTATTTGATATATGTTGGGAATATTATTCTATTTTAAATTATTATGTGGAATTTTGAATTTCTCTTGAGATTTACTCATATACTATATAAACCACACTACAAATTTATTATTTCATTGGAAATCATATTTCAGGATTCACCATATAAATGATCATATATAAATAATCTGTATGGGTATCAATTTTTTTTATCAAAAATTTACATTCATGATTCCAATATTGGTGATTACATCAGAAAATGTTGGGACACAAAATTTTTCATTCCATTTCCTATTTATAAATTGATGAATGATTATTTTAAAGTGTAACAAATATGTATGGATGATTGAATGGTGGGGTCCTATATGAAATAAAAATTAATTTCTTATGGTTTTATTTCTCATGAACAGTAAATCATGAACATTCATTGGATTTATCAAAAAAAGGGTTAGACTTCTTGGATTATGCTCACATTATAAAGGTAGAGACATCATGAATTTAGATAACAATAGAACATGTAATATCTCTTGGATTATTTTTCCAACTTAAATGGTGTGCCTTCGTTGATTATTCTAAATGTATAAATTGGTATACATATTGTATTATTCTCATAACATAAAGTGAGTTTCTTCATAGATTACAGTCAAAAATAATGGGAGAGCCTTCTTGGATTATTTTAATAACATTGATGTATAGCCTAATTATACTATTGTCAAAATATAATTGGTGATACTTCATGGATTATGATCACAACATAAAGGGTGAACCCTGTTAGATGAATCCCAAAAGATAAAAAGTGATCCTTCTCGTATTACACTCACAATATAAAGGCTAATCCTTCTTGAATTACACTCCAAAACAAAATGTGTTTGACTTCATAGATTACAATCATAATATAAAGGGAATGTATTTTTGGATTATGTTTATAACATAAAAGGGTGAGCCTTCATGGTTTGTGCATGAAACATAAAAGGTGTTCTTTTTTGGATGCCCCCCAAAAAATAATGGGAGAGATTTCTTGAGTTTTGACAAAACAAAAAGGGATATCTCTCTTAGGTCATAAAAACAACATAAAGTGTGGGACTTCATAGATATGATTACAAACTAAACAATTAGATTTCCTAGATTTTATCCTAAAATGATAATTTAATATTTTTATTATTTGTTCAATATTTTATATTTAGTGTATGTTTCCATGATATGTAATATTTGTTTATACCTATTATTATTATCCATTGATCAAGATTATTATATCTTGATTCCATACAATTTCAAAATTATAATTTTTCTCGTTTGAGATGATATATCCATCAATCATAACATATGGAAACCCTTTATGGTTATGTGTAATTTTTAGTAATACATTTCTCCCATTATCATGTTTTCTCATATGATTGTCATCTAGACCTTGTTGACATGTTGAATTTTTTTCACTTACTAAGCTATCACGCATAACCCAATCATATGCATATATTATCTGGGTTGTGAAGAGGAGTATAACCTATGAGGAGAATCAAATGGATTAATATTTTATTATATTAGGGGGAAATGATCACAAGTAATTTAAAATACTTTTTTCATGTATATAGTTGTAAAATACACTAAAACTTAAATTCGTAGTATTTTATTATTTCTGGGAGTATTAATTATTCACCTATAGAAATGATATAAAAATTATTTCATTTCATTTCACTTTTAATCAATTCCTTTGTTTGAAGAATGAATATTAAGCACCAGATACTGGAGTGTGAGTATGGGTAACCTCAATTTAAATCAACGAAAGGTTATGTTATGTTATAGGATTAGTACAATGAAATATTTGGATTATGATAAGGAAAATTTCCGGAAAAAGAATAGGATAATTCTAAGGGTGGTGTAAGATACTAAAATATTGGTAATGTTTGGAGTATAAGGTAATCTTAAAAATTAAATAAATCTATATGTATAAGAATGGGGATGTATCTAGGTAATAGATGAAACTAAGGGAAATCACCTTAATATTTTTATCTATGAACATTATATTAACTCGCTGCATGATGAGAGGATATAAGAATAAACACCTGAATATAAAATCATTGAGGGATATTATTTGGTTAACTCATGTTATATTTAAGAAGAATTTATATATATATGAAGATGTATCGTATAACCTATTATGATATATAACCTTATTGTAAAATGACTATATATGAATTAGGTTAAATTTAATGAATGATAGGTAGATAAAATTATATAGTATTTGAAAAAAATTTATCATAGCTTTAAATAATGGTTTCATTATGGATGAAATATTAGGATTGATTTCTCATATTCATAATGTCATTTACATTTATTTGGATTGAATAAATTATAACAATTTCAAATTTAGTATTTTTCTGAAAGAGAATCATAAAATGACGAAGTGAATAAAACGTCCCTATAAGAAGTTATAACAAACTATCATGAATATTTGGTTCAAAATTATGAGAAAAATACAATATATTTGTACATGTATACTTAATTTGATATAATGAGTCTACTATTATTTAATATTGTGATGATGGTACATCTATTGGGAATATATAATGAGTTTGGTATAGATATAATATCTTATTTCATTAGATACATAAATTTTTAAAAGGGAATATATCAATAAATGAAAACATTCCATATATATATATATACTTTTATTGAAACATAAAAATTTGATATTTTTGAATTTTATTTTTCTAATTGAACATTATTTTTGAATTCAATCAAGAATAATTAGTTTATAGCTATTTTTTTATTTTAATAAAATAATCTATTTTTAGTTAATATTTATAAATACAGTTTTTAAAAATGATGCAATGTATTTAACATTTCAATGAAGTTAATATTACCTGAACACATATAATAACATTATTAGATGAAAGAATTATAATGATTAAAATGAAACATCTAAAAATAATATGGTGAATTTATAATATCCATTTTTTATATTTTGGATTCCTTAGTAAAATTCAACGAATGTGATTTTTTTGTTCATATAAATAGAAATTTAGTTTTCATCATTTGTTTAATTTATATATAAAAGTAGAATTTTTTTTATTTTTATCATATTATTTTATAATAAAAATTGAATTTTTAGGCATAAAAGTATGAATACTATGAATATTGATAATTTCCATGATAATTATAAAAGGAATATTTTTTATGAATGGTTTTACTGATGATTTTTCATTTTAATAAAATAAATATTATGGATCTATATTACATAATGAGTTTGATATTGTTTTTTCAATTGTATTCTAGTTTATTTTTACTTGGATGTAGTATATAGAAATCACGTTCCTTCTTCTCATATCTAAGACCCTCTACATTTCACCCCTTAATGGTTTCCTTTTTATGTTTTGATTCATAATATCCTTCATCTCATTTTAATAAGGATATTAATTTAAATGTTCTTGTTCTAATGTGATTTCTCCTCAATCTTTATCCATATCATTCAATCCATCCTTAAACCCTCAAAGAATTAATGGAAACCACAATCCTACTTATAAGGATCCTCAAAATGATACCACAATGATGAATATATCTTAATTTGGTCCTAAGGTTTCCATAGTGCCCTATATTACAACTGAAGATCCTAGTTCTATACCTACAAATTATGGGTTATCTCATGTTCCCTATCAATCTCCTCACATTGTAATAATGATATAAGGATAATGTTTTTCCATGTTGTGGATTATTCTATCCCAATAAAAAGTTCACCTGCTTTGTCTCCACTAGAGGAGATCACTCAAAATCAAGACTCTTTCAAGTTCATAGGATATGGTGGAGAGGTTGTGATCCATTATACACTTTATTGTGGTTTCACAATGATAGATAATCTCAATACTCATCCCATTAGAATCAAGAACCATTCAATAACCATGTATAATTTCATGGAATCAAAATATATTGATTTGTATGATATAATACAACACAGCACCACTCTCCCTCTCAATGAGCCAGTCTATTTTTTTGAATTATTGGGGATTGGGTTCCCTGGGTAAAAGAAAATAATTCTTGAAAATCAATTAGAGTTACATCATATACCTTCTAGAAATTATGGAAACATAATTAAATATAACTTCATTCAAGGGTATAGTTCTCAATTTACCCAATAATAATTATCCTAATGGAAACCCTGTCAATAGTCAAATATTTGTTATAAGGATGAACATATTTAAGTTGATATTAAGGACATTTCCACCTAATATACATTTATATTGTTCATCAAAAGAAAATTTTTCTACTCATGAATATTGTGTATGATAAATATAAGTTATCACAAATAATGGGTCTATAGGACTCCATTTCAAGATTCAATTGAGGTTCATCTATATTATAATTTGGTGAAGAAAATATAACAACACGTGATCCTTTAAATAGGATGTCTGGGTTTATAATTTCTAATAACATCATAAAATAATTCTTGTCATTTGTTGCTATGAATTATCTTATAAATTTAGGTTACATTGGATACAACATCAATTAGTGTAATAATAGAAGTGTAAGTAGTAGAATATATATAAGACATGATAATTTCTTGGGTAATAATTAGGATATATCCATATTCCCATGTGGAAATATAACCCACCAATTCAGGTCACCATCAAATCACTTTCCCTTCTCCTCCAAGATCAGAACACTGAATAAATAATAAAATTATTCCTTTTTACCAGCTACATGATGAATATAGAAGGATATTGGATGGTTTTCTATCCTTAATGGTAGGTTACCATGTACAATATTACAATTGTAACATAAAATTATAATAATACATGACTCAATATAGAAATCATTTCCAATTTTTATTTTTAACCCATGTTAGATGCGAATCTAGAAACAATCTTGTATAACTTCAATCGGCTATATCTCCATCAAAACACTAATTGAGATGACATGCCATTATCCCTATTGATCGGTACAATGAAATGGGTGGAATAAAAATTATATGATCCTAATTTAATTTATAGAGAGAGATCCTGATCAAAATTGGTAAATAAAGAGGGTAAATATACATCTTCATTTAACTCTTATGTAAAAGTGAAGAGGTCCTGAGGGTGTCTTAACATTCCATTTGATAATGGATCTCACATTAGTGACGATAGTATTGTTGGGATATTAAATGTGACTTATTTAATTGATTCTCTATCGGGCCCATGTCAGGCCATGAAGTGAGTCGTTGATTGGGAAGAGGCTCTAATTTCCATTTACACCATCCCTATATTGTCAATGACATAAATAATCAAAATATTATTATCATTATAGAAGAGGAGAATACCATAAAATTCATTAAGGATCATAATCTCTTGTGTGACATGGGACCATATAGGTAATTACATTTTTTAACATTGATTGTTAGAAATTAATAAGTGGGAAGTCATGGGTTCTACCCAAGACTATTTCATGGGTGGTCAATTTCCTAGAGTAACCAAAGCTACTAGTCTGTCACCTACTCATATTGTGAAACAACCTATCTAGTTTTGGTTATAATATACCATTATCATGTGATAATTATCATGTGATGTTCTCCCCACCATCTTCAACAAAAGGCAATCTATCCCTAACAAATTTATAAATATCAAAGGAATATGGCAGTTTTATTAGTGGAAGAGGCATTTAGGGATCCATTGTATTTGAATTGTAAATTATTGATGATCGTGATAAGAGTGTGATCAAATATAATTTTACAATCAATATAGATATAGAAAAGTTATAAGATTTTATGGAATAGTAATTTATCCTCAATGTTTTAGGAATCATTGGTTTCTCCAAGTGAGAAACCAACCTTTTTTGGGATATTCTCATATGCTCGGATAAAAATATTACATTTTGGGAACAAAAATATGTTTTCAAATAAGATATATATTTTGAAAATGGGGGACCTATCCCCCTGATCAATTTCACCCTTTCTCGTAATGACATTAGAATAAATATTAATAAGGGTATTAAATAATGGATGATTCAACATTTAAATGGGATATATGGTTTCTAAAGAATTTACCATATTGTCTCTATAGAATATATGAACTTTTTCACAATGGAAGTGAAAACACCATTCCTAAATTCAAATGGATTGTTACTGATTATTGTAATAACATTGGACAAATAATCAAATGAATTTTTCATTTATTTAAAAAAAATGATCAACCATGAGGTTCAAGATATTTGGGATAGAATCAGAATTTCTATAATAAATCCCCTCATTGGACTATTTTATTACCCCATTATCCAAAAAAAAGAGATCAAAATAATAATTTTGATAACATCATCAAATTTTTCATGGGAGAGATTATAAACTAAAAAAATAAAATTCTACTAATTTGGAGGTAGATTCACCTTGGTCCATAGTGTATTATCCTCTATCATCATGTATGTGTTATCCATATGTATACCACCGAAGGTAGTGATTAAAAACATTGAAATATTCCTTAATAACTACATTTGGGACTTCTATTAAGAAGTATGACAATATTCTTCTTGTTAGTCTAGATATTTCAAACACTTTCCAGAACACTGAATAAGTCTAATTGGTAATGAAGAGGGAATATGGGGTATGTAAGATAATATTTGGGGGGGGGGAATATTGGGAAAATTACTCCAGTGTGAATTCATATTACAAACAATGAAAGATAACCCATCATATAGAATGAGAAATCATGTTTCTCCCATCTATATAATTGTTTATAGAGGATATTTAATCCAATTATTGAAAACTACTTGTGGATCATAGGGCATATAAACATATCATTTTGAATGATAAACTTTGTGGTGTTTAACATATTTATTCAATGGTTTCATACTCCAATCCTTAAATTTAATGAATACCACCCAACTACCAATTCAGGTATAACATGTTTAATGAGGAATTAAATTCATTTTATAACAACCTTCAATAATCTAGTAATACAAAATTAATTCAAATTCAAAACATTCACATCATTTTAGCTAATATAAATAGGTTCCACCACATAATTATATTTTCAAAAAATATGGATTGGATGGGATAGATGTCCTAGTCTAAATTCATATCCTCTAAATTTTACATCCTTATTGGGAGGATTTTTAATAATTCCATCCCATATATTTAAGACATATAATGAATTTGGATTACCCATTCCTCAATGTGATAATGATGCACTAATTCCATGTTTGAATATGTGATGCAGATATTCTTTAAGAGAGAAAAGTTTATTCACTTGTGGTTCACCCATGAGGGCCTTCAGGAATCTCACTATAACAGTAGATCAATTGATGAGTCTCTTCAAGAGATATTGGAATTATATGTTCTGATGCAGACGCATGCCATTGTATTTAAAATTATTAATTATTCTATTAATTGAGTCCCATGGTACACTCATAATTTTTTCATTCACAAGTGGATTAAAGATGTCCTCTAGTATATGAGAACAATGTTAATCTAATATATTCATTATCTCAGTAAAAAAAATCAAGGGAGCTGGTCATCCCTTATTCTTGTAGGGTCTCCTAACCTCCACCCTTCTATTTGAGGGAATATTCCTATATGATATTTGATATGGGTTCTTTGGTGAGATAGAAGGTCCCTACTCATGTGTTGAAAATTAACAATGCATAACTTGTGTTCCTTAGATTATGTTTTGTGGATTACTTTTTTGAGACACCAAGGGTTTATTATCCAGTCATTATATACCTACAATGGGGGGGTAGTAGTGGATTAGGCCCTTATAATTCTTCAAGGTCTCAATATATATATGAAATTAAAATAACTCATAAAGAAATGTTGAATATGACTCTTCCACTATGGTCGGTGCATTAAAAGGATATATTTACTATACATGGAACATCATTTATAAATTATGATACATTAAAAAATTACCTCATCTTGAAACTAATGTTTTTCACTCATATGGAGAGGGAAAAAAGTAATTGTATATCATTCCTTCCAATGGAAACCAGGTTCATAGGCTTTTTGTGTACTCACGCAATAGTTGCATTAAATTTTAATGTGTTTAAATTATATTGGTGTATGAAAATAGAACTAATGTTTTTTCATCCCCCATTTCCCACAATTTTTTTAAAATTTTTTAATTTTTCTATTCAATGTGATTAATAAAAAGATTATTTGTCAGTTGGTCAAATGAAAATTCCATGTGCTTCACTTATAAAAGGTGGTCACTTCCAGCACATTTATCCACCCATTCCAAATATTTACCTCAAATAAATGTCTTATCATTTCCCTCCTTAAATATATAATGATTTTCATTAATCCTTTGTATATTTTAAAGACCATTCTAATATCATTAAAGAGTTATGTTAGAGATAACATCGAAAGGGGGTGGTAAGGTTCTCAACCAAGATCACCAAAATAATTTATTATTGTCACGTGAAACAAATATTATATCCATTACATAATGATAAAATTATAATTTATAATATTTTTAACATTTATAATAATAATTTATTTTCACTTTTTTACCTTCCTAAAAAATAGAAATAATGAACACATCATCATTCATACGTGAGGTCTACTACCTCGTCATATTACATGTTTTATTTTTCATGAACTCAAATTTTTTTAGTTAAATATTGTTATCAATAGAATTTTTTTACATATTTATTAATATTATTAAATAAGAAATTATTATATATTCTACCACCCTAAAATTCAATGAAAAATGATATCACAATGAATTTATTGTTGTAGGCTAAAACCTCCATAGAATAATATATTCCAGTTTCTATAACCAACTATCATTGACGACATCATGAATTTATTTAATGTATAAAAATTATTTTAATGAAACTATTTATATTATATAATTATAATATTAAACATTAAATAAGTCCTATTAACAATAAATGGTCATAGTATGATTAATCGCCTAAAATGAACATAATGAGGCACATTTCACAAATTGAATCTATTTTTTTCAAACCTATATAAATGTATATATTTTGTTACAATTGAATAAAAAAATATATTTGTGTACAATGATAGATATACAAAATTTATTTTTCTACTCAGTTTACCATGGTCAATATCCCGAGGATGTTTCAGAGAAATCAAAAAAAGAACCTCAAGTAACTACCATAAGAAAAAACATTTTAATAAATAAATAACATATGATAATAAACAGACATTATGAAATTGAAGACAAAAGGAAAAATTAAATAATAATATTTTTAATAAACCTAATATTCTGAATTATAGGTACATGCCTATTATGAATTAAAACACGAGGGAAGGGTTTTTTCATCTCAATATTACTATACTGAGATATAATGCATGTAGTACCCCAACCGATTTTCCACCTCAAACGCTCTCTAGAACATAGTACCACTGGGGCTTATACATGCCTCCCTATATTAAAAATTATTATTATTATATGCAAGGTGGTAAATAGGAGATAGTTGGTAGACTATACCATATGGGGATGATAATTATAATGATATACATAAATATAACACACACAATTACACCACAACCAAATGGACGAGTAACCAACAATAAAATAAAAAATACCATTTAGTAGAAGAACCATAAAAATAAATAGGAAATAAATGAATAAAATATCACTTAACTCCCCAATTTTCCATGGTATGTTTCTCTTTGAATAATACCATGGCGTGCGATGTACCCAATAGAGAGTTTAAGTGCTCCCTGACATAACAAAATAGTCTTTTAAAAAGATGTTATAAATAGTAATAACCAAATTTTGATTTTTATGTAATCCATATAATTTTAAAATCCATATAATGTGTTTATTAGACATAATATAAGAATAAATTCAATTTTTTAGATAAAATAAGTATTTTTCAAAAAATGAAATTTTAAAACCTTTTAATGGCAAACCGTTTTAAAAATGAAATATTTCACACTTTTATATATTCAATTTAAAAAAAAATCTTATTTAAAAGAGATACATAATAATTTAGAAGCAATAAATTTTTATTTCATTTATGATAACATTCTTATTTTGATGAATAGTGATTAATACTAAATTTTAATTGAAAACAACTTTTTTAATAAAAATAATATATCGAGTTAAATTATAAATTTTAATGGTTTTGAAGAATAATTAGATTATATTTTTATCATTTAATTTAAATTTGGTTATTGGATGCAATTTATATTATAATTTTACATAAACACATATTAATATTTTTAATGTTTTTACTACTCAAAACCCCGCATTCTGGTTTTAACAAGAAGAATATTTTTTTATTTAATTAATACAAATATTATGTTTTGAATTTAAAAAAATAGATATCATTTTATAATTTATAATATCAAAATTATCTTCAGGTAAATTTTAGGCATTTTTCTAAAAACATTCAATTTTTGATGAGTAGTGAAAGCAACATTGTTATTGTTTAAACCCAATTTTTTTAAATAATTATTATTTTTTATTTAAATTTATTATAAGTCAAAATATAAACATAATACCTATATTAGTTCATTGTAATTAATTAGAGTAATTTTATTATAAAATTAGTTGTATAAAATTTTATTGAACTTCTTAACATCATTTACCCACATTCCAGGCATGTTAGAAAATTTACATAAAACAATATTTTAATGCATCTTTAAATTGAATTTCAGGAATCCAAGATACATGGATGACATTAGTAAGTAAAATTTGGATCAATATGAAGAAAATAAGTATTGGTGAATATTATCATTTGAATTTTCTTTACCACGGTTAAAATAAAATAGTGTAATTAAAAGTAAAAATGAAATTATAATTACACAAACAAATGTCATATTTAAATTGGATAAGAGTATTTCGATAAAAATAAACCTTAGGAATAATATATGAACCTATTTTATACACTTGGATTATATTAAGACATTTATTGTTATTCTATTTAAAAAAGAGTTAAAATGTTTAATTAAATGATTAATAACTCAACAAATTTTAATATATGATTATATAGAATATAAAGTAGACTATAATTATTCATTTGAAATAAATAAAGAGTTTATAAAAAAAGTTATTTTATTTATAATTTTTAAACATTAAATATGTTAATTTATTTAGGACACAATGATGATCCTATTACTACCTTATTATTGAATGATAAAAATAACTTATATTATAAATATTAATATAATTCTAAATTGAGACTTCAGATGTACTCCACTTATTTTATAGATTAATATGACATTCTTGGATAGATGTAATAATTTACTTTCTAAGTGATAAAGTTGTAATGACTTTGACAAAAACCCAAATACAAAATAGTGTCAAAATTGACATAAAAAAGT
The DNA here is from genome assembly GCA_963277665.1 of Viscum album. Lineage (NCBI taxonomy): Eukaryota > Viridiplantae > Streptophyta > Magnoliopsida > Santalales > Viscaceae > Viscum > Viscum album. Next base: position 518,787,106 of record OY728139.1, read on the forward strand.
TTTTAAAAAATATACTATATTATTAATTGATATAATATTCATAAAAATATAAGGTTCATCCAAAGTACATATATAATGATTGATATATCAATAATGAACCACCTGGGGTTCTTAAGGCTTTTTATAACATGTTTATTAACCATTTTTTATGATAATAATATAATTCAATGTAAAAGTAAAATTATTTAACTAAGAGTTAAATATAAATGATAAGGTTGATATTTTGAGATAAATTTTTTTAAATCCTGTTGGATGAGAGGTTGTTGACATATCCCCACATATTCCTAGAAATTAATTCTTTTGGGGCCATTATTAACTGAATATGATTGTATAATGAAATTATATTTCAAGATTTTCTTAAAGTGACCCCCATCTATCTTATAAAATCATACTTACCCTTCACAACAAATCACACCTGCAAATCCATTTGATTAAGAACTCTAACAGACATATCATTTTAAATGTTTTAATGATTTATTATTCTAAATCGTTCTCATTAATGTCCATGTTTTAAAAATGGGGTTAAGGATTTGTTTATATGGACTTGAATATTTTAAAATGGAAACTTCTTGTAATATATTCAATGTGGTATGGGAAACCTTGACTGGAAAATCAATTTTTAACAACTTCGTGATAAATATTGAGGCTTTTTAATGTTTTCAAGAAAAAGAGGATATTTCTCTCAAATAATTTTACTAATTATTTTAATCTATGTAAATATCCTTCATTATACTTAAATGCGGTAGATACAACCTTTTATATTGTATTTAATGAGTTTTTTGACTATTTATGTTCTATTTTTATACCATTCATGGTTTGTGGCTAAAATATTGAAATTTCATATGCTAGTTTTAATAAAAATGATTATATTATGTGGCACGCTATTCATATGAAGAATGAATTCGACATAGTCTGTGATGGGTGGAGCCTACTATAGCTCCTCGATGAATTGGTAGGTCTCATGAGACAAAATAGTGTCTTGACATATGGCCACGACGAAATATTATCTCTAGTATTGTCTTGAGGCGTTGACTATGTGGTAATGATGTTTGAAATTATGCATTTCATCATTAAGTAATTATAAATTGATATTACATGTTATTATTATACTAGTAGAATGTATTATCAATACATAAATGGTATTATTTGATTTATCATTTCCATATTACACTAATTTTTATGTTTAAAAGGCTCATGTTTTAGTCTTATATGTTTTCTTATATGTTTATAATTATTTATTATATTTTCTGCTATATTGTTATCCCTACTGAGCAACGGATCTCACCCCTTTCTTATGTTTTCTTTTTCCTGGCATATAAAGAGTTATATTATGATGAACCTGTAGGGATAGTCCATGGGATATGAGTGTGTTAAAATTGGACAAAATGTTGTTTTTCATTATTTCATGATGTAATGTAAAAGTTATGTATGTATATAGTACTTTCAATGCTACTAAACTAATCATTATTTCCAGAAATGATCTCTTGTGACCATGAAAATGTTATTTAATAATGCACCGACTCTAGTTGTCTAGGTCAAGGGCATTAAAGTTGGTATCTTGAGAATTTTTGTACAAACCGATGAATCCAGATTTAAAAATACATTGATTAGAGAACATTTCTATAAGATAGAAATTGAGAATTTGTATATAATAACTTATTAGAAATTTGGTACGGTAGTGAATTTGTGTATTTTCGAAGCAATACATCCCTATCTGTATAGGAGCAGGTAATGGTAGATATGGAACAGATATACCTAGGAGTGAAAACTCTAACAAGGAGTTTTAGGCTTGACTAGGGGTATTATAGTACACGAAAAGGTCATTTCTTCACTCTTGGTTAAGACACTCCTGAGGGAAACACTTTGGTTAATTCACAATTTCATTACAAACCGATTAGAAGGATTTTAATATAAGATCAGAATAAATAACCTTGATCAATCTTATAGTGTATTAGATTGTAAATAAGGTGTCATGATATTCTCTAAATGAATTTATGACTATTGTTACTCACACTCTACTTTCTTGTTTTAGTAAATGCATGGATTAAAAGGAAGTCATTGTAATATTGAACATGATTTACAATGTGGGAACTGTGGTGGAAATGAGAAACGAAATGAAAAGTTGATAGGCATAAAATATATCTTGTTCATGTCAAAACAATTCTCGAAAAATATGATCCACAACATATACATTAACTAACTCTTGAACTCAATAAATAAGAAAAAGATGGAGAATGATAAGAGCTCCAATAGTGGAGACCATGGAGAAAAGAAAGATCATTTTCCATCATGTATGAAATGTGGAAGGAGACACCCACAAAAGTGTCTCAATAGGACAAATAAATGAATTATATGTGTAAAACAAGAGATAATGTAATGAATTGTCGTGGGAAAATGATGAATACTATGGATGAAAATAAAAATAATACAATAAATCCTTTTACTATCATTTCCCAAAAATTTAGGGGACCTATGAGCTACACATGTCAATGTCCTATTCTATAGGATAACCTCTAGATCAAGGGAGATCCTATATAGGAATAAATGGATGTTGTATTGTTTAAAAGTACTAATGATCTTTGATGATCGTATTACATTGGATGACTTTAGTTTGTTATCTGAAAATCCTATATGAGGAAGAATTATCTTTTATTTTATGGATATAGTTATTAATAACCATTTGGGTTTATATGATCCTTGAATTTTAGTCAATTATAGTATATTAATTTTTGGAATAGAATGAAAGGTATGAGATGGAATTTGTTGTTAATATATGTTTTTGTAATTTTTGAGGAATTTAACTATTTCTTAAGGTAAAAATTATATAGTTTTTAAAAAATGAAACCATGAAGACCATTTGGAAACCCGTAGAGTTATACAAAGCAATGTGAATTGAACCCACAAAAAAGTGTGACTGGGATTTATTTCCTACGTCTGGACTACGTGATGTCCCTGGTTAGTATGGATAAATGTTTTAGTTAAATGATTTTATGGATAAATAATATGTTGATTTTGGGAATTTATTATTTATACTAAATATAAGAAAATGATTTGGTGATTATGTGATATTTTGGAATACATTCTCTCTTTATGGAACACTATAAGGCAAATGAAAATAGAATATTATAGGATTTCATTTGAGGAGTAATGGTGGATTTCTATTTTGGAATAATGTAGGTTTTTTGTGGACATATATTGATTTTTTTATATATGAAAAATGAATAACCTATCCTAGAGAATATGTAATTAGGTGATTTACTTTTAAATATTCTAATTTATAAGGAGTCGATGTTATTTTGGGATAAATGTTATCATTTATCATGGAAGACTATGTGATCAAATCCATCTGAATTTATTTTTTAAAACATTTTTTGGATTATTTTGAAGAATTTGTAGTAAAATTGTTTTCTTTTAAATGGTCTTTGTATATCATTAGGTATAGTTTGTTAAATTTTTGAGATCAGGAGTAGTATTTCTGTCTATAAAGAATTATCATTTTTGGGATCAACTTATCTTGTACTAATCATTCTGTTTTTGGTTAATGTATAAAGACAATGAAATTATATAGTTCATATTTTTTTGGGATTATGAGATTCTCTAGAAGTTGATTCTAGCAATTCAGGTGTGACCATGTCATCTTGAACACATATATTTCGGGATGAAAGATGAGTTTCTGGATTAAATTAGTTAAAGGCATGGACACTACTTTTTAAGTATTCTTTTTCTTATTCTATGAGTAAATTAATAATTAATCTATAGGGAAAGGATCTTAATTTGTTTTATCATAATTACTTCTACATTTTTGAACTGAAGATATTTAAAATCATCATAGATTTATAGCTATGAGACCCTCAATTTTCCATTCATTTTTTTGTGATTGATGACTTCAATCACACTATATATATATATTTATTTTTTTCCTCCAATTATAAATTGAGAGGATTCAATTTATTGAAGGATGGAAGAATTGAACACCCCAATATTCCATGGTACATTTCTCTATGAATAACATGATTACGTGCGAAGTATGCAACACCAAGTTCAAGCTCCCCACAACCTATCAAACTAGCCATTTAAAAAGATGTTATTTATAATAATAAAAAAAATATTTTATATTTTCTATATAACTCTAACATCCAAAAAATGTGTTTATTATAAATAATATAAGAAAAATTTCAATTTTTTATATAAAAGAAGTCTTCTTAAAAAAAATTCAATTTTACCACCTTTTAATAGTGATCCATTTTTAAAATCCAATATTTGAAACTTTTATATATTAAATTTGACAAAATAATCATATTCTTTAAAAGTGGTAAATAAAAATATACTTTGGATAAATTTTCAGTTGTTTTCTAATAAATTTCATATCTTAATGAAAAGTGAAAATAGTAAATTTTAATTGAAAACAGATTTTTTATTCAAAATGATTTATAGTGTTAAATTATAAATTTTAAAGGTTGTAATGTATTGTTAGATTATATTTTTATCATTTAATCCATTTTTGGTCATTGAATGTAATTTTACATTTAATTAGGACATAAACACGTATCTTTCTTTTGATAGTTTTCACTTATTATAAACACATTTTCGGGTTTTGACAACATGAACATTTTATTTAAATTAATTAATAAAAATTATATGTTTTGAATTTGGTAAAATAGAAATCTATTTTGAATTTGGAATATCAAAATTAGCCTTTTCAGAGTTTTAGTATATTTCTAAAAACATTAAATTGTTGATGAAAACTGAAAGACACATCGTTATTTTTTAGAAAAGACTATTTATATAAATAAATATTTATATTTTTTAATTTTTTTATGACAAAACAGAAAAATAATACAAATTTTATTACAATTTAATTCATTGGAGTCAATTTATAATAAAACTATAGGTAGAAAATTTTATTGATCATTTTAACGTCTTTTACCCACCTTCTGTGCATGGTAGAAAATTTGTATAAAACATAATCTAACTTCTTCGGTGGATTGAATTTCAAAATTTTGAGGGACACAATTGATATCAGTATGTAAAATGTTGTTCAATAAGATGAAATTTTTTTAGTGAATAGTAACTTTTGAATTTTATTTACCACGGTTAAAAGTATATTTGGTAACTAAAGGTACAAATTATATTATAATTACCTTAACACTTGTCTTAATTCTAATAAGAAAGTGTTATTTAAAAAATCAACCATAAGAATAAAATATAAACCTATTTGATCCATATGGATTAGATTAGGCCATTTATTATTATTTTATTTAAAGAAGAGTTAAATGTGTTAAATTCAATGTTTAATAACTAAACCATTTGTAATATAGGGTTATACATAAGATAAAACCAACTAAAAATATTCATTAAAAAGCTAAAATAATTTCCAACATTATGATATATTTTTTTAAATTTTTAAACATTAAACAATTAAATTTATTTATAACATAATGATGACTCAATAATTAAATTATTATTGAAAGATTAATATAATTGATATTATAATATTAATTTAATAGTAAATTGAGACTTTTGATTTATTCCACGAATTTTATCGGATAATATGAAATATTAGAATTGATTAAATAAATTTTTTTAAGTGGTAATGTTTTACTGACTTTTATAAAAACCAAATAATAAATAGTATTAAAATTGACATAAATGAGTTTTTTAATAAAAAACGATATTATTAATTTAAAAAATATTCCAAAAAACTTTAAGGATTAATCAGAAGACATAGATAATGTTATATATATCAATAATTAATCACTTGGTGTTTTCTAGGATTTTTTTAGTATTTTTATTAACCATTTATTATAATAATACATGAATAAATGGAAATAGTTAAACTATTTTACTAAGAGTTAAATCTAAATGATAAGTTTAATATGGAGACCTAATCCTATATAATACATATTTGTTGAGTTTTTATTGACCTAACCCCACCTTATCATTGAAATAAATATGGTTGGAGCCATTATAAATAATATATGATTGTATAAGAAAATAATATATCAAACTTTTACTAAAGTGACCCTCACCTCTCTTATATAAGTGTACTTCAACTTCTCTCCAAATCACACCTCCAAAGTCATTTGGTACTGCCAAACCCTACTCAATTATCCTCCAGACTACAATCAATTCATCCTAGAGGATTTAATTTGATTAGAATCCATCCAATAGAGCCCTTTCCATCAAATCAAAAGAAGCACCTAAAGAAGAGATATTAATTTCCCCACCTCTTTCAAAATTCGTTTTTCATCAACATCCTCTTTCATTGTTGTTTCCATAAAAAATTACTATATCCAGTACCATATATATACAACTATGTTATTATAAATATCGTACAACCATATTTATTATTATACAAATCCTATGAATGACAAGTCACCATACGTGTGTACATACAACCTACCGTCTCCACATCCTTGTGTAGTTTGTTATCGAAAGATTCATGATTTGGATTGGAATAATAATGAGTATAATTGAAATAAATAAAAAATTTAACATTTTATTTATTCTTTTCATATGATATAAAATCCAATGACTAACGATCTCACCATCAATGGAATGATATTATCGCTCGTGTATACGTACAGATTACATTCTCCACAACGTGGTGAGATTTCATTATCGATCAAAAAAATTCAAGAATAATTTTCATTTTATTATTAAAAATAATTTTCATGAACATAATATCATTTTGAATTGGAATAAAACATGCCACATTCCTAACAAACATGACTTACATAACAAAACATATAAAAGAATACAAATTTTTTAACACCCAAAACAATGATAAAACCAAAATATCTTTAACAAATAAATATTATAAGATCATATATGATATCTTATTTATGTACGAGGTTCTAGTATAATTTCATAACAATGATTTCCTCATTATACAAGAGTTTAACATACCCTCTACTATGGAAATGTACAAGGTAAAGGGTTTTATCTCACTTTTTATTCATGTGGGATTCATGCTATATTTTTCACTATTTCCCTTTGTGTGGTGCATGTACTTCCCATGATTATATTAATAGATTAAAATAAATTAATTTATGTGTATTTATATCTTCATTTTATGATCCTTCTTTAATGGGGTGTTTTTCTCGAATATTACCAAATAATTAAGTGAATTTTAAATTTCAATTTCCACTCATTGGGTTTTATGCATGATTCATTGAATATTTTATTAAAATATTATGAGTGGAAGCACTATTTATTTATTTATATAGTACTTTATACTCCCATTTGCGTGTATATACCTTTGATACATATAATCACTCCATTAATAAATTCTCATGTCATTGATATGAACTTGATAACGGTAATATTAACTCAATTTCAATTCATTGAGTTAAACATCCATGTCATTAATTTTTTTTTTACAAAAATAAGTGTGAATGTCCTATGATTAATTTACAATGAATATGATGTCATATTTAGTGTATTTATATTTGTCCCATATAATTATTTCATTGATTTATCCTTAATCTATGATAAGGTCTTTATAAGAGATTTCATCTCAATTTACATTCTACTGAGACTTTTTTGTTGTTACGCACCAATTAAAATTTATATGGTGTATATTCTATAAATTGACTTATTATATAATGGATATCATTAATCCCTTGACATTATAATGTCATTATAAATGTTATTCCTCAATTATATGTATTCCAGCATCTCTCGTTTGGTAATGAACTCCAACTAAAACATCATTTTAAATGTTTTAATGATTTATTCTTCAAAAACATTGTCATTAATATCCATGTTTTAAAAATAGTTCTAAGGAGTTATTAATATTGACATTAAGGTTTTAAAAATAAAATGCAATTTAAATTTTTCAAAGTGGAATGTGACGCTTTGATTCAAAAATAAATTTTTAACAGCTTCATGATAAATAGTGAGACTTTCAAATGTTTTTAAGAAAAAGGGGATATTTCTCTTGAATAGTTTTACTGATTATTTTCATCTATGTCAATAACCTTCATTATTCATGATTGAGGATGATACAATCTTTTATATTGTATTGAATGAGTTATGTTTGACTATGGATGTGGTATTTTTATACCATTAACGGGTTGGTGTTAAAATATTGCCATTTCATATGATAATTTTAATATGAATGTTTAGATTTTGATTCAACCATTTTATATGAGGAATGAATATGACATAGAATGTGATGGTTGGAGCCCGTTATAGCTCCTCAATGACTCGGTAGGTCTTATTAGACAAACTAGTGTGTTGGCACAAGGCCATGACAATATCTTATTTGAAGTATTTTCATGAGGCCCTGACTATGTGATTATGATGTACAACATTACGCATTTCATCATTATGATATTAGATATTCATATTAGTTGTGATTATTCAACTAGTATAATAACCATGTAAATAAGTAAATGAAATTATTTGATTTTTATTTGACATATTTTTCGGAATTTTGAGTTTAAAATGCGTGTGTTTTAGTCTTATATGTTGCGTTAAATGTTTATACATGTTTATGATAGTTTCTGGTTTATTGTTATCCCTAATGAGCATCTGAGCTCAACCCTTTCTTAGGTTTTATTTTTTCTTGTATGTGAAGAATTATATTTTGATTAACCCACTAGGTTAGGCCATAGGATATGAGTGTTTTCAAAATGGATATGATGTTGTTTATCTTTATTTCATGATGTATTGTAATATAAATGTATGTATCTAGTACTTCCAATGATAGTAAGATAATAGTTATTTTGAGAGATGGTCTCTTGTGATCATGCCAATTTTATGTAATAATGCACCGAATTTAGGTAACTAGGGTCAGGGCGTTACATATCCAATATACTATTTTAAGGGCATGTAAACAAATCAGGTCATACAATACAATAATAAAAATGGTCACCCACGGAAAACCTCAATACATATATACAAGCATGGGAAAAAATATAAAGAGTTAGAAGGTGAAATAGTATTTATTATTGAATCTACAATGTCCCTTATCATTAGTCCCATAGTAAAAGATATTAAATTATCACTATAGTCATGCTCTTGTGCTGAAACCATTACATGATCAAAATAGATTAAAGACATCACACACACTAAAGGGCCTGTGTAGGGATTGAGAAAAAAATACTAGTCAATTACCAAAATTCACATATGTTAAATCTATGATACGCTGTATTTATAAGGAAAATTAATAAAATACCACATGAACATCACATCAAATAACCAACTACCATTGTGGTTAATATCTATAAGTATGAAATCACCTACTTCTTCCTTCACTGGCTTAGTAGTGGTTCTTCATATCATTATTCCAGATACAAAGTAATTCTTTGAAATTAAATCATCCCAGTGGAACCCTTAGGTTCCACATCAAAACATAAACCAATACCTCATTCTATAAACATGAAACCAATAATATAAAAGAAATTATCCAGAAGACAATTATTTGATCCCTCTGAACCATGCTCAAAATATACCATAACCATGAGGCATGATGTCGTAATTCATAATATTGGCTATCATCCAAATAATAAAAATATCAAATAAAAAAATGACGCCTTGGTGATTATAGATATATGTCCTTTCATAGTGTCTTATCCAAACGCCCAGAAAGATGGAAAGCCTCATCCTCATACCAATGTTGTCAACACCATTAACTGATGGATCCTTACCATCCATATAGATTTATACAAAAAGAACCTAAAACAATAATGATGGTCCACACAATCTTAAGCCTCATATATTGAGGCATATACCCATATGAGTGGTAAACACCACCTCGTCATATGAGTTATATCTATGTAAACCAGACTGTAATGACACATCATCCAATCATGTTGATTGTAATTCCCCAACACAGTACCTAAGACATTATTTCCATCACAATGTGATATTGTAATCATGTCTCTCATCCTGGTGCTCCTCAACATCTCAAATAATTCAAGCCACTCTTGAAACCTGAAATCCTTATTTCGTAAATTCGATGACCATATCGCCCAACCTGTATTCAAAAATCATGCATAAAATATAAGACTCGCCCAACCTGACGAACACTCTCACAAGATCTTGATATTCAAAACCATCTTAATCACTGGTTTATTCCAATCATGTTCCCATGGAACATATCAAATTATGTATAAAAATTATTTTTTATAAAATTAACATTGTAACATCATCTATCATAGGTATAAAGCTTATCAACAATATCTTACCATTTATAGATATGGATGGGCATTCCATTGGACAGTAATTGTGATCAATTTAGTATTTAAAATACATTAATTTAATTTATATGGTCTCTCTTTTAAAACCCAATAGAATTAACAAAAACAACCCCTCCAAAAAAGACACGTGAAATTAAAAAAGAATTGAGTAATCACCTACCTTGTGTTGGTAGACATACAATCATTCGATATTAGCATCTATTTAATGTCAGTTTATAATAAAAAAGAGTTTAAATGAACACCCTGAAAATAAGGAAAAAATGATTGAATGTATTTAGTGGAATATATTTCATGATCATTGGATAATAGAAGAAAGAGGAATGGATCCCTTACGTATGCGGTCCCCATGAACTAGATAGTGATCCAAATAGATCTTGTATGGAGAGTGGATCTCAAACCATACAAGAGAGAGGGGAGATATCCAACAACATTTGGTGGGGGAGTCCAATGTGATGTAAGAAAATAGGGGAGAGCATATAAATGAAAATATAGTGAAAAATGTAATTTGATTTCCTTTAAATAGCATCATGGTTATGCATGGTTTAGATAACCATGCATAAACTGTACACTACCCACTAGCGACACAATGCTTGGTTGGCCTGTTGAGTACCGGGACGACGTAGCAGAAGCTGGTGGACTGGTATTTTAAAATTATTCTACATCACTGGAGTGACATAACCCTGTCAACTCTGGTGATCTTGTCCCAGATTGGTCTGTGGATCTCGCAAGGTTCTTAAGGAGCACAAAAATTAAACTTAAACATTTACCTTGTTCATAATTGACGTGCAGGATGCCAAATATCGTTGCTCGAAGACTCTGACGTCGAAGCCCCTTAGTTCATCCACACATGACTCGCAAATCTTCTTGCGCGTCGTTCGTCAAGATTCGGGTCCTAGCGTGGATCTTTGACACACACTTCAGCGCATCGTTGATCACCACAAAAGAAGGAAGCTTCGATCCGGGATGGATGATCTTGAAGATCCTTCTTTGGTTGAGACTCTCTCTCTAAATTCCAGGAGGAGAGATATGCTCTCAATCTTAGTACACGAATAGTAATTGTGGGAGAGCATCTCTCTCACTTATATAGGATGTGTTAAAACACGCGGTATAGGTTCCCGACCCCCGTGTAATAAACGTCCGCTATATAAGCGATATAAATAATTATTTGTGACATATAAAATTATGCCATAAATAAAATTTACAATTTATCACTTACTTGTAATATATAAATATATTACATGATAAATTTCAGTCTTTAACTTGACTCATTCCTCTTGCTAATATTAAACGAACCAAGGATATTTAAATCCAGTCGAATAATATTAATACATGTATTTACTATATAACTTGTAAATACATGTTATAAATAAATTCAACGAATTATTCTAAACTCAAATAATTAATGAATTTATTTATTATTTGGTGATCTATATAACTTGGATAGTGCTCGGACCCTTTGGCGGGGCCTTCCATGTTCTAAATTCCTATTCACAGAATAGGGCAGATTCTCATGGAACTATTGTGTGTGACCCTCTAGCACCTTATATCATTAGAAGTGATTAATATCACCGACCTAGAGCAGGGCCTAAAAACTCATCGAGGCCCCTATAGAGATAAGAAAATTCAAAGCAACAACTGCCTTCCTACGAACACGGTCTGTGTAATCTCATATCTATGTCATTGATATATCAATAAAGAAAAATTCATACTTAGTGTCATCATTATTTATTTGAATTATTTTTTTTTGATGATTTGTCTAGACGGTCTTACCTACCACTACCATGGACATGGATTTAATGAAGGTGAAACCATCCTAATCAACCAGGCCCGAGATATATCTTCCTAAACTCAGAAGCGAAAAATCATTTATCGATCATTCAATCAATGTCATTCCATTAATGACATACCCGATATAAACAACCTCACGACGACATGTCGCCATAGTTTTTACCTTATATCAAATGTATTTAATTAAATGACATTCATTGATAATGATTTCAAGTCATAAGACAATTACACATGTCCGAAGATAGGAACAACCAATGTCACCAGAAACATGTGGTGTTCCTATTAAGTGGGCATGTCCTCATGATCTCAATAGCTAGAGATCATCAAGGGAGAACATCGTGAGATGAGTCTCAATGCTTATGTGCCCCCATCACCTGATGGTCACACGTTATCTGTGTCCTTTCATAATGATGTAACTATACCATAGGATGTTACTTTAAGATTATGTCATGGCATCTCAGGGTTCTCATTATAGCATGGTACCTACTATAACCATTTGATGCGACAGATAATCTAAGGACATTACCCTTATTAATGTGAATGTAGAAGTATCTACAATATCATGGAAAGAAAAACCCATGTATAAAACAAACTAAATACATGTAACAGTAATCACTGTACAATACAATTCGGTTCTAGGGCACACACTTTCAATACTCCCACTTGCACTAGAGCCAACTGCTAACATGTTTCAATCCTCTAGCTCTAACGTGTGAATCATGCTTCTGCTGAGAAATTTATTTAGTCAGGGGGTCTGACATGTTGTCCTCTATGGATACAATGCTAACTATCACATCACCTCTTTGAGTAAAATCCCTTAAGAGATGAAACTTCCAAAGAATATGTTTTGTCCTCTGGTGAGACCTTGGATCCTTGGAAAGCACCACTACAGCTGTATTATCACAATATACATGAACAAGGTCTACACTGCTAGGTACCAAACCAATGTCTGAGATAAAGATACGCATCCAGACTGCTTCCTTTGCTTCATCGGAAGCAGTAATATATTCAGACTCTACTTTATAATCAGCAACCACATCGTGCTTTCAGATTCTCCAGCTCATTGCACTACCATTCCAGCAAAACATGTTGCCTGACTACAATTCCATATCATCATGATCTATCTGAAAACTAGCATCAGTGTATCCCCTCACAACTAGTTCCTCATTTCCTCCATACACGAGGAACATATCCTTATTATTCCTTAAGTACATTAGGATAGTTTTAACAGCTGTCCAATATAGCTCTCATGGATTGTATATATATCTACCGGCCATGCTTAAAGAAAAGGAAACATCAAACCTAGAACATAGCATGTAATACATGATAGAACCCATTGCCGAAGCATAAGGGACCCTACTCATTCTTTCAATCTCTTCATGTGTTTGTGGACACATTTTCTTGGAAAGATTCACACCATGTTACATAGGTAACAATCTTCTCTTGGATTGTTCCATATTGTAACTTTTGAGTAACTTGTCAATATATGTACTTTGACTTAGGCCAAGCAACATTTGAGATCTATCTCGATAGATCTTGATCCCAAGGATGTAGGCTACTTCACATAAGTATTTCATGGAGAAGAATCCATTTAACCTTGACTTAATTGACTGTAAGACTTGAACCTCATTTCCCCTGATTAATATGTTGTCAACATATAAAACTAGGAAAACAATAGCATTCCCTTCAACCTTCTTATAGAAACAAGGCTTTCATTCATTTTTGACAAAACCAAAATCTCTTATGGCCTCATCAAAGTGTACATTCAATGATCTTGATTCCAAATTCAATCAATAAATGGATCTCTGGAACTTGCATATTTTATTGGAATTCTATGACTTAACAAACCCTTCGGGTTGAGTCATATAGACATATTCAACCAACTTCCCATTTCGAAAAGCTGTATTGAAATCCATTTTCCAAATTCCATAATCATGAAAGTTTTTTATTTCAAGCAATACTCTAATGGATTTATGCATTGCCACTAGTGAGAAGGTTTCATCATAGTCAATGCCTTGTCATTGTCTAAAACCCTTTGCAACCAGTATTGCATTAATGGTATCAATTTTACCATCCATGTCCAGCTTTTTCATGAATACCCATTTGCAACCAATGGGCATTACATCATCTGGATGGTCTACCAAAATCCAAACTTCATTTTGGTACATGGACTCCATCTCAGAATTCATGGCTTCTTCCCATGTTTCAGCTTCTTTGCCTAATACTTCTTCTTTATAGGTTATAGGTTCATCATCCTCAATGATTATTGTTTCACCTGACTCAGTGACAAGAAAACCAAAACGCTCTGGTTCTCTAACCTCTCGCGTAGACCTAGACAGTATCTATGTCTCATGAACAATTTCTTCTTCTAGTTGATCTTGTGGAGATTTTTCCTCTACCAACTCTTGTGTATATGGACCATTAACTTCATCGATGTCAATCTTGATCCCACAATTTCTAGTAGAAATGTGATCCCATTCTAGAAATTTGGTGTGTCTCACCACAATAAATTTTCTATCTAAAGGGTTTTATAGGCTGTATCCTATAGTTTCCTTAGGATAACCTATATAGATGCACATAGTGCTTCTGGATGATAATTTGTCACTTGGTAAAGTCTTGACAAATGCCTTGCACCCCCACTCATGCATGTGTGTCAGATTGGGTTTCTTTCTATACCATAACTAAAATGGAATCCCATATGCAGCTTTAGTTGGTACTCGGTTAATGGTATATGCTGCTCTCTGCAAGGTGTATCCCCAAAAGGATAATGGAAGAGTTGTATGACTCATCATTGATCTGACCATGTCAAGAAAGAACCTATTCCTCCTTTCATTAACACCATTCCATTGTGGTGTATAAGGAGGAGTGAATTGGGATACTCTCCCACACTCTTTCAAGTGATCAATGAAAGATTGGTTAAGATATTCTCTGCCTCGGTCAGAGCGAAGTGCTTTTATCTTCTTACCACATTGTTTTTATACATCATTTTGGTATTCCTCAAAGAAACAAAAGGATTTTGACTTATACCGCAGTAAGTAGATATATCCATACCTACTATAATCATTAGTAAAAGTACTGAATTATAGAAAACCACCCATTTCCTCTACTGGAAATGGACCTCATACATCAGTATGTATTAATTCAAGCACTACATTGGCTCTTTCTCCCTTTCCTGAGAACGGTGCTTTTGTCATCTTTCCTTGTAAACAATCTTGACAAACATCTAAGGGTTATAACTGTACCGAGTCTAGATACCCTTATTGATGTAATCTTCGTAATCACTTCTCGTTTACATGACCAAGCCTGATGTTCCATAGTCGGGTGTTATTTGAGTCATGTTGGTTCTTTTTGTCATTGATATCCATTACTATGTTTTCTAGTTCTATTATATATAAACCATTTGTTAAGATGTTCCATACCATAACATATGTTATCCCTATAAAAGAGAAAACTTTTATTTGCAAACTTAAAAAAACTCATAGTGTCTAATCATGACACATAGATAATGTTTCTGATAACAGACGATACGTAATATCAATTGTTTAAAACAAGAACCAAACTAGTTGGTAATGTCAAGTGATAGTCTCCCACTGCTAAGGCCGCCAGACTTGCACTATTTGCAGCTCGAAGATCCACTTGACATTTTGAAATCTTCTTAAACCTACATGGTTCCTATATATGAATACATATTTGTGAGCCACATGCCATATCCAATACCCAACTTGTAGATAATGATAGATTGAATTCATTGAAAAAAATACCTGAAGTAGAAGCGTCATCTTTCTTCTTCTTCCCAGCTCAGCAATTCTTCCTCTAGTGGCCTTTCTTGCCACATCCAAAGCAGAAAGCTTCCTGCTCATTACTTTGCCTCTGAATCATTGTCTTCTTATTAGGATGATGCATTGGTGTATTTGGCCTTGACTTGGGCTTAGACCCCTTTGCCTTGTCGTTGTTTTTCTTGTTCACCATAAGGAAAGATGAATTGGTGTTTTTCATGTCCTTATCAGATTGGCGAACTAAAGCCAAAATATCCTGGAGAGACTTTTTCATATTATTCATATTATAATTGACAATGAAAGTCGAGTAACATGACAGTAAAGATGCAAGAACGAGATCCACTTCTAGTTATTGGTTTAATTTGATCCCAAGGGCTTCAAGCCTCTCAATATACCCAATCTTCTTGAGTACATGGGGACTGGATTGGTGCCCTTCTTCAAGCCTGCACTTACAATGCGCACTTAAGATCTCATACCATTCTTTCCTAGCCCTCTCCTCATATAGTTCCTGGAGACATGAAAGTATCTTGTTGGAATCCTCTTCCTCATGCATTTTTTGCAATTGGCTGGACATGGATGACAACATGATGAATTGTACATCAAGGGCATCGTCTTCATGCTTTTTCCACTTATCTTTGTCCTTCATACTTTCTCCCTGAGGAGGCTTAGTAGGAATTGGGGATTCCCACACATATAATGTCTTTTCCTGGCATAATACTATGCACAAGCGCTTGTACCCCTCCTGGAATTTATTGCTGGTTAAGATATTTCTTTATCCAAGATCAATCGCAGTGATAATGTACTTTTGGTGTTGGTGATTTCCATTTTGAATCTACATCTAATAAACATTTAGCAGTTAGTACTTTTTCTTGATTACCCTTTGACATTTTATGATTAATAAATTATTAAATCATTTAATGTCTCACACTATTTTAACGAACCTTAATAGCCCTCACTATTAAATTCAGAATACTCAGTCTCTTGAGAATTCAATTGGAAAGGATCCTCGAAACCACCCTCGTAGTCTACAAGCTAGGGCTACGACACAACTTGGATGGTTTCAAGGTAGGTTCCATGCTGTCCAACCAATTTTTCTTGTGGTTCCTTGTGTAGTTGAGTAATTTCTTATATTTTGGAATCTGAACATGATTCCATCAACCTCTTTCCACTAATGTGATAGAAAGTTAGCTAAGGCTAATCCGTGACTACTCACATTAGTTAAGTCGACCCATTTCTCACATAGAAACGCCCTGGTAGTAAGAGACGCTCTCAACTGAGGCAGATGAGCACCCAAATAGCCGGTTTTGTTTAGATGTGAGAAATGGAAGGAATTTTGGACTTAATATATCATTGAGTGATTTTTAATATTCATTGATGAATATAGTCTTTTTTCTATTTATTATGTTCAAATAGGGTTGTCGCACTCACGACTAAACATGAAATAGAAAAATTTTCGTCACAACATTATGCATTTTATCTTGTTTATTATCCTATTTGATCATGAAATAATCTTGAAAAGCATAAAATAATAAACTCTGCATAAATTAAATCATGAATTCCGACTGGTCTGGAGCATTCTATAATGATTGATCGATAACTGGTCAATCATCACCTAGGGGAATCCATACCTGATTCGATACATGACTCGTGTTGCTGCTGGCCCATTGCAAAGTGCCCAACTCATGTCTGGACTACCTGTTCAACTTGGCGGGGTCTGCCTCTCGGATCATCACTGAATAATTACAAATATAATCACATGTAGGCAAGGGGGTCTGGGGTACAAAATACAAATATTGCAATGGACGTGCATTCCCATATACACATTTGAATTAAAATACGATTCACAAACCATCACACATCTAATTAAATATTACAATCATCGCACGCATTGAATAAATAATTAAATAAATGAATACATGCGAGACATACATAGCCGGACAATAGCTCAAGACCAGTCGGGGTAAAAACTCAATAAAATTAAATTGCAATAAATTTAAATTATGTGAGGGTGTTCTAATAAATTAATTGAATTTGATTAAATTCAAATAATTTATTTTTATAGGTTCCTTTTGACAAATTTAATTTTAATTCGAAAAATTAAATTAAATTAAACCATTAATTTAATTCGTAAACTTAATTTTAATTAATATTTCTGATTAAAAGAATTTAAAACCCTAAATTCATTTCAATTTATTTAATTTAAAAAACTAAATTAATTAAAATCAATTTAGTGCACGGTTACCTCTAGCCGGTGAGGAGTCCGGTGGGACTATATACCACCGCGGGATGTCGTCCTAGAACCGCGGCGTGACCGAGGCTTCCAATGATTCCCGCGGTGGCTGAAACATCTGTCATAGTGCGAGGGGGAGAGAGGAGGCCGTAAAAGAGGCTAGCCAGCCACATGGCCGGTAGCCTGCTGCTTTGGAAAGCTGGCGAAGCAGCTGTCTTGTCTGGCGCGGGCTCGGTTCTGCCGGAAAGAACCGGTTTGGAGGAAGCCAGTGAGGGTCTGGGGATGCCGGATGGAACCGGTCCGGAACAGCTCGGAGGAGGAGGCCGATGAGGCTCCGAGATCCGGCTATAGAAGACCTGGCGAGGTATCGGAAGTTGACGTGTGGCTCGGAGGCCGCCGGGCAGGGCCGTCCGGCGAAGGGGAGGCCGGCGCGAAGGGCGACGATCGACCGGAGGCAGCTTGGCTTGGGGTTAGGGCGGCCAGTGTGCACGGGGCGGAGGATCGGAGGCCGATGCAAGGGGAGCATGTTGGTGCGGGGCTCGGAGGCCGGTGTGGCGCAGCAGGCCGGTCCGACGGAGGGGTTTCCGGTGCGAGGTGGGTGGCCGGCCTACAACGGGGCTGTGTGGAGAAGGTCCGACAGAGGGGGAAGAGGGAGGCCCTAGGGTTCTGCCTCCCTTGGTGCGCCGCATGAGGAGACCCCAAAGGGGTCTTCCTCCACCTTTATTATTTTTTTTATTTTTTTCCATTAGACAAAAATCCATCCCCTATATTTTTTTTAAAAATTAATGGGAGAAGACCCCATTTTGGGGTCTTTTCTTGTCTCTATTTTTTTTGTTTATAAAAAAGCACGAAGACCCCCTTTGGGGTCGAGGTCTTGGTCTCCCTCCTTTAAATATTTTATTATTATAAAAATATAATAAAATATTTATTATAAACATAATAAAATATTTATTATAAAAGTTTATAATTAAAATTATTTTTGATGTTAATTTCAATTTGAGATGAACATCAAATGAACAAGAAACATGCGACGTCGATCTGATAATTTTTTTCAAATGATCGTATCTTGATCCTTCGAAATCGTAATGATGCGTGGTCGAATCTGAATGAACCATTTTAACACCCCGAAATTAAATTTAAATCATTTTAATGTTTTTGACTCAGAAAAACCTTCCACTCCCTCTGATACCACTATTGGGTACTGAGATTATGTAGAGGAAGTCGGGGGCCTGGATTTTAAAATTTTTCTACATCACTGGAGTGACATAACCCTGTCAAATCTAGTGATATTGTCCCGGCATGGTCTGAGGATCTGGAAGGGATCTTAAGGAGCACAAAAATTAATCGTGATCATTTACCTTGTTCAGAATTGATGTGTAGGATGCCGGCGATCGTTGCTCGAAGACTCCGACGTCGAATCCCTCTAGATCATCCACACATGCCTTGGAAATCTGCTTGCACGCCATTCGTCAATATCCAGGTACTAGAGAGGATCATAGAAACACACTTCAGTGCAACATTGATCACCGCAAAGGAGGATGATTCGATCCGGTATGGATGATCATGAAGATCCTTCTTTGGTTGAGAGACACACTCTCTAAATTCCATGAGGATAGAGAGGCTCTCAATCATAAAACATGAATAGTAGTAGTGGGAGAGCATATCTCTCACTTATATAGGGAGTCGTAAAACACGCAGTATAGGTACCCGACCCTCGTGTAATAGACGTATGCTATATAAGCGTTTTAAATGATTATTTTTTACAAATATAATTATGACATAAATAATATCTACAATTTATCACTTACTTGTAACATTTAAATATATTACGTGATATATTTAAGTCTTTACCATGACTCATTCCTCATGCTAATATTAAACAAACCTAGGATATTTAAATCTAGTAGAATAATATTAATACGTGTATTTACTATATAAGTTGTAAATACATGTTATAAATAAATTCAACGAATTATTCTAAACTCAAATAAATAAAGAATTTATTTATTCTTTGGTTACCCATTGAACTTGGATAGTGCTCGGACCCTTTTATGGGGCCGACCAAGTTCTAAATTCCTATTCCAATAATAGGGAAGATTATCAAGGCACTATTATGTGTGACACACTAGGACCTTATCTCAATAGAAATGAATAATATCACCGACCTATATCGGGGTATAGCAACTCATCGAGGCCCCAATAGAGATAAGGCAAAGTCAATGCAATGACTACCTTCCTACGGACACGGTCCATGAAATCTAATCTCTTCGTCATCGATATCTCAATAAAGAAGAATGCATACTTAGTGTCATCATTCTTTATTTTCATTATTTTTTTTTGATTTGTCCGGACGGTCTTACCTTCCACTACCATGGCCATCGATTTTATGAAGGTGAAACCATCCTAATGAACCAGTCCCGAGATATCTCTTCCTAAACTCAGAAGCAACAATTCCTTCCTTGGTCATTCAATCAATGTCATGCCATTAATGGCGTACCCAATATAAACTACCTCACCATGACTTGTCTCCATGGTTTTCACCTTATATCAATTGTACGTAATTAAATGAAATTCATTGATAATGATATCATGTCAGGAGACCATTACACATGTCCGTAGATAGGAATGACCAATGACACCAGAAAGATATGGTGTTCCTATTAAGTGGGTCTGTCCTCATGATCTCAATAGCTAGAGATCACCAAGTGCAAACCTCATGAGATGAAGTCTCAATGATTATGAGCCACCAGCACCTAATTGTAACACATCATCTATGTCCTTTCAGAATTATGTTACTGTACCATAAGACGTTACTTTAAAATTACTGTCATCACATCTCAGGGTTCTCATTATATCCTGGGACCTGCTATAACAATTTGATGCGACAGATAATCTAAGGACATTGCCATTACTAAAGTGGATGAAGAAGTATCTACGCTATCCTAACAACAAAAACACATATATAAAACAAACTGAATACATGTAAAAGAAATCAAATTACAATACAAGTTGGGTCTAGGGCACCCACTTAAAACATGGCCCACATGGTTGGCCAAATAGGGTAAAAACTAGGCATAAATGTTTGTTAAAAATTTCATAATAGCCACAAACCATGTTCTCCATCTCCTTTGGATATTAAGACATTGTGCAGTGACACTATAGGTATATGATGTTTTTCTTGGGAGGTTGTATGGGTTTTTTAAACTATGTTCCTCAGTTTCCCCTTGGATATATTGGGGCTTCAGCCGTAGATGCACCAAAACCCCACTAGAAACCATAAGGAAACTACTAATCTGGGGAAATAATCTAAAAATAGTTCATTAGGTCAGGATCACTATTATAGTTAATCCGAAGATCCAGAAAATAGTTGGACTTTCCAATAAATTCCAAAAATTCAAATGGGTTGAGGATTTTGACCCGATCGAAAAACATGGGATGATACGGTCTTTGAAAATTAACATTGATCATTCTCGGGTTATCAAGCATTAGAAGGTGATGGTGCCCAACAAAACTATCCTTAAAAAATCAGATCTGTCTACCTCAATTGTAATGTCACATGTCAAATCTATCAAGGCATTCCCACAACAGGAGTTACCAACCCCTATCACTTCCCGATACAAAACGGAAAGAAAACCAACTGTATATCAACAATCCCCATACATAAAGACCTAAAATTATGCCTAATCACTATTGAATATCATCAGGTACTCACATTATTCCCATATCAAATCTCACACCAATCATGACAAAATCTCACAATATTCCCACCACATGACCATATCCCACATTACATCAATGAGGTCCCACATCTTAATAGATACCCAAATTTATACATTCATCCTCTTAACCAATAAATCCTTCATACTATTAGATTCCCACAATTTTTCTTGACACCTCAATCCTCACAAAAAGCTTGCATTACACCATTTCTCAAATACTGACACACCTCAAATAAACCAACATTGCATTAATGCCCATATGACAGAGCACTCAATGTTACCCCACATCACATTGATTCCAATAGATAATTCCAGTTTCATAAACCTCATTAATATACATATATAATGCATCTCAAAGGATTCCAACCTACTAATAAGTATCCTATTAGTAAAAAAGAATACATCTCATGAAAATCATGCACCCAAAACTATACATGCCTTGAAATAGGAACATGAGAAAATAAAAATACCATGTGCATGCCCCTGACATACCATGAAATGTTTTCATCAAAAAAACCTACTCTCATCCTACTTTCTCAAAAACACGTGGGTTTCTAAAAGAATACTACATTAAGCTTAAACTCCCTAGGGTGTTTCACTAGCCATGGGCCACTGACCCAACAAAAGTCTCCCATTATCTTTGAAATGACCAATTCATGCACTTGAATCTCAGCTACCATCTCTTGGTGTCACTCGAGACCATCCTAATATCCTAGAGTCTACTCTGGTCATTGATTGCCAACTGTCCGAGAAGGATTTCTATATAACACCCCATTATTGCCAACTTTTACACAAAATTGGCTCTTTTTTGTTGCATAATTACACTTCTTCTTTACATGTCCCGTCATTTCATTCTATAAGCACCTCATTGAAGACCCACTCCTCTTTGATCTATGTTAATCTCTATCCTAAACCCTCTTATGAGACTCCAATTATTCCCACATCCTACAATTTGAATCATCATCATTATAATCAACTAACACTTCCACTGGGATATAATATGAATGATACATCAACTTTCCCTCATATATTAGCATATGATTCATAACATATAATAATGAGGCCAACCATAGGATGTTTACCTACACCTAAATGGATTTTTTTAAATCCACCTCAAATTCCATTCCCTATATATATCATCTCCAACAATATGTGTTTTGATGAAATAAATATCTATGAATGTAGTTATATAGTCCACGATGGACATGTATCCCCATTGTAGTCTTAAAAACACTTAATATATTTTTACCTTCAATGTATATGGAATTAAATTCTATAAGAACCTTGCCTCATTTTCCTTTCAAGATATTCCATTGTTTCTACTATCCTAAACCCTTATATCCCAATACTGTTTCACTCATCTCCCGATCATGTACATATGTAGCTTCACACATCGGCCAAGCGGTTTCTCAGGCTGGTTGATGATGGTATAAACTAACTCTTTCATGTTCTCCAATATCTATGGTCCACATAACCCTATAAACGGAGGTGGGATTTTTTATTTGAACTCCCGACATAAGTATCCCATAGAAATGTCATCTCTTAGAGCTCCTTTGTCAAACCCATGGATAATATGTACCAATTTTCCCATGAGTTTTTCATTATAAAACAACCCAATGAGTATAATATAAGGTGGGTGACCCAACAATACTAGAGAATGTACATTTTTCCTCTTTTATTCTTTTCCATGGCCTCACCTCAGCCCACGTGGGCCGCAATCTGTGCACACTCCTATATCTATATATCACCACAAGCTTAACGATCAACCATAATCCATCTTTGTGGAAACCCAATGATTACCAATTCCATGGTCACACACCCATAATAAAATATATAAAAAAACATATTTAGATATATTTTTAACAATCATCCCAACCACACTACCCTTACACTCACCCATCACTACCGTTTTTCACGAAATCTCGCCACTTGGAATCCTACATGCCTATATGACAACCAGGTATTACATGTAAATCTGGAATGATGGCCCCTCACCTACCCACATAAGATTCTAGAATCTAATATCAATCTGAGGTTGCTGAGTAAGATTCCACCAAAGAGGCTAACCACGAAAATTATGTATATCTTTCTTATCGATATTTTAAACATCACACCCCAATCAACATACCATGAGGCTTCTATCAGATCTTGGACTATATATATATACCACATATCATATCACATCACACAAAAATTTCAATATAACCCAATGCATTGGTTGGTTGAGTAGAATTCCACCAATGATATGCTAAGCAGGAAAAATCTGTTTAGCTTCATTTGTTGACCCTTTAAACTGCCCAACCCATCACAGCACAATCTTGCTTCCAAATGAAGATATATAGAAATTTAACAAATTCCCACACACACACAGAGAGATATATATATTCCCATAATCCAATCATGGAAGAATAAATATCAACCCTTTCCAAACCTAGAGAAGGGTCCATATCCCCTTCCAATCCAGTCAAGGATAAGGCATACATATCATAACCGATAATAATCACACGTAATTTCACCACGAGAGATGTAAATCATTTCAAATGTAAAATAGAAAACTAGAAGATATATTTTCCTACCATGGAAATGTGGTCTATACCCCTCCATGGAGCTATAGTCACTAAAACATGAACTCTGAACCTTATTCATGCAACATCATAATAAATTTTCTAACATATCCCAAATAGTGTGACCAAATATAGAAAACAATACACTCTATATATTTATTATCCATCTGATCATTGCTACTAATTCCTAGTTATTAAATGCAATGATACCACTTATAGTGATTCGACCAATTATTCCACCTGAACATTGATTGGGGAGGAATTACCTATGGTACTTAATAGTTTTATATAATACACAAATGATTGTGGACGTTTATAGAGTGTTTATAGAGGTGATAATGGGGTGTTTATACCATCTACTAATGACTATAATAAGGTTGTGAATGAATACAACCTAGTGGAAGAGAATACCATTTCCAACTAGACCAATAACCTTCCATTGAAGAATAAATACCATACAATAGCTAAAATATAAATATACATTATAAATAAATAAATAAGATAACATTGAATACCATTTGTAGAGTATGCATAATATTTAGGTCATGCATGAAAATAATAAAAATTTCACCCATGGATGATCTCAGTGTATATATATATACAACCATGATGAAACAAAATAATGATTCGAGAGTAATCAACAACGGATACAAGAAAATTTATGGCACAATTCCATACATCCCATGATAAGAAATGAAAGCTAATAACTTGGGTCCACCTCTTATGCTCGAAACATTACCTGATCGTAAAATCCAAAACTATACATGTGTACAGAAGGGCCCATGTAGGGTGTGAGAATATACATAGTAGGACAACACTAATGTGTGACAAACATAAATATTTGATACGACATGTGTAAACTGAAAATTAAAAAAAATTACATGAACAATGCATAAAATAACCTTCTACCCTTGTGCTAACTGGATAGAAGGATGCAATGACATGCTTCGTGCATAATCAGTATAATGATAGTAGTGAGGATCAAAATAAAAAATCCCATGGAAAACTCTAAAGATAAATCCTCCCTGGTGAACCCTCATGTTCTACCTTAAAATTAGAACCTGGGACCTTATCAGACAATAATGAAACTGATTCCCAAGAATTCATTACCATGAAAATGAGTACCCAGTTCTGTGAGCTTGATCATGGAATCTCTCATCAGCCTGAGGTTTAACATCCTGAGGCAAATCTATATTAATCATCTATCAAATAAATAATTCATATCAATATTCAACATGTTGAGGAATGATTATATTTTTCTTCCCAAATATTCTGGTCAAAACTACAAAAAATAAGGTGATTCATAACCCCTAATCAACAGTATCAGCACCACCAACTAATGGATCCTTACCATCCTCGTGGCTCTCTATGCCATGAACACCCAACCATACTGATGTCTAGAACCATCTTATACAACATCTATAGAGGCCTCTTCCAACATTATTGGTAAAAAATACATTATCATATGAGTCTTTTCATTGTGAATGTGACTCCAAGGACGCATTGACCATCCATGGTGTGATGAAATCACCAAAAAAAGTGCCTAAGACACATCAATGTGTAACATCATTCCCCTGAGAAAGTATCACTTGTCCTGATGGTCATCACCATCTCATTTCACCTATGACATACCATAAACCAGACAACCTTGTCCACTAAATCCATTTATCATCCCATCAAACTAGTAATATACATCATCCATATAATTTGGGCCTCACCCAACATTATGAACTATGTAACCTCATCCCGATGGTCAACACAATCTCATTTCTGAGTTCATTCTCATAATGTCTCCATCAAACGAATCACATATAATATAAATGAAAGAGTTTAATTAAATTATAATTAAAAAGGAATATACTGATGCTCCAATGCCTCCCATATGGACCATAATATTTGAATACATGGAGGAACATTCTAATAGACCTTCCATTAGATCAATTTATTAATTAATGGACACTCATTTTATATATAGGGTCTAACTCATCAACCAAATGAAAAGTTAAAATATCAACCACCAAAACACAATTGAAATCAATGATGAATCTTGGAAACACCAAAACAATGTTATTGTCATATTATCAAATTATATCATCCTATCACTCGGTCTGGTTTGGATGTTATTGTCATTTTTGATGAACTTCTTAAAAATTGGGTGAAGGAAATTATGTAGATTTAGCACACCATATAGATATAGGAAAGGGGAAATGATCATTGATGATTAAACTACATAATAATTTACCTCCAATACTCCTAATGGAAATCAAAATAGATCTCATATGGTGATTGGATCTCAAAGCCTATGAGAGGGAGATGATATCACCCATGGATGATGGAGGACGACCCATGCTTTTTTAAAAACGACAAGATACATATTCAAGAAAATAATGGTAAATGGAAATTTTATCCTTATAATGATTCCACTAAATTCTAGTTTGTTTTGGAAAACAATATGCATACCATATGTTACCCACAGTCTAGGCATGACACCATTGATGGTTGGCGCGCACAGTTAGCCAAACTATGCAAGCGATTCTATTAAAAATTGAAGAATGGCCTCATTGATGTGTGCCCCTCCATCACTATTTTTAACCATGTACTGTGAAACTGGAGGGACACACATGTTCTTTTGGTAATCCCCACGATATTTACAAATTGTGTTCCATATTTTTCACCTATGAAAATTTGAGTTTTCGGCCTCTGATGCACCCGAAAACCACATGAAAACCATTCGAAATATACATGAATTGAAAATAAAATAAAAAAATAATTAATTAAAAATATATATATAATTTATGTTTTTATGATCATGAAAATATTTGATATGACCACCAAATAAAAAAAATCAAACGGGGTGAGGATTTAAACCCATTTAAAAATACTGGGACTTTACAATTCATATTAACTACTTTATTCCTTCTTTTTATATATATATACAGTATAAAGTTCATTATCATAATTTCTCAAGAATGGAAATGTATTTCATATTCCCTACCATGTCATTCCTTTCATGTAATTTTTATTTTGATGTTAATGGTGATATAATGTTTTTTAGAAAATCAATTCACATTCATTTGGTTGTGATTGTACTTCATGAACATATTTCACATAGATTTGGGCACATTCTACACTTTGATTTTTTATGTCATATATTTTCATTATATTATATGTATTTTTATGTCTACCAAATAAATAAATTTCTAAATATCTCATATATCATGAATTATGATTCCATTGTGGATTTTATTTGCTTCAAATTTTATTTGTGTAGTAAAAATGATATTCCTTTATCATAATTCATATATCATTGATTAATTACTCTGTTTACAATGTCATAATATAATTCTAACTTTTTTGTGGTTATAATTTATTTTTATAGTCAAACATGCATCCGTGATAAATTTCTTCATCATAATAGATAAACAATTAACTAAAAATGATCATATAAATTAAAGTCATTTCTTCCTCCATTTCAATTTTCATTATTCGCCAAATTTGTTTTCCATTCCTATTTGAAAATAAAAATATGGGTTTACTAATTAGACCTTATTATTTTTCATTAACACTTTTCATAGTAAAATATGAGTATCTCCTTTTATGACTGGGGTTATCAGTACAAGAATTTATAAATATTTAAAAATGATTCAAGGAATTAAAAATCACACTGTTTTTCTTTCAGACCAAATTATGATTTAAAATCTTTTATGTAAATTTAAAGCAATATTTTTAATATTTTTAAAATGTAAAAGTTACAAAAATCAATTAACAATATTTTTTCTAAAACAATTTTATCTTTTTTTAGTCTCTAATATTAATTGTTTTTTAGAGTAAATCATTTTCAATTTGTTCTCTTCAACTTTTCAATAATAACTATTTAATTTGACCATGTTTATATATTTCCTACCAAAGGTAATTTCATTTTCAAAAAATATTTTTATGAATGAATTAAATATTATTACTTACCTATAATATATTTATTTTCATTGAAATTATTTTCCACAAATGAAAATTTATATGATCATATACAATACAACTTTAGGGTGAAAGAATTTTTAATTACAAATGTTTACGTATTTTTCATCAATTTTGGTGACCCTATCTTGAAATGTCTTAAAATGAAATCAAACTTTTCCTCATTTATTTATAAAAATATTAATGATACTTTTCATACAGTAGAAATCTGAATGGATGATTGGGGGATGATGTCCAATATTACCCTCTGATTCATTGGTTTAGGTTTTACATCTCATTTGACAATAATTATTGGAAATGGTTGTATTGTTTCACAATATAACTGGGGAGTATTATTGGATTACAATAAAAATATAAAGTAATATCATTCTTGAATTATTCTTAAAATATAATGGGATATACTTCACTACTAGACTCAGAATATAAATAGTTTTCCTTTATTGATGACCCTCCCTATATAGAGGGTGATCCTTCATATATGTTTCTCAAGACATAATATGTGACACTTCATGGATTACACTCACAATGAAAATGGTGAGACTTATTGGATAACATTGTCAACATAAAGGGTGATCCTTTTTGGATTATTATGACCACATAAATGGATATCGTTCTTTGATTACAATAAAAACATTAATGGTTTTCCTTCATGGATGATTCTAAAATTATAAAGAGTGATCATTATAGGATTTGGGACAAATCCAAAATGGAAATACATAATATGTTTTGTCCACAATATAAATGGTCACCCATTTGGATTACCCAAAAAATATTTAGGGTGAGATTTACTTGATTAAAATCAATATATAAAGTTTCATCCTTGAAGGATTACAATAACCACATAATTAGTGATCCTTCTTGGATGATGTAGACAACATGAAGGGATGACCATCTTATATTACATTTACAATATATACGGTTAGCCTTTTTTGATTATTTTAATGTCATAAATTGTTGGCCTTATTTGATATGATAAAAAAATTAGAGGATGATCCATATTAGAAATTATAAAAAAACAATCCCATTATATGTATTGGAATATTATGATATATTTATTTGGTTGGATATGTTTATGTGACTTGTTATATTTTTATATAATAGAGAATAGGTACATGGGTCATGTTTATTATCTCATGAATCAACAATAATTTTTCATTGAATATTTTTTTTCATTTTAGATTCCATGGATTATTATCCTAAATTATTTGAAAATTTTATGGTTCAATATATTATTTAATAAAATTTATTCCCACTTAACGTGCTTTCTCATATGATTATTATGTATAAATAGATGAAATTTGGAAATGTTGTTCCATTAATGCAGGTTTTGTCTCACCTGTTTCTGGTGTTTCCATTCCAAAGGTAATGAAAACAATTATAAATTTTGAGGAGTATATAAGGTATTATAGTCTAGATTGATTAGGGGGAACTATTCAATTTTATTTTAAAACATCATTCAAATGTATACAGTCCATAAATACATTATGTTGTTTGGATGACTAAAAATATTAAAAAATTATTTCTGAGAAAAGTTCTGAGTGAAAGTGAGAACCCAAAATTATAATGTGCAATTCCAATATTCAAAACAAATAAGGGATAAACATATTATTGATGATTAGATTTAAAATGTTTGAATGAATCAACAATTTTAAAGTCCATGTAATATATGTTACCTTCATGTTTGGATCATCTATGATCAGATCCTAATATTAGTAGGCCATATTTTATAAAATATAAATATATTTTTCTAGATTTATTATCCCCTTATTCATTCCACATTCAAATACTAGAACTTGTTGATTTTTCCAATCATTTTTTATTTTCATTAAGATATACTCGAATAAGTATCTCATACATTCTATCAACATTCACTATTGAAATTTTTCTATTAACATAATTTCTTATATACCATCCTTTAAATTTAGGATAATTATAAGGTTTTTATCCTCCATATACATATCCTTATAGACACCATAGAATTACCTAGGCTACAAAAATAATTTATGATTTTCTAACCATCCAACATTAGACTCTTTGTCCTTATCACTAGAAACCATAACATTAATAGAAGGAGAATTTTTTGGCACCCCTAGAGTTCCACATTCTTGAACTTCCACTAGATAAAGGCTTTCATTCTCCTTGATTGTATTTTCTTTTACATATTATATGGTTACCATGTGCATCAAAAGAATGGATTTATATTTTTTTGTCAGTTTTTGTATTTTTCTTTGGATGGAAGGGTTTTAGAAACAATATCAGCCTACATAACATTCCTCAACATACACCAAAAAACTATTATCATATGTCTATATCACATAGACTATAATTCTGACTGCGATTACATAAATTTTTACCATGAAATACATTATTCTTTATGCATCATGTATGAGGAAACATATTATTCTCTCTTGAATAGAATAACATTCTTTTTTATTTTAGGTTTTTTTATTCCCAAGATTCAACATAATCCTTTCCCATTCTTTGATATTGAAACATCCAAATCATGTTTTGAAAATTAACAACACTTATCAACTTATTCATTACAGTAAATATTAAGATGGATCAGATTGTAATGAATGAATAATTGTATATGAGACAAATGGTTCTATATTTCACTAGGATGACAGTCTGAGTGTACCCTTGATGAATACCATTAGGGGAGCTAGTACCTTGAGTTGTAGAGAACTCACATGACCCAGCATTATATTCCAAAGGTGTAACAAAGAGGATCATACCATTACATCAGTGAACTAAGCCTTTTATGCATCCTCAGTGCCTTATTATAACCATGTTACCTCACACATCAAATTGGTGGTAGAAATAAATAGATCCATTCAAATTTATTTTATTCCATTTCTAGAAAAAATTAGTGATACATAACCATTTGAATATTGGTGATCATCACATCTAGAGAAATTAGACGAATCTAACTAGAATAGGTATAAAAATCCATGAATGATACATTGAGAGGGTTTTATATACCATTATTTTAATTAATCCATGTTATGAGGATCCATATCACTTTTCATTGGATTAAATAGGAACAATTTCTTCTAGTGTCCTAAATGAAAACATTCTGGATAAAATTGAACTTTGTCTTAAACACTACATTCTGCTGGATTCAAAATTCCTCATCTACCTCACTCAAAATATAATTAACTGTAGGATGGGATTTCTCCACATCCACATATATATTGGGGATTTGAGGGGAAATTGGGAATAAATAATTATCAAAATCCAAAAGAAAACTCTAATGAGGTTACCCATCATATGATTAATAGATGAATTTAGAACCCATCAACATGTCTAAATCATCTCATGAAGGACTCCAGATAGGTCATACTCACCTCATGAAATGTTCCATAGATGTCTCATGAGAACATTTGATGACCTATTGATTGGTTTCCAAATCTCCCAATGTCCTTTGAACATGTCAGTCGGATAACAGGGAGGTCATTCAACATGTCTTCATGATTCAACCAGACCCCTTTATTTAGAAGTAATCAGATAAATTATTCCTTTAAAGGATGGTCTTGTGGTCATTGATATCATTGGATTTCCCTTGAGTGACCTATGGTAGTAAATAATGAAGACACATGACACTTTATCCCTCTATCGACTCCATATTAGATTCTCACTATACACACCATGAAATGCTACAAGCAACCTAGGTGGTCAGGCATATAAATCACCCCACTCATACATAAAAAATGGATTCTTACATAGATATATGAACACATGGAATCGGAAAATGGTAAACCTAAGAACTACCATATATTTCATGGAAGGGATGATCTCGTGACCAAGATTTTTTCTGTCATGTAAAATATCAGAGAACAGCTAGAGAAACCATGGAACACGCATTGGTGTTTTTTGTGATCATTCAAAGATCATTTGAAGGACCTCTTCCAGGACACATGAAAACAATAATTCCTATCTATTAAATCGCATGATAAATAAAAGAATATAACATTGAAAAAATCTATTGAATTTGTTATATAATGTATAGAATAAATACTAAGGGACATGATACTTAATCAATGAAATTATAGGATGATCCCTATGCACTACTGATAGACCACCTAGGTAATGAGAATTAACCAAGGCATGCCACATAGATATCACAATTTTCATTGAGTAGATCATACGAATTCCCCTAGACATGTCAACCCATGTCCCATTCCACAAATACTTGAGACCATTATTTTTTTAATCCATCTCGAAATGACATCCAAAAAAAGTGATGTCCTTAATACGTGTAACCTAACCCATGTGGTGGAAATAATTCTAGCCATAATAGTCTCTCTATAGCCCCGGAAGATGTAAATTGGATCTCACGATGTCCTCAATAAAATTCATCTAGAAAGACTATACCCTATGAGATATGTCACCCTGACTATCATTTCACCTCCATTCATGTCAATTTCCTTTCATGATGAAATTGGGGAAATACACCTATATAATGTGACACCAAATACAAAAAACAGTCCAGATAACTTTATGGAATCAAGGTTCAATGAGCCAGGTCTTGTGGTTTCATTTGAGAAACACATCCTAGATCATGCGACAATCAAGGCATTTCGAGATGAAAATAAACTCATGTTAGTTAGGAAAGAATTAAATTCCAAAAGGGTATTGTCATTGTGTAATACCTTATCTAATAAAATATGATAAATCTAATTCCTACAAAAACTAGGATACGTGTGACACCTATCTGACGCACAAGTTCTATATTATCCTCAAAAGGGTTGTCATGATGCTTAATTTATGCATCCGTAAGTAGTGAGACTAATCATTTTATATCCCTTATTTTTTACACCGGTCAGATGTCTTCTGCGATTAAGGAGTATAAATTTTCAGATAATATTCACCATTAGTAACTATAAAGGTAAGGGAATGTTTAGAGCATAATCACTTTTCTATGGCATAATAAGATATGACACATATATAAGGGTTGCATCGATGGGTAATCCCCGAACATTTGAAATACAATGAATCTGACACCATTCATAAAAAGAATACTTAAGACACCTTCCTGAGGAATTATCTCCACATTATTCATCTCAAGGGCTATCCTAATACATATTTCCTACATCCATATGAAGTGACACTGATTACATGTTAACCAATTTTTTAATGTAATGAAATTGGATCACATAAGCAAAGGGTGTTTTAATAGTCATATTATTCACATAGTAAATATCTATAATTCATGGAAACATTAGTTTATAATCCCCAATGAGTGGAATGATATAATTGACTCTATATAAGTTAATATATATTGGGGTCAGTCCCATGGGAATGAACTAATCTTCAAAAACTTTGATTCCTTCTATAACCAAGATATGTAGGACAAATTTTTATGGCCCATGCTCAAATATGAATAGACAATAGTTTTCATGCCCTCATTAATCCGATATTTCAACCATTACGACCCAATAATATCCATGGAATTTCATTCTAACTCATCCGTCAATGGTAAATGAAATTGAATGAACTATGAAAAACATGATAATTTCCATAATTAAGATACAAAGGTTGTATCCCAGAAACCGGAGCTTGAATACTCGGTGCCTAATTGCCAATGTAAATTTCATTTCTGTACAATATTAAAATTCAGGTATTTAGTAATCTATCTGGGTTTTTATTCCGTCATAACCATTATATGTAGGTCACCTCATAATGGCTTAATCCCCTAAATGGGATATTAACCATCTCCTAATATGGAAGAAACGTATGATGAACC
Source organism: Viscum album (assembly GCA_963277665.1). NCBI lineage: Eukaryota > Viridiplantae > Streptophyta > Magnoliopsida > Santalales > Viscaceae > Viscum > Viscum album. The sequence goes on from OY728139.1 coordinate 518,821,109, forward strand.
TGGCGTCAAAACTTTATATCATAATAAACATTCCTTGACTATAAACTACTGAAGAACCTCAAATATATACCATTAGATTCCCTGATCAGACCCCCTTCTACTTTTTATAAAATGGGTTAACCTATAATAATTCTTTTAGGGTAATTGATCACATATCGGGATTTCTAAAAGATTTAATAACATATACTAAATATATATGAGAGTCCTGGATATGGAAATAAATTCCCCAAAAAGTGCTTGATGATCCTAACAACCCATACTCTCAACCATTGTGTGTTCCTAAAATTCATTCATCCCTAAAACCCAACAATCCACCTACATTTAGAAAGATGGTATTTACCAAGTTATGGTTGTGGTTAAAACAATTGGACCTATATTTTATCATGGAATCCAATTCATCATATAAAATGTATAGAAATTCTAGTTCTTATCAACAGGTTTTGTTATATAGGTGGGGGATTCCCATCCATGTCAATCCTACATGGCACATACACAACCATGCTTCAGAGAGCAGGGAGTTAGGCATATTGGTCTAAAAATAACAAACCCATCATCAAATAGAGTTTCTTTCACAAATTCCAAGATATAATTTAAATTTTTAGTGATGTGATAGATTAAAAACTATAGAGCATAGGGTATCTTAGATGAGGGCATGGGATTAGTTTCGATTTTACAACATTCAATGTAGATGATAGACAAAAATTTTATTGACAAACCATGAAGTCATCATGTGGTACCATTTATCAATGTGTAATTAGGATGAACCTCGTAGTTTAATTTCATGTGACTGGGAAACTATAAAAATATAAAGGATACCAAGATTATACCATGGAATAGTGTTTAAAGTCATATTGTTTTGAATATGATTATGAGTTTTTTCTTATAGTTCTTAACCATATGATACCCCAAATGGATTTGTGTAGTTCGGTGAGTTTAATAACAAACTTTGAATGAGTTCCAAGGAGGTTCCGGTCACACCAAACATTATGTGGGGGGTTCAAAAGTATTCTGAAAACATAATCCATCAAAAAATACTTCTACTTTAAGGCCGTATATCTAACTCTAGGATTTTAAGATCCCAAAAGGGCATGTATAGTGTGGCCAGGTGAAAACCCTGGTGTGAATGATGGCAAGAGAGACGCAAACCCACACAAAAATTTTATGGGGAGAAAACACACATATTGTATTAATTCATGGTTCTATGAGTTGAAAATATAGATTATGGTCAAGGATTTTGTACCAAGGGCTCCTTGGTGAAGCTTGAAAATTTGGTACACAACCTATCACAAATCCTCAAACTACTTGATTTATGATCGATGTGGGAATCCTGGATTTTTAATTAGTTTTCTTAAATTGTGAATGTTTTCATTAGGAGAGACACCAAGGATATTGTAATTCCACTACAAAACATGGATGTGGAAATGATGAAAACAAAAGCATCCATGATTATGATATTGTGTGATAGATGGTTTAGTACCTACATATGACCATTTTTTAAAACACGTAAATCTCAAACACAGAAGTCTAAAATGAGGCGAGAAAATGAAAGATAAACTATTAAACATGTTTAAAAAATACGATCTTCCCTTAGTTCCTATGTATCCCTTGGGTAGATGGCCCTATATAGGAGGTGATAAAAAATGACATTTGATCATAACCATTATTTGGTATATCTTGATTTGAGATATGATTCAAATAGAAAACAAAAAAGTTTCAATATATGGAATGGGGTATATCTAAATTTTTTATTTAAACCTAGTCCTTACTAATAGTTTAATGTTGTATTGAACATACCATAGAAATAAATTCATTATCATTTTTCTTGGAACATGAACATTTAGTTCATGGTGATACTGTTTAGAGTAAAGAAAAATATTCCTCAAAAAGGGTTAGAATCTGGAAAAAAGATTCATAGTGTGGTTTAGTGAAAAACCCAATGTGAATGAAGACTAATGTGGCACAATACCACATAAAACCATTATGAGAAGATTCAAATATTGTTTAAGGATGTAATTCATAGACCATAACTGAGGACATGGGGCTAATGGGTTTATGATACATTAGCTGGAACCGAATACAAAATTTTTGGGCATCAAAATTTATCCCATAAATATGGGAATCATGATACATAGCATTCTATAATACAGTTTTGAGAGAGGGCATCAATGGCTAGGGAAATCCCCTCTCGAGAAGGAGATGAGGAATCCCATGATTACTGTGATGAATCTGGAATTTTTATAGCAAGGGTTTGCAGTTTAACATTGTCTAATGAGGATGCTAAATCATAGTTTATGTTCATATAGTTTGTACCATGTTGGGAGGATGTGTCTAATGGGTATGTGTAGAGTGATTACATGAACAAGGACCATGTCGGACAAACACTACTACATGAATCTTCTAGGAGAAAAACCATTTAATAGTTTTGGAATTTCCTTAATGATAAGTGATATGTGGGCCATAATAGGATTACACGTAGTGAGTGAGGGCCTAGGAATTCAAATGCTGCACTACATAACCATGATAGAAAACATGAACATAGTTTAATGTCGTGATTCGTTGAATTAGGCCTCTATTTTACGTTCATAGTGTTTGGAACCATGATAATAGTTAATTGTCTTGTTTCATTGACAATAGGAAATCACATTGAAAAGGGATATTCATAATGTAGTTGTTTAATAAAACCTATGTGAAAAGGACCAAAAATCCCCACATTCCACACACAAATTCCTGAGGAGGCCTAAATATATTTTAAGGATGTGATTGATGGACTTGGGATCATAATTTAAGGTCATGGTGATTAGAACAAATGGTTCTTAGTTTAAGGTCATATAAATTGAAACATGGAGTTGTAAAATGAATATATGTCTCTTGTAGTATTGATAGAATTGAAAATGAGGTCCATATAATCCCTAGTCGAACTCTTCATATATTTGAGGAGACATCTGAGATTGTTCATATAAACATCAATATGGCAGTGTGGGAGGAAATACTTGGTGTGAAGGAGGAACAATGAGGCCCACAGTGTAATAAATGGGTCATATGTGTGAATAAGGGTTAATTAATTTTTGGTTAGCTCTAGATATGAGAATTCAGGTGGCCAATATGTATCCTCTAGGGGAAGAAATCTGGATATACATAGTTATTGATGGAAATCACCCTATGTTGTTCGAAACTACACATATGGAGGATGAATTATTTTTGGCAGCCGACTAGACCATAATGTAAAAAATACATGTAGTGATATCTATCCTTTTATGATAGAAATCAAGTAACATAATGTTATTGAATATGGAATGGTTCATGGACAATGATAGGTGTGATTTTCCCTCGGGAGATAACATTATAGTGCTATGAAGTATATCAATATGTATCCATGAAAATGTTGTTATTTAGTATATCATAATGGAACTAGAATATTGGTTCAATGCAGTTTATCATCATGCTGCTAGGAGGATGGTTGTTATGAAGTTTAACATCATGAAACTAGGACATTGGAACTATATAGATTATTATCATGTGAATATAACATTATGAGAATAGTTTAATTCCATGTTACATGGAAAATGGGGAGAAAGAATTCCAAGAGGGATGAACATGGAACAATAACTATAACCTGATGTTGATGATGTCTTAAGAGGCTCAATGCCTAACCACAAACTCCCAATGGAAAATTTCACACATTTTTATGTCGTAATGGCTCAAATTAATATTTTTCATTATGGTCATTGAGATGAGATGATTCGATGCATATAAGTATATTGTATTAAATCATGGATCAACCCCCAAGTTAAAATTGTGTAACTGCGATACTAACACCTAAAGGGATGTACTTCTTGAGGAACATAGAATTGGTATGAGGAGTATTTCACTATTAGTACATGGTGATCAAATAGTATTCACCATTTGAATAGACCTTTTGAATGATACATGGTCCTTTCTACATAGGTTCAAACATTGGTTGCTTCTTGTAGGGTGTGACTGGTGTTCTGAGTACCAGCAACATGTCACCCTGGATGAAGTAGATGCAGAGAACCTTGTTGTTGAATTATCATTATATCTTATTTTAGTACACATCTAGATTATGAAATTCCTAGATCTTGTTCTTTGGAAGGTATTATAGTTCAAAAAGGAAGACATATTCTTTTATATTCAATGTTTTACGGTCATAGACAGTTGATTAGAGTGATTAATACTTAATCTTGACGGATAAGGTTTGCTCTTTTCCATTCACTATGAAATATTGAGTCACCAAAGTGGTATTTTGAGTAATCATTCAATATTACTAGATATAGTTGGGAATAATTTCTAGCATACTTTTTTTATTATGGAACACCATATTCAATAGAATATTGGAGAGTGTTTAGTTGAATGCCTCAATCTATCCATTATCCACTTCATGTTAGTAAATATTCTGGATGGACTTGATACTATACGTAGCATACAACTTTTTTATCTTTTCATTATGAAAAATGGTGTCATAGTTGTGAGAATGGAATTAGGGAGTCCAAATCAGTGGGTGATGTGGGATGTCACAAATTTGATCACGGATCGTGCCATGAATTCTATTAGATGAATTTCTTCTTCCCACCTAGATAACAAACTTGTCAACGTTATAATGAACTTTCATTGGTGATCTATCATTGCTTGATATACTCCCATGATATCAATTTCCTATTCAATATTATTCTTGGAATACATGTTTGTGAAGAGTGGATTTAGTAGACAATGATTGAAATTGGTATGAATATGGGACACATGAAACCACTTGGTGAAGTCAATGTAGTCATGGTCCATATTGGTCCAAAAGTATACCAACCTTCTAATATAGTGAGAGACAATTATCACATCCTGAGGATAACCTTATGGATCATTATAAAATTACTAAATATCCTAGGGGATATCTTATCCAGGGTTTCAAAGGAGTAGAATTCCATCAAGGCCACATCTATATAGAGTTTGATCAAGGTTAGGAATGCTCCGGAGGGGAAATTGTGCTCATTCTTACAGATTCACCCATGTTCTTCTCTATATAGTGAGATAATGTTGTTCTAGAGACACTCAATGAAAGGGGATATCTAATTAGAGATACATTCAACTGTGTGGTGGGGGTGGGGTGGGGGTCTAGTGGTCCTGATGTGGATTTATCAGTTGCCAGATGATATACCTTTTAATACTACCATCTTTGGAAATGACATGAGAGATGACTCTTTTGTGAGCCATATGAATTAATAGGTCATCCCAAATAGGCTACACAAGATAAGAAGATAAAATAGAAAGGGATTTAATTGACCATTTATGATTGGGGAACACGAGTTACCTCTTCTTGAGAAGGGAATTGGGCCATCAGCTTGAGAGTGCACTTGAGAAAGGTCATGATCTCTGACTTTATTAAAATATAGTAACCATTGATATTTTTGTTGACTAATTCAGAGCCTCCATCAAATGCATGTGGGGAACCTTAATAAAGAGGGAAATAATTAGACCAGTGATTGGAACATGATACACTTCGTCATTATTGGTGCATCCCTCTTATAGAAATAACATTTAGGGCAATACTGCTTATATCATGTTGATTATGATGATCCAAAGTCCAAAATTGGTGAGCTTGATATTATTGAGCAATCTATAGATTGGGATCTAAGAGGAAACACCAAATTGCATATTCCAGAAAGTCATAACTTGATCCACTAAAAATATTACCTCATATCAGATGTGATCATCTAGAGGCACCTCATCATGAGACTTATGAGTGGACATAAATTATACTAGCACATTACCCTTAACAAACATTAATGGAATGAACCTAATGAGAAACTACTGAATTATCACCACCTAGTGTTCCTGATGAATTTTCAACAATAGGCATTATATGATATACAATACTGAGACCACAGTGGACTCCAACTATATATTATGATTCAATAGATAATGGGAAAACCATTGTAAAATGAAAATAAGCACAATGAGAATCTTATTGATAGGGGAGTATATGGACTTTGTGTCGAGGATGGTACGACTAAGATATTATTATCGATTGTCCCTAATATTGTTATTCCTTAGGATGAGAAGAGTAAAGAGAGTGTATTCCTGTGAAATCACATAATATACCATAGGCTTTCTTGATATGGGTGGAATTAGAATAATCAATTATAGTAGATATTAAATTATTTTCTCAAATGTGGCCTAACATTCTTCATCCCACTGTTAGATTTTACCTTTCAACTTCAGTTCAAAAAAGGGATTTCACATTCTAGTAATATTTGAATTGAATCAGATTATGTATGCTATGTGGCCTTGATGGAATCAGATATCCCTATGGTATATTCGAGGTGGAATCTAGATAATGGTCATAATATTTTCCAATTTTATAATGATTCATCTTTATATGACAATGAAACCATAAAACTACACCTTGTTATGCACGGATTTACACTTTAAGGGTCTCATTAGATAATTCTATGAGAGATAGAAGACTAAAAAATTCACTATAAATCTTATTTGAATATAATACTTGCCCAATTTATCCACCAATTATTATACATAGCATTCCAGTAGCATCATGAGGTTCATTTTGAAGATGTTGTTCATGGACCGATGATAGGTGGCTCCAACATTCCTCAGGATGAAGGGAATTACCAAATTGTATATGTATCATTTTAGTTCTCTAAAGGTTGAATAATCCTCATTTTCATGGTACATTTCTATCTCCTTATACCGAGAAAACCATACTAGAATGAGAGAGCCTATGACCCAATTTCGGCATTGTTCAACAACATCATGCCTACAAGGGGATAGTGATCCTTTTGATTGTTGAGGTTGAGATCTAGGAATTATATGTAGTCATTGATATTCCTATTATTCAATATGATCAATATGACGTTGGAGAGACACATGGGTAGTGAAATTCATTTATTATGTTGTATTTGATATGATTATCTACATTGTCCTTGATTATGGTACCATGAGAGGGATTCATTTTACCTGGAGGCTGATTGAAGATGTGGTGAATCACAAGGAGATGGAGATGGTGGATTTTGACATAAGGTTCTAGACCAATATTCTCTCCATAACTCTAGGGAAATACATCATGATATTTCTTTAGGAAATCCATGTATGTCTATTGTTCCTATGGGAGAATGGATCCATTTATTTATATTTCCCTCAGACCTTTGTGTATAGAAAGTATTACATGAATCATCACATTAGTGGTGGTAGATAATCCTTCTATAAATCATGGAAGAGAATCCTCAAAAATCACTTCATCTGATGTAGCAGAATAAGTTGTCAGATAAATTTAATCCATGTTTACTTACTCTGGTGGAACAATGGTGATATCATTGGCTGGCTAGAAATCCTCACAGGGTAACTCTTTATTTTCATGGAATATAGAGACATAGGATATCAATTTGATTCCACTAGACCATCAATGACAATGTTCAAACATCAGGTCAATGTAATATTGGTGTGTTAGATTTTATATGTTCAAACTAGCATGACGAAACATGCACGTATGAAATTTGATTGTATCCATGATAAAAAAATTTGGTTCCTCGTAGGGGTAGTTGTTTTAGGTATCACCCATGCCTAACCTGGGAAGAAGTATGATGTCACGTTTTTACATTCCATGTACATAGAGACATAGTTCCCTTATATCTTAGAAATGAGAAAAGAATTCCCCATGTTTGGGATCATAGAATCTAACTAGTGAATTGGGAGGATGAAATCATTATCCAAATCATTCCACGAACTATATACAATGTTGGTGTGATCAACCACATTGGACTTCGCCATCATATCCTTGATCTTTTAGTAACATAAATCTAGATGATGTTATTTGTTGAAATATAATGGCAGCACTTCCTCTTAAAGACAACCTACTCAACCATTGAGGGTGATCATTTGGAGTTGACGACATGAGGAGGTCACTACTGCATAAAAATAAATCCAGGGTCGACCCATCAATGTGTTTTAGGTGGTATTTGTGACAACCAAGATTTCAGTTCTTTATACCAATACACCAAATTGGTTATTCACATGGATTCTTCTACACAGTATCTTCTCAGTACCCTTATGACCTAAAATATCAGAGTCAATGTGGATGAAGTCTTCTACAGTGAGTCCAGGATTAGAGCTTGTCTAGGTTTGGATGAGATTGATATCAAAACATATTTTGACCAGATATTGATGTTCCTCCATGACATTAAATTTGACTGGACTATAATTTTTTAGGATATTCCCTTATATGATGGAGACTTCATATTATCTAAAGAATGAGATGATGGATTGTAATTATTCTTGTTAGAGCTCTTTAATATAGATGGTATCTTTTACTACTACCTATATATTACATTGGAGGGTCATTTTCAAGGATTGTGTTAGAGACCCACACATATCTATTTATAGTTGGATTACCTCAAGGATTCAGATCCCTATATATATGATGGGGAGGAATGTTAACACGTCTTACTTCTATTCCAAATAAATGGTTTCACTGTAGGAGGTTGTTATTTTGTAGGATGCATAGTGTGAACTACTAGCTATACAAATAGATTCTAGTTGATTGTAGTTATTTATTTCTTCTAATTTGATAACATTAATTGGACCCCAATATGTTTATTGTTGGATTGATGAATCAAATATTTAACTAGATATAAGAGATCACCATGATACTATAGTTATTCATCATCGTTAATAATCATGGTCAGCTATTGAAGTAGGTATCATAATGAAAAATGGAAGGACTATTCCTACAGATCCCATTGCAACACCTTCTTTCTAGTATCTGTAGGAAGCATGGCATGGATTGAAGCACTAACTTGATAATTTATTTCTTTTTGACATCCAATAATTCTTTTTTATTGATTCCAGCTAGAGATAGTTGTGGAACATTTCAAGTACTCTTCATCATCTTAAATCATTAAAGGATCACCAAACTCGATGGTGTTCATAGATGCCTACTTATAGTCATTATCAGATGGTTCCATTAATACTAGAATGACCCAAAAAGTGTAAATGGAACCTTGAACACTTGGGAGAGAATATGATATCCCTTTTCCATTAGAATCTACTCTTTTGATACGTATAAGGTTTCAACGTAGACGATGAAGCGATATTTGGAGAATGACTGGTGACATAATTAGATTCAGGCCAGCCTAAATGAGAGTAAATGAGAGCATGGTAACAAGTTATTTCTCTACAGGTGAACTAATCCTTATACTTCTATGTCCTGTAGTTGGAATCGAGCTTCCATTATCCTTAACTATCATTTTTGGGTTCTACGTAGATGTGTTCTACCTATACATTGATATTTCTCTACTTATCCAAACCAATTTACACATGGTTCTGGTTCCAATAAATGTACACATATCGGTGATTGATGATGATTCTATGAATCTTTTAGTATGATAAATGGTCAGGGTAGACAGTAGACTAAGCCTCATGGGGATTGTAGAACTCTGGAATCTTCAGAATCACATATTCTATGTAACTTATAAAATAACTAATAAGATGAGAATCCATTAATGAGTAGGTTTCGTTTCACCATTCTTGGAAATGATCCATGTGAACCTAGCCCTGATGAGTTGCTGGTTCCTGATGAGGTACTAGAACCACATTATCTCATCTATGTGATAATCCTCGCTATGATGGGTCCTACATATTATGCATTGGATGAGGATGTGCTTGATCAGAATAATGCAGTCAATTAGTATTTGGTGGTAGAGGGGAATATAACTCTAGAATACTAGGTGGGAAACACCATCACGACAATGGAAGCCTCTTTAATAGAGATTTTTCTTGAAAGGGATGGGAAAAGCAACAAATATGGCTACATAGACTACTCAAAGCTTCCACCATGCACTGGATTTTTTAGAGAAATTATAGATTTCAAATAAGAAATTATATGTGATAAGGGTAGATACATCTTCAATATTGACATTCCCTATGAACATCATTATCTAAATATATTCAGAATGTATTATATTGATTGAATACTTGTGTAACATCCACCTAGATAAAAATTCTATGACACACTCATTAGGTTGCTTCTTTTTCCTAAATTAATATATAATTAATTTCATGAATAGGTTGGAGATGAATATGTAGGGAAACTAAATGTGGATGATATCCCAATCAGGAATGGAACTAATGGATAACTAGTTATACTAAACTAACACAAGTCCTTTCAATTCCTTAATAAATCATCTGATCCTGGGGCCTCCTACTACTATGGAGTAACCAACATAGGCCAACACCTAAGAGAATGTGGGAAAAATAATAAAACATGACACCCATTCCATTGAAAAGTGAAATTATTGGTTTCACAACATTTATGGTTCGTATCATTTCATACCCCTATGTCTCATATAGATTTTAGTTAGTTGGAATCACCCCTATCAAGTCTTATGGGATTAGAGAAAAACAACAAGGGAAAATATCGAATAATCATCCTAGGGGTTTATATCTTGTAGTGGATCCCTAACCGCCAATTCCTTGACTCAATTATCAACCTAGTATGAATGCTTGATGATATATAGAGTAACATGATCTGGGTATTGAGTACATTGATCATGCTACCTAGGAAGACTCAGTGACTCCTACAATAGTTTTATGGAAAAAACTAAATAATATTCACTATATAAATGTGTTGGTTTTCCAAACTAAATTTGGAGAGATTGGATGAAGAGTATTTGTGTCTTCCACCACAGCCCCATTAGGGAGGGACATGATCCTCTGAAGGATTTTCCCAAACTAGGATCCACATAACAAGCAGTTCATCATCAATTCACTTCTTATCTACTATCTTCTAGAGTAAGGTGATATTCTCAGCATCAACCTCTATATTCTATACAAAATTAGATTGATTTGGGGGCTAGAGAGTTCCCTTCCACTCGTTGGAATCTCAATATGTGTGAAATTGTTTAGAGGGATCGTTGAGGATGATTTTCTTCTTTTGAAGGTGATTTTGGACAACTGTATAAAGGTGAACATGATATTATGCTACCTAGGGGGTCAGTATTACCTCTCATACACTTTTTAGTTTCTCCCCTTCTTTAATATGTCAAGGAAGACCATGTTTACTTCATTGATATCTGTAGGACAATCCTTAATATAAATGGGTAGTTTAGTTTGTAGTAGGATAAATATGAAGAGGAGAACAACATACTATCCCCAGACACTTATCTTCATAGAACGATATGACTCTTCCATTATTATGTGGAGAAATGTGATTCACTTAACACACCCCAATGGGAGGGTCTGGTAGCATCTATGTGATAACGGGTGAAGCACAACTTCGAATGCTTCTAAATCAACCACATGAAACTAATGATCAATGTTATTCATGTTCTCCCATCTTCATATGAAATCCAACTAACTATCGTAGAGGCTAAAACCTATTATCTATATTGCCTAATAGAATCAATAAAAATTTTATTTAGTGGGGGACTATGGAATATTGTTGATAGTAGTTTTATTTATCCTGAATACTAGTAACAATTGATCTCCAACTATGGTCTCCTATAATAATTCTTTCTCATAAGAAGGGCCCATCTCTTGGTAATATCAGGCTCAAATCGTCACCTACTACAATAATGGAGGTGGAATTACTATAGATTGATAAAGTAGTTATAATTCAAGTTTATGAGTCACTAGACGAGCCTAATGATCACTACACAATGGGTCTTCTGTCAATTTTGTTTCCAACCACATCATGACATCCATGTAGGACTAGGTATTTACTAATGAAAATTGTGCGAAGGTAGCAGCACCCATCAGTGACTCAACTGGATACTCATCAACATTATTACTCCAGAATATCTCATCATGATATTAGGTATAGGTGTAGAGGGAAACATTAGATGATAAAGTAGATTCTACCATTACCCCCTAGAAGGAACCCAAATACCCACCACCAACATGTACTTGGGGAAGAATTTTGGAATTTTATGAATCACTCATTCTGGTATAATTATAATTACCTCGTAGGATCCTTCCCCAGATTCTAATTATGATGAATTTAGTGAAGGTTCAATAATTGAATATTATACTCCCTCATAATATATTATGCGAATGGGATAGATAATTTATTAGAGCTTTCATGAATTTTTCCATTAATGGCGGCGGTTCAAATTTTTTATTCATGATGGTTCTTGAGGGTATGGAAGATTTTTAGAATATGGAGGATCTCAATGCTGGTAGGTAATCATTTGGGGAAGACCTTTTTTGTTGGGATAAAGGGAAGGCCTTTGTAGTAGTTATCATCTATGTTTAGAGGATATACTCTTTTTCTGCTATAGGAGTACAGAGGAACTCCAATTTGGATAATGATGATGCATGGATTTCCTTAATATTGGTAAGTTAGGGAATATGGAGGACCTCCATGTTGACCAGTGGTGATGGAATGGGGAAGGAAACCATATTTTTTAACTAGGTAATGAGGAGGACCTACACACTGTTCAAAATGGAATGAGAGAGGAATTAAATGATGGGGAGCTTGATTACGGGGAGGAACTCTGTAATATCTGCTGATTGGATGTGGAGGACCTCTTCCTTGGTAGGTGGAAACATGGGGATGAGAAAAATGTTTACAATGGAACAAGGAGGTGGACTTCCACCCTGGTTGAATGTGTAATGGGGAGGATCTCTTTGTTGACCTTTGGAGATAGAATTGGAAGGACCTATACACTAATTATCTATGAAGAGGGGAGGACCACTTAATTTATTGATTATATATCAGGGATGACCATATCATGAGTTTGTAACATCAGGTGGAGGTCAATCCTATTGCATGGCTGCAACACGGGGAGGATCTTCAAGTTATTTTTTACTTTAAGGAGGACATCCTCTTTGGTTTTTGATGTATAAGGATGAAATTTTTAATAGATATCATCATCATAGATAGATATGCAATGGTTTCTCATAATTCACGTGACTATAAGCATGATTCCTGCCAACCAGTATTGAGGAGTAGGTCTTTATCCCAAACCATAAATGTTGGGTCCTTCTTTATAAATGGAATGGATCTGGTGGAATGACCCAATGGTGGCTAAGCCACTCGTGACATGGAAGGTTAATCTCCTTTTCAAGCATTCACCCAAGCTTATTCCTAATGTAAATGCAGTGTGGTATAGACTGGGGTTGAATGATTATGTGTTTATTCCACCTATTCTTCAACCTGATGGACTGGTTTTTGTCGGAACTATTGAGTCATCGTGGGAACCCTCATTTGTGGATGCTATGTATTATTGGTAGTTTTCATACATGAGTATCCCCCACTACATCAGCATATGGGATCGTTTAATAGGATATCTATAGGGAGAGTCTCCTGATGTAGGGGTTTTGTTGTATTGGGGAGCAGTGGCTCCCTATGAGACCATTATGTGTATTAGTGTCTATGGGGAGCTGAAATATTTTTTTCCTCACAACCCATGTCCCTTATGGGAATGACCCCCAACATCCTATACAGCTCGATGAGGATGTACATCATGCATCTATGGATAACCTATGAGGTTGAGATATGTAGTGGGGACCTAGTATATGTAGCTATTGTATAATTCATGGTGGTTTTAGTTTCATAGGATAGTTCCACATTATCAATTCTTCTACCCCTAAATTTATAGGCATTGGGTGGTTAGTTTTCCTATAGATAGGGTATTTGAATGTATGATGATACAACTATCAAAACATAAACATGGAAATAAATTCACAATTCCCCAATGTATTCCAATCTTACATATTTATAGATAGAGATATATACGTGATGATGATGTTTCTGATTTGAATACCCAATGATTAACTACAAAAAATTCTTATCAGTCACATATCGGACCCACTATTTTCTTTGTTGGTATAGGTGCCAGAAAGATGGATTCAATGAATTCTTATCTAATGTTGTTTTGAATGCCGATATTCATAATGTTGAGGAGAATATTTTCATGTTAGGTTCATCATTTCTTTTGGTATCTCAACGTCATTAGTTTCTTTGGATCAATCCTTGATATAATGACTATGATGAATAATTCCCTTTTATAGAGGGACAAAATAATTCCTTTTGGGTTCCCCATTTCTGTTTTTGATACTCTCACATGGGGTGTTCTACCTCCAGTTGTTTAATGTGTAGCCACAGAACAATTTTCCCCCTCATTATTGACTTCCAAATGGGGGAAACATTCTTCACCTTCAACAAATATATATGGCCCTTGATTGAAATGTGATTAAGAGATGTTGGTTCCTCCTTAAATGGAATCCTCTAGAGAAATTGTTGCATAATCTTGGTCTACCTCATAGAGATATGCAATGTTTTTGGAACACATTCTGTGGGCCTTATCTTCAAGAAAACTAGTAAATTATGATTCATTTAATAATAATTTCCTTTTGTTCGTGATAGGGAGGAAACATTCAGTTTAGAGAATTGTTACACTTGTCATCACCGGCTTGTATGGATGTTAAGAAATTTAGTCACCAATATTTTTCAACATGGGTGGGAATCTATGGGATGAATCAATGGTAGGGAATCGAAGGAATAATGTTTCAAACATGTGGAATCATACAACAAGCATACATATCTTCCAAGGATTTCACCATAGGCATCCATTGTTTTTCATGAGTTAACTGAAACCATAGTAACATTTCTTCCTAGGCATTCGCCTCAGGATTCCCATTTTTATCATAAGGTTTCTTTTTGGGCTAAACAATTCCATTTCATTTATAGGAGGGATTGATAAATTGTGAAACCATATGGAGGTGGATAATGAGGTGCATCCATATGAGGGGACACATATGTTTGGTTTGAGATACACATTGTGGTAGATAATAGGTTTATCATCCTATAGAGAAGAGTGATCAGGAAAACCCATGGAGGAGGATAATGGAGTTACAACCATATAAGGGGGAACCAAAATTGTTTACTGACTGTTGGATCAAAATTTCCTATGGGAGATGATCCAAGAGGTTTGTACAATAAAGGAAAGATGTCAAAATATAAGGGCATATGGGTTCCCTATATAGGAGAACCCGTGAAGTGTGTACCCTGAAAAAAAATTTAGAATCTGAAGGATGTTCTATACACCCCAAGGATGTATCAAAGAAGTTCGGAAATAAGAGGTGGACAGCTTGGTTTATCATTAGTGGGGATTGAACCTAAAATGCGCCTCCCACTTACCTAATCAAGATTGAAGGTATCATGAATCCCGTAATTCAAATTAGTAGTTAATGGTCATATAAATAGACCATTTAATGTTGTTCAACATCATGTGGTAAGGAGGGTCATAGAGAATATAGTGATATGACAAAGGAGGGTGTGCGTAATTCCTATGAATTCACCCTAAGAACTTCTAGATATAATGATGATTTGTATGTAGATTACAAGTAAATTTGGCGCAAAGGGTCCTGAATGAGATGTGGTCTCTGGGATGGGGCATGATCCTACCTGGATGTGGAGGCTATGGAAAAATCATGATGGAGGTTGATGAAGTATTGGGATTGAACCTCGAGGAGGCTTCCAACGTATCCCAGTTAATTAGGAATCAAATAAATCACAGTTCAAAATGGTTAGTGCTTAATCATGAGGATGGTTCCCTTTTTAGGGGACATGATTGGGGTTTACACATGGGAATACCCATGGAGTTTGTACAATTGTGGATTATACCAAGAACCTTCTTGTTGTATGGTGGAAACATGTGATTACTATATGAGGGATTCACATACAGTTGGAGGCAATATGATATGGTCTATACATACCTCTAAGATCACCTAGTTCATTCTCGATATAAGAAACAACAGGAAGTAGTAGACCAAAGAATTTTGTAGTGAATGATTATCAAAAGTGAAATAGTGTGGGTAATACACATCGAATCTACTAGATAAGGATTTCATTCCATGTGAGAACGGTATGATTCCTTTTCAGTATAATCTCATTCTGTGTGAATCATATATAGAGCATCCATTTTTTTGTCATAGGGTGTGTGGTGATTATGTATTGAAGATTCACAGGTGTTGGGGTTTACACCCATGAGGTGGAGAAGTTTTCTTCTCATCTTTACAATACATGGGTTATAATGGGTTCATCTCATAGTGAAATTCTATATTTTTATGGAATGTGGTGAGGAATTTTCTGCTTAGTTGTTTTACGTCGTCCAGTCCAGATGTGGGGTACTCAATCCACACAAATTGAACATACATAATCACATATCATTTACTTTATGAGGGGCATGAATTTAGAAATTCCAAGGTGTAACAATGTGGTGGACAATTGAACCATGTGATCCACATTAGCATCCATATTATAAGTGGAAAACATAATTTGATGACCACCTTTTGGATGAAAATGGTTTGGAATCACATTCACTAGAGGCATATTGAATGTCTCATGAAGGGCCATGAAATTGTTGCACACATGTTTGAAGTGATTCACGAAATAGGTTCATGTATTATTTGGGAATTTCATTAATAGAGTTCATGGACATGGAATGTCGACATAATGTAGAATGATTGATCTTAAGTGAATGTTTACAAGAAATATAGGAGGATTTAATTGAATTTCATGGGTGTGCATATGATTTGGGATTTCACATAAGGTCTGGGGTTCACAAAAAAGGATTGTTTGAGTTCAATCAGTATGGGTTGAATGATGTTGGGAAAGGATTACACAATTGTTGTCCTACTCATAGAGGACCCACATAGAACCTATTTTTCTATATCTCTATCAGAAGGGTCCCATGATTTCATGATGTAAATGAAGATTGGTCTTACACTCATAAGAGAAATGGTATGACTTCTAGAGGAAAACCCTGATTGTGGGGTGGGGGTGAACTTGTATTTATTTCCAAATTATTTGGTGATGGGCACAAAAGATATTGGTCGGTTAAAATATTATCCATGAAACTCCATCATTATAAACGATAAATGATCACACATTGGGATGGATTACATCATATATGATGTACATGTGGCCTACTCATCGATCATGTTTTTTATGTGAAATGTTGACATTTGGAATGTGATGGTCATGGAAATATTAGGGGGATTATTATAAATGACACAAATTGTGTTCTTATTTTCATGAATGGGTATTTTATATGGATTTAATTATTACATGCACACATTGAAACCCTTTTTCCAACTACCTTGGTGTTCCCGAATTGATCTATTGAGTTGGATGATGGATTAAGATCATCTATAAATGAATATTTTTGGCATTAGGTGGAATTCATCACAAAAATTGGCTAATGAAAATATTACTTGAACATGTTCTACCTATAATGAATAAAAATTATTCATTATATATATAAATTACAATGGACTATGAAACATAATCCCATTCTAATGATGGAATTCCTTTTCTTATTTTCACTCACTAGAGACACCACATTATATATTAAAAGATATATCAGTCTAGTATGTATTGGTACTTGTTTGAAGGTGAGTTGTGGTCCATTATTATATAGGAATCTACACTTTGGATAGTGGGGTTGGATAAGACTTTTCACTTGACTACATAATGGGAACCTCTTTGATATTAATGATTAATGAATATTACCAAACGTACCAAGGATATGTTTGGGAAAATTATTGTTTCCATAAATCATCCCTAATATTCTATATATAAAAATATAATAACTTTTCCTGAGGGTGTTTCAGGTTGAGAGAATTGGTCAATCCATTACATTTAGAGATTGTTTTTCCCCACTTTATTTCACAATGCATTTAGTTATAATATTTATATACATTGATCTTATTTAACATTGAGCATACTGGGTATAGGAACTATCATTACATTTCATCCAGGTTAGAAATATTCATTGTAGAAATATTTCCATACAATGTAATTTGATTTCCGCTTGTCATTGCTAATGATTCAATTATTTTTGGCATCTAATATCACCAAATGTCCCATAATTATACCACATTGAGTCATGATGTGTGTTATGTGAATTCCTGCATCTCCCATTCTATTCAAATGTTGGTTTCAGATTCTCAAAATTTGGAAGAGGGGCATTAACATCCACACAATTGATATACAATGTTGATTCTTGATATATTAGTTCATTCCACCCCTCTATAAATTTCATTTGAGCATCAGGGGACTTTATTGATTCAATGATATATAGAGGTAGTTTATCATTGTATTATTCACTAAGAAGTGAAATAGGATGATCATTATATGATAAAATGACACATTCATGCTTTCAATATCATATTTGAAATAGTCTTGGTCGAATACATGATTTTTCTAGGACTACTACCTTATTATAAGAAGTCCAACATAATTTTTAACCTCATATAGTAGATAAAAAAGACATATTGACCTAGTCCTTTTTAGGTGGTTGGACTCTAATCTTACAATAAATATAGTTTTTTATGGAATATGTATCAATGAAGATAAGTTAGTTTCTTATAAATAATTGTATATAGTATTGGTAATTCTTATGAGTTGTTGAAATTTAATCCACTTCAACTCTTTCAACTCAACATTATATCAGGTGAACTATTCCATGATAGAGAATAAATTTACATGGGTGTTTGTTGGGCTATATATATATATATATGGACATGACTTTCTCTTTATACTAAGCATGTTGAGTAGGCAGTAAATTAGTATTTGGAATATCTCTATGCTTCAAAGGAAACATTTAGTTTCTTGTATTCAAAACCACTTTATCATCCATTTATAACATTTAATTCTCTTTATCATGTCCTTTTATAGTAGATTAATTAATGGGATTATTTTTAACATTGACTAAAATGTATGGCACTAACACAAAGCTTGAAACTTGACACATTTCCTCATCCTGACCAGTGTAAAAAATTGATTATCTACCCTTAGAAATCTACTGAGTGGTAGATTTAGGCCATACTTAAAATTTCACATATGACTGCATTTTTTCGAATAAATCCCTTGTGATTATTTTGAAACCCTTAATGAAGGCTTATTATATTTAGATAATAACAAATTAAATTTATAGCTCTATATGATGGGGAAGGAGAGTAATCACACAAATGGATGAACTGCAAGGTTGTATCCTTATAAATATCTTCTCGTAGCCTTGAGAATATTCTAGGAGGTACAAGATAAGAAAATATAAATTCCCCCAATCCAATGGGATATGTATAACAAGGTTTTAAAACCATCATATCAGGTGTCTATTAATGATTTGATGATCGTAGGGGTGGTGGTGTCTATTAAAATGATCTGAACTCCATGGTATGATGTTTTCCTATATTTTAACTGATATAACTATTATTGTATCCATAATAATGATTATAAACTTTAATAAAGCATGGGATATATGGAATTCCTTTGTAAGGTGAGTGTTTTCTTTCAATTGAGGATTTACCTATAGTTTTATCTTGTTCATTCCATAAATTTAATAAGTGAACATCCTTCATGGATAAATGATTCAAGTGCATTTTAATCATTTTCTCATAGTAGTATCATAATTTTTTATATTTGGGAACTACATGATTTATAATGATTTACAAACTAACATATATAGATAAAAAGAAGGGAATATTTCATTTAGTTAGGCTGACTAATAGTTTGTGTGAATTACAATGAATCGTACTCTACCGAACTTATAATGTTGAGGTTGGATGGATCAACAGTATTTGTATTGAATTGTTCTATCAAGATCTTAAGTAAATATTATATGATGATATTTTTTAAATTTTAGTCCATTGGATTTTTAAAAACTACGAGTGCTAAGAAATAATCCTGACTATATAAATATCACATCATTATTATGAGGCTATTATATTCCTCATATTGTAATTATTTTCCTGGACATAGAAGAGAGTCACCCATTGGTTCTTGCATAAACTAAGTATGTATTACCGCTATAGTATCTTAAAATTTTTATACTCTATTGTTTCTATGTAATGAAATATGATTGATATGTATCCTTTAACTTGTTTTTGGAATGCGAACTAGGTGTTCTACTCATCCTTTTTAGAGTCCTCTCAATATTATCCAACAATCGAGGTTTCCATATCAATGCATTATCAAGGTGATAATGATCACTTAGATCATCCTTAATAGAATTTGAGAATATTTGATTGTGGGAAGGTTTATATGATGATGGTTACCTCATACTATCCATTAAAAACATTGTGATTTTGTTGGTTAGTGGTGAGGCACTTAGTGTAGTTAGCCTTGAACTCTCGGGTTCCACCCTATATAAGGGAAATGTCATATTTCTGTTGAAATTGAGAGAAAATTAATACTAATATAGGATGTAATTATGAATAGGAACATCACAATGATCATCTTGAGGAGTACCTCCATGGTCATTTATTTAAATTCCATAGAGAGGATCTATAATATTAAAATCTATTAATATATAGAAATTTAATGATATTCTTTCCTATGGATATTTAATATTTGGGATGGACATAAAAAAAATATAACCTATGGAGGACTTATATTTTTTATAGATATATTACCACATGGAGGAAGTCCATTTCTAGTAATCTGGGGAGGAATTCTAGATTTTTTGACATATTTTACATGAATAAAACATATGTGGAAACTACAGCATTCCCCAAATGATGAGATTTTGGTAAATCCTTGTGTTGTTATTCATATTATATAATGATCCTCACGAATATTATTGTTCATTAAGGAAGAAGTATGAGTATTCTCTTATGTTTCATGATTCACTTAATGGGAAGTCATGTATATTTATAGTTAGAACATTTTGGATAAAATCTCCATTTCGATTAGAGTTATATAACTTGGGAAAGATCCTTAATGTAATGCAACCTTCCCATTTGACCCCATTACTACCATGGTAAAATTTTAATGACTCTCTTGGATTATTATTAAAATAATCTAGTATTCCATTAAAGTATTGGTAGAAATGGTTATAAGAGACAGATTATCATCTTCACCCACTATCCAAATTTAGTGATAGGATTTCAAAATGAGGAATGAAATATAAGTCAATGCCATGATGAGTGTCACTGAGATATGATTATCAGATTTATTTACATGGGAAGGAATATTGTCCTTCAATTCTGTTGTTTACATTATATATTATTTATATCCTCTAATTAAGTGAAATTATATAAGATTGCACCTATGTAATTATGGGAACATTTTATTATTTCTTCATTATATTTTATGGGATACAAGACTACAATAAAATTAAAACCATGTTATATTAATAAATTTCAATTTTAATGGGATTATATACCAGATTCTAATAATCATTATCCAATGTGACATGTTGATAATATTCTTTAATGGGAGTAAGAATATGGGTCTGAACATAAAAACCCTTTCGAATATTTTTAAATATGTTCTAGTATTAGAAGGAGTTGGAATATAGGATCACTCTTGGTGGTCACGAGAATATACATATTTTTTATTTTATTCCTAATTTAATGTTATTTTATCTTTTAATTATGTTTCGAGGGATATATGTTTCCCTTAAATTATCAAAAGTATATGTGGACATTATATAACAACAATTATAATGTAGATAAAGTCAACTCGTTATAAGGGGATTAGATAATATTCCCACACATTTCCACTTATTTCCATATTTATATGTTGGTTTTTTTTATATGTGGGAGGTGAAATATGGGATTTTTCCTAATTTTTTACTTGAATACGAGGATATTCACTTTCTCATGTTCTTCGGATATGATGAAATTATTTTTAGGAGAGAGTATGTTTATGAGACTACAATCTGGATCCCTCCAAGGTATGGTGTCCTTATTATTTAATGGGAAAATTAATATGGGTATTTTTCCTTCTTTTAATAGAATGTATTCCTATGTAATACCTCATTTACATACCACTACTCTAAAAAATGCGGATATGTTAATTGGGATGAGCTCATTAGTGGCTTCTTGAGGGGATGTGGTCATCTGAAATTAGTGGCATTAAAAACTAATTTACAAATCCCTCCGATTTGGTTCATCAATGGAGTCAAAGATATTGATTACATCCTCATCCATATCCCATGTCTATGGGAGATATACATCATCATGATTCGTGGAAATTCTCTATAAGTATGTCGATATATATATATAATCAAATTGATTCTATATGAAACATCAGTTATTAAACTTTCTGTAGTGATTATTCTATAACTGGATTTCATAATTTACCTCAAATGTTGGTATGTGTAGGTTGATATGTTTCTCTTGGATCATATCATTCAGCTATTATCAATGCACATATTGATTTTGTAAGTATTCACTATTAGATAGTGAGGCAATCACTATCATATCAATTTATGGTTGTGTGAGGTACTTATACATGTTGATGTAGTATCTAATGTATCTTGATAGAAGCCACTCATCTATTCTAGTAGATTTTAATGGTTTGAGGTGTGTCTTGATGATTCCATATGGTTCAAAGTGATGTTTGTGGGATTTATAATGGTCCTAAAATAAATGAGAGACGTAAATTTCTCAAAGTAACCTCAAACCAAAACTATGAAATCCTACAATCCAATAACGTATTTTAGGCATGGTCGATCTGTCACAAACAAAGATAAAATATTAACATTGAGATCACTAATCAATATTATTGTGTAACCCAAAAGGATTCTTAAACATGACATTTTTTGTCTTTATGGAATTTTTTCAATGTAATGTAGTCATAGAGAAATTACATGTGAATCCTTGGAATTCATATTTGTTAACAAGAAAATAAGTTATTCTCATAAAACCTGTTGGGGGGTTATTTTTTACAATGAGAATCTTTGAATGATATATGATATGAACTTTAATCATTCCATATCCTATAATAAGTGTGGTTACCATAAGGATATTGATATTATTGAATATATGTTACAATGTCATAATCTATTTATATAAAAGGTTATATATTTATTCAACCATATGCATGTATCATAAAACCCCATCAATTACACCATCAATATATATTATAGGTTCTACAACATAGTTTTACTAGTTATTGATTCTTGGGATTAAAGCCACAAATCTCGGTTCTCTTGTGTTTTTTGTTATCCAAAATTATAGTTGACGTTGTGGGGTTGGGATTAGGGTCATGATATTTTCTTCTGATAAAGACATATAAAGGTAATCATAACTATTGTATTTTTGTGTCACTGAATAGGGAACATTTTACCTTTTGATGTTATTTAAAATGTACCAATGGACTATAAGGGGAAAATTCCTAACAATGGTTGGTGTGTGGCTTATTTATAAGGGGTTATTTTTGGTTCATCATGTTTGTGGGTAATGGAACAATAGATGATTTTGATGACTCTTATGAAATATGTAACATAAAGAAATATTTATCCTAGGTAATATTGACTTTTTATATTGATGTCTCATTTGTAAACCAACCCATTAAGAAGGTTGCATAGTAGGGACTATATCCATTTGAGAATGATTGAATTATTTTTATAATCATTTGATGATAATTTGGTGCTTATTCCTGAGTGTCCCATACCCCCAATGTGATGATAAAGGACACAAAATAGTATTTCACAAATTATACTAATTTAAAATTTCATTCTGGGATTT
This sequence comes from Viscum album, assembly GCA_963277665.1. Lineage (NCBI taxonomy): Eukaryota > Viridiplantae > Streptophyta > Magnoliopsida > Santalales > Viscaceae > Viscum > Viscum album. The sequence goes on from OY728139.1 coordinate 518,844,611, forward strand.
ATATTGCGTCAAAATCATCCTTGTATAGTTGTGATTCTATTGTCCCACATTCCCACTTTCCAATTTCTAGTGACTCATCAACATCATGTTTGATAGGATAAGCTCTATTGTCCAAATAGGATGAATTAATTTCTTGTCTTCCATATATGGAATCATCCATGGATTTCACTAAATATTTATTGTATCTATTACTTATTTAATATTTTTCGCAAATGGAGTTCACAATTCCATCATCATTGAATATTTGACAGTTAATTCACCAGCATTTTTGGTTGTGTGAACACTATCTGTAAGAGAAAATGAGTCATTACGAATCATAAAAAATTACTTGGTATGTTGTGAATCTATAAATATCATCCACATGATCATCCATGATGGAATTCAATATTTATCATGTTGGATTTCTTGGATTTAAGACTCATGGGATCTTAATATTTTCACTTGACAAAACACATTCCCATCAAAAAACCCATCACAGACCCATTTAGAAATGAAATTATATATCAGCAGAAGAGAGCAATCATTCTCATCACATGAAACATATAGTGATCATCGCATTTAGAAACATAAGAACATCACTAAACAAATATGTGGTTTATACGTAGATGCATCAGAAGACCTTCACTAAAAGATTCCAATTATTTTCAAAAAGGTATTGAGATAACATTAGACTTTCCCCTAAGGAATGATTAAAGACATTATATGCTCATCACATGGGATTATAATTCATGTCACATTACACATATATTTCTCATTATATGATCCATGCTGTTCTTATCACCCCAGGAATGTAACATAAGAATATCATGTAAGGAATGGGAGGGGAGATTCCATGATCACAATATAATCTTATCATGATCATTAGATAAGGTTCCCTAGGTATATCACATAGGGCCGTGTTTTTGAATCATCTGTTGGATATTTTTATATGGTAGTTATATAAGACCTCCTAGGCTCATTATATAATTAATGTCCTCAATTTAATGTCTTGTGTTGATTATTCCACCTATACTTGTCACATAATAGGCGTAACATTTGGATTGAACCTCTAAAATCCATTATACATACCCTACTTGAAAATTAGTATAAAAACCATATAGTTCAATTTTTATAGTTTGTGGTCATATTATAGGGCCATTCCATGTTGTTTAATGTGATTTGGTAAGGCATATTATGTTATAAAAGGATAATAACTAAGGGATGGAGTGGGACTTGTTCATTGAGAATAATAGTGGGGGAATAGATTACTATGTGGGTAAGTGTGGTTTCCCTTCTCGATGTCATGATTTGGGATTTCTCCTAATATGAAGACCTTACTATTATCACATAGTATGGATGTAACGTGTAGATATTACATACATATTTTGATTCTCCTTGTGTGACTAGGAAAAACACATATGGGAATTCCACATTTTATTTTTTGTTATAATGTCTTTGTGGGAATATACTCTATTATTAGGAGAAATATACATGAATACCAACAAGATCATGTTGGATTAAATGACATTGCCATTGGAGGACATGAATAATGGTGTAAATTTTAAATGATTATGAGTATTACTAAATAAAATTTATATTGGGCCTATAAATAATTAACTCATGTGGAACTGTGCATTCTGGAGGAGGCCAAAAGGAAACAATAGGAAATTGTTTAAAAACATGGATATATTGTGAGGCATGATGTTTTATGATTCTTGGGTATCCTAAATGTATAGTCTTTTTGGACCCAATGGATATAGATTCAAGCATGTTAGGGTTTTTTGAGAAACCAAGAGTCTCAAAATATGTTGGCCTACACTATGATATGTGTTTCTCATAAAAGGGATTTATATGAAATCATCACATGTACTCACCCAAAAACTAAAATAAATTTTCAAGGTAATTCACATCGAAATTTTTACATATTGGAGTTTATAGTAGTCTTTATTTCCAAGACATCCAAAATTAGATATCATCATGAACTAAGAGTGATTACACAACTATTTCATTAATATTTTTTAACATATGGTGAGTTGTTTGGAAATTTATAAGAGTTTCTATTCCTGTAAATTAGATTTTTATAGATTAATTTCACACTCATTAAAGTTCATAATTTCATTGTCTTATGAGATATCATTCACAAAACAATGAGTTAAGTTAATATCTATATCCAAAAATTTGTTATTAGTCATCCATTTTTCAACCATATTTATTTTCAGATCCCTTCTAGGAATGATTTTTAGTGCCAAACCCCCTCACCCGATAATTTAGATCTAATTGGGATGTAGGAGATCAAATTATGAGTTAAATGACACGTTTTGGATGCTTTCTATATGATTTACATTAATTGCGTCTTTCATGGCCTAAAAATATTTAGGGGGAACATGATGGGAAAATAATTTCTTTTATGTGATTGTATTATTATTTTATTATTATAGAACACTATACTACTAAACTTTAGTGTGACCTAACTCCTTGATCATTAATCTAAATGACTTTTTTTAAATAACAATAATGAATGAATCATATAAGAAACATCTTCAGTGATTAAAATTTCCTAAAGACGGTAATGTTTAATCCCCAGGAGAAAATTAATGAATGTATTATTGGGATATAAATAATGTGAATCATACATAACTAGGATTCTTAAATCATAGAAATGGAAAAAAGGAAATAATGTCGTAATAATGGATAAGAATTAGATGGATGGAAATAAATAGATCATATTTATCTATATATTCAAATGATAACAGCAAACACAATATTTTTTATATAAAATAAATGGTTCTATATGTGTGCTAACAGACACCCACTACATTATATTGGGAATGTGGATTAGGTTTCACACTTGTATGGGAACTATGACACAAAATGGATTTGGCTTAGATATTAAGATGCACTCTATTATTGGATTGTTACTACTTCTGTGCATTGGAAAAGGAATATAGGGGTGTATACTTTTTTTATGGTTAGAAAAAGGTTCCATATATAAAAACAATTATTTTTAACCCTTATTATATTTTGAACCACATTATTCAAGAATATTTTATGTTGTGAATGGAAATTATCTTTGTAGGTATTCAGTTGAGTGGGATGTATTAATAGGTATTGAGTTCACCATAAAATAATCTTGGTTTTATTTGTTATGAATTAATTAGGGGAAATATGAAATAAGATGCACTAATTTTCACTATTCAAGGATGTGTGGACATCCAAATTTCATATTTTCTAAAATATAGAACTAATATCAGAATTATAGAGTCAGTTCTATTGAGATTCCAAAACATCCAATTTCCATTTAAAAAAGGTTACAACCAACATATTAGAGATATTGTATAATTATATTAATCCCTATAATTGGTGGAAAGTGTGATGAATTATTTCCAAAGGTGAATTATTGGTGAAATGTGGAGTTGATGCCCCTAATTGTGTGCAGGAATCTATGATCAATGTTAGAATGAAAGCCTCACCCCTACCATATACATATGGAAAAATCATTCAAAACATGGTTCCCATATTCTTTAATCACATCCCAGAAGGAGATCTAAAGATCACCAAGGCAAAGCCTGATGTCTGAAAATTTTGACACACCTAGATCATACTAATTTATGATGTATTAATACTATTACAACTAGTTTTGGTTTGGTGAAAACAATAATTACAAAATATTAAGTTTATAATCCTTCCCATACCTTTTTTGGGTATGTAGTTGTTTCTCAGCTAAAATGTTAAAATTTTATTGAATACAAAGATAATCATCATTGAAATAATATTTCCAATTTATACTAGATTGAACATAATGGCCGCATTCATGATATAGATATATCAAACACTCAGTTATATTATTTAAATAGATATTCTAATATACTTCAATGAAACATTTCAATTTCTTTATGGGTTGTTCATCATACACATTATGGGATTCAAATTCCCAAATATGGTCAACCAACCTGACATTGCATTAGGCCATCAAGGTTGGACATTGCATGGATATGGATGATGACCATAGATTAGGGAAGCTTTTTAGGCTCTATTGGCAACAATGTCAATTTCAAATTCCTCCACCTCATTGTGACTAATATTGAGATAAAAATAGTGATAATGGGAGATTTATCTATTATCACACCTGATATCCTTCATAGGTGGTGTGTGGGATTCAGAAATCAAATAAATAATTTTATTTAATTTATAAAACCTATATAGATTATATTTAAAATTCCTATATCATCAATTATTGTCACTACCAGTGGACACCATGGATGATTTATTTAGTGAACCCCTGGTATTAAGGTGGTTTTGAGGAATTTCTAACCCTAAAGGATTTTGTGAGAGAAGCAGACTCTCAATGAACGGATACCCAATTGGGATAACCCGTGACTATGTAGAAAATTGTGTGTGGGAACATCATAATGGTGTGATGATATGGAAATATATATAGCAGTCCTCACTATAGTTTTTTGAGGGGAAACCATGGGGAATGTGTACTATAATAAAATAGAACCTTGACTTAGTTAGACTATGCTCAGGAAGAGTGATATTGTTCCAAAGTGGTTCAATGATATTTAGGAATTAATCATGGGAAACTTGTGGACTATATCACGGATGTTATAGAATATTCCATTTTCATAGAGATTTTTGGAACATGGAATCTATGATGAATCTCTTTTGGGATAGAATAAATAGCACATAGACACTTGTAGAATGATACTGTGATTCAATGAATGGAGAAGTCAAGGTTTCACGAATATATTTCTAGCATGATAGGTTTACTAACACACATAAGATAGATTTCATGGAATAAACAAATAGTGATGGTTACCCCAAAAAATACCATTTACATGTCATGATTCTTTAAATTTTTAGTGTGAAAATAGAGAGTGACTAACCGATAACGGAGCTGTCTTTCTAATAAACACTCAGGGAGTTTAGTAGTGATGTCTATTTTGGAAGTGATATAGGTCCATTGGATACCACTATAATGGAAAATGTAACTACTCATGTATATGAATGTATGAATTTACCACTAGTAATAGTAATATTCACACCCTATTTTCTTTTATAGTTTTCTCAAGAATATCCAAGCATCACTAATAATTGGATTCCATTCTTTATATAGATTGGAATGTGATATAGAGGTAGATGAGAAGGAAGCGGAAGATGTGGCCCTAGTTATGTATCCATAGTATATCTTATAGAGGGATCTAGAGTTGGAGTCAACGTTCATGTAGGCATGTCCATCTAACAACTTTCCAATTATCAATGAGGTGAGTTTTAGTGAGGCCCTTAGAGTGACCTTTAACATTATATTGTATGATCAATCAGTGTTTCTGATAATAAATATTCTTCCTATACATAGAATTATAATCATTAATCATTTCCCTATTTGATATATTTGTGGTCCAACATTAACTTTTTTTGAAGAATCAATACATCTGACTAAAGAGCTTCACCGTGTGGTAACAAGGGTTGCAACAACATGAGATTTATTTTTGATGCTGGAGTATTCTTATTGCAACATGGACCTTTATTCTCTGATCATTTTCATCAACATGGCCCTCCCTAGATTTGAGGTTTTTGAGGGGGAATATATCATACAAGGGGAATCGATCCATGAATGTGTTTTGGGTTTAAATGTTTCCACTATTTAGTTATTCTCTATGTTTTATCTTCATATCCACTTATCACTATTTATTTGACTAGAGTTTAAAAACACAGGTTTCAAGCTAGTGATTCCTTCTTTGGGAGAGTAGATGGATAAGGGAAAGAATGACAAGAGGGATCCCAATGTGAATGATGCAGTCACACTAATGAAACTGGACATTAGGGAATGTTAAACCATGGGGACCCAAAAGTTATTTGATGCTTTAATCCTCTAGGAGGATATCCTAATCTATATAGTTTGTTTGTATTATTTAGATATTATATAATTTCAGACATCACCATTCAATATTTGATATTAGAAAATACAATCTATAATGGAAAAGGACATAATTAATGCACCTTTGATTCTGAGATGACCAACCCATATAGATTTAAAATGAGTTCGATCCACGAGTAGGGGAAGAGGTAGAGGAATTTCACCTTATAAAGAAGGAAGCTAAATATATCTTCCTACAAATCGGTATATAGATCAATCCTACACTTTATGAGTTTAATTTTTCTAAAATATTATTGGAGTCCTCCCATATGTATGAGTTGGGTCTTGAAGTGATGGATGAATTTTAATTGGATTTTTCTATGGAGAATATATTAAGTCAGAAAAATGGGTCGATAAATATCTAATACATCATCAGTGAATTGTTTTTAGACCAGGTGATTCATTTTATTTGATACCTAGTCTATTGGATTCAAATTCCGAGGGTTGGGGGATGATTATAATTCACCACATTCACAATCATAGGTTCTTCAATGTTATTGGGTTTGTTTGGATTGGTTTTGACTCACTATCACTAAGAACTAGTCTATATTTGAGGGAAGCATAATGCTTTATAGAGATCAGTAAAATGATTCTTATTTTGAGGAGGTAATGTAACTATAATAGTTTATAATTACAACTATTTAATAAATCATACACCCCATAAACTGTTGATGAAAATGGGTGATTTGACCGAAGAAGAATCTCAGTTTGGGGAGTAGGAGACATAGGAATGATGTATTCAAGTGAAGCTAGAAGATATTTTCCTTCAAGTAGAAGATAAACTATTAGAACATTCTAGAATTCAGTAACTCAAATAATCCTTAGTAAAAAGGCTACATAAACTCAAATAGTATATCTTTGTGGTAGAGCCACATATGGCTGCATTGTATCTAAGGAGAGGTTCCAGTATTTTGATGAATCTTTTGATTTTTTATTAAGAAATATTAAGTATTTATTTTTTTATTTCCACTTTTCAAATATATTATATAAAATGAATTAATTAAATAGATAAGTAAAAAACTATAGGACCACAACTATCTTGAGAAATTTTAGAATAAGAGTCAAATAGAGGGTCATATAACTACATGAGTGTACTAGACATGTGTAATTTTTTTAGGGTAAAAATGTTACATCAACCACCAATGTAACATATGAATATTTTGGAATAGGATGATAAAATCTCAAGAATTGAATAAATTAAAAATATTATAAATGACATGTGTTGTACATCAAGCGTGTTGAAATTTAACTTTAGAAAATTGACATTGGAGATTGTGTCTTTGTGACTCCAATAGTCTAAACAAATGGGTGAAATAAAAAAATAGGTTGAGTATGACCATTTAACACATTACAAACATGGTTTTTTCTACCTTAGTACTAAAGATATCTCCCCCATGATGTTTACCGGAGATGGTTGTTGGGAATTTGGAGAGGTATTTCATCACCATAGGAGAGATTATTCAGGAAATTTGAGAATGGATCCTCAAGGGTCTGCAAATGGGATGGGATGACATCCTATAGATCATTGTCCTGAAAATTTAGTGGATCCCTTTTGGACATGAGATTGGATGGTGATCCAGGTCAGGGGACATAATGTCTTCTAGAGAAAGCTTAGGTTTCTCAAGATGTGTTCATGGATTATTAGTAAAATATTTTCTATTGTCAACCATATATTTAGTGGGATACTATACATATATAAGGCATGCAGGGTTATAATAAAAATGAAAATTACAAATGAGTGAGATACATGAGTAGAGAATTTAATCATTCTCCAACAAGGTGACTAATGATCTCAATGGATTATTTGTATAAAATAATATAGTTTTAAAAAAATATTTCAAAATATATTATGGACACACATTTTGGACCATATGTGAATTCCTTTTATGGTTACATATTAGTACCGAGGATGGGTATTTTATGGTCGTACAACATGGTCCGTTTGTTTCTAAAATTCTGGATCATAAAATATCATTTAGTTGTTTTATTTTAAATTCGTTAATAAAAAATCAGGTAAGTTCCATTTCATATCATTATATAAATAATTAAGGAACATTTGAGATATATTGTGGAATTATCAGGATAATGTGAATCCCAACATGGTTTTTGATGTCAAATTAATGGAAATATGACCTCATAGTTGAGTTCACATGGTTGATGTTATTTATACTAGTACTATTATCTATTTATATATATATATATAGATAATACAATAGACAAGTAGGATGAAATTCATGGGTTCTCTAGTTGATAAAATAACATCATAATCAACATGAATTAATGTAGGGAATCCTTACAAGAGAAAATCAAACAGAAATTATCACATAGATCTAAATCGTAAACAATGATGGGGGACCCATATATGATTTGGTGAGATATGGGGATCTACATTAGTTAATAATAAAACCAATGTTCAATGATGAAATTAGATGAGAGTGTATGCAAATTTCGTGTAGAAGGAATCTAGATATCACTAAATATCTCATAACATGGGAATCAATCCACAAATATTTATATATACATATGTAGTAAATTTCCATAAATGAAGGATGGGAATAGTTGGAGACTAAAGGAAAACAAGGGAATACCTATTGGGTGGGGATGAATAAATCATATCGTTTTTTCCAATATAAATAGAAATTTTAACTCAGTTTAAAATCATATCGATTTTTTTCATAATGTCAATCTTCGTTGAGTAAATGAAATGGGGCCATCCTGATCGTGATTGTGAGGGGACTTTTCTGAAACTCCTAAGCTCACATGATTCATTATTGGTGTGAAATTAAAGGGGAAATGAAATTATAATCAAGTCACATGAGATGTTCTCTATAATGATAGAGGGATTGAAATTGGATTATTTGTCAACCACTAAATGATTAATGGAAATTGGGGCATTGTAAGGGAAATATTCTATAAGGACCAAGAAGCCTTTCAATCTACTTACAATTATGATAGGTTGTTTTTGAGGAAGAGAATATATCACCAGATAAAATGGGAAAAGTTAAACATAAATTATTCCTTCTAGATTCAGAATTTAAATGGTGGATATATATGGAATTATAATGACCACTTCCAATATAAAACATAGGTTCCACTTCTATGAAATCATGAATAGAGGATAAAAATTTGGATTCGATGAGTGATCATTCCTTCCTAGAATATGGACAAAAGTATTTTGACTAACAATAATCTAGGTTGTGTACCCAAGACTAGAGGTGGTCCATTGGAATTTTATTCATTTAGCACATGGGATTTCATTTAGAAATGATATTCTAATGAGAAAATTAAATCTCTATTGACAAAAGGATTATAAATGAAGGGAAAATTTTCAATGATTTATAAGATTAATATAGGTATGGTCTGTCATGCATAAGGAATATTTGTGCATTAGACGGGGTTCATAGTGAACTAAACTCACAGAAGAGAATGGTACATATTTTGACCATTCCTTGGGCTTGAACCAATTTTACTTAATTATGTGGAATATAGAGTTAAATTTCAAAGACCATGGAGTAATTCCAATTTGAGGTCATGAAAATATGACCATTATGTGATATAAGTATGAGGTCATGAATCATGGACCTGAGGTGGGGATCTAGAAATCACTTGTCATAGGGAAAATCCAACATGATTATGATATCTCAATATCTAAATTAATGTATTATATAAAAAATACATGTATTTTATGTTCATTCTACTTCTACTAAAAGGTTGTGAATATTTTCCAAGATAGGGTAAAATAGACCGTTGTGTAATTTGAATGACTAATAGTGACATACATATTTTCTAGTGGAATGAAGATAATTTATAGTCAAGATTACTATATTAATGGTGGGGTTTTCTATGTGTAATATGGAGGGTAAAGTCCAAATTTGAATATGGAACTTTATTCCTCTATAGATAAATAAATAATAATCTGGATATATTCTTTATTATTTTTGGAACCCATGGATGTGACATTTTAATTCGTGTAACCCAGAACAAACAATGATTTTTATCATCATATGTAGGGGATTGGATGCAATATATTTTGAAGTTTTAGTTTAAGTACTATGGTTTAGAAAGGTGAATGAGTGAAACTCTCATTTTCCTAGGCGAATGGGTAAAAAAAGAACAACTAGACCTTATATGGTTTAGATGATAAGACCTAAAAAAATTCATTCCCAAAAGTGTCGAATATTTTTTCATATTAATAAATAGGGATGAATTACTGTGAATGGATTGGATTTTTCTTAGGTCACTATTTAGTTATTATCCACCCGATGATCCACTACATTTCTTGACTTACGAAATATAGATTCATTTTTACAAACTATTGAAGGACTAGATTTATTGTTACATAACATGGAAATAAAGGATGCTAGTGAATACAATGGAAATTAATTTGCAAACAACTAAATTATTCAACTAGAATGAGTGGGGGGAAATCACCACCTACAAGTGCCTTCACAACTACGATAGATCATTACCTAAATGGGGTGCATGTGGTTTATGGTCATCATACATGGAATAATGGTTAATATTCACTCATAAAAAGATAAAAAAGATAAAATTGAGGTGGAATGAAGAGTTTAAGTGGTGATATAAGTCGGGTAGGGGATGATTCATTATTTAAGGTTATCTAATAATGACTAATTTCAAGCGATAATTTAGGTTTTTATATATTGACTATGTTAATTCCTAGTTATGATCATGAAATCATACTATGGGAAATGGAGAAGAGTTGGAACATTTTATTGTAAAACCCAACATGAATTGGATTTACCAATTCCAATATCAAAATATTTTCCTGAAAAAAGAACATTGTTTATGGTCATGAGTTCATGCCCATGATAGAGATCAAATATTTTGTATATTGATCTTGTCATAACATTGAATTGAAACATAAGAATGAATCAGAACCTAAAAAAAGTGATGAAAAGTTACAAGAATGGGGGAAGGTGATGTGGGACTTATAGATAATCATGAGATAAGATATCCAGTTGTAAATGTATAACATTTGATACAATATTTATATATTATAGATAATATTTTATAAATATATATTACTTACTGAATATGGGTGAGGAAGGAATGGGTTCTACGGTTAAAAATATGGGTTTAAATATGATTTTTTTAAAATTATCAACACCATGAGGTATTGGGGAATGGAAAAGAAATATATATCTTAGAATAGAATGATATATTTTGAGTTTATGATGTCTCCCAAAAGATACTAATGAAGCCCTTGATTTTTCTAATGATAATGTGGTAGAGAATATAAATTAAAAGGGGTAATCCACTTTGGTGAGTACCCAAAATATCTAAATATTTCTTGTAATTTGAAAAGTATTATACCATATAGGTTAACATTATATTGAATAATAACTGTTCATGTTTTTTTACATTGTATGATGAGGATAAAGCAGTTGTGTGGTATAATGAAATAAAAGTATGACTATGAGGGTGTGATGTTGTCTATGCAGTATGAATGAACAAATTAATATCTACCTAGGATTAAATCTTAGTGAAACACCTACAATCTCATAGGGGGTGTAATGAGATGTGTAGTTTAATGGTTTTTCTTCAGGACTATGTAGGTACCCTGATTTTGTATATGTTTTTCAATAATAATGTTGAAGATAAATCATCTAAAACCTATAATCCAATAAAATTCACACTAAATGTGGTAAATAAATAGTGGAGTATGATCATCCCTGGCATATGGGAGTGCAAAAAATGAGATAATGAATTATGGTTAGAATGTGACATTTACTATCAAATAGTCTCGTGTAATGGAAAGTGGACTGGGAAAAAAACACACATGACTTACTTTCTCAAACATCGTTCATTGATAGGTGAAGGGGTACCAACAATTGAATTACAATTCCACTATAAAATTATTTGGAGGTCCGGATGTAAATATTGAATTTTGAAAATTTGAATACCAATGAATTGTAAAAATGGGTTGGTTATGACTTCCAAAAATGTATTAAAAATGCAGGTTAAACTAAATCATTATCATATATAGGGGGAAAATTAGGTTCAACAGTGGCCATGCATTTCAAACACTAAACATATCCCATTAATTACATCATGTATTATGGTCATGTACAATGGATAAGAGGAATTACATTAGCGCATTGTTCTATAACTATATAAGAGTTCTACTGTATATAGAAGAATTACGGGATCTAATTTGAGGATAACAAGATGTGTAAATCTTACCTAAATATAATGTTTGGGTAGAGTTGAATAGTCTATGAGTAATCCCATTATTCATTGAACACATCATATGCTTTTCTAAATAAAATCCATGATCATGCTATTCTACCAAGATGAACTTCGTCCCATTGTCAGATGAGGATACAAAACTCATTAGAATGGAGTTTTTCTTTAACAAAATGTGATAGAGATGAGATGATAATAATGTATTGGGAAACGATATGAGATATGGGAATTATTATATATCAAATTAAATGGGAATCAAACTACATTAAGTTATTGTGGAATGGTGGGGTATAATACCAAAACCAAAGGGGTAATATCCTTTTATGAATATATGATAACCCACCCATATAGTTTAGTTATGATATAGAAATATTTCATCTACATAGATAATCGATATACAACTAGGTCAAATGTTTTCTTAGTTTAACATATTATAACGAGGATGTAGATTAGATTTTTTATTGTTGTATAATGAGCATATTAGGATATGATTTTATTGTCGTATTTCTAGGATAATATGTTAAGCGGTTTAGGGTAATTATATAAGTAAATATTTGAAATAATTTATATTATTATGACATAAACTATTATTATGATTATTTATAACATATAGTATGGATATATATCAAATAGAGTATGTTATACAGAATGGAATTCAATTATGATGTTTAATATCATGGTCGTTGGGCCGAAGAAGTTATGTAGTTTAAAATATTATTACCATGGCCATGACCACAGTCTAAAAATGTATGAAGATGATGTGATACTATTTAGTTTATCTTCATTAATCTGTATCACATTATTATATGTGAAGGCCTTGAACATAACTTTTTCAGAAAAAATTCATTAGTGGGAGGTGTGATATGCACCCCATCTAGGTTTTTATGTGAGTATGTACTTTTGGAGTAATCCATAGGGATGGTAATGGTGTAATACTTCTTGGGATATAGAATATGATTCATTATTTCTGGTATCATTAGTTTTAACAATTGTAGAAGCATATTACAATGGATGAATGAGTGGATTCTGACCTTACTATCAAATGCTTTGGCCACTCTGTTATGATGGGACTTGAGGATGTTTAATGATATAATCTTATTCTCCTCAAGGGACTCTATTTTAGAATAATGGACATGATGCATTCTATCTAGAGTCAATTGATGTTATAAATTAATTCAGAACATTTCCAGTTAGACCTAAAATGAAAAAACAGCTTCTATTCCTTATATCAAGGAGTAATGGGTCTCTTAGGTTGATGTATGAGTAATTTTCATATATTCTCATAGGGGTTTTCATATAATTCGAAGAAAAATATTCATTTCATTCACCACTAAATGATATAATTTTTTATATATGTCTTTTTTAATTCAATTACCTATCCATTCCCAATTGCATAGTAGAGGGATATTTTTTTGGACAAGATATTTTATTTAGTATATATCTTATATTACACAATGGTTTGAAAGATTTTCACAATTAATATTAGAATAATTTAATGGATCTCAAATTAATCAATGAATTTTGATATTTGAAACTCAATTTTGGGCCTTTCCTCAACCTTTATGAGTGGAATGGCCTCAACCGATATTTAAAATAAACCAATGGATTTAAGAGTTTATAGGTATCGTTATGTTGTCAATAGTCTGTAAGGGCCCATGAAATTAATTACTCATATAGATAACAGAGAAGATTAATTGGTATTTTAGGCATGTTATGATGGACTATGCGAAATATTTGGTATGAATTTATCATAAATGAAACATCTTAGTGAATTCAATGTATTAAAAATCATGGTTACACTAAAGTATCTGAATCATTTTCCCAGATAAGAGATACAGAATTTGGGATGGCAATCCTGGCATGAACTATAATAAACCTCTAATGAGACTTGTGTAATTTGATTTCCCTGATTCAAATAAAAAAATGATCCAATTTATGTTTCATCTATGATGGATTTACACTAGGTTTTATCCATTATAGTGGAAAGAAATTCGTTCAGCTAGCGGAATCTCTCTTTCCCCCACTCAACTGGACATTTATGTTCTCTACTAGAGATACTCAGTATAATAATTCATTCAACTAGATTAATTTTTTAGTTGGGGTATCTGATGATGCTTCCAATGAATAGATGATTGAAATAATTTTCTAATTTTTCTTTCCTCATCAAAAATGAATAAGGTCCCCAATTTTTTATATCTCATTTGGATGACCAATTATACCTAGTAATGCACTATGAGTGATGTGACTATGCATTCTAAGTCATTCACATAACCATTTCTAGAAGAGGGACACATGATTCACATTTTAATAATATGGAAAATGATTAATTAAATCATGGGATCACTCAAATAAGGGGTTATTTTCCTATTTTTTGTCATTATTATCTCTATAGTGATTCTTGATACATATCTCAAAGTCACCTATATTGGTATCCTATTAAAAATCAATATTGAAAAAAATATCATGATTTATGATATTGGTTTTGACCTACAATTGTTGTTGATCCATCCCTCTTGAGGAATGAATGAATTTGGAATGATGGAAATAAATGGAGTGATTATAACATCCCAAAGGCTATCTTGGTTATAGTGAGTTATTGAACATTCTCCTAAGTAGGATTTAGGAGGTACTACTAAAGTACATGTACTGACATAATGGTACATGATCGACTAAGATAATGACCTTATCGTGGATGTTGTTGTTGAGGGGAAAATCCTCAATGATAGTGTTTGTGTTTAGAAAATATTCCTTCCCTTTAAATTTTTAAAACAATCTAACGTATGAACGTGATGTTGAACTACATAATTTTCACAGACCCACCATGATAGTTATTTAGTAAACATAGGGTGGTTGAGTGTATAATTTAACGGGTCAATATGGTTGATCAACTAAAACTCATAATTTTTTAGATAATAATAATGTTTCTAGACAATGAAAATCAATTAAATGTAGTTCATATCAACAATAGAATATCTAGTCCCATTTATAAAAAACGTGGATCTATGATACATCTAACTGTTTTTTTTATTCTTAGATTGTAATAGGAAACATAAGGATAAATACCAGTTGGTTACATAAATGAAAAAAAGGATTAATTTAGGGGGGTGGAAGGATAACTACATGAAATGAAATATAATAATTTCTATCATCAAAAAAATATTTATAGCATTGATTTGCGATTTCATTATTCATTATTAAAGAAAATTGCATCAATTTTCTAATTAAATTTTCAAAAAATAGATAATGTAGGCTATATTGAATGGGTGTTCTCGTTACTATTTTGGATTTCATGGAAAATAATTCCAAGGATGGAATTATTATTATATTGGAAGATCTTGATTTGTTTATATTAGATAATGAAATCAATAAATTTCCCATTAGTAACTATGAATGCACACTTCATGTTGATCATCATAAATTGGTGGTGTAGAAAAATAATTAAACTATTTGAATATATTTGAGGTGGTCTATCCCTGGTTGTATTTTACAAAAAATTCATTCTTTAATAACATTACAATATTTCTATAAATGTCACTAATAATATGATCAATGAATTGTTGAATGGTTGTTCTAGAATTATTCATGATAAATGGAGTTCGACTATAGTTGTAGGTTCCATAGAAATCCTAAAATAAATTAGTCACATAATGTTTTGGTTTCAATAGGATAATATTGTACCTAAAATAACTATTTATTAAGGTTTATTATTTTTTTAAAAATAGTTTCTTCAATATGAAAATATTTGAAAAAGATAATGAATTCATACATTGGGAAATTTCTATTGAGGTATTGAATGTTCTTAATGGCTACTATTTTATTTTTATAATTAATGACATGAAATTTTTTTCCATCTACTAGGGATATTGTACATTCCTAATGACTATTTCCATTAAAAACATAACAACATTGGCCTCAATCATGGAACCATCATAGGGATACATCAATGAAGTTACCTCCAAGAATCTGTGGTGTTTAACTGGATATACACCAGAAAATATGAGTAAATGTATATTATTACATGGTATATAGTCATATATCCATGAAAATACTGCATAATATTGTTTTAGTGATACAAATACTACTTTTTGTCAATTAGTAAGTTGGAATTTATCAATTTCAATGCTGGTCCATCCTTGTTACTAAGGTTCACCTGAATTAACTCATCAATGGTGGTGGAGAATATATCATTAAAGGTAGAAATATCTTCATCCTAGTATGGATCTTCATTATTTTGAGGACTTTATGGAGTATATGACTCTTATTACACATTATAATGTGAGTTGGAATCATCTTACTATGTGAGGGAAAAACATCATAAGAAAAATCATGAAAATATGATAAAATAGAGGCAAAAAAGGTTGAGGTTGAGGCATTATTATTATATGGTCACCATTAGTATGGTCCATCCTTGATATCAAAATAATTTTCAGTTATCAACTATTAATAGAAAAAAAATCTCTCTGGTAGAAATGATGGAGACACCAACCATCATTCATTGTTTGAACCTTCCCATATGTAGCATGAAATGTTCCCAGATCCCTAAAGATACATGTATTTCAAAATAATTGGATTTGATACATGTTAACTCCATAATCTTGGGATTAATGAAATTTTTCATGATCCCATGATTTATTTCTTCCAGATGATAAATTAGTAGGATGAAGAAAATTTTTATGTCATTCGTTGGATATGTTGTGGTAGTTTTAATATAAATTGGATTAATATTTCACTCAGTCTCTTTAACCGTTAGTTTCCATTACAATATCATTTGTTAACCCATATGAATGCACATATATTCATATAATTAAAAGTATTCATCAGCTCTATGGTACACCATAGTGTGACCATTTAGTGATTATTTAAGGGACTTGTGATTAAAAAATGGGATGACTACATGCAAGGGGAGCTAGGGCCTTCCCATTAGATTGTTGAATGTTCTATCTTGTGATATAATTTTGAATTTACTATTAAAAAAATATTAATTTATTTTATGGATTATACCAAATGATTTTGGTTGTACCCTCTCACTTAATTGATTTGTAGGTTATATGATAATTGGATGGTATCTTTGTAACCTAGATTATAGAGCGTCAGAGATGGTAAATGATTGATCTAAAAAGTCTATGTTCCCTAAACACTAGAAGAAACACACAAAAATTTATTATTATTTATATAAAGGAGGGTAATAATTTACCCTTTTTGATTTTACCCTCATCCACCTTATAGAAAGATAATATTTCTAAAATTACACATTAATAGATTCTTCAACATGGTATTTTTTAGCAAAAAAAAGAAATTTTGATTCAAACATGAAGAAACTATTCCAATCCTCAATTAAGGTCTGACACACATTCCTTGATATGTGGAGTGAATAAAAGACCAAGAATTATGTCTGGATTTAGATGATTTTCATAAGAACCTCATACATATATTTAATGGAATTTTCCCCTAATGTTGTTTCTACATAATAGAATATTGAGATGGTATACTGAGATGAGGCAAAATGCATGATTTCTATATTCCAATATAATATATTTGTAGTTGGACAGATCTTAATATTATTGAATGCATATGGTTGAGAAAAAACATATACCAAAAAATGGTTGTGGATCCAAACCAAATTTTATTTCAATGTATTTATCGAATTTATGAGATTTTTAAAGAACCTATATTATGGTATAAATAATGTACAAAATATTTTTGCTTAGTCCAAGAGTTTGGGTGGAATTTATTTGATAAGAAGAAAATGATTTTGATATAATGAATTATTGATTAAGTATTTCTTTCTTAATTTTATATATATATATATATATAATGCTTTATAATGTTAATCTTTCATATAATTTGGATTGGATGATTTCCAATGGAATGATTTCATCAAACGATGTTTATGTTGCATTGGAAATAAATATGATGTGAATATACAACGTCCATGATGTTATATTAGATATATATTTTCACTAATATAATATAAGAATTTTTTTATCTTAAAATGATCCAAAACCATTTTTATACAATGATATTTGTGATTATAGATTATTTTGTTTGATGAAAGAATATTTGAATAGAAAATAGATAGAAATTTTATAGAATCCACTTATGAGGTTAGATTGGAACAATATGAGTATGAAGTATAATAAATGATGATAACAAGTCCATCAGATATGGTTTTATGAAATACATTAGATACTAGTTTATGAATTAAAATATTTTATGAATTTTACTTATAAATGGGTATGAAATGGAGAAGTTCTATTTAATCAATCTTGTTGATAGGGGAGGATTGAAAAGAAATCATTATAAATCTCAAAATTACTCATAAACAATAAAATGGAGATAAATACATATGTGTGGTATATATAGAGTGAATATTTCATATTTATAAATGATAGATGAAGGGATAATTTTAGGAAAAAAGATTTAAAATGTAAACCAAATGTAATATGGATGTTTGAAGATATCTCTTATCTTACGTCTACAATAATGTTTCACATGTAAATACAATACATGATAATCAAATTAGAATAATTAATTAATTAGTATATAACCTATTCCATATTTAATTAATTTATAATGATATTATTGAGTTTATTTATGACAATTTTGATGAGTTATGAAGATCAATTTCATAGATCCAGGAGTATACGTTAATTGGTTTCATGAATATTTAACTTCTATATATATATATGAAATTCTTATATAATGGTAACAAAAAAATATAAGTGAAATGAAATGCAATTAATGAATTTCCATATTATTAGATTTTTCAATTTATCTTTTTTATGACATGATAATGGAGCAATAGATAAATCCATAATGATAAATGTTTAGTATATTACAATGTTTTTCGATCATCATGATCAAGTTTTTAAGTTATTATTATTTCTATATATTAGTTCTAGATACTGATATATGTTATAATACACATAAAATTTTCTTATTGAACCATAATAATTGTTCTAGGACTAGCCATAAAGCTGTATATAGAATAAAAAAGTATCATTATCCTTCGAGATGGAAAACTATCATAATTCAAAAATGGATTTGTTTCATGGATTAAAAGTTGTTAAGAAATTAGGTGGAGAGAATATATTCCATTAGAGAAATTAAATTACATTATATAACTTATACATAACTTACTATGCCTTTATGGGTGAAGGATATCAGTGGAAGGTAGAAGGGAAAAAATTAAGAGATATGGTTTTTGAATGTAACATATTGAATATCACTGCCTTGAGAGATCACTTAAGGAGGCCTAAATTTTTATTTTGGTGAGATAAAAACAATTTTATGTAGGGATATTGGATATGAGTGTATTTTTAAGATATTGGGGAGATTATAGAGGCTTGTAAGGAGGGGTGAGAAGGGGTTGTAAAGAGTAGTATTTATATGGTTGGGAAGGGTTGTTTTTTGATATTTCCAAAAACATTAAATTATAATAATTTTATTTTATCTTAAATAAACAAATGGAAATTGATTTAAAGATAATAAATAAAAATATTTTAATCTCAACATATTTTAAAATTTATATATTTTTTGTATTATTTCATACTATTTCAATTTGATTAACCATTAACTCATCTATTTTAATTTAATTTATGGTAACAAAATATTAAATTTTAAATGGTTTTCAAATTTTATTATATGGTTTTTATTTTACATAAATTAAATTTATCAAATTATAGAAATTTTAACAATAAAATTCTATTTTTACCAATTTTATGAATTTTATATAATTTATTAAATTAATATTTTTATAAAATATCAGCAGTATTAATTTGTAAAGTATTCATTATTATGACTGTTAGAAAATTCATAAATGAATGTTAAATTCGAAAAAAATGAATAAGGATATATCATATAATAATTATTTATAAAATTAGTGGAGAACATTAATTGATTCATATTATATTTATTTTAATATTTTTAATTTCAATTATTTTATATTTTAATTAATAAAAAAATTAGTACAACATTGTTATATACACATTTAAGGGGATTATTCTATCCCAAAAAATTATAAATATATGATCATATATTAGTTAAATACGTTATATTTCATGAGATGTTTTATAATTTAATATAAAACCTAGTTAACTATATATAAAATTTATTATACTTATAAAAAGAAAGACCCTGATATTTTGACACATTCCATTATTTTATTAAAATATGTGTCAATATGAAAAAACTTTTTCCATTAAATAATTCAATGTATATGCATAGGTATTTAGGGTAAAATTCTATTCATTGAATATTTTTTTGAAAAGTTGTAGTGTAATTTTATAATCCTTATCAAAGTATATTTTACACTTAATTACCCAATTTACCATTATCCATGGTAATTTTTTTCCATGGATATAATTTATATTGAATGAATATAAAAGGGGAATACTTTTTAAATTTAGATATCCAGATTTGAAATATTTATTCTAATTTTCAATATTCTAGACACATAAGTTGTAGTATTAAAATTAAATTTACATAAAAATGTGCAATAGAAAATTGTTTTCCTGATGAAGTCATTATAAAATATATAATGGTTTTATATTATATTCATGATTTAATTCCATTTAAAAAACTGTCATTTGAATATTTTAAATGATGTTTAACAATTAAAAATTGAAAGTAAAATCAAAACACAATTTGAAAAATTCAATAAAAATTAAAAATAAAATGTTTTATAATAAAAATATACATTTTTTCACTATTTAAAATGAAACCTATTATAAATATTCCAAAATTTTACCCCAAGTGAATTTTATCATTTTTTGATAAAAATATTAATATTATTATATCAAATAAAATTTATAAATGTGTCATAATATATTTTTAAAACATGTTTTCCTTCAATTGGTAGAAATACATCTTTTATTATGTGTGAATTTATTTTTTTATATCATGTCTTGAGAACACATTAGATGAATGTTAAAAATTATTTTGAATTATATATATATATATATATTTAATAAAATGAAAAAAGATCAACTTTTTTAGTAATTGGTATTATAAAACCTTATGTTCATTTGAATATATTTTAATAATTTTTGTTTATTTTCAAAAGGTTTTTATTTTAATTTAAAATTTATTTACCACATCTGAAAGAAATATTTTATAATTTGGATAATCATTTTTATACAATTAATTTTATCATCTATGTTATAATTATAAAATTAAAATAATTTTATTTCATTGTTTGGTTAAGACCAATGATTCATGAAACACAAGCTACAGAAGTAATTAAATGATATAAAGAGAAATATTTCTTAAAATATATGTGTTCAACATCTTTTCACCCTTATTAAATTTCATCCTAAAAAATATCATGAAAATAGTTGAGGGAGCATCTCTTTCAGTCTTCATTCTAGTTTCTATTTCAACTCTTCATATTTATGGTTCCTCCATATTACTCTAATCAGGTAATCAATCTTACTAGTAGAACATTATATCAATGGTTGAAGATATTAACAGGTTTCCCCTCATAAGAGTTATCATTATATTAATTCACCACTTCTAGGTTTAAGACACATTAGGAATTAGGTATGCACTTACTCAAGTATCATTAATGGAGAACATCATTAACATGATCCATACATGGGGGAAGATAAACCCATTAGGATAGTACACTTATGAAATCAAGGATCTCAAAGGAGACAATATACCTTCGTCTAAGCATAAATTTCTTTTAAACAATATGATTCTCTTCTATCCTGATATATTTTAGGAAAACAATATCTCTAAAAAACACCAAGTCCTTTTGGCAGTGTCACGTTAACTCTTTTTCTTACCCTAATCCGCTTTGATATGATGTTTGATGGCTTGAACCTTATCTGTCATCTCTTTCACAAGATCATGTCTAGAAATATTTCATTCCCCATCTTCATCCTGGAATGTTAGATTTGTATAGTGCTTCCCATATATAGATTTCAAGTGAGCTATTTGAATAATCGATTGAGATCTACTTTTATATGGGAACTAAAAAATGTGAGCTGTTGATACCATCCAAATTTGATTTACATTGAGTTGGAATATAGAATTGTTTTCATGAATATGAAGAGTTCTTTTAGATTGTCCATCACATTCGGGGTGATATGGCATACTAACATCCATCTCAGTTCTAAAATCATGCTGAAAAATTCTATAGATATTTGATTCTATATTTGGTTATCTATCTGAGATAATCGAAAGAGGAATCCCATACAACCTTACATCTCCTATCATATATATATTTATATATTGAAATGATTTTCAAGAGATTAATATTTCCAAATATAAATAAAGATTTCAGTATTTGTATGTTGATCCACTATAACCCATATCACATTATTTCCTTTGGATATCCTTGAAAGACCAGTTATAAAGTAAATAGTGACATTCCCCCATATAAAAATGTGTAAATACAATGGTCGGATAACCAAAATGTACTTCTGTAACTCCACTCTAACATTAGAAGATATTAAAAAATGATATATACTCTAAAATATCATTCTTCATGTTTTCCCACTAGAAATTTACTTGAATATCGCAGTATGTATTTGTACATTTATGATGGATAGAGAGTAGTTAAATAAGTGTGTTATCTAATATATAAATCTATATCTCTAAGTGGAAAAGTCACAAGAATACCCATTCCAAATTAAATATCACCATCATCATCAATGTGCAACTCATGTAACCTCCCTTTTATTGAGGATTTATCCTTTTTTGAATCTCAATATCATTCCTTTATGCCTCATTAATCATCTTAGGGATTGATAGTTGGAAAATAATTTATTAAGGGTATGATTTATCCCCTCCCATTAATATTTTCAATCCAATCATTTTAATATCCATGATGATAGGGTCATTCTCAATCGGAATCATCAATAGAGTATACACCTCTTTTCATTAAGAGCATCAACTACCATATTTATCTTTCGATTATGGATTTGAATAGTACATTCATAATCTATTACTATCTATAACAATATTATTTTACACATGATAATCTCATTCTCTCTAAATATATATCCTTGGATCTTATTATCATTATATATCTCACACTTCTCCCTATAACGATAATGGAACCATATTTTAAATGTGAAGATCATGTACACCAACTGTAGATCATATGTGGGATTCTTTTTATCTTGGAATTATATCTAACATGAGTATTTGGATATCATTTTATCATTTTTCATATGTAAAAACACTACTCTATTCATTTAAGCATCATTTTAAACAAAAAAAGGTTCTTCGTTTTTAAGTAGTGTTAGTATTGGTGCAACGATAAACCTCTTTTTTATCTATTTGAAGTAATCTCTACATTCACTAGTTTAAAAAAACATTACTACCTTTCTAGTAATATTGGATAGTTGGTTTAAAAATAATTAGTATTAATTAATTATTCTTCATTAATGCCATGATTTACCATGGAATATAATAATATCGGCTACAGATGCAAGTAATGGCCATTAATCAATTGCCTTTATCATTGAAGGGTTTACACATATCACTTTAGTGGTGATTACCTATCCCCAAAATTGTACTTACATCATTGAAAACCCACATTTTCAAAACATTAAATATAGTTTCATCCATCACCTATTTCCATAGTATTGAAATGTTTCTCAAGTTCTTCCATGATTATAGAGTATATTAGAATAACTTCAATAAAATCCAGCACAAATTTGAAATAGTGATTATTTAATACTATATTCTTCAAGTTCATGAATAATTATATAGGTTTACAGATCCCAATTGGGATAAATATAAATTAATATTTTTCTTACTTTATTTGACAGTTTTCATTGGGAATATCTTCCTTCCTCACCATTAATTGGTGATATCCTAACTAAATTTCTATGATAGACAAATACATATCTCCAAGCTGTTTATCAAATATGTCATCTATCTGATGTAGGGGATAATTTTTCGTAAATATAATTTTCTTGAGTTCAGGATATTCAATTTATATGTTCATTTATCCATCCCTCATCATGAATAATACGACCGGAATACCCCATGGTAATGTAGTAGGGAATATGAAAACCTTATCTTGATTCACTGGTAATTTATTATTAAATTATTCCAAATAAATGGTGAAAATTCAATATGTTGTATTTTATATGAGTATATATCTATGTATAAGATCATTTGAGAACTCAAACTCCTGTTCAAGAGGATGACCATGAAAATATTCAGGGAACTCATCAATGTGGTTCCATATAATGCTTATGTCCTCAAGAATGATTGTTTCCTTTGTCTTCGTAATTGGAGAAAAATATGTTGAATCGTAAAGAAATAATATCAGAACATTAGATGATTATTATTAAAAAGATAATCATCCTTATCCTTAACCATTTATAAAATTGTGGTGGGGTGCCTTAGGATGTAAAGAGTGATCTCCCTCTCTCAATAGTTGATATTGTCCTTTTATAATGACAGACAATCCATTTCCA
This sequence comes from Viscum album, assembly GCA_963277665.1. Taxonomy (NCBI): domain Eukaryota; kingdom Viridiplantae; phylum Streptophyta; class Magnoliopsida; order Santalales; family Viscaceae; genus Viscum; species Viscum album. Next base: position 518,869,157 of record OY728139.1, read on the forward strand.
ATATGACGTAAAACTCTACCAATGGAAGTAACGTAATATCCCAAGTAAATAAAGGATAATACATTTTAATATTTATTAATATTTTTGAGTTAATAATTAATTTTACATGAAATATAATTCTATTGTTATATGGTGTACCCAAAACACTACAACTAGTTTCTTTGAGATCTTATGTTGCACACAACGTTGGGTCATACTAAAAAATAATAATATAATATTATTTTAAATGTTAGTTAATTCCTAGCCCATTTATTGGAAGGAATGAATAGATGTATCCATATTATGATTAAACATGTCTCTCAAAAGTTTTTAAATTTATCCAATTATAGTTTTAGGCATAAATTGTGAATGAATTTAATTTTAAACAAAAATACTCTAATATTCATTAAAAGGATGATTTACAACCTTTTGATGGTAAGCCAGTTTTAAATCTTGTTTTTTTCAACTATTATTTGTTCTATTTGAGAAAAGAAAATAAATATTTTTTATTAGGACATCTAAATTTACTTTGGGTAATTTTTGGGTAATTTTCTGATAAAAATAATTTCTTAAAGAATAATGAAAATATTGTTTTTTAATTCAAAAATACCTTCTAATATAATTTATTTATATGGATAGATAATATTTTTAAATGGTTTTAATATGTAATTATATTATATTATTACCATTTATTCCAATTTCAGTTAATTGAAGTATTTTTACAATGAAATAGGATATAAACAAGTGTCAATATTTTCATAGTTATTATTTCTTAAAAACTTGCTTATTGTATTGACAATAGGAATTAATTTGAAATAAATTAAAGAAACTTATATGATTTGAATTTGGTAAATTAGATATCATTTATGAATTTGGAATATAAACTATACTTGATGATGATTTGTTTTGTATTATTCTGAAAACCATCAATTTTTTATGAATAATGACAACACTAAGTATTAGTTAAAAAAACCGATGTTTTCATTTAAATGAAATTTTACAGCTTATGTGAATTGAATTTCAAAAATCCAAAAGAAATGGATGTAATCATTATGTAAAATTTTGTTATATAAGATGAAATTAATTTTTTGGTGAATCGTAACATTTTGACTTTTGTTTACCGCGTTTAAAGGTAAATAGTTAAATTCATCATAAAAATAATATTTTAATAATATAAAATTACATTAAAAATTGTACTAAACTTATTAGATGAGTCATGGAGGACCCATATAACCATTTGGTGAGATATTTGGACTTTTATAAAAATTTGCGTATAATAATGACATTAATAACGTTTTATTTAATGTAAAAAAATCTCATAAACATGTATTATTTTGCTAAAACAATATTAATGTGGGGTTATATAATTGATATATTTGAATATAAACATTCATTAGAAATATATAAATATTTCATACTTGATTGTATGTTTTTTAATTTTTGACGACAAATAAATAAAATTATTTATGACATAGTAAGGATGTAGTGTTTACCTAATTAATGAATGATTTAAATAAATACCATTATAAAAATCATGAAAATATGATAAAATAGAGGCAAAAAAGGTTGAGGTTGAGGCATTATTATTATATGGTCACCATTAGTATGGTCCATCCTTGATATCAAAATAATTTTCAGTTATCAACTATTAATAGAAAAAAAATCTCTCTGGTAGAAATGATGGAGACACCAACCATCATTCATTGTTTGAACCTTCCCATATGTAGCATGAAATGTTCCCAGATCCCTAAAGATACATGTATTTCAAAATAATTGGATTTGATACATGTTAACTCCATAATCTTGGGATTAATGAAATTTTTCATGATCCCATGATTTATTTCTTCCAGATGATAAATTAGTAGGATGAAGAAAATTTTTATGTCATTCGTTGGATATGTTGTGGTAGTTTTAATATAAATTGGATTAATATTTCACTCAGTCTCTTTAACCGTTAGTTTCCATTACAATATCATTTGTTAACCCATATGAATGCACATATATTCATATAATTAAAAGTATTCATCATCTCTATGGTACACCATAGTGTGACCATTTAGTGATTATTTAAGGGACTTGTGATTAAAAAATGGGATGACTACATGCAAGGGGAGCTAGGGCCTTCCCATTAGATTGTTGAATGTTCTATCTTGTGATATAATTTTGAATTTACTATTAAAAAAATATTAATTTATTTTATGGATTATACCAAATGATTTTGGTTGTACCCTCTCACTTAATTGATTTGTAGGTTATATGATAATTGGATGGTATCTTTGTAACCTAGATTATAGAGCGTCAGAGATGGTAAATGATTGATCTAAAAAGTCTATGTTCCCTAAACACTAGAAGAAACACACAAAAATTTATTATTATTTATATAAAGGAGGGTAATAATTTACCCTTTTTGATTTTACCCTCATCCACCTTATAGAAAGATAATATTTCTAAAATTACACATTAATAGATTCTTCAACATGGTATTTTTTAGCAAAAAAAAGAAATTTTGATTCAAACATGAAGAAACTATTCCAATCCTCAATTAAGGTCTGACACACATTCCTTGATATGTGGAGTGAATAAAAGACCAAGAATTAAGTCTGGATTTAGATGATTTTCATAAGAACCTCATACATATATGTAATGGAATTTTCCCCTAATGTTGTTTCTACATAATAGAATATTGGGATGGTATACTGAGATGAGGCAAAATGCATGATTTCTATATTCCAATATAATATATTTGTAGTTGGACAGATCTGAATATTATTGAATGCATATGGTTGAGAAAAAACATATACCAAAAAATGGTTGTGGATCCAAACCAAATTTTATTTCAATGTATTTATCGAATTTATGAGATTATTAAAGAACCTATATTATGGTATAAATAATGTACAAAATATTTTTGTTTAGTCCAAGAGTTTGGGTGGAATTTATTTGATAAGAAGAAAATGATTTTGATATAATGAATTATTGATTAAGTATTTCTTTCTTAATTATATATATATATATATATATATAATGCTTTATAATGTTAATCTTTCATATAATTTGGATTGGATGATTTCCAATGGAATGATTTCATCAAACGATGTTTATGTTGCATTGGAAATAAATATGATGTGAATATACAACGTCCATGATGTTATATTAGATATATATTTTCACTAATATAATATAAGAATTTTTTTATCTTAAAATGATCCAAAACCATTTTTATACAATGATATTTGTGATTATAGATTATTTTGTTTGATGAAAGAATATTTGAATAGAAAATAGATAGAAATTTTATAGAATCCACTTATGAGGTTAGATTGGAACAATATGAGTATGAAGTATAATAAATGATGATAACAAGTCCATCAGATATGGTTTTATGAAATACATTAGATACTAGTTTATGAATTAAAATATTTTATGAATTTTACTTATAAATGGGTATGAAATGGAGAAGTTCTATTTAATCAATCTTGTTAATAGGGGAGGATTGAAAAGAAATCATTATAAATCTCAAAATTACTCATAAACAATAAAATGGAGATAAATACATATGTGTGGTATATATAGAGTGAATATTTCATATTTATAAATGATAGATGAAGGGATAATTTTAGGAAAAAAGATTTAAAATGTAAACCAAATGTAATATGGATGTTTGAAGATATCTCTTATCTTACGTCTACAATAATGTTTCACATGTAAATACAATACATGATAATCAAATTAGAATAATTAATTAATTAGTATATAACCTATTCAATATTTAATTAATTTATAATGATATTATTGAGTTTATTTATGACAATTTTGATGAGTTATGAAGATCAATTTCATAGATCCAGGAGTATACGTTAATTGGTTTCATGAATATTTAACTTCTATACATATATATGAAATTCTTATATAATGGTAACAAAAAAATATAAGTGAAATGAAATGCAATTAATGAATTTCCATATTATTAGATTTTTCAATTTATCTTTTTTATGACATGATAATGGATCAATAGATAAATCCATAATGATAAATGTTTAGTATATTACAATGTTTTTCGATCATCATGATCATGTTTTTAAGTTATTATTATTTCTATATATTAGTTCTAGATACTGATATATGTTATAATACACATAAAATTTTCTTATTGAACCATAATAATTGTTTTAGGACTAGCCATAAAGCTGTATATAGAATAAAAAAGTATCATTATCCTTCGAGATGGAAAACTATCATAATTCAAAAATGGATTTGTTTCATGGATTAAAAGTTGTTAAGAAATTAGGTGGAGAGAATATATTCCATTAGAGAAATTAAATTACATTATATAACTTATACATAACTTACTATGCCTTTATGGGTGAAGGATATCAGTGGAAGGTAGAAGGGAAAAAATTAAGAGATATGGTTTTTGAATGTAACATATTGAATATCACTGCCTTGAGAGATCACTTAAGGAGGCCTAAATTTTTATTTTGGTGAGATAAAAACAATTTTATGTAGGGATATTGGATATGAGTGTATTTTTAAGATATTGGGGAGATTATAGAGGCTTGTAAGGAGGGGTGAGAAGGGGTTGTAAAGAGTAGTATTTATATGGTTGGGAAGGGTTGTTTTTTGATATTTCCAAAAACATTAAATTATAATAATTTTATTTTCTCTTAAATAAACAAATGGAAATTGATTTAAAGATAATAAATAAAAATATTTTAATCTCAACATATTTTAAAATTTATATATTTTTTGTATTATTTCATACTATTTCAATTTGATTAACCATTAACTCATCTATTTTAATTTAATTTATGGTAACAAAATATTAAATTTTAAATGGTTTTCAAATTTTATTATATGGTTTTTATTTTACATAAATTAAATTTATCAAATTATAGAAATTTTAACAATAAAATTCTATTTTTACCAATTTTATGAATTTTATATAATTTATTAAATTAATATTTTTATAAAATATCAGCAGTATTAATTTGTAAAGTATTCATTATTATGACTGTTAGAAAATTCATAAATGAAAGTTAAATTCGAAAAAAATGAATAAGGATATATCATATAATAATTATTTATAAAATTAGTGGAGAACATTAATTGATTCATATTATATTTATTTTAATATTTTTAATTTCAATTATTTTATATTTTAATTAATAAAAAAATTAGTACAACATTGTTATATACACATTTAAGGGGATTATTCTATCCCAAAAAATTATAAATATATGATCATATATTAGTTAAATACGTTATATTTCATGAGATGTTTTATAATTTAATATACAACCTAGTTAACTATATATAAAATTTATTATACTTATAAAAAGAAAGACCCTGATATTTTGACACATTCCATTATTTTATTAAAATATGTGTCAATATGAAAAAACTTTTTCCATTAAATAATTCAATGTATATGCATAGGTATTTAGGGTAAAATTCTATTCATTGAATATTTTTTTGAAAAGTTGTAGTGTAATTTTATAATCCTTATCAAAGTATATTTTACACTTAATTACCCAATTTACCATTATCCATGGTAATTTTTTTCCATGGATATAATTTATATTGAATGAATATAAAAGGGGAATACTTTTTAAATTTAGATATCCAGATTTGAAAAATTTATTCTAATTTTCAATATTCTAGACACATAAGTTGTAGTATAAAAATTAAATTTACATAAAAATGTGCAATAGAAAATTGTTTTCCTGATGAAGTCATTATAAAATATATAATGGTTTTATATTATATTCATGATTTAATTCCATTTAAAAAACTGTCATTTGAATATTTTAAATGATGTTTAACAATTAAAAATTGAAAGTAAAATCAAAACACAATTTGAAAAATTCAATAAAAATTAAAAATAAAATGTTTTATAATAAAAATATACATTTTTTCACTATTTAAAATGAAACCTATTATAAATATTCCAAAATTTTACCCCAAGTGAATTTTATCATTTTTTGATAAAAATATTAATATTATTATATCAAATAAAATTTATAAATGTGTCATAATATATTTTTAAAACATGTTTTCCTTCAATTGGTAGAAATACATCTTTTATTATCTGTGAATTTATTTTTTTATATCATGTCTTGAGAACACATTAGATGAATGTTAACAATTATTTTGAATTATATATATATATATATATTTAATAAAATGAAAAAAGATCAACTTTTTTAGTAATTGGTATTATAAAACCTTATGTTCATTTGAATATATTTTAATAATTTTTGTGTATTTTCAAAAGGTTTTTATTTTAATTTAAAATTTTTTTACCATATCTGAAAGAAATATTTTATAATTTGGATAATCATTTTTATACAATTAATTTTATCATCTATGTTATAACTATAAAATTAAAATAATTTTATTTCATTGTTTGGTTAAGACCAATGATTCATGAAACACAAGCTACAGAAGTAATTAAATGATATAAAGAGAAATATTTCTTAAAATATATGTGTTCAACATCTTTTCACCCTTATTAAATTTCATCCTATAAAATATCATGAAAATAGTTGAGGGAGCATCTCTTTCAATCTTCATTCTAGTTTCTATTTCAACTCTTCATATTTATGGTTCCTCCATATTACTCTAATCAGGTAATCAATCTTACTAGTAGAACATTATATCATTGGTTGAAGATATTAACAGGTTTCCCCTCATAAGAGTTATCATTATATTAATTCACCGCTTCTAGGTTTAAGACACATTAGGAATTAGGTATGCACTTACTCAAGTATCATTAATGGAGAACATCATTAACATGATCCATACATGGGGGAAGATAAACCCATTAGGATAGTACACTTATGAAATCAAGGATCTCAAAGGAGACAATATACCTTCGTCTAAGAATAAATTTCTTTTAAACAATATGATTCTCTTCTATCCTGATATATTTTAGGAAAACAATATCTCTAAAAAACACCAAGTCCTTTTGGCAGTGTCACGTTAACTCTTTTTCTTACCCTAATCCGCTTTGATATGATGTTTGATGGCTTGAACCTTATCTGTCATCTCTTTCACAAGATCATGTCTAGAAATATTTCATTCCCCATCTTCATCCTAGAATGTTAGATTTGTATAGTGCTTCCCATATATAGATTTCAAGTGAGCTATTTGAATAATCGATTGAGATCTACTTTTATATGGGAACTAAAAAATGTGAGATGTTGATACCATCCAAATTTGATTTACATTGAGTTGGAATATAGAATTGTTTTCATGAATCTGAAGAGTTCTTTTAGATTTTCCATCACATTCGGGGTGATATGGCATACTAACATCCATCTCAGTTCTAAAATCATGCTGAAAAATTCTATAGATATTTGATTCTATATTTGGTTATCTATCTGAGATAATCGAAAGAGGAATCCCATACAACCTTACATCTCCTATCATATATATATTTATATATTGAAATGATTTTCAAGAGATTAATATTTCCAAATATAAATAAAGATTTCAGTATTTGTATGTTGATCCACTATAACCCATATCACATTATTTCATTTGGATATCCTTGAAAGACCAGTTATAAAGTAAATAGTGACATTCCCCCATATAAAAATGTGTAAATACAATGGTCGGATAACCAAAATGTACTTCTGTAACTCCACTCTAACATTAGAAGATATTAAAAAATGATATATACTCTAAAATATCATTCTTCATGTTTTCCCACTAGAAATTTACTTGAATATCGCAGTATGTATTTGTACATTTATGATGGATAGAGAGTAGTTAAATAAGTGTGTTATCTAATATAAAAATCTATATCTCTAAGTGGAAAAGTCACAAGAATACCCATTCCAAATTAAATATCACCATCATCATCAATGTGCAACTCATGTAACCTCCCTTTTATTGAGGATTTAGCCTTTTTTGAATCTCAATATCATCCCTTTATGCCTCATTAATCATCTTAGGGATTGATAGTTGGAAAATAATTTATTAAGGGTATGATTTATCCCCTCCCATTAATATTTTCAATCCAATCATTTTAATATCCATGATGATAGGGTCATTCTCAATCGGAATCATCAATAGAGTATACACCTCTTTTCATTAAGAGCATCAACTACCATATTTATCTTTCGATTATGGATTTGAATAGTACATTCATAATCTATTACTATCTATAACAATATTATTTTACACATGATAATATCATTCTCTCTAAATATATATCCTTGGATCTTATTATCATTATATATCTCACACTTCTCCCTATAACGATAATGAAACCATATTTTAAATGTGAAGATCATGTACACCAACTCTAGATCATATGTGGGATTCTTTTTATCTTGGCATTATATCTAACATGAGTATTTGGATATCATTTTATCATTTTTCATATGTAAAAACACTACTCTATTCATTTAAGCATCATTTTAAACAAAAAAAGGTTCTTCGTTTTTAAGTAGTGTTAGTATTGGTGCAACGATAAACCTCTTTTTTATCTATTTGAAGTAATCTCTACATTCACTAGTTTAAAAAAACATTACTACCTTTAGAGTAATATTGGATAGTTGGTTTAAAAATAATTAGTATTAATTAATTATTCTTCATTAATGCCATGATTTACCATGGAATATAATAATATCGGCTACAGATGCAAGTAATGGCCATTAATCAATTGCCTTTATCATTGAAGGGTTTACACATATCACTTTAGTGGTGATTACCTATCCCCAAAATTGTACTTACATCATGGAAAACCCACATTTTCAAAACATTAAATATAGTTTCATCCATCACCTATTTCCATAGTATTGAAATGTTTCTCAAGTTCTTCCATGATTATAGAGTATATTAGAATAACTTCAATAAAATACAGCACAAATTTGAAATAGTGATTATTTAATACTATATTCTTCAAGTTCATGAATAATTATATAGGTTTACAGATCCCAATTGGGATAAATATAAATTAATATTTTTCTTACTTTATTTGACAGTTTTCATTGGGAATATCTTCCTTCCTCACCATTAATTGGTGATATCCTAACTAAATTTCTATGATAGACAAATACATATCTCCAAGCTGTTTATCAAATATGTCATCTATCTGATGTAGGGGATAATTTTTCGTAAATATAATTTTCTTGAGTTCAGGATATTCAATTTATATGTTCATTTATCCATCCCTCATCATGAATAATACGACCGGAATACCCCATGGTAATGTAGTAGGGAATATGAAAACCTTATCTTGATTCACTGGTAATTTATTATTAAATTATTCCAAATAAATGGTGAAAATTAAATATGTTGTATTTTATATGAGTATATATCTATGTATAAGATCATTTGAGAACTCAAACTCCTGTTCAAGAGGATGACCATGAAAATATTCAGGGAACTCATCAATGTGGTTCCATATAATGCTTATGTCCTCAAGAATGATTATTTCCTTTGTCTTCGTAATTGGAGAAAAATATGTTGAATCGTAAAGAAATAATATCAGAACATTAGATGATTATTATTAAAAAGATAATCATCCTTATCCTTAACCATTTATAAAATTGTGGTGGGGTGCCTTAGGATGTAAAGAGTGATCTCCCTCTCTCAATAGTTGATATTGTCCTTTTATAATGACAGACAATCCATTTCCAATATGACGTAAAACTCTACCAATGGAAGTAACGTAATATCCCAAGTAAATAAAGGATAATACATTTTAATATTTATTAATATTTTTGAGTTAATAATTAATTTTACATGAAATATAATTCTATTGTTATATGGTGTACCCAAAACACTACAACTAGTTTCTTTGAGATCTTATGTTGCACACAACGTTGGGTCATACTAAAAAATAATAATATAATATTATTTTAAATGTTAGTTAATTCCTAGCCCATGTATTGGAAGGAATGAATAGATGTATCTATATTATGATTAAACATGTCTCTCAAAAGTTTTTAAATTTATCCAATTATAGTTTTAGGCATAAATTGTGAATGAATTTAATTTTAAACAAAAATACTCTAATATTCATTAAAAGGATGATTTACAACCTTTTGATGGTAAGCCAGTTTTAAATCTTGTTTTTTTCAACTATTATTTGTTCTATTTGAGAAAAGAAAATAAATATTTTTTATTAGGACATCTAAATTTACTTTGGGTAATTTTTGGGTAATTTTCTAATAAAAATAATTTCTTAAAGAATAATGAAAATATTGTATTTTAATTCAAAGATACCTTCTAATATAATTTATTTATATGGATAGATAATATTTTTAAATGGTTTTAATATGTAATTATATTATATTATTACCATTTATTCCAATTTCAGTTAATTGAAGTATTTTTACAATGAAATAGGATATAAACAAGTGTCAATATTTTCATAGTTATTATTTCTTAAAAACTTGCTTATTGTATTGACAATAGGAATTAATTTGAAATTAATTAAAGAAACTTATATGATTTGAATTTGGTAAATTAGATATCATTTATGAATTTGGAATATAAACTATACTTGATGATGATTTGTTTTGTATTATTCTGAAAACCATCAATTTTTTATGAATAATGACAACACTAAGTATTAGTTAAAAAAACCGATGTTTTCATTTAAATGAAAGTTTACAGCTTATGTGAATTGAATTTCAAAAATCCAAAAGAAATGGATGTAATCATTATGTAAAATTTTGTTATATAAGATGAAATTAATTTTTTGGTGAATCGTAACATTTTGACTTTTGTTTACCGCGTTTAAAGGTAAATAGTTAAATTCATCATAAAAGTAATATTTTAATAATATAAAATTACATTAAAAATTGTACTAAACTTATTAGATGAGTCATGGAGGACCCATATAACCATTTGGTGAGATATTTGGACTTTTATAAAAATTTGCGTATAATAATGACATTAATAACGTTTTATTTAATGTAAAAAAATCTCATAAACATGTATTGTTTTGCTAAAACAATATTAATGTGGGGTTATATAATTGATATATTTGAATATAAACATTCATTAGAAATATATAAATATTTCATACTTGATTGTATGTTTTTTAATTTTTGACGACAAATAAATAAAATTATTTATGACATAGTAAGGATGTAGTGTTTACCTAATTAATGAATGATTTAAATAAATACCATTATAAAAATTTAAAAAATATCCAAAAATTGTCCAATTATTGTAGGATGATTTTATATTGATCAAGATTCATCTTAACGTAGACTTTTATAAGTTTTTATCATTTATAAACCAAAAATAATTATATAATAAAATAATTTATTCAACTTTCATAAAGATTCCCTCCTCCCACTTATAAAAATCTCTCACCTCTATCCTATTACAGCTTACCGTCTCCATGAACGGTGTGTTTCATTTCTAAACTCCAAATGATATGGAATATTATAAATACATTATAAACTATATATATATATATGATATATATTATATCATAATCATTTATATCATTCTAGAGATAATTGAATTTTGGCCACATTGACAATTTGTATTGATTACAATTTCATTATTTGGCTAATGTTCGGAATATCGACAAATGTCATATATGAACACAAATAATTAAATAATTGATATAAAAAGTTAATAATTTATATAAATGGAATAAAAAACATGAAAAATGTTCTAAAAGAAGAAGAAATTAACTTATGTTTATTATTCAGGATGAACACCTAACATCGGATTCACGTCCGAAACATGGTAAGGGGTTTCCAATCTAACTTATAATTTCTTAAGATATTAATTTTTCACTACTTATTTATTGCATGTGAAGTATTTTATACTAAAATTTGATATATATTATCATGAATCAATTTGTATTCATATTATTCTGTGATTCATTTGGTGGTTATTTTCTTTTGGTCTTACGACTCAATTGATTACAATGTGGAAAGGGGTTTTCATCTCAATTTTTATTCCCAAGTGATTCATGCTATATTTGCAACAATTTACTTTTGTGTGGTGTATGTACTTTCAATGATTGTATTCATTGTCAAATATACATTAATTTATCTCTATTTACTTCATAATTGTATCATCCTTATTTCATGTGGTGTGTGTATTGAAAGTTACCAAATCGGTAAGAGATATTTTTAACCCAATTTCCATTCCATAGGATAATCTACTAATCCTCAATTATGTCATGATATGATTATCTATGGAATCACTATTTATTTGTTTATGTTGTAATTTCCATAACCTGTTTTGTGGATATTGATTTCATAAACATAATCACTCTAATGATAAACTCTCAAGTCATTGATATTAACTTGATAAGGTTAATCATAACTCAATTTAAATTAATTGAGTTAAACATCCAATTAACTGGTTTTGTTTTAAAAATAACATGTGTGAATTTCCATTGATTTATTTACACTGAATTTCCCATAGTATTGAGTGTATTTATTTTTTTCACATTATTATGTAATTTATTTATCCTTAATCTAATGATACAGTTCTTATAATGGATTTCTTCTTAATTTACATTCCTTTGAGACGTTATTGTAGTTATTCACCGATTCAATTTTATATGGTGTTAAAAATATTCTTTGGCTTATTATACCATGAATCCATTTTTTAATGATATTATAATGTTTCTTTATTATTTCATTTCCTCAATTATTTATATTCAACTGTGTATCCTTTGGTTATGAACTCTTTAACTATAATGTAAATTTAAATGTTTTAATAATTTATTCTTCTAAATCTTTCTCATAAATATCCATGTTTTAAAAATGATTTTAAGGATTTATTTTTTTGGAAATGAATGTTTTGAAATTTAAATTTATTCCAAATTCTTCAATGTGGTATGAGACACTCTTATTCAATAATCTATTTATTAATTGATTTAAATTGTTTTGAAATTTTTTTTTACAATGCATTGATTATGTCAATATTTTGAAATGATATATTGTGATGTGGAAATTTTATAATTCCTTTAAGCTTGTGTTATTTGTTATGATTATGTTATAGTTCTTGGGAATTTTTTACGTATACAGGTGGTTCCATTATAATCCTTGGGTGGTTTTTCTCGAGATAGATCTCCAATGCATTGGGTAACGTGACAGAGGTAAACGTGAATGTTTTTCCTAAGAGATTTAAGGAATATAAGGTGATGAATATTCCACGTGTTACACTCTATGTAGCTGTGATATCTACAATGTATGTATGGTTTAAATGCCACATGTTACCATTATGGTTTATGTTTTCTATATGTTATTCATAAATCATATGATTTCATTAGGAATGTTAAAGATCTTATGTTTTGTATGTATTGATAAACTAAGGTTTTCTATCATTATTTCATAACCCTTACTAAGATTTTTATGCTCATCCCATGTTTTTGAAATTTTGTTCATAGGGTAAAATGTAGGGTAATGTAATGGAAGAACTAAAAAAGATTTATATCATGAAAATTAATATTGATTTCTTATATGAATTTTTATTTTATGAAAAAACAGATACTGAGTAGAAGCGTCTACATGGTAATTTTTGTGATGTAATGAAATAGTTAATGACTAATTCTCTAAAACAGTAAACCATAAAATATCCACAATGTGAATTATTAAAAAAATTCAATATTATGTAATGTTCAAGTCCTGGGCCATATAGCTTTAATTAGAGGTCCATTTAGACAACATTAGGGATTAAGATTTTTTATTAGACACATGGTCAGACTCTGTATATTCACATTATGTAAAATCATTATTTTATCACTTTTTCAGATGAAGTAATGTTAGTTAAAAATGGAAGGAGGAGTATCATAAACAACATTCCTATATATTCTTGATGACATGCTTGCAGTAGTTATTGCAAATTCAGGTTCAGATGATTGTGATACTTTTTCTAGCATACAAATCACTTGCAAGAAGTTGTTTGATATATCAAACACATCCACTATACCTCAATATAATCATAGATCATGGATTGCATTTAATCAAATCATATTTTCAATATATTCCTATATTTCCATGAAAGGTAAATAATATATATGTATTTTAAAAAAAATTACCTTATAAAAATATTTTGGAGAATATTATGATTTTGGAAAAGGTGGTGAAGAAGGAGTCCCTTGTGCTACCAATTTTTATTTTCTTCTAAATTATAGTCTTTAAGCATATACTAATGGTATTTTAAAAGGACCATTAATTGAATGTTTCAACTCATACTCAGTTCGACTGTTTTATAAAAAGAATTTTTATCAAATGTTTTGAAATTATATGTTATAAATGATGATTTTCTAAAACTGTTATTCTGTTAACACACCTATGACCCATGTTGTACAAGGTGTGTTTGAATTAAGGAATAAAATGATTTTTAAGGATATATAAATAATTATTTTATTTCATGTACCTTATACCTATGTGAAAAAGATTTTAATTAAACCATGTGGAAACCATGATCATGATATGATGTTCTCTCTTTTGGGATTAGTCATATTTTATCATATGGTGGTGAAATAAAAAATGACAAAAATATAAGTATTTATTAAAATGTTGAGGTCTTAATTAGTAGGGATGAAAATGATAGATATAAGACAACCAATGAGGTTAAAAAATTTCAAGGTTGTATTTTAATTTTATAAAAAGGAGAACCTATAAGATGGGTGACAAATCGTCGCTTCTGGAAAGGGCATGGGAATCGAAACCACAACCGAAGGCCGACAAGGTAGAATCACCTACCACTAGCCTACGTAAAGTCCATGGTTAGTATGTTTTTTCATTTTGTTAAATGAATTTATGTATCAAGAATATGTTGACATTGGGATATAACGTTTTATCAAATAGATAACAATAGAATAGGAAAATAAATTGGTGATTAAGTGATAAGGGTTATTTTGGAAGGCGTTCTCTCTTTTGAGGAAACACTACATGCCTAAGGAAAATAAAATACTATGGGATTTAATATGTAGAATAATGTTTGGAATTTTATTTTGAATGAATCAATGTTTTGTGGCTATTTGGGTTATTATGGAAATGATTAATCTGTCATAGAGAATATGTGATTAGGATAATCACACTTCAGTATGAGAAATTAAGAGTAGTAGATGATATTTGGTTATAAATATTAAGATTTATTATGGAAGACTATGTGATCAAATCCCTTTGAGTTTGGGGATTAAATCTTAGTTTGGTTTAGTTTGATCAATTTTATGGATAGTTTTTTATTTAATGGTATTTTTTGAACTATGTGTCTTGTTTGTCAAATTTTGGAGATTAGGAATAATATTTGTTTTAAAGGATTATCCATTTATGGGAATATTTCATCATGTAAAAACCATATTGGTTTTGGAAATTACCTAACGTGAGGGAAAATATATAGTTCATTTTTTGTGGATTATGTGATTTTCTAGAAGTTTATTTTAACACTTCAAATGTGAACAAGACATCTTGAATAGTCATCATTTGTATAGAAGATGAGTTTTTGGTAGAAACATATTAAAGGCTGAAACTCTACTTGAAAAGTAAGTATATTTCCTTATGTCCTTGGTCAATTGCATATAAAATCTCCAAAAATATGGAATGAAACATAAATAAAAAAAATGTTGTTTGTTAACTTTTCCTATGGGGGAACCAAAGACTGTTTAACCTATCAGATGTTTGTGATTTTCAGGTGGTTAACTTTCTCCTAATCAGGTTTTCTATCACTCTCCATCAGAACATGAAAAATAGTTTCTACTCCATATACATGTTTTCATGGAATCATATTATGGTTTATCTCGAGTGACCTATGTACTTCACTTAATTACTTATAAAGATATATTTTTATTGACTCTTTTTCTGATGCTGGACATTTAATGTTGTTTTGAATCCCAATTTTAAAATAACGAGGACGCAGTTTATAAAAGTGGGACATATGTTACATCCCATGTAAATAAAGAACAATAAATTTTCATATTTATTAATATTTGTGAATTAAAATTTAATTTTACTTTAAAGATAATTATATGGTTGATGTCATATCTGATATGCAACAGAAAGTTATTTTTAAATCTTACGTTGGAAAAAACATTGGGTCATACTGAAAAATAATAATATAATGTTATTTTAAATGCTACATAATGTCTAGACATCGTATTGGATGGAATGAATAGAACATAGCATATTATTATTAAACATGTTTTATAAATGTTTGTACATTTTTTTAATAAAAGTTAGAGGCTTAAAATGTGAATGAATCTAATTTTAAGCATATATACTCTAATAATCTATAAAAATGCCGATTTACAACAATTTGATGGAAAACCCTTTCTAAATATATTTTTGGAAACATTTATATGTTCTATTTTACAACATTAATGTTTTCTATAGAATTGAGACATCATAATTTACTTCCGGTAAATTTTTTGATTTTTTTAATAAAATTCACTTTTAATGAATAACAAAAAATAATGTATTTTAATTCAAAATTGCCTTTTAATATAATATATGTATATTGTTAGATTGTCTTTTTAATTGGTTTTAATGTGTAATTATATGATATTTTTACCATTTAATCTAATGTATGTTAATTTATGTAATTTCACTATGAAATTGGACATAAACTGGTGTCAATCTTTTGATAGATGTTATTTCATAAAAACATGCTTATTGTTTCCACAACGGGAATTAATTTTATAATAATTAATGAAACTTTTAAATTTTGAATTTGATAAAATAGGCATCATTTTCGAATTCTTAATATCAAATATAGCATAGGCTGATTTTTTGGTATTTTTCTGAAACCCTTCAATTTTTGATGAATAGTGAAAACACTGAGTAGTTGCTAAAAAACATGCCTTTTTATTTGAATGAATTTTTTTTCAAATGCAGTGAATTTATATTCAATAATCCAACATACATGGTTGTAATCAGTATGTAAAATGTGGTTCAATAAGATGAAAATAATTTTTGGTGAATAGTAACATTGGACTTTTATTTACCACGGTTAAAGAAAAATAGGGTAAATCAAGGGAAAAATAATATTATAATAATATAAAATTACATTAAAACTTTTCATAACCTTATTTTATGAGCCACGACCATCCAATAAAATATGTGGGTGAGATTTTGGGACTTTGAATTCTATTTGGGAAAGATAATGACATTAATGACTTCTTATTTAAAGTAAAATATTATTATAAACATGTATTGTTTAGAAAAAAAATTAATGTGGTGTTATATAATTGATATATTTTACTATAAATATTAATTATATTGATAAAAATATTTCCAACATCATGGTATTTTATTTTTAATTATTTTACATAAAATAAAAAAATATTT
Source organism: Viscum album (assembly GCA_963277665.1). Lineage (NCBI taxonomy): Eukaryota > Viridiplantae > Streptophyta > Magnoliopsida > Santalales > Viscaceae > Viscum > Viscum album. Next base: position 518,886,424 of record OY728139.1, read on the forward strand.
ATGATACAATAATGATGTAGTGTCTACATCCTTAATGAATGAATAAATAAATAAGATTATAAATCATAAAGAAATATAAAAAACTATTTCAATTGTTATATGATGATTTTATTTCATACAAAAGTCATCTTATCTTTGAATTTATAATATTTGTATCCTTTAGAGACCAAAAATCATTATATAATAAAATAATATTTTCAAACTTTATTAAAGAGCCCCTCCCCCCCTTCTAAAAATTTATCACTTCTAACCCATTACTCACACATCTCAAGAACCATGGATCGTCCAATATATACCAAAATAAGCTCCCAAAATCCTTCTATTCTATGTATAATCCTTACCTTAGGCAGAAGGATCTTCTAGAAATATTTTTGGTTCAAACCAAAGGGAGTTACCAGATTTATTGGTAACGTCTTCTCTTATGTTATTTTATGTTATTTTACATCTCCAACCACTTGAACTCTTTATATTATGTTATTTTATAACAAAACCCACATCATTTATTTATTAGGTTGTTGACATGTGAAGGATTCAAACTACACATACACACACCTTCGTCTAATGTAAAAAGAATATACTATTTAATTGGACGATGAACTACTCCCGCACGAAACGATTACTATTCAATCATCTCCTACCACCTCTTACGGTAGCCTGTAAGATTAAATGGTAAGAGTTGTGCTATATTTCATATTTATATTTTATCTATACTACTTTATTTTTCATTTATATCATACCTTTATGGTGTTCATAATGGGTAAATATGATAATTTCATTTGGGGAAGTTGGGACTGACGCCCTCTTAAAGTGATATGACTCGTTTATGCCATACATGGAACGTATAAAGGATAGAGTTAATTATATTCCACAAAATAGATATTATACATTATTTATAATTTTCCTATGTATTAATATGTTTTCATTCCTTTATATCAAAAATAGGAATAAATGTCTCGTTCATGCGTACGTATGGCTTACTGTCTACATGAACGATGCATTTCATTTATTAAATCTAAATGATATGGAATATAATAAATACATATACACTAGATATATATTATAAATATTTTATCTAAATAAATAATATCATTCTGTATATAATTGATTTTTTACCACATGGACAATTAGTATTTATAATAAGTTCATTTTTTTAATATAGTTCTGAACATCGAAACAATGTACGATCTGAACTCGAATAATTAACTAATTTTTATATCAATTTAATAAGTGATATAAAAGGAATAATAAACATAAAAAATACATAATGAAGTAGAAGTTAAATTATTTTTATTATTCCAGAAGAACAGGGAACATACAAGTCATGTCAGACATGAGGTAAGGGGTTTCTTATCTCACATTTATTTTCATGAGGTTTCTATTGTTCACAACTTATTTATTGAATATGGTTCAATTTTTATAGAAATTTGATATATATTATCATGAATCTATTTATATTCATGGTATTTTTTTATTCATTTAGTTTTTATTATCTTTTGGTCTTATGAATCTATTGATTAAAACATGGTAAGGGGGTTTCATCTCACTCTTTATTCTTGTGAGATTCATTATATATTTTAAACTATTTCCTTTTCTATGGTGTATAAAAATTACAATAGTATTTTCTTAGATTAATATAGTTTAATTTATCTGTATTTAAATCCTCATTTTATGATACTTCTTTCATGTTTGAGTATGTCTTGTGTTTTACAAATTCGATAAGAGGACTTTCTAACCCAATTTCCATTCCATGTGTAATCTTCTCATTCTTAATTTTGTCATTCAATGATTATGTGTGGAATCACAGTTTATTTATTTATGATGTAATTTTCAGTCCCCTTTGGGTAGATATACATTTTATTCACATAATCAATCCATTGATAAATTCTCATGTCATTGATATGAACTTGATACGGGTAATCTTAACTCAATTTCAATTGAATGAGTTAAACATCTAAGTAATAAGTTTTGTTTTAAAAGGATCTTGTGTGAATGTCCTATGAGAATTTACTTTCCATGAAGACTGCATTGTTGTTATTCACCAATTCACTTTTATATAGTGTCAATACTATCATATTTCATCTTATATAATGAATCCATTTATTTTCATGATATTATACTATTTTGAATAATTTTATTCCTCAATTATTTGTATTCAGGTGTGTCTCATGTTGTTAAGAACTCTTTAACCAAAATACCATTTTAAATGTTTTAATGATTTATTCTTCTAAGTCATTCCCATTAATGTCCTTGTTTAAAAAATGTTTTTAAGGATTTATTTATTTGGACATGAATGTTTTGAAATAAAAAATTCATTCAAATGCTTCATGGAGGCCTCGAACACTTTGATTATGAAATCACTTTATTAAATATTTTTAATGGAATTGAAAATGGTTTATACAAAGTATTGATTATGTAAATATCTGGAAATGGTATACTATGATGTGGAATTGATATCGTTCCATTATTATAGTGCTATGTGTTATGATTATGTTTTGTTTATTGGGCATTGTTTACATATATGGGTGGTTCCAAGATAAAACTATTGCAGATGAGCCAAAGATGGCTTTCCAATGCATTGGTTAGTGCGGCGGAGGTAAATGTTAATGTTTCACCTATGAGATTAAGGGAATATACAATGATGGGTATTCTATGTGTAACTCTCTACAGAGGTGTGATGTATACAATGTAAGTATGATCTGTATGACACAAGTTGCCTTTATGATTTATGTTCTAAATGTGTTATTCATAAATCATACGATTTCATGTAGTATGCTAAAGAGATTATGTTTTTAGGTATTGATGAACTAATGTTTTATTTATTATTTTTATAACCCTTACAATGCTTTTTTGTTCTAATCCCATGTTTTTGAAATATTTTCATAGTGTATAAGGTATGGTAAGAGAAAGGAAGAACTCCAGAATACATATATCAAGATGAGAAATATTTTTTTCTTTTAAGAATTATTATTTTATTAAAAACATGTATAAGGATTAGAAGTGTATACTTTGTAATTTTTGAGATGAAATGTAATAGTTATGGAAAAATTATATAAAACTCTAAACCTATAAAGATCCACAATTTGAATTATTATCATAATTCAAGATTATTTAGTGTTTAAGGGTGGGGCCTTATAAGTAAGATGAGATTTTTTGGATGATTCAGTACACAATCATTGACTGGGGAGGAGTTATATGATATATATGTAAAAATGTCCTCAGTATCTTCCATAAAATAAAGGTAGCCTTTATATTTTGATGTGTTTTTGGAATAGTTCCACTAATCCTGAAAGATATAAAATAATTTGTAGATCTAGATTCAAATAGTATGATTTCTATTATTGAATTTTGAACCAACTTACAGGTCACAATAGTTTTTTGTGAACCCTTAATCAGTTGTGATGTCATATCCCCTTCCCTTCTGCATTGATGTTTGTTGTCATCAATTTTTGATGAATACCCATGGATTATTGAATTGGCTCACATAGTGTCTATGTTAATTTCTGTTAAAGAACTAAAATACATGAATAGTTATTATCTGAACCATCATTTCCATATCTTTATAGTTGGTTTTCATTATTTAACATTGTTATTAATTATCATGGTCCTACAATTTTCCACATTTGATGAACTTTCTAGTTCTCCTTAGATAGTTTCTAGAGTGCTTCATCCAACACTATTTAAATGTGGTATATTGGGTTTTCTTTCCAATATGATATGTTTATATTGGACCTCCTAAGGTGAATACCGTCTTATGTTTCATGACTCCAGTCCAATGAAATGATTGTAAATCACTAATATCCATAAAAACAATATGGTCACAACTACAAATCTCTTCATAACTGTGAATGTCTTGAATTTCTGAGAATTTTCAAACACTTTGATTCAATCCACTATTGACCTGATCCACCTTACCATCGGTACGGATGATGATGCTTGAAGCACACAATTCATGTATTGTGATGTTTTTATGATATTTTCTCACATGCTCGTCTTCCATTTTATTCATATTAAAGAAATCCCTCACTCTTTTTATAGAGAGTGTTCTAGGAAAATAATTATTGAAAAATATTTTCATAAATGATTTTAATTCAATGTAATCAATTTCTTTGTTATCCTTCATGTTCATTATCATAATCTATCACTGACTAGATTTCCTTGAAAATTGATATAACTCCGTAATGATGTTATCCTTTAATTCACATTGGAGGGAATAGAATATTTTTTCAGTGTAGTTAATCTATTGTTCCATAATGAGGTGACTAGAATATCCTCCAAATATTAGAGTAATTTTGACATAATAGATTCAACAACAACATGAAATTTATTTGAAGAATAATCGGGATACATATGATTCAAGTTTTTATTACTAGCTTGAACCAATTGAGTTATTACATTCATGAATTTTAGAACTAACATTTCCATCAGTTTTGGAATATAATTAGTGAAATCGTCACAATTCCAATCACTTTGGTTTTCGGTATGGGTTCTTCTATTTCAATGCATTAACCAGAAAATAATACAAATTAAGAGGCATGAATTTATTGAATATATGCATAAAAAATGAAACTATGAACATGGAAATATAAATTATTGATGAAAAGTATCTCCTAACATTTTATTCCTTATGTTTCAATATAGGTTATCATTTTTTATAGAATTATACATTGAGTTCATTGTGAAATTTGATATTACATGTCCCTGAAAATAACTAGACTATGATTGGAACCCAATAAGAGTAACCCAATCCTTATAGATATATTATTACGTGATTCAAATTAGAATTATTTATTAAATAAAAACAATGGATCACAATTTCTAGTGTCTTTGGAATATTGGTTAAATAAGATTAAAATACAAATTGTAGTAAAAATCTAATTGTTTTTTAAACTTTTACACAGAGATCCTAAATTAATTTTATCTCCTACATCTTCATAGGATAAGATAGGGAATACATAGGGAAAGGGATGTACTAAAAACCCAATAATTGAATAAACACGGGAATAAAACGTAACACATGAGTTAGTATTTACAAAATGGTAACATAATGGTATATATCCAGAATATAAATAAAACAACTACACATAGAATATGGAATATTATGATATAGTAAATTTATGAATGTGGAAATAACTTATTACAAGACATAAACACGAGTCAAGGCTAACTGGAAAGAATACATCACATTGTGGACAAATTATGATAATGGAATTATGTTTACTACCTATCCCAAACATAAAGTCTAATGAGAGTAAAAATTACCCAATTCATTGTAGATATATCTAGTGGCCCCAATAATATAATTTTCATGAATATGACTTCCACAAAAGTAATCTAACATAAATAGAAGGGTTACCCATTGAATGAAATGGTAATCATATTCATGTCATAAGACCTAACCAAAGGGAATATAACAATAGTATCCATGAAATAAGGGATTTAAATAATTTATGTACATTAATAAATAAAAGTATAATAAATTATGACTTAAATAAGTGAATACAAGAAATATATAATCTGTTAAACATTAAAAATGTGGCTCATTAGTGAGGTTTAAGTTAAAAGATTAAAGAGTCTTTGAAAAAGGAAATGAGAAAATTGTTTGCATAAAACCAAAAATTAAATATAATAATTTTTTCATGATAAAATGAGGTATTTTAGAAAAATATTGGTAGATTAAATTTTTTTATGTAGTGTACTTGAAAATTGGTTAGAAATATAGAATATTCAATAAATTATGCTTGCTTGTCATGGAGAATTTATAAGGAAACCATATTAATAGTCTAATTCTCAATCAAAGAAGGATTAGTTGAAAATAAATTATTTGCATAGTACATATAGAAATAAAATAAGGGGATTATATAATAGAATATAAGGTATAAATTCAGGTAAAGGGAGAAAAAATGTAACCCACATTTAAAATGGATGTTTTGAGAGATCACATACTTTATGCTCAAAAGAATTATGTACTTGTAATTACCATGTTATATTAACAAATAAGATTCATTAATTACATAATTCATAACCTATTTTACATTTTTTATTAATTATAATTTTATTATGTTCATATATGACGTTTTTATGAGTTTAAATGAACAGTTTAGTTATTAAAGTAGTGTTTATTTTATGGTTTTGTGATTGGATAACATGTGTATCATTCTAAAAGTAATTATATATTGTTAATAAAACTCCAAACGTGAAATCAATTGGTGTTAATAAAATTAAATAAATACAAATTCATCCATATATCATTTTTTATTTTGACAATAATATTATTCATTATAAAAAAACTTAATTATAAATGTTTAGTTTATTGTAGGGGGTTTTTTACCATCACGAACTAGTTTTTTACATAATATTATATAAATATATGACTTACAATACCTGAAATATGATATAAATTTCATGATAAAATATGAATTGACCATAATTATAGTTTTATGACCAACCATTACGGAGTTAATATAAAACAAAAATATATTATCCATAGAGATGGTAAACATCTATTATTCGGACACTGGTTTTGTTTCTTTGAATAAAATGACATTAGAAAAGAGGGTGAGATATGATAACCCCTTAGTAAAATAAAACACCATTATATAAATTCTACATTATTTATTATGATGTTATGGGGGAATTAGGTGACTACATAGTATTTGATGAAAAAATAGAAGATGTTGTTTGGGAATTTTACTTTTTAAAATCACGTACTTGAAGGATCAAATGAGAATCTGGTATTTGGGCTTTCAGTGAGACCAAAATAACATGAATGTTAGAATTTTGGATAATATAGTATGTAATAGATATTTTTGAGAGATTAATTTATTTCAATGTGCGGTGATAATGGGTTTTAAGGGGTGGTATATAAAGGGGGTGAGAGGGGTGTTTTAGGAAGTTTCTCCAGATAATAAATTATAATAAATTCATTTTCTATAAAAATACCCTCAAATGGATAGGAAATATAATATAATACAATATTTGTTTTAAATATAATCAAAAAATAATATTTAGGCTTCTTTGGTATTATATTAAAGCTAATCATATTGATAAACCCTATATTATTCTTTTTTAATTATAAAAATGGTAACAACTTGTTAAATATTAAAAAATTATGATTTTTAATTTTATGAGTTCAATTGTTAATAAATGTAAAATTTATGACATTTTATACCTTATAATAATAATTTTTTTTGATTTTTATTGAATCATGATATTTTAATAATATATTATTTTCATAAAATACGATTAGTGCTTGTTTTGACACTATTCATTACATTAAATTTTAATAAAGTTAAAACAGATTGTTAACATAATGAAAAATCATTTAATACCCCAATGAAATGTGATAATTATATAGTAAATATTAGAATCACCTTAATTAATTCCAATTATATATATTTTGATATTTTTAATATCACAAAGTTGATATTTCCATTAATAGAATAATTATTAGAATAGTGTTATCTCAACATTAAATGTAGTTATTTTATCCCTAAATACTATTAATAAATTAACATGAGGTATATAATTCATTTATATTTCCAAATAGTATTTATTAATAATTATATATCTTATTTATCCCTATAATAAATTTTTTATACTTAGAAAAAATAAGAATGTGACATTTTTTTACATTCTTTGATATTACCAATATCTATGAAATTTTAAATGGAAAAGTTTTCATTAAATTTTTAAATTTAGTAACATAGGTTTTAAGTGTATATTTTCATTTATCCAATGTGATTTTGTAATGTTTTAGGATAATTTTATAGTGCTTATCATATTTTTTTAAATCCTAATTACCATATTTACCATTTAGTGTGATAACAAAATTTACCCAGGATACTATTTATATAGACAAAAATAAAAGGGGAATGTTTACTAGAATTTATATGTCATAATTAATTATAATGACTCAATTTATTGAAAATATAAACATATAAAATTAATTATTTAAATTATTTTAAAATTTGAAATGTCTAAGGAAAAAAACGTTTTCCCTGAAAAATTATTATAAAATATAAAATGAATTTATTATATATTCATGTGTAAAATCTATTTAAAAAATAGTAATTATATTATCTTAAATACAATTTTACTAATTAAAAATTTAAACTAAATCAAAACCTATTTCTACAATTTAAAAAAAATTATACTTAAAATACTATATTAAATAAAATTAGTATTTTCACTACTTAAAATTTAACATATCAGAAAAATAAAAAACATTAAACATAATAAAATTTTGATACTGTTAATTCAAAAGGGATATTTATTTTTATAACTAATGTTTATAAATGTATCAAAATTCTGTTTTAAAACAACTTCTCCATTAAAAGGTGGAAGAAATCGTATTTTACTTTAAATTGGATTTATTTTCATATCAATGGCTAGAAAAAACATAAAAAGATAAATATTATATTGAATATATTAAATATATATTAATATTATTTTTATAATAAAAAATATTTTATTTTTATTTATGGGTTTAAAAAATCATTGTGCATTTAAATATGTTATCATATAGATATTTATTTTTATACAAAGAACAATATTTTATTCTATAATTTAATTGGTCAAATGTGTAAATAAAATTTTCAAAATCTAGTTAATATTTTTCATAATGACCATTAAAATAGATATATTATAATGGTAAAATTTATTTAATAATATTTAGTTTTTCATTTATGTTTGATTTTGTGTACCACAACATGGAAAATATAAATTTTGTTATATAATGAGAAATAATTAATAACATATCGGGGAGTCACATGAGACACTTACATGTGGAATAAAAAAACATATTACATAATTCCCTGTAATTTTTGTTTCATTGTAATAATTATATCGAACTTCTTGGGGGATACAACTACTAGGTTGGACACACCACCATCCACAGTCCAAACCCTTTCATTATAGTGGATCTGGTGGCACCTTCTTTCTATAGTGGGACAAGAGCATCAGATTTTATCCCATAAGAGTTTTCAAGGATCATCCATAATTCCATATTTGTAATTAAGGATCACTGTCTAGAATATCATAGTATTTCATATTCCCTTAGAAAACAATCTTAGCAGAAAACGTCCTTTACTAAACCGGGCCCACTCCACATTTTATACATGTATATCTCATGGGATATAAAATTTTACCCAATGCATTTGAGAGAGATATAGTTGCCACCTATCACATAATGAAATCATAAATACATTTTACAGAAGTTAGTTAACATTTCATAATGAAAAATGTGTATTTTTTAATCTTTTCATCATAGAACAATCCATAATAGTAATAAGGTTTCAAAAACAATATATCTTTGTATAAAACAATGTAGAGAAAATAGTTTCCTAAAAAAATGTTTTCCTTAATATAAATAATTGAAAGAGAGAATTATATTGGTGTGCATTTTTTGATGCTCCATTCTATCACAAAGTCTAAAGGAATGAAAAGAGAAATACCTTGAACCCAAATTGATTCATCCTTTGAAGAAACAAAAAAAATTGGCAACGGAATGAACCAAGATTCAAATAAACATGGGTCGCGCAAGTTCTACCAAGGTCGCGCAAGTATACGTGTGTGCCGCCCAGTTGTCGCGCATGTCACTTGCGCCCCCTCCTTGAAATTTCACCCAGGGTCTCTCCAGCCTTTAAATACCCCTGTGGGCCCACTATTTCAGGTATGAAAAATTTACAGAAATTCAGATTTGAGCTCACATTTCCCTAGTCTCTTATCGAGTCTTCCGAACACTTCTAAGGAAATTTCTTACCAAGAATATAAGATCTAAAGGGAGGGGGATGACATTAGTGTTGAAACTCATCAACACTTGCATGCCACCTTACCCCTTTAGCAGAAAATGCATGCCCCTCTACTGGAATCATTATGGGGTAGTACTAAAGGATTTATCCAAGACTCGCCCAAGTTCTACCTTAAGGGTTTAGCGGCGCGCGAGTACACATGTGTCGTGCATGTACACCTATGCGACCAAGACTTGCGCGACAAAGCAAGACCTGCGCGCCCATGCAGGACTTGTGTGCCCCTCACCTTTAGGGTGAAGTTCTTATCCATTTCACCCCTCCTATAACTATCCAACTCTCCTCTTCAAGATTAAGCCTTTAGAACTCTCTCCAAATCCATTAATGTCATGATTTCCTTGTTGGATTCCTTATCTGAAAGGAATTATGTGGAACATCTCTCAAAAACTAGTTATTTACACATATTTATGTCAATAACGTTAATGATTTCATTCATTAAACCTCATACTTTTAAAATGAGAGAATCCTTAACATGGGCCTTTTTTTAGGAGTAAGTCCCATTTCAAATTCTCATTAATTTGGGCATCCTATTTAAGAGTAAACCCCAAGTCCCCTAACCTGGGAATGATATTTAGGAGTATTCCCTAGTTATAATTTCCCAAATATGGGCTTCATTTTTAGGTGTAATCCCCAACCATTAGTCCTTAATCTGGGCATCCTCCTCAAGAGTAAGCCCCAGTCTCAAAGTTCCCAAATATGGGCATCCTTCTTTGAAGAAATAATCAAGTCCTCATTAATGTGGGCATCCTCCTTAGGAGTAAGCCCCATGTCCCTTAATTCTAAAAATTCCCTTAACATGGGCCTCCTCTTTAGTAGTAAGCACTAGTCTAAAAAATCCCTTTAACCTGGGCCTCCTCCTTAGGAGTAAGCACCAATAATAATTTCTTATAACCAGTACTAATTTACTTTTGATCTAGGCTTCCTACTTAGGTGTAAAAAAAATCATAAGTCCCATCCTAACATGGGAATCTTCCTTAGGTCTATGTCACAATATTAGAGTATTTAAATCTCTATAAAGTATATATACTTTTATGGACCATGTTCATGGATTTCTTCCCTGAAGTAAATCTTAATCTTCATCTATTTGGGCTGTCCTACATACATAATCCCCACATCATTTCTTATGATTGCATCTTTCATGGCACAATTTTATGGTTTAACCAATGCCACTTGTTTCTCACACCGATCATGAATCACATGAGCTTAGAGTGTAAAATTAATTATGATATCTTTCATTGAGCCCTCAATCATACATAAACATCATACTCTCTTACTCGAACTATGTGGCTTCTGATTCCTTTTCTAAACAAAGGATACATAGGTATCCCATCTACGGGTATGATCCCAACTCTAAAATAATCCATGTCCTTATGAATGACAATTAACATCAAGTTCCCCTCTAAGTGGCTTTAAAACCAGTATGGTTATCATAATGACCAAGAGACGTTTATGTATTGAAGGAAACCATTAACTAAGAATCTCTAACATATACAGATGCTTCTCTATCGATGAGGAACCTTGAATACATATAAAAGTTTCTCTAAATTTACTACATATTTAATCATTTATTTTTAGATATAAATAAAGGATCATTTTATACTTGGTATTTTAAGAAGGATTCACGAACATAAATTAAATCTATAATGAGAGTCCCGGAGTAGACAATAATATCCCTCAAAAAGGTGTGATGATTCTCACCTTCTATCCTATCAACCAATTCAAATTCCTATGTCTCGTCCGTTCACAACTTATGAGCACCTACCATTTTAAATTAGGTCCAATTGGATATGGAATCATTGGATGTTTCCGATTCTGCGAACAAACCCGTTAGAAACCACTTGGAATGTTTGAATCTTAAATCAATGAGATCATCCCCAATTCTAGAGGAAACAAAAAATACAGGAAGCTTTTAGGGATTGTACTAAAGACTTGATCCAAGACTCGCCCAAGTTCTACCTTAAGGTTTGAGCATCACGCAAGTACACATGTGTCGCGCAGGTACACCTACGCGACCAAGACTTTCACGCCTACGCAATACTTGCACGCCCACATAGGACTTGTGCGCCCCTAATCTTTTGGGTGCCCTTCCTGCCCATTTCACCCCTCCTATACCTATCCACCTCACCTCTTCATGATTAAGCCTTCAAAACTCTCTCCAAAGTAATTAATGGAATGATTTTCTTGTTTGATTCCTTATCTGAAAAGAATTCTGTGGAACATCTCTCAAAAACTAGGGATTTACACATATTTAGGTCACAAAGGTTAGAGATTTCATTCATTCAACCTCATCCTTTGAGATGATAGAATCCTTAACATGGGCCTTCTTTTCAGGAGTAAGTCCCATTTCATATTCACATTAATTAGGGCATCCTCCTTAGGAGTAAGCCCCAAGTCCCCTAACCTAGGCATCCTCCTTAAGAGTAAGCCCAGGTTATAATTTCCCAAATATGGGCTTCCTTTTCAGGAGTAAGACCCAACCATAATTCCTTCATCTGGGCATCCTCCTTAGAAGTAATCCCCAGTCTCAATGTTCCCAAATATGGGTAGCCTCCATATGAGTAATCCCCAAGTCCTCATTAATTTGGGCATTCCCTTTAAGAGTAAGCCCCGAGTCCCTTAATTCTAAAAATTCCCTTAACCTCGGCCTCCTATTCAAGAGTAAGCACCTGTCTTAAAATCCCTTTAAATTGTGCCTCCTCCTTAGGAGTAAGCCCAAGTATTAATTTCTCTTAACTAGTCCCAATTTATTTTGGATTTGGGCTTGCTTTTCAGGAGTAGAACCCAATAATAAGTCCCCTCCTAACTTGGGAATCTTCTGTAGGAGTAAGCCCCAAGATTAGAGTATCTAAATCTCTATATAGTGAATATACCTTTATGTACCGTGTTTTTGGATTTCTTCCCTGATGTAAATCATAAACTTCATATATTTGGGAAGTCATACATACATAAGCCCCACATCATTTCTTATTATTGTATCTTTCATGGAACAATTGTATGGTTTTACCAATACCTCTTGTTTCTCACACCGAGCATGACTCACGCGAGATTAGAGTGTAAAAGTAACTGTGGCATTTTTCTTTAAGACATCAATCATAAATAAACATAAAAACCCCTTACTCAAACTACATGGGTTCAGATTCCTTTTCTAAACCAAGGACACGTAGATAGCCCATCTGCGGGTATGATCCCAACTCTGAAATAATCCATGTCCTTTTTAATGACAATAAACTTCAAGTGCCCCACTGAGTGGCTTTAAAAATATTATGGTCATCATAATGACCAAGATACATTCATGTATTAATGGATACCATTTACTAAGATTCTATAACAAATATAGATGATTCTCTATCGATGAAGAACCTAGAATAAATATAAAATATTCTCAAAACTTCCTACATATTTATTCATTGATTTTTAGATCTAAAGAAAAGCTCATTCTATACTTGGTTATGTAATAAGGATTCACGAACATATCTTAAATATATAAAGAGAGTCCCAGAGTTGACAATAATTCCCCTAAAAAAGGTGTGATGATTCCGACCTCCTATCCTCTCAACCAATGCAAATTCGAAAGTCTCATTAGTTCATGACTAATGAGCACCTACCTTTGGAATGTAGTTCCAAATGGATATGGAATCATTGGATGTTTCGAGTTCTATGAACAAACCCATTAGAAACCGCTTGGAATGTTTTAATCTTAAATCAACGAGATCATCCCCAATTCCAGAAAAAACAAAAAATGGTGAACCTAACGTGAATCCTTATCCAAGTTACAATGATGTTTTACTTATTTGTTATGCCCCTATATAAAACTCAATGAGAGGGCTAACAAAACAATCAATAAAATATGTTCTAATACAAAGGGTGTAGTGGTCGGACTTATCTTGATTACATCTGTTATATCAAATATGCACCCTTTTTCATGATCTTCTGCATTATGAGAATTTCTTTTCTTAAGCTCACATCTGTGAATATCTCTACTGTGAAAACCTCTGTTGTGAATTCATCTACTGCTGCTCCTACTGAATCGTTGTCCGCTCTGAGGAAGACATCTACTACTCAGCATATTCACCGATGGGTATCAAATGAACTGGCTAAGGAGTATCGTCAACATGGTACCATTCCAATTTTGGAGGCTTCTCGACAAGCGCTCCAACTGAACAATTCACCCTGGTCGTCCGGACAGTGACGAACGGTGATCAAGAAGCAGGTGGTTCCAACCACCATCTCTAACCATTTCAGGTCATTATACCCGGAACAAAATAACCATTCACTACCATATTCTGAGGAGGTGAATGAGCAGGTCCCTCAAGGCATTAATTCAAGGAGACATGATTCTTTTCCAAGGGATCCTTTCAACAATTGACGATAGACTCTTGTAGCAGTGCCCCCTCAACATGATGATAGTATCAACTCCAGGCGTTCGGCTCATGTTCCTCAAACCTGATCAAGAAAGAAGAACAGCCAAAGGAGAAATCCGGTCAATAGTGATAAGGTTATCATCTCTTCTATCTCCGGAGAAGTCCACCAACTTAACTTGGTGGCAAAAAAATGGACAGGCACATACACCTGACCGTTTTAATTCCGCTGAGTAGCAGACTCGTCTGGTAGCATCACGCCAATCACGCTAGGAAATTCTGGAGGAGTACTCTAGATAGGAACATACACCTGGTTATAAATCATCAGCTAGTCAGCAGGCTTTTTTGACTACATATGATGAAGCCCGCCAACCCAATGTGTTGAAAACAGGTAAATAGGCACATAAACCTGCTTACACTCATCAATCCTTCCAACAGCCTCGTCTGTCAGTATTGAAGGAAGCTCGTCAACCATGTTTGGTGGAGTGAAATCAGCAGGAACATACACCTGATAGTATTGATCAAGAATACCAACAGTCTCGCTAGGTAGCATTCCGAGAAGTCAATCGGAATGCTCCGATGACAAACAGGAGGCAGACTCAACTCTCTTACCCCACACATGAGTACTATTAGGATTCCCTGACAGGAAAAGGAGGATAGGAGCAGGCACATAAACCTAATCCAAGCATGAAATGGACGTATATCCTCATTCTAGCAGCTAAATTCACCAAGAATATTCTATCGATGGTGAAAGAGAAGAAGCAAATCCTACTCATATTCTTGATGCCTGCCAGGATATTATTACAGCTTCAGCATTATCTCAGGGAAAGATACATAAATCTATCCCTCTATTGGAGTGACACATCGACAGTTCACTCCAAAATAGACACACAAATCTTTTCTAGTCCAAGAGGTTTGAGGGTCATACTCCCCCATATCATATGAACAATGATGTCAGGCACATACACCAGAGTTGAGCGGAGATAATCACCCTAACCTGATCATTTCTCCGGAGCAGGAACATACACCTGCTCATAATAACCACTTTAGTCAACATGTGGCTCAAAAAGTGATTAAGAAGGCGTCCTAGAAGATGACTCACCAAGAACAGTCAATAAATCAAGGGCCAATATGTAATAAGGCCTTACTCGATGCTGGAGTTCTGAAAGCCCTCAGACAATTATCTGGTGGAATTCAAGATTCTACTCTTTCAGTTCCCAATAGTGGGAACATTAAATATGAATTTCTACATCAGATACTTCCTAATGAGGGCTTGCATCATGACGATTCGGTCGATCTCAAAGTTTCATCTTCAGATGTGATACATTGGATCCCTCTGTGTGGTCAGAAGTCCAAGGAGAAAAATGTTTCATCTTTTGTTGTTACCCACCGTGGTGATCCTCCCCATGATGATGAATTTAGCTGCGAATGTCCTCTCTGTAGTAGTAATTCGTATTGTCTGGAAAATTCTTCAGAAGACAGTGTAGTGATGAGAAAGCCATCTTATCATGAGGCACATGAAAATGTGAAGCCAGTCAAGTCTGATGATTTTCCTCTAACAAGTGAAACTCTTTCTCAATAAGAAGATAGCCTGGGGTGTAGGTCATTCTCTGAACCACCTCTGGGCCGTTCATCTTCTAGTTAGATAAGTGAATTCTCTACCAATCTTGTTGAATTGGATGATGCAATAAGGAAGCAGCAGCTCTAGTTTAATAAGGTAGAATAACCTTCGTTGAATAATAAAGTGGAAATACTGAATATGATAAAATAACTGGAAAAAGGTGAAGTGCCAGTCATGTTTTGGCATTCTTCCAACTCTCAGTATGATATTCCAGGATTGTTGACGGAAGATGGAATTCATGATGTTCGTCTCAACATATGGAAAAATCATTGTCAGTTGAAAAAAAAATATTATCTTATGATAAATATGAAAATCATATCAATATAATATAATTGTTACAACACCAATTGGACGTGGAAACTCTCTCAGTTTCTCGATATCTGAAGGATGAAAATCAGCAGAGATCCCTTTAGCGTTCATACCATGGAGCACTAAGAAGATTGCACCAGTTAATTGCCAATTCCCCATCTGGTATTCATATCAGGGGATGAGGTGTTCATGGAGCACTACATTTCACTTTTCTCTCTAGTCAGCAAAGCCCGACGAAAATGGATTCATGAAATTTTATTGCCCATGTAAGACCTCAATCAATTGGTTTTGATTGTAATCAAAAGCTTTCCCAAGAACAGGGTTCAACTAGTTCCTCTCAAAATCAAGCATATAGTGAAAACGATGTTGAATTACTACTGAATCTGGAAAATGGGAATATTGAGTAGGCCTCCTATTTGGATAAAGCACATCACCAAGTGAATGAAGTGTCAGAAATCATCCAGAAATATTTTGAGCCGGGTGATAAAAGTTGATGCAGGTCGATGCACCTAGCTAATTTCCGGACTAAGTTCTGTAAGATCAGTTGAGATTTCAAGGAAGTCTCAGATATATCAACTCAAGAGCCACCCTAGAAATCCATACTGGGTACTTTTTTAACTCAACCCTCGAAATCAAAAAATAGGATTCAAGGAGTTGAGTAGAAAAAGCCCCAGTCCACATGACTGGGGACTTTTTTAAATCATCAATCTCTTCGTCATAGAAAGTCAGTCTCCTCGTGATTAGGGAAGAATATTAAAGAGGAAAGAAGAGCAAATCTATCAGGAGATTCACGCCAAATTATAGTTTGTCAAGAAGATCCTGAAGGATCGAATCAACAAAAGGCAATGTCTCATCAAAGACATAGAAGAAGGCAATATCGAAGAAATGTCGATAGAAGAGATGTGATGAGTTATACATCAATTAATGTAATCATTTATGTTGTTGCTGATCCACCAGATGAGGCTCACTCAGAGGGATCAGATGAAGAGGTTCTAACTCAAGAAGTTGTACGCACAAACACAATTGAAGAAGGTGTGCGTACATGAAATCAATACCTTAACCATAACCTGGGTGTTCCTTCAAGTAACCCACTTCCCTCTCTCCGAAAGGGATCCAACAAGGAGAAATGAAAATAATCAGGTTACATACCCTTCCTCTAGAGAAGGTCAATCACTCTCACTAAAGAAAAGATGTGTACAATAATGGGATTAAATGAAGGAATTGAGGAGGATGAATGCAGAACTACTTCAAGGTAGTCTTCCTCTTAAGCATGCTGGAGTCAGTTAGTCAATGGAATTTTTTGTGGCTACTGAGATGGATCAAGATTATCATCCTCTATCTGTACACCCTCATGGGTCTAACCATATGGGTGAAGTGCTGCCATCAGTTGCAGTACCAGCTGCTACATTTGTACCAGCTTCATTCAGTGCACCTGTTCAAGTCCAAACTCAACCGGATGTTTCTCAAAAGTTAATAACCACTATTGAGTCATTAGAAGCTCGGTTGGAAGATATGGAAGGAATGCGAGCTCAAATTCAACCAGAAAAAAGAGCTTACCCTAAATGGGTTGATGCAATTCCCCCCCCCCCCTTCAAATTTGGCATGTACCAGATTCCTAATATTTAAGGGTTCGGGAGACCCATTGCAACAGATAACACATTTTGTTTCTCAATGCTACCCTATGAGGGGAACCCTTCAGCAACAAGAAGCAGTTAGGCTCATGTGTTTTGTACAGTCATTACAAGGGCCTGCCTTTGTTTGGTACACAATATTTCAATCCCGATCAATTACCGGAAGGGAGGATCTTCGTCAAAAAATCATTCATCAGTTCATTTCAACGTTTCCAAAGACAACAGTTTTTGATCTTACAAACTGTAAGAAATGGGAGAATGAAAGGGTCTAATATTTCATTGCTCACTAGAATGGATCAACATATTCCCTAAGAATAGCACTCCCTCAAGAGGAAATGTTTCTAATATATGTGGAAATTTTATGTGATGAGTTGCGCACACCACTGATCCCTGTTAAATACACAGGAGGGTTTCGACACCTCACTTCATTCATAGAGAAGATTGAATATTCTATTATAAAGACTAAGGATAAAGCTCATGTAATTCATTCAGCGCTAGGAAAGAGAATGGGTAAAGTAGAGACTGATATAGTTATGCTTAAAAATGCACATGTACCTGCTTCTACTTCAAAACCATCATCTTCTCGAAAGGCTCCACCATTTCAGTGCCAACAACAGAGGTCATTTTTTCAAGATGATGAAAGAGATTAATGATGAAACTAATTTGAGGATTTAAAGTGAAATGTTTACTCTTCCTAAAATGAACAAATTTCTGTTTATTTCATTTCTCCTCTAGAAAATAATTTCGATCAATTTTCAAGGACCAAGAGGCCAAAAAAGGAAGGAGATGAAGACCCTCCAAACTATTTCCAATGTCATCAATTGTTGGGGAATCCCATTCAGGAGTGTTTTGTCTTCATGGACCTTCTGCAAAAATTGGTCAACTCAGGACAAGTAAAAATAAAAGGTTCTTTAGCTCAGGTAGCATGTGTTACTGCTACAGATCCAGAGGAGGATGGCGAGTGGAAAAAAGTCAAGAAGAAAAATGCACAAAAATAGGATGATTGGATGGTAAAAAAAACAACCAACCGAACTCATGCTATTTTGCGAACACAATCGAAGAAACAAATTGTGTCTTCTACCATGAATGCCACATAAAAACCCTCTTCATCAGAGGGAAATCCTTAAATAAATGGCATGATTCAAAGAAAGAATAAGAATCAGAAGATGATGAGTATATTCCGAAGCCCAAGTTGTCTTTGACTATGGAAGATTTTATGCCATATACTACGAACCCACGGGCACCGCCCCATCAAACTGCACAACCTAAATTAGCTAGTCAAGCAAAATCTTCATCGGATGAAGAGTTAATATTCAGTTCTGTTAATAATATTCACTTAACAGATACTTATTCCAATCACAACTTTGAATTCGATGAACCTGTGTTCCCCGTATCAATCAAAGGAATCATAGGATGTTCCAGATGCTCAGGGTATAGAAGAAGATGTGGATATTTCAGAATCCACAATTCCAATTCTACCCCTGCTAGAACAATTTATGTGGCAGAAAATCGTTGTAGAGCCCTTCAACAAGCTCAACAAGAACAATAAATATCTTCTACTCAAGGATGATTCAGTCCTGGCACGTTTATTCTGGAAGATCTATCGGAGGTTCCACATTCTTCTTCTCAGCATGTAAATATATCCAACCGGTCTAATCTTCCAAATCTAGGAGTATTACCAACTCCTATCCCAGTAAAAGATGTATCAAATTCCAAAGCATAAACTTCCAAGTCACCTGATAAAACACATGTTCCGGTTGGGAAATGCAGAACATTGGATCAAAAGTATGATGTATTGAAACACTTGGCCCAAGTACAAGCCATGTAATCATTTTCTGATGCCTTGAATTTATCAAAGGATCTTTGGGATGCACTCATTGAGGATTTTCAAGTCCTCAAGAGTTTGGAATTGAAATTGCTGCAGCTAAATCCTACCATGTAGAGAATAATCTTGCAGAATTCCATGCAGTCATATCTTTCACAGATGAAGATGAAGATGATGTCGTGCATGGACATATTACACCTTTGTATTTATCTGGAAAGGTCAATGGTGTAGACATCTGAAGAGATTTCATTGATAATGATTCAAGAGTCAACCTCATTCCCATTCGTACACTTTGTCGATTGGGCCACACGAAATATGATTTATCACATTCTACTATGTTGTTACAAGGATACGTTAAAAATGAACAAGAACCACTAGGTGAGATAGCAATCAGAACTCAGTTTGGAGATCTTGTATCCAATTCAGATTTCATGGTTGTTGATCAAGACTCAGCCTTCAACATCTTTCTTGGAAGACCCTGGCTACATCAACATGCGGCTATCCCGTCATCATAACATCAATGTCTCAAATATTGTTTCTATGGTCATGTTGTGACATTGTATAGTGATATGGCCACATTCAAAAAATGTGAATCTAAATACATTGAGGCGTAATTATATCACATGAGGAGAAAGGAGGAATCTACAACAAAGGATATTACCAAATTTAATGCTCTATATGGTTTGAAAAAGATTCCAGTAAACCGATTATCACATGTGAGTACAGATTATGTATTTCCTATCAGTCAAATTGACTGGATATACCCAAATCAATATAGTCTTATTGAAACATCCATAATGTCAATTACGGAAATCATGCCAGACAGAATGGGAGAAAATGGTGATCCACCATGAAATTATGAAAGATCAAAAGAAGATGTCTTCATTTCATCTGCTGAAATCCAGAAAGTCTATAATTCGCCAACCAGGCCATAAGAAGTTATAGCAATGTCATAGGTGAATGATGATGTTGATTCTCAATCCATCATCTCCTCTTTATTACCCAAATAAGACCCTTCATCATCAATCGGGTCGGAAATGGAAACTTCTTCTTCAAGATGTGCATATTTTAGCATCTCTTCTGATCATGAATATTCTGATTCATCTTCTACTATGCATATAGAAACAAAAGAAATAACACATGTTGAATAAGAAGAGAAAGATCTCAGTGATACTCCTCTAGCATTTGAACAGGGTATCTCTACCACCGTTGATGAACTCACAGAAATAAATCTGGGTACAAAATAATATCCACACCCCACTTTAATCAGTGCGGACATGACTTTTGAAGAGTAAGAGATGTATATTTCATTTCCAATGAAAAATCGAGTTATATTTTATTGGAAATATACAGAGATACTAGGTCTTGATCCTAATGTTTCTACTCATCATCTGGGTTTTCCAGAAGAACATCGAGGATTCAAATAAGCCGCTAGAAGAACACACCCAACCTATGCTTCCAAAATTGAAGCTGAAGTGGATAATATTATCAAAGCTATCATTGTAAGAGAATTTCAATATACCAAGTGGTTGGCTAATATTTTCCTAGTGGAAAAGAAGATCAGAAAAATTAGAGTTTTCATTGATTTCAATGATCTTAATCAGCTTTTTCATAAGGATGATTTAACAGTTCATATTATAGAACTATTAATTGATGCAATAGCTTGAAATGAATAAATTTCCTTCATGGATGTAAATTCTTGGTATAATAAAATCTGAATGGATCCAGAATATGAAGAATCTACAGCCTTCAGAGCCCCTCAAGGTGTGTTTTACTATTGGGTAATGCCCTTTGTCTTGAAGAATACAGGCGCAACATATCAGTGTGCCATGCATAGTATCTTCAAACCCTTTTATGGATGCTTTTTGAATGTTATGTGGATGATTTTTTGGTTAAATCCAGGAAAATTTCTAATCACTTGGCTGATATGGAAGTCATATTCCACAAACCTCGGAAACATAATTTGAAGATGAACCCCTAAAAATGTGCTTTCGGGGTAACCTCTGGAAAATTTCTCCGATTTTTTGTACGCCATCATGGTATTGAAGATGATATTGAGAATAAAACTTCAATCCTAGGTATTTCACCTCCTCTAAATTTGAAATACTTGAGATAACTTCAACGAATCATAGCCTATATAAGGCATTTCAACGCCAATTTGGCAAGAAAAAGTTTACCCTTCACCAAATTGATGAAAAAAGGAGTCACATACCAGTGGACTGAAGAATTTCAAGAAGCATTCAATATTCTCAAGAAGTAACTCTTGGGTCCTCCAGTATTAATACCACCTATTGAAGGAAGGCCACTTATTCTTAATGTGACTATCTTAGAGTGATAATTGGGTGACTTTATTGCTCAGAAGAATGATGCTCGGAATGAAAAAAACCTTTACTATCTCAGTCGGACTTTTCTTGAAGTAGAAATCTGATATTCAAGTATTGATAAGTGTTTCAAAGAATTAATATTGGTAGTTCAGGAGTTGAGACACTACCTGCAACATCATTAGGTCCAATTGATATCTCACAATAACCCGCTCATATTCATCCTTAGTCGTCCAATGCTTATAGGATTTATGGAAAGGTGGGAAGTTATTTTGTAGCAGTTTGACATTCAATATATGTCTCAAAAGGAAATAAAGGGCCAAGCTCTGGCTGATTTCCTTGCGGAACATCCTTTAGTAGAAGATACATCTTCAGATATTGGACTCCCTAATGAGTATGTCTTCTCTATTTAGGATAGTCTTCAGACATAGGAAATGTACTTTGATGGTTCGTCCAGTAGTCCAACAGGAAAAAAAATGGAAATTCCTAAATTCAACAATGTTGGTTTAGGAGTTGTGCTCATTTCTCCAGAAAAGGCAGTGTTGCCCTATTCCTTCTCATTGTTGGGAGGCAGTACAAATAATGAAGTGGAATACCAAGCTCTCATCACAGTCTTGGAGTTGGCACTTCAAGCACAAGTAAATCACTTAAAAGTGAAAAGTGATTCAGACCTGGTAATCAAGAAAGTCAATGGGGACTGTGAAATTAGAAAATAAGAATTGATCCCTTTGTATGATTACATAATAGAGTTAATTGTGGAATTGAACATGGAACCAACACTTTCTTATGTCCCGCGATCAAAAAATGCTCATGCTGATGCACTGACTAATATAGCCACAGCTCTGGCAGATCCAATTCGGGACAAGACAACCATCAATATTTCCCACCGACGTACAATTTCACCTTATTTCAAATCAGAATAGAGGAAATCAATAAAATTAGTCCCATTCTTTAACCATATGGTCATACTACAGGATTGATGACACATATCAGTGAATACCTTCAAAATGGAATAATTCGACCTGATAGAGCGAGGAAAGAAGAAGTCTGAAGATTTGTGGTCAGTTTTACTCTTTATGATAGCCCAGAACAAGCATGGTTTCGATGGAGTTATCATCAGATGCATTGGTGGTGAAGAGACAATGGATGTCATGAAATAAGTACATATAGGAGTCTGTGGTGCCCACCATTCTGGACACAGACTGTCTGATCAAATTTGAAGGCCTGGATACATTTGGGCTTCAACGATACAAGATTGTGTTGATTTCACAAAGAAGTGTCATTCATGCCAAGTACATGCCAACTTCATTCATCATCCCCTAGAGTTTCTTCATACAGCTAAATACTCATGGCCATTTGCCACATGGGGATTGTATGTGGTGGGACCTTATCCTTCGGCTACTGCTAAGAAGTTTAAGTATATTCTTACTTCTACTGACTTATTTTCAAAATGGGCAGAGGCAATACCTCTCAATGAAGTTAGTTCTAAAAGCATTGTTAGCTTCATCTAGTCTAACATCATTACCAGATTTTTTGTCCCTCATACCATATTGACGGATAATGGCACAAACATCTATTCATCCAAGATGAAGAAATTTTATCAATAATACAATATATAATCCAAACATTCATCTCGGTATCATGCATCAACCTATGGCCAGATAGAAGTCTTCAAAAATACACTTTCAAACATACTGAAAAAGATGGTGGATAAAGACAAGATGTCATGGTATGATAAACTCTTTCATTCTTTATGGTCTTATCGGACCGCCACCCACACTGCAACGCGGTCAAATCCACATTCACTGGTATATGGAACAGAATCAGTCTTGCCTGTTGAAGTTCAATTACCTTCGCTCAGAGTATCCATTTCTGATCAGTCATCTACCGATGAACAATCTCAAATGTGATTGAATGAATTCTAACATTTAGATGAGAAATGATTATGAACCCTACATCACTTGGAAGTCTATCAGAATCGAATAGCATGATATTTCAACAAAAAAGTTCGTCTTCATTCATTAGTTCATGGGAGAATTGGTATTAGTTCTCAAAACTCCAATGATACCAAGAATGAAACCTTTGAAGATTGAACCAAAATGCGAAGGAACTTACTCAATGTATAAGGTCTATTCCAATGGAGCTTATTATTTAATCTCAATGGATGGAGAACTCATCCCTAATCCAACCAATGCCATATTTCTAAAGAAATATTTTTTATGATAACAAAATACATCTAGGGTCCATGCATACGACTTTAAACTATTGGAACTTACATCCAACATGACGTTAAACTATGATGTCCAACTTGACGTTAAACTGTGACGTCCTAACTACATGACGCTAAACTGTACAGAATTCCCTTACTTCCAACAAGATGTTAAACTGCATAACCAACGGCCCATGTATAAAACCATAAACGTTTTTCACTTTCATCCAACATGACGTTAATATTTGTCCCTTTAATTGTCGTATACTACGTTAAACTATATAGTAACTGTCCATGAAAATGACCTTAAACTATTCACACATTCTTCCCACATGATGCTAAACTGTTTCATCCTTTTTCATCCAAAATGTCATTAAACTATGAAAAAGTCCCTAACACATCCAAAATGATGTTAATCTGTGTCCTCTTTTGACTTTAATCTATGACATTAAACTAAACAGTCCCCCCTTTTCGTCCAACATGACATTAAACTATATTGTTCCCATCGTCCAAACTATATGACGTTAAACTATATTGTGTCCCTGCTACATGACACTAAACTGTGCAGCACCAATATTCTTAACTACACGAATTTAAACTGTATAGTCCCTTCTTATGTCCTACATGACATTAAACTATGCATTGTTAAGGTTGTTGTTACCTCTTGTTTCTCACACCGAGTATGACTCAAGTGAGCTTAGAGAAAACATCAACCATAACACCTTCTCTAGGCCGCTAACCACATGTATGTCGCAACACCATTTTTTAGGTCATTGTCCCCAAGAACAACTTGATCACTAATTCATTCTTTAATTGAACTACGCAGACATTGATCCTTGCCTTCCAGACTGCGTACGTAGGAAACTTCCCAAGGTTCAATCCCAAAACCAATCTCTTCACATCGGTTAACCTCCATCTCATACAATGTTGATTCATGAAACCACCCCCAGAATCAATATCTTTAGATTAGTTCAACTTCATCCTTTCTATACGACATTAAACTATACAAAACTTTTGTCATGTACGACAATAAATTACAATATTCATTGATACCCTCACCTTAGAGGGAATCACTATTTACATTGATTTTCAATCATGTTATATTAAAAAGACTATGTGCATACATGGTAATACCTGATCTTTTTATCTTGGGTTAAACCATCATTGCACTAAATTCCCCTTTCACCCTTCATAGGTATGAACCATCTTTGTATAGAGCGTATCTATAGAACTACGTGTGCTTGATTCCCATCTTTATGAGATACGTAGGAACATTCGAGTGTCCCTCGAATCTAGCACCATGTCTTTTGGGCCTAACCCGAAATTATACTTTCAGTCTCCTAGATGGATAGTCCCTGTGAAATCACACATTGTGTATTTCTTATAATGGTCTTAGTTCTATGACCCTAAACTAGGATCTCTTACACATTCATCCCCCACGACGTTAAACCGTATTTCAATAACTACGAATGGCTTTATTCCCATCCTTATGGAATTCATAGTGAAGTCCAATATAGGACCTAGCCACAACATGATTATGGTTAGCATTGGTCGGTGTATGTCATCATACATTTGACAATACCCAAATTTATGTTTCAAAATCCTGACCTTAAATATTTTCAGATCTTCATTACCCTTTTTTCAACTTCTGATCACAAAATTTCCAATTTCTGAGAGTTATTTTTCTTGAATATGCAGCATGTGCCCTTAGGCGGCCTTGCATAAACAGTCTACATAATAGACATGTCCGCCAAAAGATACTAATATGTGACTATGTAGCCAATGACCTTAGGTGGCCCTGCATAATTCAACCCACAAATGGGTTTGTTAAATAGGTGTAACTTCATTGTTGGAAAAAAACCTCTTTTCTCCTTATTGGTCTTCATGACAATATGTAGGGATCCATAAAAATTGCCATCCTTAACATATTTTCCCCATGATATTGTTCATGATCTAAATGTATTCAAGTGTATGGTTTATATTTTCCTTCCCTAGGCTTGGGTTAGACCTTAATAGGAGTAATATTCATCCAGTTCATAGACAATCTTGTTTGGTAATATCTTCTCCATATTCAAGTACATCTCTCCATATAGAAAACTCTATGATTTGGAAAATTCGAATCCCCATAGACTTTCATTGTCTTTTTAGCAATAGAAAAGTAAATTTATGATAGTTCTTTTTCCTGCCTATGCAGCATGTGCGCTTAGGTGGCCTTACATAAGTAGTCTACATAACAGACCTGTCAGCCAAAAGATGTTATTATTTGATTATGCAACCAACGCCCTTATGTTGTTGTGCATAATTCAACCCCATAATGGGTTTGTTAAATAGTTGTATCTTCATTCTTAGGAACTACTTTTCTAATTCCTTTTAGCCCTTTTTCATATCATTCCTCATATTCAAAATTTCTTAAGTCATGGTTTACATTTTTTTCCCACATACTTGAGTGTGGAAATATGTTTTTGGATAAATTTTCAAGGAATTAGGTCTATTTTAATCCATTTTGTAAAAGCTATTTTGACCATAAACATTATCCTTTTTATGTCTGACGTACATGACATTAAACTGCCCATAACAGACAAGGGAACTCTGAATAAAAGTCAATTTCCAACTCACTAAACATACATTTTATATGATTTAGGTAATATTGAGAAATTAATATATTCAATATTTTTAGTGTTATTTATAATAATCATATTAAAAATAAAACTATGCTTAATAGCCCCATTGTCTTAGGTAAAAATCTAAAGCAGATAGCAATGGAAAATGCGTGCAAACATGATTAAAGATGAGAGTGTTTTTCATTTGATGCAAAAGAATTAGAAGGACGTCCACATAATGGAGTCTCGTATTTTTTCCATGAAATTAAAAAATACTGTAAACATATGTCTTCACTTGATGTACAACATCATGATCTTCATTAGCAGCTACTTCAAGCTCATGCTCTCGACCAACTTCAGTCATTTCAGCTTGATGGAGTGCTTTCTTGGCATCTGCGATGGCTTTAATCCCATTTTCTTGGGCCCCCTCTAATGAATTATTGTGTTGGTAAAGTTCTCCAGTAACATCATCTAACTATTGCTGAAGGTACATTTGCTGGATGACTTTATCTTTGATCTTGTGCTTCACCTCCTTCATCATGGCAGCATAGTATTCCTCAGCTTGGGATATCGCAGCCTCAAATTCACTAATATTGGCTGACAGATTCACCCTAGTTTGATCTTCACAACACTTTTTCTCATGCTCCCTCCTTAAGATGACTTGTTTCACCATGGCATGGATCTTTTGATATCCAAAACTTCCATGTCCTAGCATGAAAAATAGGGATGATAGTCGTGGGATCATTGATGCTAGCTCTTCAAGAGGCACTTCAGATATGATTTTCAATATATTTTTCCATTCCTTGTGTCGTGCAGATTGTAGCACCTTTTATTATTCTAGATCTGACTCAGCATCACTATCGCAGGGGGGAATATAATCTTGGAATAATGCACTTAGAGAAGTTCCCTATTCTTCTCTATCCCCCCGGACCTATGCTTCTTCGCCTTCAATTAGCATTGGGGTGGTGGCTGATTCCTCACCTACAGATCAAGACACTGAAATTGATGTCCATGTATAATCAATTTAATGCTTTTGTTACTTACAAAGGACAACAATAGTTAATTCACTGTCTGGAAAATTATGTACAGTCACAAATATAGTTATCCCTTACCCAACGGTAGATTAGAAACCATAGAAGGCTCCTCCCCTTATTTCATAGCTTCGATATGATTTTCAGTATGAGTTTGAGGAAGCTCTACTGGGTTCGGCTCCACATGTGTTAATGTCTCTACAATAGTAGGGTTTTCTGTACCCCCTTCAGGCTTGGGTAGTTCAGCAGCTTGCTGAGACAGAACTGAACATTTGAACCGACCATGATTAGACATGTAATAAGAAGTTATTTTTAAAAGTATGAAGGATAACACTCACATCTGTAATCTTCTAAATTACATGGTAATTTAACATGATTTTTAAAATATTCGAAAGATGCTCCAAGTTCCATCATTTAATCTAATGTCATCTCAGAATCCTGGTTAATCTCACCAGTGGGAGAATTTGATGTGTCTTCTTTCCGACCTTCATCCTGCTATCCCTGACCATGGACAAAATCTTCAAATAAAATTGCGGCATCAGTTGCAATAGTTTCCAAAAGCTCTAAAGCAGGGGTTGAACCTGAAGTATCATAGAATGGAACTCATTCAATGTTTCATTGAACATTTTATGAAGCATTTCTAACTTACTAGAAGTAGTTTCTTCTCTTCTTGCAACAACAGCAGGAAGGATATTGGGAACATACATTGGATCTTCTCCAAGAGCAGCCATGTCAGCCTGAACTTTTGATTGTTCAACAGTACCCTCTGTGGTCCTCAAAGGAGGTTCAGTATTTTCCCATAAATGAGAAATTGAAGAAGCACATGCAATCCCAAAATGTATGAGTAATGTTTTTCATGGGTTAAGACTCATGATAACCCAATGTACGTACCACTACTAATGAAGTGTTTAGCTGTAGACATCCTCCTTCGTTGATTTTTCTTCCTTGTATTTTTGGGAGTATTGGCAGTCTCCATTGTGGGTACCTGAATTGGTTAATGGAAATCCATTTCCAGCTACTCATCCATGGCCTGCTGGCCTGGAGATATCTCGCCCGACTCGCAAGGAGATTCAGTAGTAGCCCCGATGGAAGTACCACCAGGGCTATACTGTGGCGAAGGAACCTCAGTAGTTCCCTTCTTCGCAAGCTGTAGGATGAAGAAAATAATTTCCTTTATTAACAGAGCTTTGACTGAAATAAAGTTGCAATGAAAATAATGAAATAAAACTTACATCTTCATGATCCACATAATTATGCCACTCCTCATCTCCGGAGGCATTAGTCCCCTCCGTGGCACCATGATCTATCATTTCCTTCACCCACTTAGTGACATGAATGGAATCGTCCGTGGCATATTTGAGCATTTCTAGCTATCAAATGTAAGACCTCTCTTTATCGGGGTTATCATTGAAATGGATATATGTAGAAGACAGAACATTCCCTATTATAGGGAGGTTTATCCCCTCGCATAAATCCAGCCAGGCAGTTTCAGCACCACAATATAAACTCTTCAAGGTCCGGACAACCTCTGGTCGTAGATATTCAGTACGTGTACCAGAAGGCTGCAAGGAAGGTCCTATAATCTTGGACATCATTTTATTCCCAGATCCTACATCTAAATATAGAGAATAAGAAAATAAGATGTATTTCTCATTAAAGTAATAGTGATTCAAATTTCCAAAATGATGTAACTTTCCAGGAGTTGATGTGGTATGTCTTTTGATTCTGACTATATGATTATATCGGGAACAAGGCGACTTTGACATTTGTTGTGCCTCCTCATCCCCATCTTGAGAATCTGGTGAGCCAGTACTAGATGAAGAATCCGGCGAATTAACTTCAGATGGGGAATCATCACCCTCATGAGGAAGGGTTTCTTTCTCTACCGTCCTCTTCCTTTTCCCCACCTGATAAACGGGATGATTCAACGCCCCTCTAGGGTATGATGCTATCTAGTGCTCGGAATACCATGTAGTCATGTTAGTTTCCGCTTTATCAACTGGTAGCTCAAACACTGCCCCGATCCTCTCCCTAGATGTCAGTAACCATAGTTTTCGGGAAACCATATGATGTTTCATTGACCTGACATGCACGGGGGGAGATACAACAGTCTGTTGCAAACACTTGAATTAACAAAAATCTATATGGAGCATAGGCCTTGCATATAATCTCTCCATCAATCCTACCAACCCGTACACCATCTCTATAGTACAGCATGTGTGCCCATAAATCCAGACTGGTTGTTCCAACATCAACAGACCGCCTGGTTGGAGGATTTCAATAAAGAAAGAAGTTAAATTTCTTATTCATGCTCATCCTCACCTTCATGTCATAATAGTTGAGAGCTATTGGTGAAATTCCAGAGAATGCCTGCACTGATGGGCAGAATGAACTTCTAAGAATATGTACTCCATTCTGTACATTTTACATCCTGAAGTGAGTGACGATCCATCCCCAAAAAAACATGGAATGGTCCCACTATTCGCAAAAGAGACGGACCCATGAAGACATGGAGAAATCTCCTGTGAATCATTTCTAAAATGGGGGTAGCCAACCCAACCATTTCCCCCTCATCCAATTTAGCTGCGATAACGATGGTCCCTAGACTAACGCCTCCCTTCAAGTCCCTGACTAGAAGAAGATAAACACTGAGCCACAATGCTAAAAAGCCCGCAAGACTACTCTTCTTTGGGATTCTCAGATTCACCTCATATCCCTACTTCTCAAAGTTTCCTGCTTCAAGAGTCGGCCAGAATGTGCCATGAGCACCCCAATTCTCTGTTTTGGGGCAGGTAGTGGGACGAGTGGTCCTCTTCATCTTGGATCCCTTCTCCTTCGATCCCTTCTCTTTCAGATCCTTCTTTTTCTTATTGATAAGAATCATATTCATCCACTCCTCTGGATGAATATCC
This sequence comes from Viscum album, assembly GCA_963277665.1. Taxonomy (NCBI): domain Eukaryota; kingdom Viridiplantae; phylum Streptophyta; class Magnoliopsida; order Santalales; family Viscaceae; genus Viscum; species Viscum album. The sequence goes on from OY728139.1 coordinate 518,917,047, forward strand.
ATTCTAGAATGAGTTAATAAGGTCTCTGAACTCTTGATCTTGTGGAAGATTTTCAATAATTCCCAAGCTAAAGTCGGAGTCTTCTCTGAATCATTCTATGTCACCTTGGGATGGATGAATTCATCATGAATATCACTCAAAATTGGATCCCTCGAGATCTTGTGCACATCCCACAGACTGATGCCTACTTCTCTATGTGTCAGATGGAAACAATTGGTTTCTGGGCTCCAATGGCTGAGTATCTCTGGTACAAAGTTATCATGTCTGCATACATATGTTTGCCCAGCCCAGACGGATTCATATATCACAACACCTTTCAAATCCTCGACAAAATCTACATAGGTTTGTCGCACCTAGTATTCCCATGTCCATGTTGGATTCACACCTCCTCCAGGAAAGATGTCCTAGCTCTTCTTCTAGCCTTTGGATTGATCCATCTGAGAGAATTGGAAAATTTAGGGATAACAATGTGGTTGCATCTCGGGATTATGAGGTTTCAGATTTGGCGTACAAGGGCTATGATGCATCATATGGGAACCTCCACTGTTCCAGCATTTAAAAATGCTCCTCCACATGAAATATTTGCTGAAGAAATGTTGGTGTAATTATTAAACCAAGAAAGAGGGAGATAGTTCTTTGCCTCTGGAATGGTAACATCTCGCAGATGATCATAGCCATACCAAGGCAGATAAATGCTCTGGTGGAAATCACGATGATACATATTCTAATACATTGCCAAATCTGGGAGAGTGTTGTGGTAGACGTTATACTAATCATGGAAAATGATGCTCATCATATCATCATGTCGTTTTCTTTCCAGTTCCTCAGTAGTTTCAATTCTCTTGGGAACCATTGAATCTTCAAAAAAATTGAATAAATTAACTATTAAATGAGTTTATTTTTCAAAAAATTTGTGATAAATTTGAAAAAATTGCTATAGAATTATGGCACACAAGTATAAATATGGAACACAAGTGTGGATGTGTCACATATGTTTTTGGCATGCAATTATCACCATGCAAGTCCTATTACATCTACAGCAGCGCGACACATGTGAAATAGTGAAAAAAAAACTTTTGCAACGAGACCAACTTGCGCGATGATAGAATGAAATTCAAGATTCGGTGGCATTGCACGAGAATGACCACATATTTATCAGTCAGGTCACACCTTTGCATGCCAACACCTGACTGTTCAACACTTGTGTGCCACCCTCTGCGCTCTCAACACTTGCATGCCGCCTCTCCTTCAGTTTTCTTCTTTTCCTCAGATTCACATCTTCATTTGTTTCGGATCCAACTCTGAGGGGGACTTTTATTGACGATCGATTACGTAACAGAGTATACAGGAATGAAAAGAGAAATACGTTGAACCCAAAGTGATTCATCCATTGAAGAAACATAAAAATTTGACAAAGGAATGAACCAAGATTCAAATAAACTCGGGTCGCGTAAGTTCTACCAAGGTCGCGCAATTATACCTGCACGCCACCCAGTGGATGCGCATGTGACATCTGCACCATCCTTGAAATATCTCCCAGGGTCTCCCTAGCCTATAAATACCCATGTGGGATCCCCATTTCAGGGAGGAAAAATGTATAGAAATTTTTATTGGAGCTCTCAGTGCCCTATTCTCTTCTCAAAGCATCCGAACACTTCTACGGTAATTTCATACCTAGAACGGAAGACCTAATGAGAGGGGGGAAGGCCTAAGTGTTGAAACACATCAACACTCACACGCCTGAGTGGCCAGCCCTTAAGGGAAATGGTCACACTTGTGCACTACCTTACCCCTTCAGCATAACTTGCGTGCCCCTCTACTGGATGATTTCATGGATAATAATAAAGGATTGAGCCAAGACTCGCCCAAGATCTACCTTAAGGGTTGAGCGGCGCACAAGTACACATGTGTCGCGCAGGTACACCTGCGCTACCATGACTTGTGCGCCCATGCTGGACTTGCGCGCCCCTCACCTTGTGGGTTCCCTTCCTGCCCATTTCAGCCCTCCTATACCTATCCACCTCTCCTATTCATGATTAAGCCTTCATAACTCTCTCTAAAGTCATTTATGTCATGATTTCCTTGTTGGGTTCCTTATCTGAAAGGAATTCTGTGAAACATCTCTCAAAATCTAATGATTTACACATCTTTATTTCACTATGGTTAGATATTTCATTCATTCAACCTCATCCTTTAAGATGAGATAATCCTTAACCTCAAACTTCTTTTCAAGAGTGAGTCCTATTTCAAATTTTCTTTACTTTGGTCTCCCTCCTTAGGAGTAAACCCCGTGTTCTTTAACCTGGGAATCCTCCTTAGGAGTAAGCCCCAATTATATTTTCCCAAATAAGGGATTCCCTTTCAAGAGTAATCCCCAACCATATTTCCTTAATCTGGACATCCTCTACACCAGTAATCCCCAGAATCAAAGTTCTCAAATATGGGCATCCTCCTTAAGAGTATTCCCAAAGTCCCTTAATTCTAAAAAGTACATTAACTTGGGCCTCCTCTTCAAGAGTAACCACCATGCTTCAAAAATCGTTAACCTAGTCCTCCTCCTTATGAGTAATCCCCAGTCATAATTTCTCTTAACCAGTCCTAATTTACTGTTGAGCTGGGAATCCATCTTATGAGTAAAACACAATCATAATTCCCATCCTATATTGGGAATATTTCTTAGTAGTAAGCCCCAAGACTAGAGTATCTAAATCTCCATAAATTACATATACCTTTATGGACCCTATTCCTAGATTTCTTCCCTGAAGTAAATCTTAATCATCATCTATTTGGGCAGCCATACATAAATAAGCCCCACATCATTTCTTATGATTGCATATTTCATGGAACAATTGTCTGGTTTTACCAATACCTCTTGTTTCACACACCGAGCATGACTCACATGAGTTAGAGTGTAAAAGTAATTATGAAATATTTCGTTGAGCCATCAATCATACCTAAACATTATACTCCCTTACTCAATCTTCGTGGGTTTTGATTCCTTTTCGAAACAAAGGATACATAGGTAGCCCATCTGCGGGTACGATCCCTACTTTGAAATAATCCATGTCTATCTGAATGACAATAAACATCAAGTGCCCCACTGAGTGGCTTTAAAACCAGTATGGCCATCATAATGACCAAGATACTTTTCTGTATTGAAGGATACCAATAACTAAGAATCTCTAAAAAATACAGATGATTCTCTATCGATGAAGAACCTTGAATACATAAAAAAGTTTCTATAAATTTCCTACATATTTAATCATTGATTGTCAAATATAAAGAAAGCTCATTTTATACTTGGTAATTTAATAATGATTCACGAACATAACTTAAATCTACAAAGAGAGTCCCGGAGTAGAAAATAATTCCCCTAAAAAAGGTGTGATGAGTCCTACCTCCCATCCTCTCGACCAATGCAAATTCCTAAGTCTCATCAGTTCACAACTAATGAGCACCTACCTTTAGAAAGTAGGTCCAAATGGAAATGGAATCATTGGATGTTTCCGGTTCTACGAAAAAACCCATTAGAAACTTCTTGGAGTGTTTGAATCATAAATCAATGAGATCATCCCCACTTCCCGAGGAAACAACATTGATCATATCACTTATAATGATAAAATATATATCAATGGATTTCATCATACATATATAAGGATATTTGAATATAACATATATCATTTTTGAAGGCAAAATAACCTTTTAATAAAAATAAAATTTGAAGACAATTAGAACCTGTAAAAAATTATATTATTTCAAAAACACTCAGAAATTATATTCATTATGTATTGTATAAAATCTTTAGGAAAAAATCAAATCCTAACTGATTTTTTAAAATCATAAAACATTTTGAAAACCTTTTTATTTGATAATAGCACTGAAAACATATGATCAATGCTTTGAAAACTATTTAAAACTCTTTTTAAAACAAACACAATTTTGAAAACCTTTTCCCTTGAAAAAAACATTAGAACATCCAATTTCTAGAAAACTAGATAAAATTTTATTTAATAATTTATCAGTAAAATTTCAATGAATTTTCATGTAAAAAAAGTCATGATGGCGACTACGTTAATACATACTGATAATGTTTTTGCACTATACAAATGAAGATAAGATCCTTGATTGGAAATGGATATGATTATTCAATTTAAAATATTATTGAAAAGTTAAAAATGGGTAAATATTTATTTTTAAAAGGATAGTAATTGTTTTGGAAACTATTGACTGAATATATGGTTTTGGGAATAAATTGTTTTCTGACCTAAGAGTGAAATAATGTCATATTTTCATAACAATATTTTCTTAATAATATTATGTAAATAAGTGTAAAATGGTAACATTAAATTATGTTTCCATAAACATAATAGGATAATGAAATTCATGGGGGTTATTGGGATATGGATTAAAATATTTTGACACAGAAATGATAATCTAAAACAATCCCAATAGAAGATGACATTGTAGCAATGAACTCATACCAATTTGGTAACATTTTATCATAATACACATGAAATAATTAAAAACAATGAATCTTTTAATACAATTAAATTAATTATATTCATTATATAACATGAAATAGTTTATTATATACACCTCGTAAAATTATTTATGTGCAAAACATAGCATGTGTCTCAAAGAAGACTATTTCAGACAAAATCACCTAACTAATTTGATAAATTTTCAACCCTAAAACCATTGCATGAGAGATCATAAAATGGATTTATAAATACTCATAAATAATTGGATAATTATCCCAAAATACATTCATGGGTATTATGAACACCACAAAAAATAAAATAGTTGTGAAAATTTCATAAGTCTCATTGAAATTAATGTAAGCCTAGAAATACATTTACCTTATGTCCTGAATTTCCACACACACATTGAACGATCGAATATAGAAAACAAAATCTTATTATAAATATATTAAATGTAAATATTTTTATATATCACAACATATATGATAGGATTATGGATTTATGATACCCTTTTATAAAAAATCTCATGTTATGGTTCTGTTTCGAGTTATAACTGTTTTTTCATACATTTTTTAACATGTTATTCTTGGTCCCAATACATAGACCGTTATTTATTTATTACAATTACAGATAAAATGATATAAATATCATATATATTCATTATATATATAATTATAATAATATGTTAAATGTAAAATTAGTAAATAAAATACATTATTCATGGAGACTGTATGCCATATGCATGAAATAATATTTTTTCCATTTTCCTGTCATATTAAATGAATGAAATGTAAATGATATATATCTATATATATAATAATAAAATTATAATTATTATATCATAAATATCACCTATAATAAAAAACCCATCCTTAAAACACTATGTGTAAATAACTAATGAATCATATTGTTTTTTTGGAGGTAGTAGTCCACCCATCAACATCCTTGTCATCATATTACCAAAAAAGGGATGTGTATTATAAATTAATAATATAAGAATAACTAATTCATTAATATCATATATATATATATATATTAATTTTAGAATTTACATAATTACTACCAACAGAAACATATGGTAATGTAAGAGAGATCAACAATGGTTCACGAGATAGTAGTATGACATATACATGAATGGTGATTTCATTTACCATTTGATGGAATTATGTGTGGGTATAGGTCATAAGCATATTATAAAAACATATAAATATATTTAAGTTATTTATTTATATATATAATAATTATATAAAAATAATTTGTAGTTTTTAGGGAAGAAATAAATCAAAATTTCACAATGAAAATCGTTTCCTCTACTTCGAGTAAATCTTTTTGGTTTTCACCAAAATAATTTCATGAATGGATTTACTACCAATGGTAACCTTATATGATGATGTTAGGGATGTTTTGAGTAGTTAATCATTGGTTATGGATGATCCTAATGGGTTTATATGTGTGAAGAGAGGGGTAGAGGTATAGGTCATTTTTACAGGAGGGGAGGACATACAAGATATTTTTTAGAAGAAAAATGGGTATCCCCATGTTTCTACCTAACCAGGTTATTAATAAAATATATACATGAGGGATTATGGTATATATATTTACAATTTTCTTACAATTTTAGGTCTTTTTTACACCTTAATGATTATGTTTTACCACTATGTAATCTTGTTTTCACATTTATCACTATAATAGATTTTAAATTTTTTTACTATTATTTTTTGTCAATAATAATGTTGATATTATTATAAATTATAAATTATTATGATACTAAATATTTAATAAAAAATTTCAATTTTTAATTATAGAAGTTAACAAAATTAATTTTTAATTAATCCCATAGATAAGACGAAACCACATGTTTTTAAATTTAAAATATCCAAATTTTCAAATATTTGTATATCTAGTTTCAATGTGAAATTGTTTATATTGACCTAAATTGGATTTATTAATGTTTATTTTAAAGAATAATACAAATAAAAAGTTTAAATTATAATTTAACTATATAAATAAATTATAAAAAAATGTTGTTATGATTTAAAATTCAATTTTTCACAATTCCACAAAAAAATGGAACTAAGAAAAACATAAATAAATCACCCAAAGGAAAATTTTATATTACAATTTCAAAAATTATTTTTTATTTTTAAAATCAATATTATAGAATTTTCAAAATATATAATTAATAATTATGTTCCATTAAATGCTGAAAAGTACCTTTTAGAAAAATAAATATTATTTATTCATAAAATTGAATTTATAATTCTTCTTTTCTTATTAAATTTATTGGATGAGAGTAAATATTTTATTAAATACATAAAATATAAATTTTATTAAAAACACTTATGAAATGGGATTTTTAAATTTACTATGGTAAAATAAATTTTTTCACTTAAAAATAGTTTTCAAATAAAATAAATTTCTATAATTTAAAATTGATTTTAATATAATTTTTACTAATTGGTAACAAAATGATTCATTTTATATCATTTTTTATCCATATTTTCAAACAAAATAATATTTTTTATAATTTTCACTGAAAAAATTACATGGTAGATAAAATAATATTTTAATTCCAATAATAATAGTATATTTCATTTTGGTAAAACATGTTCTTATTTGTAACTATAGCTAATGTAGGGTCGTGATATTGTGTGTAATAGAAACAAAACATAGTGATCTATGAAACTATTTATAGGCTAAGCGTTTAATTTAGTAAATATTTGAATTTATTATTATTGTAACAAAATTATTACTTGGTGTTGCATCTAATGTAAGACATTCGTGAATTTTAATAAATTTTGATGGAAATAATTCCTAGAAACTCAATGTGTTACATTATACCCCAATTAAAATTAATTTTTCTCTGGAAATTTTTCTAGTTAATCAATGTTTTAATACATGAATGTTCATTTAATACAACACCAGTTTGTAAAAATGAATTATAAAACATCCCATAAGAAGGTAATGTTTGAAAGATCACAGTTACCTATAGTAACTCCTAACAAGGAATCCATAATGGAGAACTTAGGATTCGATAAAAAAATTATATTTATAATAAAATAATTACTAATTATAGAGAAGGATTGGAGTCAATGATCATAATAATGTTAGTAATCAATTTAATGTGATGTGCCTAAAACATATAAAACTTTGATGATTTATAAGACTATATGTTCAATAGAAATGAATATATTGGGTAATATTTGAGTAAAGATCCTTTTATTAGAGTCGTGGAATTATTTTAATGTATAAGAAAATAATAAAATATATATAATTGATTTCATTTTATTTTATGTGAACAATGTCACCCTTTGGATCTGTGTTTCTCAGTTTCCACTACATATGTTACTCTAATAAATGATGGTGAATTTGGAATTCCTAAAGAAATAATAAACAACACGGTAGAATGATAATTCCTTCCATATATATGTAGTTAAAATAATAAAAATATGGTTATCATATATTAATCACTGTGCATAAATCCTTATATAGTGAGGTAAACCCTTAAATATCGAACACCTCGTTCTAAGTTTAACATAATGTTTCCATAAATTATAAAAATTTTAACCCTTCTAAAATATAAAATTCCAAAACATTAGAATAAAGGTCATTAAATAATTAAAAAACAACTAAACATTCAAGCCATGTATATCTTTATGTCTCTCATGGTTGTTACATTCCAAAAATGTGAAAAATTTCATCTTGTATTCTCTTTAAACATGGTAATAACTTGAATTGGAAAAAAATTATGGAGAAAATTCATGCATCTTCATTCCATATAAAAAACATTTTATTTTATATATTACTAAAATATATAAATTAATTAAAATACATCCGTGATTGAATAATCCACCATTTCAAATAATAATTAATCAGTTTCAAGGTAATATGTGACATCCAATTAATTTATTAAGAAACAAAATTCCCTGATTCAAATGTAATTACCTCAACATCAGTAACATATTATGAGTTACTGTTCCCTTAATCATGAGTTTCCATTAAATATAAACCTTCTATTAAATAAATTTTCTTGTCCACTAAATCCATTCAACACATGCCTATAAATCCTTATCTAAAAACAAAAAATGAACAATCCTCAAATATTTCAAAATTCAGAAAACATTTTTTCATGAATCAATATAAATAAACACATTAATTATTCCACTTCACCATTATGATACTAATAATTTTTTCCCATAATATTCTTTAATAAATCTTTCCTTTTACATTTCTCTCAGACACTCATCAACATCATCAATATAACCATTATTCATAACAACTTTTTTATTGTCTCCATGAGAATTCCTCTTAGAACATGATTTTTCATATTTTTCATTCATCCCACAGTTAATGAAATCAATAATCAATGATGTATTAGGGAGTCCATTAATCTCAATCATTAAATTAATAAAAAAAATTATTTTACCATTGAAGCTAATTTTTGTGTCGTTATTTTCCATAGTCAACGAATTTCCTTGTTCCACTTAGACAATCACCTGGGTGATTCTTTCAATATTATACACACAAAGAAAACATAATATTATTTTAAAATGGGCTACATTACCCTAACTCTTAGTGAATTCGTTTTTTATATTATTTGTTCATTCTGATAGTTATCTTGTTAATCATTGTTAATAATATTTTGGGAAATCAATTATGCATAATCAAAAAGTTATTTACTCTAGTAATAATCCAAATTGAATTATTATAAAAAAAAATAATCCATCACATTCATTTTTTACTCAGTTTATTCTATTTACATAAATTAAATACAATAATAAATCATAGTTTGAGAAAATCAAATCATAGAATATAACCTCATAGTCGTGGAAAATAACTTATTTTATGTCAAAATAATGAAACTCACTTCTTTAATTAATGACACCATAGGATAATTCAAGTATATATATAGTCATATTATGGTCAATATATTCTTGAAAGTTCATAAACAGTTTGTAAATTCAAAAAATATACCCCTTGGGAGTGTCAAACCAGGTGAGAAGAAAATCTTTCGGTCATATATCAGTTCATGATTGATTCAAGCACAATACAATGTTTTCAAGATGGCTACAACAATGTACATATTCCACATATCCCCATACAATTATAGTTACAATACATGGATGTATTTATAAGAATCAGAACTCTCTATCCTTTACCAAAATTCCAGGTCATTACCCTACAACTTAACTCATCCTTTGACTTATCCATAGTTCCTTCCACAGTAATATCCTTATAAATATACCTTGGGATCTCACTAAATTTTTCTAGTCCTAGTTTCCAGTGGATTAAAAATATTTTCCTTTGATTACATCTATAGAGACCTTGGATTAATAGATAGTAATATTACATAATTTTATATTAATATTGAAAACATTATTAAATAACATTACCATGGATTGTAATAGTTTAGTGTCCTTAAAACGTGAAACACGTTCTTAAAATATGGTGAAATATAATCAATTTCTCTAATAAGTAACTTCCCCTTTTTTAATCCTACAGAAAATTTTCTTCATTACATGGGGAACTGAATCATAAGAAAATGTGAGATATAATGCACTCAATGTGTAATCATTAAAAAGATTTATAAGAATCACATGAACATAAGGGTTTAAGACCATAATAATAACATTTTATGATCATACCCTTCATATGAAATAATATAATCATGAGTCATGGAATAAATATTCAGAGTTAATAAGACATTAAGCATAAGGAAATAAATATAATTTGATGGTGAGAACATAAACATGACCTAATTCATAGACCTATGGAATAGACATATGCATATAAAATATGTACCTATAAGTCATTTATCTCTACCAAAATATATCATGAAACCACATGGCTGATAAACCTACTAAGTTGGACGCACCACTATCCATCGTATTATCCATATCCTTATAGTGATCATGTTACACCATATACTTACAGTTGTTCAATCTCATTTACTTTTTCCAATTTTTATACTCAATCTTCACTACATAAACCATATGATTATCCATGAATCACCTCCATATCATAATAGACGTCATGGATCACCCCTAGATCATAATAGAAGAAGAAGTCACTATCTAAATATGGTTCACTCCCTATTATATAAATGCCTATATCATGAGATATAGATGTTTACCCAATGAATTAGAGGGATATTTTAGTCTTAACTAGAAAATAATGAAATAATATAAATGTGCTCCAAAAGATAGTAAAACATTCATCATATCTTGACCCATAAACAAATAATGGTTTCATAAACTTCACATCATATCATATAAAATGAAATATAAATAATAAAATTTTAATAATATTATATACTATAGAATATTTAATGGTTTCATAATCACTTCATTGAAGAATAATCTTACAAATGATGTCAGTTTCGTAAGCATCATATAATCGTATAACTATATTTTCGAAACATTCGATGGGGCATGTGCATCCATATTCTTGTGTGTGACAGACACATCTTTTATTACCCCAAATTGATGCTTTCCAAATTCGGGTGAAATTCTCTCCTTGTTAAGGGACGTTTGCTACTTGATCAAATCAGGATGACGGGATGTCAGTTCTTCTTTCCATGGATTCCTTCTCGGAACTCTTTACCTAGTCCGGGTATCCCTCTTAAATTTAATACATTGTTCGTGAAACACATCCTTGCACCATATTTTCAAAGACACCATTTAATTACACTGCTACTGTCAGGACATTCTCAGGGGTCCGGTCAGGGCAATAAAATTCGGTTAGGGGAGTAGTCGCGCTGGGGAATCATTGACATGTATGGATGCTGGGGATTGGTGTGTGTTTGTTCTGTCCCTTATTATAGGGCTTTTCAAGGGCATGGAACCCCGAGGCATCCCACGTAGAACTTGGCGAATCATATGCCATAGGAATTTATATGAGGATTACCTCAGATTCCCATGTTTAACAGAAGGTATGCCGCATGTTTAATGTCAAGTGGTGATGGATCAGACTGGTCAGAACACTGATTAGAGTGGATTATATTGAGGAACCCCCTTGGAGGGAACACATATATTGGGGCCAGCACGTGGGCATCTCCCTGAATGTTGTGGAGGGTAATGAAGTGGCATGATCTCAACGGGATGTGGCGGCCTAGGTAAGAGTTAGAATGGATGACAGTTTTGCGCTTGAGCCTCTAAGAGACTTCCTACATACCATGCCTTGTCATTGATCAAATACCACGTAATTCAGGATGGATGGAAATACAGTTTAACGTCATGGGGACGAGGGAATTTGGGGCTTATGCTCTAAGCGGCCCAAGTTGTTGGTGAACCGACATGGCAGGAATGACTGGGTGGTGGACTTGAACCTCATGGAGGCTTCCTACATAGCATGACATGACATGGATCGAAGACCATGTATATCAGAATGTATGGGAATATAGATTAATTTCATGCGGAATTGGGGTGAACCGACGTGAAGGAGGTCAGAATGACTGGGTACTGGGCTTGAACCATGTGAGGCTTCCTACATTCCATTCCCTAGAACGGATCAAAGTTCACGTAGTTCGGGATGATGTAGGGATTATTCTATTAGACAACCCATGGTGGTGGGGCCTGAATTTCATGGTGGATTCCTACGTACGAAGCCTTGACCTAGATCAATGGCCATGTAATTCAGGGTGGAATGGGGCTTACGCTGTGATATTGCCCATGGTGGTGGGGCTTGAACATCGTGGAGGCATCCTACGTACCATTCCTTGAAATTGATCAAAGTCCACATAGTTTGGGGTGGAATGAGGTTTATGCTCTGAGATGTTCGATGGTGGTGGATCTTGATCCTCGTAGAGGATTCCTTTCTACCATGCCTTGACAAGGATCAAATTTCTCATAGATCAGGGTGGAATATGGCTAATGATCTAAGACGGCCCATGGTGGTGGGGCTTGAACCTTGCGGGGGATTCCAACATACCATTCCTTAGCATGGAACAAATTCCACCTGGTTCAAGCATACAATTTAACATCATGATGTACGAGATATAGTTTAACGTCATGCGCGAGAAGATACAGTTTAACTTCATGCAGGATGGGATATAGTTTAACGTCATCAAAGATAAGGGTGGTGTCATGGTCAATGCTTACTCTAAGCCCATGTGAGTCATGTTCAGTGTGGAAAACAAGAGTCAACAAGGACCTAATGATCACGTCACAAAATATGCGTCCATGGGATGTGGGGTGGGGCTTACTCTTGGAGCGGCCCAAAGTGTCGGGACTTACTCAAGGATGGAGGCCCGAGGGTGACAAAGCGTTGCGGGAGAGGGACTTGGGACATACGAAAGGGGGATCCTCATTCCCTATCACGCCATCTTCCAGCCTTTGCCCTGATGAAGTGAGGAGGGGTAGGGGTGGCTCATCCTGCAAGAAAATATATGGGCTTATGAAAAGTTGGCTGCCATTCCCCTCAGACAAAAACACTCCAAGAAGGAGGATATCAACCCCTATGGAGACCAGGTGCATGTATAATGTCCACGGTGGGGGACCCTGCATGCAGAGCATGGGGTGAGTTCATAGTTTAACGTTATGTGTTGAGGAATATGGTTCTTGGAAGTTTAACGTTTTGCAGCTCGGACGAATGTGGGTTCACTCTGCACCACTAGGACTTATATAAGTAGTACCCTCTGCTCCTTTGGGGAGGGAAGGTACTAGAAAAGCTGTAATGAAGGGGTGTCGTGGATCGAACCTTCTAGGGGTCCACGTTTTCATGGATATGAGAGAAATAAATACCCATAATTGTTTATATTGAATGAATCATTATGTGAAACAATGCTACGGGAAGTAATTTCCACGGGACGTTGAAGTGTCATCATGCAAACCTGGAGGGTCACACCTGAAAAAGGATTTTCCAAGTAGAGGGGTCCATAGGCAGGGGCCTTGTGGAGCTCGGTCGCTCTGTGTGGTGGAAGGCACTTGGGAAGGCGTGTGCTTCACGATATGGGGTTCCCTAGCCTTAGTATGGTTTGAAGGTGCAATTGGGAGGTGCTTCGTGAAGTGGAGAGGCATTCGTGGAGCATAGCCTCATGTAAAAAAGGTTTCTCGCAAAGTGGGATGTTGGGAAGCAATGTGCATCGCGATGTAAAGTGATCCTTCCATAGAAAATGGATCAAGTGTACATGAAGTATGCTTCGCATAGCATAAATTCACTGCGATGACCCGTGTCCCCTTAAGGACCCCCTTCCATCTCGCATTCCCGTAGTCTTCACGAAAGGAATCCCTCTCGGAAGTGGGGATCAAAACAAGACAATGGGGAGGAACATTGTGAAGCAGAAGTACCTCGCGAAGCTCAGGGTTCACCGAGCGGAAGTGTGCTTCGTGATTCAGAAGCTGAGAAGCCAAAATGTCAGATTGTTTATTCGAAGTGCTATGGGGGATTCCGTTATTTATAGGCAAGGGGCGCCATGGATCATGGCTCACGCCACTCGATGAGGGGTAGAGTGGATTTGCTGCAGGCTCGAGAATATCAACTGAGGTCATGGAGTGTCCCACCTCCTTGGCTTTGTGGCGGGCTCATGAATGTAAAATGCGTTCGCAGAGCCTTCCACCTACTTTTCATCGCGGCGGGGTTGTGAACGTCAAATGAATTCGCAGAGCCTCCCACCTTATTGGCTTCACAATGGTGATGGTGCTAGGGAACTCCGCAAAGGGGCTTTGCGAGGCAGTCCTTTGGGCCATCGTGAACTGTTCCAAATTTTGGCACCAACAAATGCCCCCCATCAGAATTGGAGCCGTGGAGAGATCAAGGGTCGAAGAATTGTGGAAATTACCATAATCATTATTCATTCTCGGTGTGGATTAGCGAGGAGTTATTTCTAGGTGGACATGGGACGTGGGGGCCGCGCGCACCGCGAAGCTCCAACGGCCGTCACCTATAAATAGGGGAATCACCATATCTTTTTTCCTTTACTTTCTCCATGATCTTGATTTCCTGTGCTCTCGATTTGAAAATACTTTTATACTCCATGTGTGTTCCCTATGAACTAAGGATTCGCTGCGCACAGCGAGTCTTCGACTTTGAATTTTTGCTCCACGATCCAGCATTGAAAGACGAGGCAGCGCGTCAGAGAACAAAACTCGTGAGCGGCCATCACGAACTCACTTCGAGAGAGAGCTTTATGAACCAAACAACCAAACATCCAGGTTACCAAACTAAATGTCCCACCAATATGCTGCCCCGGGGGTCCTTGCGGATGCCACCCGGAGGGATGATATGGCGATCAACCTGAGGCATGGAGATCTAGTCTGGTGCCACTCATACCATAGCTCATTGGTGGAGCTACTGTCAGAGAACCAAAAGAACTATTCTTTGTGAAGGAGGATGCCTCTCTATGGATTTGGGTTGAGGGATGATGTCTTCTTCCCAACAGAATGTATGGATGAGATAGCCTACTAGTTCCGGAGCACGTCGTGCCAGCATCAATGGTTCAGGGAACTCGATGGTCATGCCCAGGAGGATTTCACGCCTATCTTCGCTGAATATCTGTACAATCACCTAAACAACATCAATGGGAGGACATTAGAGCCGAAGAAGTTCCATTCCTTCTACAAAACCATCCTTATATTGACGTTGTAGAACCCAAAGAAGGGGTAGTCTGAGGAATGTGACCTATGCTTGGGTGGCTACTTCACCGAAGATTGGTTGTGGGCCTACTATGTAGGTGCTTTGTGGGAGGAGTTTAGGTCAGAGGTGAGAATAGTGGGAATGTAAGAGGCAGATTGGGATTCCCAATTCCATATCTACTAGCTGAAGAGGTTGATGCTGGAATCGTTTAGACAGTGGTCACCGGGGACCAATACCTTTCACTTGCATCATGGGGAGGTCGACATCAGCCTATAGGATGTGCATCAGGTCTCATGGGTCCCGATATTGGGGGCAATGTACGAAACATTCCTCCCAACCATGGGTGAGTGGGAGGATCCGGAGAAAATGCTACGTCTGGTGATGGAATTGATAGAACTTATGCCTGGGGAGGACAAGTAGGCCATGAGGGATGTCCATTTAAGAGCTGGTTTAAGAATTTCTTGAACTTCCGAGAAAACAAGAAGTTCTTAGAAAGGCCTCGAACATTCCCTAAGGGTGCCCGGAGTAAGTAAAACTCGTACTGGCGGCTTCTAGAGAATAGCCATTGGAACACCTGGGGGTTCAGTGTCATCACTGAACAATAACCAATAGTGAGGCTGGCGGCATTCATCGCAGCCCTCATATGTGGTTGGATCCTTCCGGTGACGGATACAAACATGGGAGTGCGGCCAAGAACATTCATCAAGGCATCCACCTTGGTGAAAGGAGTTTGGGTCAACCTGGGGATCCCGATGCTCACCAAGTTGTATAAATTGTTGTGTCACATCAGCGAGGGGAAGAGGATACAGAGGATATGGGGGTCGTTCCAGCTTCTGTACAGGTGGATGGAGGTAGACATCATGGGGATCTACGAGTATCTGAACCCCATCTCACCTCAGGGGTCGAACTTTCGTCCCTCAATCTTGAACACCACGGGGAGAATTCCAACTAAGCTCACCACACCATCGGTTCTAAAACATTTATGGAGGGTAGAGGAATTCAATTTCCACGTGTTCCTACAACCTACGGGGGCCTTCATGGATGATGTCTAGGGAACATAAGTTCACTGATCCTACCTCATGGCCTTTCGAGGTGGAGTCCTAGTGGCTAGGGTGGACCGCGAGTGCCTCTGTGATCCGTACACCCCACACGGGTTTGCTTAGAAATTCTGGTGCCTGCAGCGGCTGACCCCGCAGGTCTACCTGGGGGTATTCTACGAGGAGCCCCTGTGTGTAATGAGGAATATGTGGCTCATGTTCACAAGAAAATATGGGACGATGTGGAATGTATTGCCTCCGTCGACTGCTATCCATGGGATGATAAAAGAATACACACATAGCAGGGAGGCAGCCTACCTGGGGGAGATGCTTAAGCAGCCAACCATACTGGTAGGTGAGGGTGAGCCTCCCCAACCTCGGGGCTGGGGCCATATGGCGACAAGGGAATCCCATAGTGGAGGGGCTTTTGGAGCAGTGGCGCCCGCACCAGTTGAGGAGGGAGCAACATTAGCGGGTCCGATAGTGGCAGCGGAGCTGGTGGTCCCAACGAAATAGAGTCATCTAGAGGGGCGGACACCGAGAGGGTTCTGCTGGATTTCCACTCAGGCCCCGGGGAAATGTCTATGCCACATTGACATGCCGGAGAATGATGCCTTCTCGGAGTCCTTGGACATCTACAAGTTCAACTGGAAATTACTTGGCCCATCAGAGTTATGGAAGCACCTCAATCGCCTCAGGATGGACTTTTTGAGTATTGTCCCTATTAGATCCGGCTTTGCAGTATCCCAGGCTGAGGCAAAGCAATACATAGCTGGGCTCGAGGACTTCATCCATTCCTGGGGAGACCTAAATCTGATGACCAACTGAGTCAAGGTATTGTTGGATCACACGGTCCCTCTATATCTATCGGTCATTTATCCAAGAGATATATTCCCCTGGCCAGATGAATTAGACGAGTCGTCCTGGGAAGACGAGGTTGGTAGGGAGAGTCCACTGGAGGGGGGAGAGGTCTGAGGCTAGTACTCAGATCTCGAAGATTTCACAGAGGCTCTCGAGGTAAAATTCCAAGTTCCTTCATCAAAGCCTACCCTTAGTATACTCTAGATTCCTTATCAGCGTTTGTACTATTCAGGCGGACCTTGTGCATAGATCTCGTTCTCACCCCTCAGTGGGTGCTGATGTGGGACCTTGAGGATCCATGATTGTGGCTGCATCAACCTCCATGTCTGGTGGGGCTGGGACTGTCGAGGTGGCTCTCGTGGAATCTCCAGACCAGCCAACCATATACGGGGGGCCACGTCTCGGGGTTCTAACGTCATCATCTGAAGATCGAGGCCAAGGATTTGACCTCTGTAAGTCTTATCTACAACATCCACAACTATCATCCCCTGACCACGTTTACTGGAATTCACATCCCCTTATTGGAGTTTACAGTCCATCAATTGGCTAGGCAGCTGCAGTGATGTTGGTCGGGGTTTCTGGTGGTGCCCTTCCTAGGGGCATGCCGTTGGTCGTGGAGTTAAACATCCAACCGGACCAAACTACATTTCTTTCGATCACCAGTGGGGGTGCTAATGGGACTGTTCCTGAGATCATCGAGGTGGTATCTGATGATGAAGATAAACCGGACGATTCAGGTACCATCATGCATGATCCAACGCCAGAAGTGGACCCAACAGATGATTTCGTAGGTGCATTCCCTTCATACAAGCATGCAAATCGTGTCGATTGGGTCGAGTCGTCCTCTGATGAGGAGGACAACAACATAGTGTGTCATTGATCGTGGAAGCTGATCAAGTGCTTCATCAATGACACCCCCAATCCCTATGGTTGAATGATATGGATAGAATTTGCTTGCACCTGCGTGAGATGTGTGTTGGGGGGTGGTGGTGGATTCCTGATGTCCTAAAATTCTCATCTGAGATCTTATGGTGGAAAAGCATCGGGAGTATGACCATGAACATGGTGTGGGTTGGCAGTGAAGGGAGGAAATAGACATCAAGAATATCTAGAAGGCTTAAGACGAGGTCTAATGGCTGCAAAACTGGGCAAACGAGCACTTGAACTCCCTCAATGTGTAATATTGGCGGATATCTCGACTAAAGGACCAGCTGGCAGAAGTCAAAGAGGGATTGAGGCGAGCTTATGGGGAGATGATTTCCATCTAGGCCGACGTGGAGAAGGCCTAGATTGTGGACAACTAATTGCACCCTCTCGACACCTAGGAGGAGCGGGAGGTGAACAAGAAGCAACATTTCATGGATTCCACAAGCCAGATGGTGGTGGAGCTGCAACGTTACTTAGATAAGGTCAATCCTTCCATGGGGGGATTCAACCCCCAGGTACTATAATGATTACAATTCATACAAAATAATTTCATGTTTTGATTGTTTGAATGTCGAAGCATGCATGATTTTCATTGTTCACATTGGTCTACTTCATCCTTGTGATGTTTGCAGAGTGTCAGCGACCATTTCCTAAGCACACATGGCTCATTCCCAATGTGAGAAACAAGGGATTGTTACCTAATCACACCTTCCAAATGTTGGAGTGCAAACCAAGCAATGGGGATCTGGGGTTTGGACAACCAGTCTGGATTTCCGGGGAAATAGGAGAGGCCTGGTAGTATAATGATGTTCTTAGAACATACTAATTACTTTTTTCCTCATGTGCTCTTGTGCACGAATGGTGTAATGTGAGGGGTCCTATATTTGAACTAAATAGATGTGAATGGGAAGTGTGAATCACAATACCCGGGATTCAGAACATTGTGGGGGTGGCATGACAATAAAGAATAACCGTTGACCGCATTCAAAACACATTATTCTTATTGTATTAGACTAAAGTGGGGATAACAAATGATGGTTGATGATTGACGATGTTCGAAATACGGGACCTATCGCAAATTCCATCTGTTAGTATTCTTGAAAGTTGTCCATGGACATTAGGTCTGCCATAGGTTGAGCATTCATACTATTAGGGTGTTCCTCCACACATGAGAGAGGACGGGGGGTCCGAATAGGGGGAACACAAATCATGGAACATGGAGTGTGGGTTTGTTCAAACAGAATCCAGCACTCATGAAATTACGCCACCGTGGTGGAAGAACAATGGATGGGCACATCAGTTTGATCATGGATCATTCCTTCTTTCTGTTATGGCCTCTCTGGTGAGGGGGGTTGTCACTTCCCAATGTCACCTTGGGGTATCCCAAAATTGTTCGGGGTAGAGTTTTAGTTCCATGGTTCCCCATAAGGGGCCAGGTCATGGGCCAGAAATGGGGAGGAACATGTCTTTACGAATCCTGGGGCTGGACCCTTTGCAAAATACCAGGGTGTCTCTATGTATCCCATGAGGATGGGAATCAAGCCTTATATAGTTCTTGGAACACATTTTAACATCATTCGGGATGATGAGAAGCCTGGACGCATCGGTATAAATCCTACCAAAAGAACTATGCCCACCTGAGTCATGCTCGGTGTCGGAAACTAGATGTAGTGGTTTGAATTTTCCAACACAGGATGTGACATGCTGGGATGGAGGGACCCTCGGTGAATACCACCCCAATGATTATAACTCATCCATGAAGCACACCCCGACGCATGAGGAGACAATGGAGAGTATGTTGGAATTCCACATGGACATGAGAGAGTGGAAATGTGTGAATCATGACACTTGATATTTGGAACATAATGATGACAGGGTGATGATGGAGGATAACCATTAACTGTGGAGGAAACGCAGCATCCACATCATGTTAGCCTGGAATGGGGAATGTCAGATGAGGGTCGATCATTGACCATGTTCGAAACACAGGACATGTCGCAAATGTCGTCATAGAACCTTAGTGATGTTGGCCTGAAACGATAAGAGTTCCCTTAGGCCCATCCTCTATAGAGAGCCCTTAATCCTAACATCCTTTTCATACGAGGTTCCCTTTGTATGTTGAAGAGGATGAGGATCCAAATAGTGATCCCATGAAGCTTGTACATGGAACGAGGGGAATGATCCCCTGAAAAGTCCACACTTCGGGTTCTTTGTCAAAAAACATCTAAATACGATAATGAGACATATTAGATAGAGGGAGTCGAGTCCCTTCCCATAGAAAGATCATAGTTTTAGGTCATATAATTATGCCCATAAGAGGTAGGAAACATGGTAGACTCATGGTGAGTAATTACACAGGCGTTCCTACGTACCCCATGAGAATGGGGATCAAGCTGCACGTAGTTATTGATGTGGAATGGTGAGATACCAATGCTAGGGAAAAGGGGGTGTGTGGGCGTAGCCCTCACACCAAGAGAAGTAGAATTTGATAAATCTTGTTTGTACATTATGGTGAGTGGTTATTGATGTGAAGTGATAGGGCTAGGGTAGAAACTCCTGTCATCACCAAAACAATCAAGCTGTATAAAGTCGTAGACAAATGGTATGTTAAATGACTGATACCCAACGTGATGTCCTCTATGATGAGGTCATCACAATGTAGTTCCATTTTTCATCGTTCGACCGGGACGATATCATCACATTTTAGGGTGAGGTGGTAGGACCATCAGCACAGTTTAATGTCATATTGCTTGGACATGGGGGAATGCGGACGACATGATAAAACATATCCAATTCAAATGAGGATGAGGTCCACATCATCGTTGTGTGCGATTTCGGGAGAGGAGCCTCGAGCAAGGAGGCTAGTGAGGGTCGGCGGGTAAGGGGCAGGAGATACTAGCTCCCAGCTGAGCTAGACATAGAATCATGATGCCCGGGTGATCCAACGTATCCCATGGGGATGATGATAGATTTGTGCATGGCTCTTAGAGAAGATCCCGACCTATAGTCTTAGAGCTCAAATTGTGTGTGCCCTGAGAGACGCCGTATTGCTACATTGTCTGCCTAATGTGGGGAGGTGCACTGAGGGGTAGTGCCAGAAGTGTCGAGATTCCACCTGGACATGATGGGTGTAACATAATGTAAATCATGTAACCAATATTTAAGTCCTAAAACTGCTGGCGTGAAGATGGACGATTACTGCTGACCATGTTCGCAATAAAAAATCCTTTCGCGTTAGCCTAAAATGGGGACAAACAAGTGAGCATCAACCACTCAACATGTTTTCAATGTGGGATTTGTATCCATTTGATGTCTGGAAACGTTGGGGGAATTGGCCCGTAATGGTAGGAGAACCCTTAGCTATGGTATCCATGCCATTTTTGGGGATCTATTCCTGTGTGAAAGTTAATTTAGGCCCGAACGAAGGGGAAAAGGAATCTTGAAAAGTTTAAGGAACTTTACTGAGTTGAATCTAACACTCCTGGTCTTAGACTAGAGTACTCCTAACACATTGGCAAACCACTTCAAGGTTTCGAGGGACTCAACTTGAGGGCGGCTAAGAGATGGCAGATTCCAGGGAGAAGGGACTCATGGTGCCAAAAACCTAATGCGAAGCAGGGTATGGCCCTATACCACACCTATACACCCCCCCCCCCATCGAGAGGGATATGAAAAGGGGCCTAGGTTACCGGGATATCAGGTGATCTTTATGAAATGGGGATGGACCTGAAATCTAAATTTTTAGGTGGTCCTACATATCTCATCGATATGCGAATCAAGACAAAAGTAATTCTTGATTCACAGTTTATCGTCATGTGGGATGATGAGGGGCATCTCATCCGGGAATGTGCATGGCACAGTGATTAACCCAACATGAATGAGGAGATAATCCCAAAACACACCATAGAATACGACAAGAGAGAACCTGGACTGGGGGCTTGAAAAGTCCAAGGGGCCTGAGGATGGGCCCCGACCAGGAAGGCCTGACCAACTTGTAGTTTAACATCCTGTAGTGGGGATACGGTCCAGGGGCCCAAGAAGGAAAATGGGCCTAAGGATGGGACTTGGTCAGGAAGGACTAACCAACTTTCCCTTTAACATCTTGCAATGAGGACAAGGGCCAGGGGAACGAGAAGGGCAAGGGGCCTAAGGCTAGGCCTCGGTCAGGATGGACTGACCTACATGATGTTTAACGTCATGTAGTGAGGAAGAGTGCCGGGGGCCCGAGAAGGCCAAGGGTCCTAAGGCTGGGCCTCAGTGAGGAAGGCCTGACCAACTTTCAGTTTAACATCTTGTAGTGAGGATGAGGGTCGGGGGCCCAAGAATGCCATGGGGCATGAGGCTGGACCTCGGTCAGGAAGGCCTATCCAGCTTTTAGTTTATCTTCTTGCAGTGGGGATGATGGTTGAGGGCCCAGGAATGCCAAGGGGCCTAAGGCAAGGCCTCAGTCAGGAAGACCTAAAAACATGCAGTTTAACGTCTTGCAGTGAGGACGAGGGTCGAGGCCCGAGACGGACAAGGGGACTGAGGCTATTCCACATTCAAGAAGGCCTGACCAGCTTTCAGTTTAACTTATTGCAGTGAGGAAGAGGGTTGGGGGTCCGAGAAGGTCAAGGGGCCTGAGGCTGGGCCTCGGTTAGGAAGGCCTGACCAGCTTATAGTTTAACGTCTTGTAGTTAGGGTGATGGTCAGGGGCCTGAGAAGGAAAAGGGTCATGAGGCTGGGACTCGGTCTGGGAGGCCTGAAAATCATAATATTTTCTGTCTTGATGTTAGGATGAGGGTCGGGGTCCGAGAAGGCCAAGGGGCCTGAGTATGGGCCTCGGTTAGGAAGGCCTGACCAACTTGCAGTTTAACGTCTGACAGTGAGGACGTGGGTCGGGGCCTGAGAAGGCCAAGGGGCTTGGGGATGGGCCTCGGTCAGGAAGGCATGACCAATATCCAGTTTAACGTCTTACAATGAGGATGAGGCAAGGGGTCCATAGAAGGCCAAGGGTTCTCAGGCAGGGCCTCAGTCAGGAAGGCCTGACAAACTTGCAGTTTAACATCTTGCAGTGAGGACGAGGGATGGGTGGCTGAGTTAGCCAATGGACCTGAGGATGTGCCTCGGTCAGGAAGGCCTAAAAAAATTGCAGTTCAACATCTTGCAGTGAGGATGGGGAGAGTATAAGGTACCTCATCTAGGGATGTGTATGTCACAGTGAGCAACCCGATGTGAATGAGGACATAATCCCATACCACACCATACAATCCCATAAGAGAAAACCCAAAACGGGGGCCCAAAAAGGCCAAGGGGCCGAAGAGTTGGCATCTCCCAAAGAGAGTTCGTTGCTTGGAGATACAACGTGGCAGATTTAACCACTAAACTCGATGTTTGGGACATCTTGGGGTGGATCGAACGATCCAAGATAGCTTTTTACCATGTCCGAAACACATCATCCCTATAGTGACCATTCAGGAGCAACAAATGAGCATCATCCACTTGCCATATTCGAAACGCGGGACTTGTATCAGTTTTTTTCCAAAAATATGTGAAGGAGTTGGCCCAAAGTGGTGAGAGAGATCCCTTAGGACTAACCTTAATACCATTCAGCGGCCCTTTTGGATGGGGAAGGTGATGGAATCCCAACATAGGAGTGGGTGAAGCATAGATGTACCCATCTCTTAAAGAGGCGAACATCTCTAGGGAGTGAGACATACAGCCAGATCGAGGTTAACTCGGTGTGAATTGGGGAAAAAGTATGAACCCAGCCATATGTCTTGACCTGAAGGGATGATTCAGACGTTTGGGTTGGGCCAATATACGAAATTTTAGGGTGTTCCTACGTATCACATGAGGATGGGAATCAAGACATACATAGTTCTTGATGGCCATGCAGTTTAACGTCGTACAGTGAAGACGTGAGAGGATATATGAACGGGAGTGGGCACATGGTGCAACCATTATAATCCTCGTACGAGTGGGGAAAAGGAAACCTAATCCATATCATGCAAGGATCCTCCGAGTATGCTATATCCAAGGGGGATATTCGAAGAGAATATTTTGGGTCTGGGCTCAAAACGAAGCGTCTCAGTGTGACTATGTATCCCATTAGGATATAAATCAAGCCATACGTAGTTATCAAGACGCAATTTAACATCATGTAGGATGATGGGCAATTTAAATTCATGTAGGACTGGACATGTTAAGGTCATGTGGGACCATCGTGCAGTTTAGGGTAATGCAGGACCGTCCAGTTAAAGGTAATGCAAGACCATAGCTCAAGAAAATTATTTCGTGAGGAACTTGTTATTGGTGGGAGGATTTATATTCTCACTATCCATGGCCACCAGAGATTATGATCCATTAGGATAAACCCTGTGGACTATGTGGGGCCTTTCCCATTTGGGATCTAACTTGGGTGGTCTCTTGCTAATGATCATTGGCGATCGGAGGGCCAGTACTAGGTCTCCTTGAAGAAAAAAGTGGATGAGAACCTTCTTATGGAAGTCTCTTTCCATCATGTTCTAGTGCCTATCTGGATTGTGTAGGGCACAGAGCCTACTCTCTTCAAGTGTATCCAATTCAGCTAGATGGATTTCGGTGACCTTATATGGTGCCAACTGGTCATAGACTGCAGTACGTAAAGAAGGATGATAGATCTCGATGGGCAAGAAGGCGTCAGCTCCATACACTAGGGAATTCGGGGTCACCTGGTTGGAGTTATGAGTCATTGTTTTATAGGCGCAGATGGCATTGGGGAGCTTGTTCATCCAACTCTTCTTATTCTGACCAACCATTTTCCTGCAAAATGTTAGAGATGGTTTTTTTGAAAGCCTCTATCTATCCATTTTCATGTGCGTGATAGCGGGAGGTATGGTTCGAATAGATATTGTTCTTGGCATACAGTTTCTTAATCTCTGCTGCTCGAATGTTTGTGTCGTTATCAGTGAGGACGACATGAGGAACTCCAAACCAGTGGATGATATTGGAGCTCACAAAGTCAAAAATGGAACAATCCTTGGATTTTTTGTGTGTAATTGCCTCTTCCAATTTGGAAAATAAATCCATAGCAGTCAAGATGAACATGTAATGGCGAGCATTTGCCGGTGGATATGGTCCCACGATATCGAGTCCCCACACTTCAAAGGGCCAAGATTACTTGGTAGTGTGAAGGAGCTCTGGTGGCCTCTGCATGAAGTTAGCATGCACGTGGCATGTGTGACATATCTTGACAAACTCAATACAAGCATAGATCATAGAGGGCCAAAAGTATCCATGTCTCTGGATCTGATGATACAGCTTCGGCACAGCCTGGTGGGCGCCATAGGAACTGTCATGAACCTCTTGCATGACCTGTCGAATCTCAACTCCATGAGTGCAATAGAGGAGAGTACGATAAAAACTGCACTTATAGAGGATCTGCTCAAGACTCAGACAACTTTGGATGGTAAACTATAACACGTGGCGTCGGATTCGCTGGCGCTAAGCCCAATTATCCGGGAGGCAACCATTTTTGATATACTCAGCAAAAGGGGATCTCTTGTTGGGAGTCATTTCAACCACTGGATATGTAGAACCAGGGGCTCCTGAGGTGGATGATCCAGTGGTAAGATTTCTTACTCGTTGGTCATTATCATCTGCTAGGGTGATGGGAGAAATGACTCTCCGGTGTGCCACATGTATAATCAGATCATCCTGCTCGGGCTCTATGAGTAACGCCGTTAAGATGACCAAAGCACCCGCTCGACCATTATGTGACCGAGGTACATTGGTGACCTCCGGTCGAGAAGGGAACTAGGCCATTAGATGGAGGGTGCGCTCTAACAATGGTATGAGATATGGCTTTCTGACAACATAGCCACCGTTTACATGCTTGATGACTAGCACATAATATCCTTTCACATGCAAATGGGGCACACCAATCTCAAGGGCCAGCGCGAGGCTAGTGATAAGAGCTTGATACTCTGCCTCATTTTTGTGCAGCCTTATAACAATAGGAATGAGTATGGAAAGATGTCTTATGCCTGTGTAATGAAGATGGTACTCAGGCCCACACTGTTCATCCTAAGATCATTAGGACTCCTACCGGTGTGACTCCGAGGGGAACCATCAAAGTGAATCTTCCAACATGGGATGGTATGATCGACTGAGAGAATTGTCTCATCAAGAAAATCCAAGTCCATATACTGGTCCGTAGTTGTTGGATGGGAAGTTAGAAAGTCTGTCAATGCCTACCTGTTGATAGCCTTCTAAGGAATGTACCTGATGTGGAACTGCTGGAGGATCACCGCCCACCACGCTAGATGGATTGTCAACATGGGGCGGTTCAGAATGTACTTCAGTAGGTCTACCCAAGAGACTAGTTGTACCTCATGGTGCTACTAGTAATGTCGCAACTTCTTCACATCAAAGACAAGCGCAAGGAATCATTTCTCAATAGGGGAGTATATGGTCTCTATATCGAGAAGCATGTGGCTGAGGTAGTAGAGACTGTTCTCTAACCCTCGTTGTTCTTCTGGGCGAGAAGGTCTTTAAGAGATCAGTCCAGGGAAATGACCTACAGAATTAGAGGCTTACCCGAGACGGGTGGCATCTAGACCAAAGGCTGGTGAAAATATTGCTTGATTCCCTCAATGGCGGTCTGGCACTACTCATCCCATTCATAGGTGGATCCCTTCATCATGATCCAGGAAAAGTGCTTACACTTTCCATCCAGATTCACAATGAATCGGCGTATGTAGGCTATGTGGCCTTGGAGACCTCGGAGCTCCCGAATATTGCTCAAGGGAGGCATCTAGAGGATTTACTTGATCTTCTCTAGGTTGATCTCGATGCCTCTGTTCCTGACAGCAATGCCAAGAAACATCCCAGAAGTGACCCTGAAAGAACACTTCAATGGGTTTATCTTCAAGCGGCGAGAATGGATGAAACTGAACACTTTCTCAAGTTACTTGAGAAGTTCCAGGCACTGAAAAGATTTGACCACCAGATCATCCGTGTAGCACTCCACCAATGTCCTGAGTATTGGCTTGAATATGCGATGCATAGCCCGTTGAGAGCTGGCACCAACATTCTTCAGGCCGAAGGGTATAACCTGGTAACAGAAAGTACCTTGGGGTACCCTGAAAGATGTGGACTCTTCATCCTATGGGGCCATCTGGATCAAATTATATCTATAGTAACCATCCATGAAACAGAGGGCTTGGAACCTAGCCATAGAAACGATAAAAAATTCTATCACTAGAAGGGGAAAATCATCATTCGGACAATGGCGGTTGAGATCTTGGATGTCGATACCGACTCTGATCTATTTGTTTTATGACTGGCACAATTTTTCCTCGCCACTTGTGGTACATGACCTCCATGACGACGTCGGCTCTAATGAACTTGTAATCCTCGGCCTTAACCATGACACCATGGGAAGGATGCATCTTTTTGGGAGGCTGCTTGAAACCGCAATGGTTTTTCTGGAGACTGAGGTGGTGGAGGGCTACCTAAGCATCTAGTCCAGGTATCTCAATGTAACTCCAGGAAAACACATCATGATGTTGTTTAAGAAATTCCACGTAGCTTTGCTTCTTCTTAAGGGACATGGATGCACTGTTCAATGTGGGTCTCGGATCTTCCTCACCACCAAGGTTCACCTATACCAGATTATCAACCATGGAAGAAATGCCTTTTTCAAAGGTAGGGGGAGCATCATCCAAATTATATTCTTCTCTTGAGGAAGAGGGATTCCCAGCGGGTGAAGCTTCCCCTTGGACAGAGGAACCTGATGGGAGGCTAGTACCAGCCTGGATAGAAGTGGACAGTGCATCAGGAGCTTCATGCACCGCTAAGACCATGAATATGAAAGCAGTCGATCCAATCCCATATGGCCTTCATCCTAAGGGTCCATTCTTGTTGATATCAATGAAATAGTGGCGCGCTGGCCTGATATGGTTAATTCCAACCTGGAGGAATAGAAATGTATGACATAATGCCATCGCCATGGGGCGGACATCCCGGTACCGTACAGGGGTAGGAGGTTTTGGGACCACCTGGGCATGGTTTGTGTAGGAGTATGACGTGATTTTACTAGGACGATTGGACTTGGTAATATAAATTCCTCTTGTACCAGAGACAAAAAATCGTTGCCCCATGTCGGGGTTCATGGCCTCCAACCGATGGATTAGGAAGATGTAAGCGTCATCCAGACCTGCCAAGGGTCACTTATTACTGGGGCGGGCTCAACCTCATTTTCCAAGATCTTCTTATCCTTTCTCTTGTAATAGTCATCATCTAGATAATGGGATTTACAAGAGGCGAAAGGAAATACATCACCTTGCTATACACCTACTCGATCATTAAGGGAGTACTTCATGGACTGGTGATTTGATGAGGGGACCACCGTGTGTAGGTGGATCCATGGCCTACCAATCAATGCATTGTACGTGGTGTCCTCGGAGACAACCATAAATTAAGTACTAGAAACTAGGCCACAAAATTGTGTATTCAAATGGATCTTGTTGACTGGGGTCTATTCTGTCCTGTCATATCCTTGGATCCTTAAATTAGAGGGTTTCAGGCCATCTTCAGATAACCCTAGCTTTCGCAGTGTTTGCGTCGAGATAAGGTTGGTCCCAGAGCCGGTGACAAGGAGAAACCAGCGGACCTCCACACCATTGAATAGGCTGGTGATGTACAGTGGGCAGATGTTCCCCTTTATGGGAGAGCCTTCTTCTTCTCTTGGGAATGAATTGATGTCTTGGCATTCAACATCCTCAACTGCTTCAGCATGGAAGGCTTCTGCAGCTTCTACCTCTGTCACAAACTAGAGGGGTCTTATTGAATCCTCAGTTAGGGCCTCACACATATCTGATGATAATAGAAGGATTGAATGATGGAAAGACTCACTGGGATGCAAGCTAGATTCTTTATAACATCATACTTCCATGAAAGATGTGAACTTCTACTTACAGGAGGCCTCTCTGCGATTGCAGGCACGATAAACCCTGTCGGCTGGACCGACGACTGGCTGGTGCTTGGCATATCCCGCTGCTCACTAGTTGAGGCTTGAAGAGTAGCTTCCAAATGAGGACTAGACAACTGAGATTTTCCTGGAGTGGGGAGAGACTACATGCGGTGCGAACGGAGTGGCTATGCCTGATCCAATAGCACAAATGGTGGTGGAGGCGGAACTGACTACACCGGATGAAGAGGTTGCGAGTGCTGAGCTCTGCGTCGGGCCTACTATCTAGTCTCAGTGGCATTCATGGCCTAGCTATAGGTTCCAACTGGTGCATCTCGATGACCCATGTAGTTATGGATTCACTGAAATTGGCATCGGCTGGGGAGGTTCACCTGGCGTTCCCCGTCGCCGGGAGTCATATTGGGGTTTACCAACTCAATAGTGTTAACTAAAGCATACACTTGACTGTCACTTGATGAATCATCGACCACTGGGTGATTTATGTGAGGGATCCCCATCTTGGGGGGCATGAAGTCTCCATGAGCATGGGACAACAATGGCATCAGTGGAGCACATTGCTTCTTCTTGCGCCACTGATGCTCGCTCTTCTGGGAAGAGGCTGGCAGAGATGATGATGCAGAATTGGTGGTCTCCATTTCTGAAGGATCTATATAGTTCAAGGGTGCACATATAATTCCATGGGAATGAGAAACCATTTTACGAGCCATCTGGTCATCATACATTTGGGATCCGCAGCTGGGAACCTGCTGCCACTAACATTCGCTATCTCTACCGCTTTCTAACCTCACAAAAACACATGCCACTTTTGCCGGAGCCGGGCCCAACCTAACTATGTTGTTATCAACTTGGTAATGGAGTAGGTCCTTAAAAACATAGTACTTCTTGAGGGTGTACCCCAGAATCCAATGGTAGGGAATGTAGTTGTGGTGATTAGTGATATTCACCTCTACCGGCTTTCTACACTTTGGAAAACATACAATCCTCTGTTCTTGGGCACTACAGAAGTAATCAGGGACCTGATTCTCACTGAAGGAGTATGTCCAATGTCTTCTTTCTAGATAGGTATCCCCTGGATCCTAGCCTTGATGAGGATTCTAGGGGGCCTGCCGAGGACGTGGACCATTATTGTCCCGCCTGGGCGGTGGTGGTGCGTTACATAGAGGCACATTCTGATTCTAAGGACACTGGGGGACCGAATGTTGTGCCTGAGGTGGAGGTCCTCGACGAGGTTACGGGGATGGTGCATCTGGTAGCAACTCATGTTGTGACACCCCACGTTTCCATGGTATTCTTCTCTTTGAATAATAGAGCAGCGTGTGTTGTACGCAACCTCGAGTTCTAACACACCACAACCAATCAAAGTTGTTGTTATCAATAGTAGTACCTACTTTTTGAAATTTTATAAATTTTATCTTTCAAAATGGACTTCATTTTTTGATTCGGAATATTTAATTTTTCCTAGGGTGATATTTTGGAACTTTTCGGATAACTTTTATATTTGATGAATAAATTACTAAATTTTAATTAAAAATAATTTTTTTAGTCAAAATATTTTATAGTGATAAATTATATTGTTGAGTGGTTTTATGGTATAATTAGAATATATTTTTACCATTTAATCCAATTGTGGTCATTAGAATTAATTTAACTTTGAAATTGGACCTAAACAATTGTCAATCTTTTGATACATATTGTTTTTTTAAAAACACGCTATTTGTTGTGACAATGGAAATTAATTATTAAATTAAATAATTCTACATGTATGTTTTTAATTTTTTAAAATAGACATCATTTTTGAATTTGGAATATCAAATATATATTAGAGTTAATTTTTGGTATTTTTCTGAAAAACTTCAAATTTTGATGAATAGTGAATCCATTAAGTGGTAGTTAAAAAACTGATTTTTCATCTAAATGAAACTTTACCACTTCTGTGATTTGATTTTCAAAAATACGACATACATGGTTGTCATTAAGAAGTTAAATGTGGTTCAATGGGATTAAAATAAATTTTTGGTGAATAGTAACTTTTAATTATTATTAATCGCGGTTAAAGGTAATTAGTGTAATTTAAGGTAAATAAAATGTTATAATAGTATGAAATTACCTTTATAATTGTCCTAACCATATTGGATGAGTCATGGCCGACCATGAAAATCCATGGGTAAACTTGGGGACCCCGTGGAGCCACTTGGGTAAGCAAATGACTTTAATTACTTTTTATTTAAAGTAAAAATAAAAGTGTCACAAACATGTATTATTTTACTAAAACAATTATGACTTGGTGTTATATAATTTATATTTTGGACTATAAATATTCATTGGAAAGATAAAAAGATTTCCTACATCATGATATTTTTGAATAATTTTTATACATTAAATAATTTTATTTTTTATGACACCATGTTGATGTAGTGATTACCTCATTAATTAACGATTTAAATAAAATGAAAATATAATGTAACATATAAGACTTACACAAGACAAAAACCTATTGGATGAGTATTATTAGAACCATTATCACCTTATCCTCGAAATATATATTTTTGAGACCTTTAAAATCCGAAACTCATTATAAAATAAAGTAACATTTCTTGACATTCCAAAAGTGCCCCTCCTCTCCTTTTATAAAAGGCCCCCACCTATACCACCTTATTCACACCATAAAAGTCATTTAGCTCAGCCAACCTCTTCCCAAATACTCTCTAAACTATCCTATATTACTCCTAGAAGCCTTACTTAGGGAAGAAGTTTTCCAAAGTAATCCTTTGGCTCAAATAAAAAAGCATTACCCGATTTTAAGGTAATGTCTTCTCTTATGTTCTTTTGTTTTATTTTGCTTCTCCAAACCATTAAACTCTTTTTATTCCTTCATTTTGTAACAACCCCAGTATCTTAAATATAATATGATGTTGTTATGGGAATTATTTTATTTACACTTACACACACCTTCGTCTAATGGGTAAAGAACATACTGTTTCTGTGGGTGGTGAATTACTACCTCACGAAATGATGATTGTTCAATATTTTTTTAACACCTCTCATGGTGGCCATTATGAAGAAACTATTTATATATTTGATATCTATTATTTTTATGTTTTATTTATGATTATTTATTTTACATTTATTTCATACCTTTATGATTTCCATTATGGGTAAACGCGATAATTTCATTTTAGAGAGTGCGGACTACCGCCCCGTCAAAGTGATTTGAATCGTTAATGCCATATGTTGGAAATATAAAGGATAGAGTTAATGATATTATATATGATATTATACTGGAATTATAATATACCTTTATATCATTATGATTTCATTCCATTAAATATGAATTAGAAATGAAAGTAGCGTTCACGCGTATGTACGACTTACCGTCTCCATGAACGGTGCATTTCATTTCATACCACTAAATGTTATGTAATATTATAAATGAATTTATCTACTGGATATATATGATATATATGATATCTAAATAATGAATATAATTCTGTAGATAATGGATATTCTACCACATAAACAAATTGTAATTATTAGAAGTTTATTTTTAACTCAAGTACAAAAGATCGAAAAAACGACCATTATTAACATAAATGACTACATAATTTTCATAACATTGTAAAAAGTGATATAAAATGGATAATGAACATGAAAAAGGTTCTTATGCATGTATATATTAACTCTAGTTTATTATTCAGGATAATAAATAACGATCGAGTCAAGGTGGACACAAGGTAAGGGAACTTCTTATCCCAATTTCTATTCTTTGTATTAATATCCTAATTTCAAATTATATCATGATTTTATTATGTCCTATATTGTATTCAAACATTCATTATGTGTACTTATAGTTAATACAAAAAATAGATATATATTACTTAAAAATAATGATCTTTGTAAGGGACTTCGTCTCAACTTCCTTTCATTGAGGCATATTTTGTTTTATACACAACTTTATTTTATACGGTATATAAACCCCTTTGACTTTTACATTTATTCAAAAGGAATATTTTTATACGAATCATTTTACTAAATGAAAAAAAGAATGTTTTTTTGTTGTACGTATGCGGCGACACCGACTTCTCTGCCGCCATGACCATTATTTGAGTTTCAGCTTCCTTTACAAGCCCTAACTTTTTTTAAATGAAAAATTATTAGAAAGTATTAATTTTCTATTATTTTGGTATTGAAAATGGATTTGAATGTGTTTTTTATATCAATGTGTCGTATTGATAAATTGTGATTGAAAGGTGGAATCTTTATGTTTCCTTCATGCATGTTTTTTGTGATACGATTATGTTATGGATTATGATCTATTTAAACCATTTCTTATAAAGAATTCATTGAACATAATAAGTGATGGGTGGATCCCACTATTTCTCCTCGATGCATCGGTAGGTCTCATGAGACAAAATAGTGTCTTGGCATGAGGCCTTGACAAAATCTTATTAGTAGTCTTGGAACGAGGCCTTGGATACGTGGTTATGATATTATGGAATTATGAATTCCATCATTATGAAAGTGGTTATTGATATTGCATGTGATTATTTGACTAGTAGAATATCCATGTGAATAATTAATGCCATTATATCATTTTATTTTTTCCACATTATGCTGAAGTTCATGTTTAAAAGGCTTTTGTTTTAGGTATACATTGCCTTAAATATTTATGTTTATTTATGAAAGTTTCTGCTAGATTGTTATACTTATTGAGCATCTATGCTCATCCCTTTCAATGTTTTAAATTTTCCAGGATGTGAAGTTGTATTTTATGAATGACATGAAGGGATAATATGAGGGGATATAAAGACAAGATGTTGTTGTAGTTTTGTATTACTATATGATGTAATGTAAAACATATGAATGTATCTATTGTTTCAAGGCTACTAAACTAATCGGTCATTCGAGACATGATCTATGTGATCATGCCAATGTTATGTAATAATGCACCAACTATAGGTAACTGGGGTCGGGGTGTTACACAAGCTGCACAGGGGCTTCTATTAGGGCCACCACGGTGGGCTTGGCTCGGGTAGTTCTCATTGCTGGAATTGCATGGTGCAACAGACGTGCCTTCCTGGCCTGTTGGAGGGTTTCTTCGAGGTTATGGGCCTTATCTGAGAAGTATCGGAACCCTTAGGGATAGTTCTTAGTGATCAGGGAGTGAAAAATCTCTGTTTTGACATTCCCTACGGACATTGTCAGTAATTTATCCAGAGTAAGTTGAATGTGGAAGGAGTATGTGAGCCCCTTCCACAGGGCGATAAAGTCAGTGACTCGCTGATCAGGCATTTTTTTGCACTTGAAGAGGTCTGCAATGTTGGACTTCTGGGTGGTAGAGCTAAACTGGTATAGAAACCACCTGTGAACGTCCTCCAAACATGTCACAGATCCGATGGGGAGCTGGCTGTACAAGACGAACGTCGGCCCCTCCAGTGTCTGAATGAAGCAACAGATCTTGGCAACCTCTTGCTGCGTTGGAGTCTCCAACATGGCCCACACCTAAAATTGAAGTGTGACAGGTGCTTCAGTGGGTCCCCTATCCCGTTAAAGGGTGAGGAGGTGGGATTCCTAAAACCTGGTGGTGCCAGCATGTCATCCACCCAGGCCGAGTATGGCTTGGCATCGAGTGAAATTTCCACCTTCAGAGATTTTAATGCCTCAAGGCAGGAAATGAGTGTCGCCATAAGATCGTTTAGGTGGGAGTACATGTCTTGACAAATATCTCTAATCACGGGTGCATTTCCGGGCACATCGACATGGTAGATAGGTTCAACGGCTCATGGAGCGACCGGTGGAGCGGCCTGTGGGGTAGTTGAGGGTTCCCGGGCCGGATTCCTCGGATTTCCACGCTTTTCGGGAGGGTTTGGTGAGACATACCTCTCCCTCAAGCCATGAGTTTTGTGTTCGACCCTATCATTAGGAGCGGCATGATCGGGGATTCCCAGAGGCATCTCGCCAGGGGGATGTTGTTCCTACCCCTACTGCCCATGCCTAGGATCGCCATAGTCGGGCTGTCGCTCTACTACGCGTTCATCTAGGAGTTTGTCAACCAACCTCTTTTTCATGGCATGTTTCTGGCACAACACGGAAATCTTGGGGTCCTCTTACCTCTTCTACACTAAGGCGGATGGTTCAGAGTGCTTGACATCTCAAATGGGATCTTTTCCCTTACCGACATTCCGACTAAGTACCAACAACTCAGTTGGCACAGGGAGACCTAGGAGGTTCCTCTACTGATAGGTAATCCTCCCTGATGGATCCAAAAATGGTGGAACACCCTCAGGGAGTATGTCCCCATCAAGAAACTTCATCTCTTCCTCCTTGTCCACGACATCATCCATGTGTATGGTGACCCTTTCCGGGGGCATTTCCTTGATATCGCATAGTGAGTGGGGCTGTCATCAGATAGAAATGAAGAGGAGGGTAGCATACCGCCCCAAGCCACAGACATGCATGTGGGGGGTTTCTTCCCTGATTATTTTGAGGATTAACTTAATACTCTGAAAACATTACAGCTAGAGGGCCTCACGACAACCTGGTTTCTCAGGGCGCTAGGCCATTGGGAGTACGGCTAGGTTGACTAGATGACACTGCTCGCTGATGTCCTCAAAATGTGCTTGGCTCCTTGTATACACCACACGCTGATGACGGAGACTAGAATGCATCTCCCGGAGGGTGTAGAAAAGACACTCAACATTCTATGGGGTGAGGGACTCGGGTATGATGAAATCATGTGCTGATACGAGCCAGAACTCCTTGGGTAAGCGGTCTGCCGCAAGGATTCTCCATAAGCTCATCAGCTCAATTTCAGGGTCTGGCCCTTGATTTCCCCACTCGCCAACTGGGGGAGGATGAGGAACTGTCATCTCTACTGAGATATACTGATGGGATGAAAGGTTGGCCAGTGGATAATATGGCGAACAAGATGACTGGCCACCGATTCTCGGGCTGTCCTCCGAAGAATGTAGTGACATGGCCACTATGTTATGATATGATGGGCTAATGAACACCATTACTAGCTCAGGGGGATAGGGCTACTGGTGGTGGATCACAATGCTTCTTGCCTACCATTCGTCCCCAGAATAGCTCTATGTGATCTCTCGTGGAGGTAGAAAGCGCTTCCGGCGATGATGGTGGTGACTGAACGACCGTAAAATGTCGGGTCGCCAAATCATTATCCTCTTGGATAAAACTGCAGAGTAAGGCAGGAATCTTTTGGACCTCGCTTTCGGGAAGTATGATGCTCATGCACCTCATCCCCGCTCTATCCCATGATTCGGATGAGCGAGGTGAGGATTCTGGAGCTGAGCCGCACTCCGATCTCGAGTCAGAGAAGAGGAAAAGTTTGATCTCCATCCGGGTTATCCCAGGATTCTTCTTGTGGTGTTAACGACCTGCCTTCCTTCCCCGTGGTGGCTCCTTGGGACAGGTCTGGTATCCGACATGTGGTTCGTCGACTGCGTTGATGACAGGGTGGGGAGGACATCCACTAGAGACAGCCGGAGTGCGAGGAGCACCAGGGCAAATGTCGAAGTGGACATCGGGAGGACCTACATGAACAATACCTGAGCGGGAAAATCCTTCATTGGAACCGACTGGAGCATGGGGAGGACCTCCATGCTTGGTGTGAATGGAGTGAGGCTTTCCTTCACCGTTCTAGTTTTCGGGACGAGGAGTACCTTTTCCAACTGTGGATAGGACGTTGGGAGGATCCCCACATTGGAGGAAGATCGGACTGCGGGGCGGACTCTCATTCGGATTGGGTGTAGCGCGGGGAAAACCTCAATGAAGAGCCTTGGAGTAGGGTAAACCCACAATCTCAGTGGTGGTGGTATAGGGAGGACCTCTGTACGGGGTGGCATCATTGTAGGATGGTTCGAGGTGACCACCGCCCGTGCCTGCGACCCCGAGAGTCCACCCAGCCAGCCCGTGGGGCGGTTGGGGCCTCGATCCCAGTTGGGCATAGGAGCGCCCCTGCTCAGTGTGTGCAGGGACTTGATGATATGAATCAGCGGTGGCTCGGGCCACAGTATCAGTAGACATTGACGCCCCTTGGTGGGTTTCCCCAGCTCGTGCTCGACATTGGCATTGGGTCATACGAGCTGGTGCTGGTGG
Organism: Viscum album; assembly: GCA_963277665.1. Taxonomy (NCBI): domain Eukaryota; kingdom Viridiplantae; phylum Streptophyta; class Magnoliopsida; order Santalales; family Viscaceae; genus Viscum; species Viscum album. The sequence goes on from OY728139.1 coordinate 518,953,994, forward strand.
CGTAGGAGCATGGCTTACCAACTCCTTCTGCAAGGCCGAGCGGTGACACTGATGCGGCGGGGAGGGGGCCCATGCTAGGAGCCCCTGAATTGGGACTCTGACCGGGCTGGTTCGGATGACGCCCACATCATTAGCAGAAGGCAGGGAGTCGTCAAAGAACCCTGGGGAGAGGTTCTCAAAATTATTGAATGTTGGGGTGGGGAGTAGCGGCTCCCTACATGGCCCTCGGGGATGGTGTTGGCGGCGTGGCCTAGATGCCACCAGGTATAGGTGGGCCATATCCCGAGTTGTTATTATTCCCTCTTCCTTGTAACGATGTACTAGGTCGTTAATCACCCTTCGTTGGATGAATTGTGATTGAGAGATGGGGTGTGTGCACACCATGGTTGTAGACGTAGATTCTGTTGCAGTAGTCGTGGATCCACACGGAGCAGTAGGGCTGGCGTTGCCTCTGCGCTTGCGTAGGTGGTGAGGGTTGATCGTGTTACCATGGAGCAACTGGATTCCTATAAGCATGGAGATTAAATCATTAACAAAACTAGGAAGAGAAATCGACAAATAGTTCCCCAACACCATTCTGTATTCCTTGGCCGATAAGAAGGATTTTCACTGACAACGTCGCAGAATGGGACACCCAACATTCTGCTACCCCAACTTCTTGGGAGATTCATGCCAGACCCACCATTTGGCGTGGAGGGACCCAGTTCCGGATGGATAGAACCAGTGACACGTCAATCCATGGATTCCCCGAGCATTACTAATCTCTTTTTTTATGAGAAGATATTCACATCGAGTTCACCATTTCTATTTCCGACGCTTTCTTCGGGGCGTGCATTCCTGTCTACTTTAGTGTGACAGGTGAAACTTTTGTTACCCCGCATTCCTACTTTCCAGAGGCGGGAGGCATTCGCTCCTTGTTTAGTGATGTTTGCTCCTTGATCATAATAGGATGATGGGATGTCAGTTCTTCATTCAGTGGATTCCTCCTTGGAACTCATCACCTATTCCGGGTCTCCCACAAATATTTAATACGTTGTTCGTGAAAATCTTCCTGGAGCCATATTTTCATGGCCACCAGTTAATTACGCTGCTGCTGTTAGTACATTCCAAGGGGTCCGATCCGGGTAGAAACCTTCTGTTAGGGTATTAGTCAAGCTAGGGCATCTTTGACGTGTCTGGACGCTGGGGATTTTTCTATCTTTCCTCTGTCCCTTATTATAGGGCTTCTTGAGGGCAAGGAATCTCGAGGCATCCCACATCGAACGTGGGGAAGCATATGCGATAGGCATGTATCTGAGGTTTTCCTCAGCTTGCCATGTTTAACATAGGGTATGCCGTGATTTTAATGTCCAACGGGGATGGATTAGACTAATTAGAATGCTGATTAGAGTGGCTCAGATTGAGGAACCCCCTTCGTGGGAAGAGTGATACTGGGGCCAGCATGTGGGCGGCTTCATGAATGTTGTGGAGGGGAATGAAGTGGCATGATCTCACCGGGATGTGGCCGCTTGGGTAAGAGTTAGGATAGATGCTGGTTTTGGGCTTGAGCCTTGAAGATACTTCCTACGTACCATGACTTGACATGGGTAAATTATCACATAGTTCAGGATGGATGAGAATAGATTTTAATGTCATGCGGGACGAGACCATTTGGGGATTATGTTCTAAGCAGCCCAAGGTGTTGGTGAACCGACATGGTTGGAACGACCTAGTGGTGGGATCTAACCTCGTAGAGGCTTCCTACGTACCATGCCATGACATTTATCAAAGACCACCTTGTTCAGAATGGATGGGAATATAGTTTAACATCATGCGTGACAGGGTGAACTGATGTGAAGGAGGTCGGAACAACTGGGTGGTAGGCCTGAACCTCATGAGGCTTCATACGTACCATGCCTTAGCACAGATCAATGTCCACGTAGTTCGGGATGGTGAGGGAATTATGCTCAGAGACGGCCCATGGTGGTGGGGCCTGAACCTCGTAGAGGCTTCCTATGTACCATGCCATGACATGAATCAAAGTGCATGTAGTTCATGGTGGAATGGGGATTACACTCTGAGACATCCTATGGTGGTCGGGCTTGAACCTTGTGGAGGCTTTTTACATACCATGCCATGACATGGATCAACGTCCACGTAGTTCAGGGTGGAATGTGGCTTATGCTCTGAGACAGCCCATGGTGGTGAGTCTTGAACCTCATGGATGATTCCTACGTACCATACCTTATCACAGATCAAAGTCCACGCAGTTCAGAAATATAGTTTAGCATCATGCAGGATGAGATTGTAACGCCCCGACCCCAGCTACCCAGAGTCGGTGCATTACTTCGTAACATTGGCATGATCACAAAGGATCAAGTCTCGAAAGACCGATTAGTTTAGTAGCCTTGGAAACACTAGGTACATTCATAAGTCTTTCATTACATCAAAAAGTGAAAAACTACAATAACAAAGTCTCCATAGTCCACACTCATATCCTCTTCCGACTATCCCTGCAGGTCATTCATAAAATACTTCTTCACATCCTGGAAAATATTAAAACATTGAAAGGGGTGAGCTCAGATGCTCAGTAAGGATAACAATAATGCGGAAGCTTTCATAAATAAACATTAACATTTAAGGCAATGTATAACTAAAACAAAAGCCTTTTAAACATGAACTTCAACATAATATGGCAAAAGTAAAATGAGATAATGCCATTTACTTCTTCACATGGATATTCTACTGGTCGAATAATCACATGCAATATCAATAACCACTTTCATAATGATGGAATGTATAATGTCGGACATTCTGAAACATTTTGTCAAGGCCTCGGCCAAGACATCTAAAATGATTAAGGCCTCGACCAAAACCATAAATCAAATTGGGAAAGGGCCTCGGCCAATTCCACGTCTAGTTGTCTCATGAGACCTGCCGATGCATCGAGGAGCTATTGCGGGCTCCACCCGTCACTTATTAAGTCCAATACATTCCTCATATGAATAGGTTTAAACATATCATAAACCATAACATAATTGTATCACATAAAACATGCATAATGTAAACATAACATTTCCACATTTCAATCACAAGATATCAAAACAACACATTGATATAATAAAAACACTTTCAAAACCATTTTCAATACCAAAATAAAAGAAAGTTAAAACTTTGTATTTATTTTTCGTTAAAAAAATGATGGCTTGTAGAGGAAGCCGAAACTCAAATAATGGTCACGGCGGTGGAGAAGTCGTTGTCGCCGCATAAGTACGGAAAGAAAAACATTCCCTTTTGTCGTTTAGAAAAACGCTTTGTATAAAAAGATTCCTTTTGAATAACCGTAAAAGTCAAAGGGGTTTATACACCGTATAAAAGAAATTTGTGTATAAAACCAAATATGCCTCAATGAAAGGAGATTGAGACGAAGTACTTTAAAAGATAATTTTTAAATAAAATATATCTATTATGTGTATTCACTATAGGTACACATAAATAATGTAAAAATACAAGATAGGACATAATAATATCATGACATAATTTGAAAGTAGGAGATTAACCCAAAGAATGGAAGTTGGGTTAAGAAGTTCCCTTACAAAGAGCATTTTTAAAATAAAATAAATCTATTATGTGTATTCACTACAAGTACACATAAATAATGTACAAATATAGCATATGACATAATAATATCATGACATAATTTGAAAGTAGGATATTAACCCAAAGAATAGAAATTGGGTTAAGAAGTTCCCTTACCTTGTGTCCGACTTGACTCAACCGTTCTTTAACCTCCTGAATAATAAACTAGAGTTAATATCTACCTTATTAAGAACCATTTTCAATTTCATTATCCTTTTTATATCACTTATTACAATGTTATGAACATTATGTAATTATTTAAGTTAATAACGGTCGTTTTGTCGATCTTTGGTACATGAGTCAACAATAAACTTCTTATAATTATAAGTTGTTCATGTGGTGAAATATCCATTATATCCAGAATTATATTAATGATGTAGATATCATATATATCATATATATACAGTATATACATTCATTTATAATATTACGTAACATTTAGAGGTAAGAAATGAAATGCACCGTTCATGGAGACGGTAAGCCGTACGTACGCATGAACGCTACTTTCATTTCAATTTCATATTTAATGGAATGAAATCATAATGATATAAATGTATAATATAATTCCAGTATAATATAGTGTATAATACCATTTACTCCATCCTTTATACATCCCACATATGGCATTTACGATTCAAATCACTTTGAGGGGGCGGTAGTCCGCACTTCCTAAAATGAAATTATCGCGTTTTACCCATAATGGAAATCATAAAGTATGCCATAAATGAGAAATACAGAAGCATAAGTAAAACATAAACATATTTATATCATATATAAATATAGTGACATCTTAATGGCCACCTTTGAAGGTGTTATATGAGTGTTGAACAATCATCGCTTCGTGAGGCCGAAATTCGCCATCCACAGAAACCGTATGTTCTTTAACCATTAGATGTAGGTGTGTGTAAGTGTAGCTCGAATACTTCTTATAACAACATCCTAGTATATTGAGGATACTGGTGTTGTTACAAAATAAATGAATAAACAGAGTTTAGGGGGTTGGAGAAGAAAAATAAAACAAAACAACATTAGAAAAGACATTACCTCAAAATCGGGTAACTCTTTTTGATTTGAGCCAAAGGCTTCTTTGGGAAGAGTTCCGCCCAAAGTGAGGCTTCTAGGAGTAAGGGAGGAATGTTGGGAGAGTATTTGGGCAGAGGTTGGCCGAGCCAAATGGCTTGAAAGTGTAATTGAAGTGGGAGAGGTGGGGGCCTTTTATAAGTGGAGAGAAGGGGCACTTTTGGAAAGATTGAAATGTTACATTATTTCAAAATGCTTTTCGGATTCTAAAGGTCCTACATTTATATAATTCGAGGCTAAGGTGATAAGGTTTCGAAATATCTTCATCCAATAGGCTTTGGACAAGTGTAAGCCTTGGATTTTGCATTATCTTCTCATTTTATTTAAATCGTTAAATAATGAGGTCATCGCCACATCATAATGATGTCATAAATAATTTAATTTATTTAATGTCTAAAAATTATAAAAAAAACACTATGATGTAGGAAATATTTTTATCTTTCTAATGAATATTTATAGTCAAAATTGGGACTTGTGTAACCCTACTTAAAAATTGTTTTAGTAAAACAATTTATGTTAGTGTCATTTTCACTTTAACATTAAATAAAAAGTAATTTATGTTATTTCCCAACAAAAGTGGATCCATGGGGTCCCCAAGTTAGGTCATGGCTTGTCTTGGTCGGCCATGACACAACCAATAAGGTTGGGACATGTGTCTAGGTCATTTCATATTATTAAAGTATTATTTATACCTTAAACCACACTAATTACCACTAATCGCGATTAAAACTTAATAAGTTACTATTCACCAAAAAATTATTTTTATCCCATTGAACCACATTTTACTTCTTAATGACAACCATGTATGTCGGATTTTTGAAAATCAAATCACAGAAGTGGTAATATTTCATTTATACGAAAAATCAGTTATTTAACTACCACTTAGTGGTTTCACTATTCATCAAAAATTGAAGTTTTTCAGAACAATACCAAAATTTCACCCTAAGCTATAATTGATATTCTGAATTCAAAAATGATGTCTATTTTACAAAATTCAAAACATATAAGTTGCATTAATTAATTTTATAATTAATTCCCGCTGTTACGACAAATAGCGTGTTTTCAAGAAACAATTTATATCAAAAGATTGGCAATTGTTTATGTCCAATTTCAATGTTAAATTAATTCTAATGACCACCATTGGATAAAATGGTAAAAATATATTCTAATTATACCTTAAAACCACTAAATAGTATAACTTATCACTATAAATTATTTTTATTAAAAAGGTTGTTTTAAGTATTTTTCACTATTCATAAAAATTTGGAAGTTCTCAGAAAATTACAAAAAATTCAACATAGGCTAATATCAATATTAGGAATACAAAAATGAAGTCCATTTTGAAATATAAAATTTCTATAAATTTAAAAGGTGGTTATTACTATTCATAACGGCTACTTTGATTTGTCGCGGTGTTTTAGAACTCGAAGTTGCGTACAATGCAAGCTATTGCATTATTGAATGAGAAGCGTATCGTGGAAGCTCGGGGTGTTACATTCTCCCCTCCTTCAATAAATTGCGTCCTCGCAATTTGAAAATTTTCTTTGAAAATAAAAGGTTGAAAAGATAAAATACCTTTGTGGAAAACCCACATCGGAAATAAGATTAATAAAATTTAGCCTTAATAAGAGGGAAATGGAAATAAGAAAGTCACCACCAAATTATGATCTCGATAAGGAGAACATTGGTGGCAATTAGAGACATATAATTGGAGGAAAAACGTAAATATTTGTAGGGAGTGATTGAGGTCATCAATTACAATCAACTGTCAAATTGAGGGCCTCAAAGCCTTCAATCTATGTTGATTTAAAATATCATCAGTTCAACAAGACATAAGGTATTAGGATAACACTTTTTTTTTAATACCCCTTTACTAAAGTTTAAGAATTAATTTATTCATTGAATAACAGATAGGTATATATATATTTATGCTTGACAATTAGAGTTTCAACCTTCAACTCACCTTTCACTCAAAAAGATAATAGAACCTAAAAATATTATACTTATCCTATTTGTATAAGGTTCCAAATGTTAACACATACCATTTAGATTAGTAAAATTATTTTTTAATAACCAGGGACTTCCTGTAGGCTAGTGGTAGGAAATAAAGGCCTGTCGCACTTTGATTGTGGGTTCGATTCCTACAGCTTTGTCCGACGCGACGGTTTATGCCCCACCCTGCAGGTTGTCCTTTTCCTAAAACTATAGTACTATAATTCTCCAAAAATAATCTTCATAAATTTTTTAACCTTAAACCATACTATCCAAAAATCAACTTAATCCACTCCAACCTTTATAGTTATCCAAAATACCTCTGTCCAGACTTTCTCTAAAAGGTCTCTTAATTCCAAAATCAATTTATCAGATTCCCCAAACAAAGTAAAGTTTCTTTTATTGTCACATACTAAAAATATAATTACCTTCATCATATTAAAACCTTACTAAAACCAACAAGTAATGCAGTACAATCCTTATATAGATCACATTATTCTAATAACCAGAATATAATCCATGAGTCCAAAAGCACCAATACATTAGTTATTCTGCTTCAACTGTAGTAATAGCATAAGATTGTCCTTGATCCCTTGGCCTTTTCTGAGGTAAGTTTCCTTGACGCTTAGGACATTCATTTGCATAATGACCGATTTCTCTACAATTGTAGCATTCAACTTTGACAGCCTCTTTCTTTCCCTTGCAATCACGAGCCTGGTGACCCTTTTCTCCACATTTATAACAAACTCCCATTCCTTTTAGGCAAGTACCAGGGTGATTCTTCCCACAATTATCACATAATGGAAAATCCTTCTTTCCCTTTTTCCCTTTATCTGTCTCTTGTTCCACCGTTCTCTTCTTCTCTTGCTTTACTTTGTTGTCATAAGACTTAGAGAATTCCTTTTCTGTCTTGATAGCACATGAGACTATATCTTCGTATGTTGAGAAAGATTGTGACACTAGACCTCGACGGAGAAATGGTTTTAACCCATCAAAGAAACGATCAATCTTACTTCTTGGGTTACGTATATAATCGGCAGCATGCCTCGCTAACCTTGTAAAGTTAGCCTCATACTTTGCGACATTCTCATCCTCCTTCTGCCTCAGACTCAGAAATTGCCTTTCCATATCTGCTCGATGGTCACGAGGAAAATATTTTTCTAAGAAAATCTCTTTGAACTCCCTCCATTCCATATTCGATACGTCATCATCTTCCTTTGTGTTTTGAATCAGCGACCACCACTGATCGGCATCTCCAGTGAGGCGGTAAACTGCCATGACAACCTTCTCCCTTTCACTACTCCCCAAGGCATGGAATATTTTCTCTAAGGAGTTTATCCATTGCTCAGATACTGTAGGATTTGTACTCCCATTGAAGGTTGGTGGTTGTTGCCTCATGAAACGGTCTAGCATTGATCCTCCACGTTGCGAATCAGGGTGCTCCATACGAGTAAGGTTGTTATTCATAACCTGCGTGAGTTGTCCCAGTATGGTAATAAGTTGATCAGCACCAGTTGTATCTCCAGGTCCACAATAATTATCTTGAGCAGGAGGGCAATCCCTACACGGAGTTCGTGCATTGATACAGTTTCCATTCCTTCTACTAGGCGCCATTTCTAAACAATGGCATAATCCAGATTAGTTTATGAATCAAAATACATAATTCCATACTTGTATAATACTTAACATAAATTGAACTATTTATGGATATAATCCATAATCATAAAAAGAAATGTTTCCTTTGAGGAAGTATGTACTCATAAACCTTACATAATGGTTTGTAAAGAAAATGAGAATTATCCTAAGCATATCCCCCGGGAGTGTCATAACCAAGAGTGCAGCAAGGCCCGTTGTCGTGCACCAGTTCCCGTTTGAGTCTAGCTCAAAGCGGTGTTTTCGGGATTTACCCCTAGGTACATCTGTGCCAGAGCCGCCTCTACCTGCTCGTATCCAGACAGGGATGTATTGCTCGGAAAACTCATATCATCTCTATAATACCAAAATTCTAGGAAGTTCTTCTATACTAATCCTCAAAGTCTATCTTTGGGCTATGTGCTCTAATCAGAGTTTATCTAAATCTAGCTTCCAAGGTTAGTACTAAACTGCCTCTGATACCAACTGTAACGCCCCGACCCCAGCTACCCAGAGTCGGTGCATTACTTCGTAACATTGGCATGATCACAAAGGATCATGTCTCGAAAGACCGATTAGTTTAGTAGCCTTGGAAACACTAGGTACATTCATAAGTCTTTCATTACATCAAAAAGTGAAAAACTACAATAACAAAGTCTCCATAGTCCACACTCATATCCTCTTCCGACTATCCCTGCAGGTCATTCATAAAATACTTCTTCACATCCTGGAAAATATTAAAACATTGAAAGGGGTGAGCTCAGATGCTCAGTAAGGATAACAATAATGCGGAAGCTTTCATAAATAAACATTAACATTTAAGGCAATGTATAACTAAAACAAAAGCCTTTTAAACATGAACTTCAACATAATATGGCAAAAGTAAAATGAGATAATGCCATTTACTTCTTCACATGGATATTCTACTGGTCGAATAATCACATGCAATATCAATAACCACTTTCATAATGATGGAATGTATAATGCCGGACATTCTGAAACATTTTGTCAAGGCCTCGGCCAAGACATCTAAAATGATTAAGGCCTCGGCCAAAACCATAAATCAAATTGGGAAAGGGCCTCGGCCAATTCCACGTCTAGTTGTCTCATGAGACCTGCCGATGCATCGAGGAGCTATTGCGGGCTCCACCCGTCACTTATTAAGTCCAATACATTCCTCATATGAATAGGTTTAAACATATCATAAACCATAACATAATTGTATCACATAAAACATGCATAATGTAAACAAAACATTTCCACATTTCAATCACAAGATATCAAAACAACACATTGATATAATAAAAACACTTTCAAAACCATTTTCAATACCAAAATAAAAGAAAGTTAAAACTTTGTATTTATTTTTCGTTAAAAAAATGATGGCTTGTAGAGGAAGCCGAAACTCAAATAATGGTCACGGCGGTGGAGAAGTCGTTGTCGCCGCATAAGTACGGAAAGAAAAACATTCCCTTTTGTCGTTTAGAAAAACGCTTTGTATAAAAAGATTCCTTTTGAATAACCGTAAAAGTCAAAGGGGTTTATACACCGTATAAAAGAAATTTGTGTATAAAACCAAATATGCCTCAATGAAAGGAGATTGAGACGAAGTACTTTAAAAGATAATTTTTAAATAAAATATATCTATTATGTGTATTCACTATAGGTACACATAAATAATGTAAAAATACAAGATAGGACATAATAATATCATGACATAATTTGAAAGTAGGAGATTAACCCAAAGAATGGAAGTTGGGTTAAGAAGTTCCCTTACAAAGAGCATTTTTAAAATAAAATAAATCTATTATGTGTATTCACTACAAGTACACATAAATAATGTACAAATATAGCATATGACATAATAATATCATGACATAATTTGAAAGTAGGATATTAACCCAAAGAATAGAAATTGGGTTAAGAAGTTCCCTTACCTTGTGTCCGACTTGACTCAACCGTTCTTTAACCTCCTGAATAATAAACTAGAGTTAATATCTACCTTATTAAGAACCATTTTCAATTTCATTATCCTTTTTATATCACTTATTACAATGTTATGAACATTATGTAATTATTTAAGTTAATAACGGTCGTTTTGTCGATCTTTGGTACATGAGTCAACAATAAACTTCTTATAATTATAAGTTGTTCATGTGGTGAAATATCCATTATATCCAGAATTATATTAATGATGTAGATATCATATATATCATATATATACAGTATATACATTCATTTATAATATTACGTAACATTTAGAGGTAAGAAATGAAATGCACCGTTCATGGAGACGGTAAGCCGTACGTACGCATGAACGCTACTTTCATTTCAATTTCATATTTAATGGAATGAAATCATAATGATATAAATGTATAATATAATTCCAGTATAATATAGTGTATAATACCATTTACTCCATCCTTTATACATCCCACATATGGCATTTACGATTCAAATCACTTTGAGGGGGCGGTAGTCCGCACTTCCTAAAATGAAATTATCGCGTTTTACCCATAATGGAAATCATAAAGTATGCCATAAATGAGAAATACAGAAGCATAAGTAAAACATAAACATATTTTATATCATATATAAATATAGTGACATCTTAATGGCCACCTTTGAAGGTGTTATATGAGTGTTGAACAATCATCGCTTCGTGAGGCCGAAATTCGCCATCCACAGAAACCGTATGTTCTTTAACCATTAGATGTAGGTGTGTGTAAGTGTAGCTCGAATACTTCTTATAACAACATCCTAGTATATTGAGGATACTGGTGTTGTTACAAAATAAATGAATAAACAGAGTTTAGGGGGTTGGAGAAGAAAAATAAAACAAAACAACATTAGAAAAGACATTACCTCAAAATCGGGTAACTCTTTTTGATTTGAGCCAAAGGCTTCCTTGGGAAGAGTTCCGCCCAAAGTGAGGCTTCTAGGAGTAAGGGAGGAATGTTGGGAGAGTATTTGGGCAGAGGTTGGCCGAGCCAAATGGCTTGAAAGTGTAATTGAAGTGGGAGAGGTGGGGGCCTTTTATAAGTGGAGAGGAGGGGCACTTTTGGAAAGATTGAAATGTTACATTATTTCAAAATGCTTTTCGGATTCTAAAGGTCCTACATTTATATAATTCGAGGCTAAGGTGATAAGGATTCGAAATATCTTCATCCAATAGGCTTTGGACAAGTGTAAGCCTTGGATTTTGCATTATCTTCTCATTTTATTTAAATCGTTAAATAATGAGGTCATCGCCACATCATAATGATGTCATAAATAATTTAATTTATTTAATGTCTAAAAATTATAAAAAAAACACTATGATGTAGGAAATATTTTTAGCTTTCTAATGAATATTTATAGTCAAAATTTGGACTTGTGTAACCCTACTTAAAAATTGTTTTAGTAAAACAATTTATGTTAGTGTCATTTTCACTTTAACATTAAATAAAAAGTAATTTATGTTATTTCCCAACAAAAGTGGATCCATGGGGTCCCCAAGTTAGGTCATGGCTTGTCTTGGTCGGCCATGACACAACCAATAAGGTTGGGACATGTGTCTAGGTCATTTCATATTATTAAAGTATTATTTATACCTTAAACCACACTAATTACCACTAATCGCGATTAAAACTTAATAAGTTACTATTCACCAAAAAATTATTTTTATCCCATTGAACCACATTTTACTTCTTAATGACAACCATGTATGTCGGATTTTTGAAAATCAAATCACAGAAGTGGTAATATTTCATTTATACGAAAAATCAGTTATTTAACTACCACTTAGTGGTTTCACTATTCATCAAAAATTGAAGTTTTTCAGAACAATGCCAAAATTTCACCCTAAGCTATAATTGATATTCTGAATTCAAAAATGATGTCTATTTTACAAAATTCAAAACATATAAGTTGCATTAATTAATTTTATAATTAATTCCCGCTGTTACGACAAATAGCGTGTTTTCAAGAAACAATTTATATCAAAAGATTGGCAATTGTTTATGTCCAATTTCAATGTTAAATTAATTCTAATGACCACCATTGGATAAAATGGTAAAAATATATTCTAATTATACCTTAAAACCACTAAATAGTATAACTTATCACTATAAATTATTTTTATTAAAAAGGTTGTTTTAAGTATTTTTCACTATTCATAAAAATTTGGAAGTTCTCAGAAAATTACAAAAAATTCAACATAGGCTAATATCAATATTAGGAATACAAAAATGAAGTCCATTTTGAAATATAAAATTTCTATAAATTTAAAAGGTGGTTATTACTATTCATAACGGCTACTTTTATTTGTCGCGGTGTTTTAGAACTCGAAGTTGCGTACAATGCAAGCTATTGCATTATTGAATGAGAAGCGTATCGTGGAAGCTCGGGGTGTTACAGAGATACTGTTTAACATCATGTGGGATGGGATACAGTTTAACTTCATGCAGGATGAGATACAGTTCAACGTCATGCAGAATGAGAGTGGTGTCAGGGTCAATGCTTCCTCTAAACCCATGTGAGTCGTGATCAGTGTAGGAAATAAGAGGAACCAGGGACCTGCCGATCACAACACGAAAGATGTGTCCATGGGATGTGGAGTTGGGCTTATGCGTGGAGCGACCCATGGTGTCAGGACTTACTCTAGGATGGAGGCCTGAGGGAGACAAAGCCTATTAGGAGAGGGCCTTGGGACCGAAGAAAAGAGGATCCTCATTCCCTATCACGCCCTCCTCCAGCCTTGGCTTCGAGGATGTGAAGAGAGTTAGGGGTGATGCTTCCAGCAAGAAAAGTATATGGAATTATGCCAAGGTGGATTACCTTCCCCGTATACAAAATACACTACAAGAAAGAGGATATCGTCCCCTATGGAGACTAGGGGGTGTGGAGAATGTCCAATGTGAGGGACCCTATGTGCAGAGCATAGGGTGTGGTCACAGTTTAACGTCATGTGTTGAGGGCGATGGTTCATGGAAGTTTAATGTCCTGCAGCGAGGATGAAGGTGGGATCACTCCACACCCCTAGGACATACATAATATGTACCCTCTACTCCATGGCAGAGGGAAGGTACCGGCAAGGCCGTACTGAGGCGGTGTCGGGGAGCGAACAATTGAGGGGTCCACATTAGCATGGCTATGCGAAAAATAAATAACAATTAGGGTGCCTATATGAATAATAATTAGGAGAAATAACACTACAGGTAGTATCATCCAGGGGACATTGAAGTCGCATCGTGCAAACCTAGAGGGTCACATCTGAAAAGTATTTCCCAAGGTGATGGGTCCATAAGCAGGGGCCTTGTGTAGCTCGGTTGCTCTGCGTGGTGGTAGGCACATGCGAAGGGGTGTGCTTCGAGGTGTTGGGTGCTCTAGACATAGCATGGGAGTAGGTGAAATTGGGAGTATTTTCGCAAAGTGGAAATTCATTCGCAGATCACAGCCTCGTGGAGAAAAGGTTCTCGTAAATCGGGATTTCAATTAACAATGTCTTTTGCAAAGTACAGTGATCCTGACATAGAAAATTGATCAAGTGTATATGAAGGGTGCTTCGTGAAGCATAAACACTTCGCCATGACCCGAGTCCCCTTGGAGATCCCCTTCATTTGAGAAATCCCTTAGAATTCGTGAAAGGCATCCCTCTCAGAAGAGGGGATCAAAACGAGACAATGGGGAGGCACTTAGTGAAGCAGAAGTACCTCACCCAGCTTATGATTCACCAAGTGGAAGAGTTCTTCACGATTCTGGAGATGAGAAGCCAAATGGTCGGATTTTCGGTTCAGAGAGCTAAGGGGGAGTCCTGAATATATAGGCAAGGGGTGCCGCGGTGCAGGGCTCATGCGGCTCAAAGAGGGGTCGGGTGGCTTCAATGCGGGCTCGCGAATGTCATTCGGGGTTGTGGAGCGTCCTGCCTTTTGGATTCACAGTGGGCTCGCGAATGTCAAATGTGTTCCCGGAGCCTCCCACCTTCTTTTCTTTGCGGCGGGCTAGCGATCATCAAATGTGTTCGCAGAGCCTCCTACCTACTTCTCTTCGCGATGGACGCGGTGCTGGGGAACTCCACAAAGGTGATTCATGTGGCAGTCAGTGGGTCCATCTTTCTTTATTCCAAATTTTGGTGCCAACAAACCCATTTATGATAAATGTGTTTCACAAAAAAAATTTCTTTTTAATCATATATAATATAGTGAAATAATAAGAGTGATTTATTTGGATAACATCCCTAGTTAATCATGATATATATCAAAGGATGTCATATTATAAGTAGTTGGATTTTGAAAGAACAAATAAATAATTTATAAAGGTAATATAACCTTATATTAAAAATCTGGTTTTGAGAATTAATTTTTCAAAACAATATTTTTCATTGTAATACAAATTTTTAAAATTATAATATTGATTTAAAATAGTAATGAAGGAAAATATTATTCCTCAATTAAAAAGATTTTTTTAAAAACCAAAAACACATTGAAATGATTTTTATTTTAGAATATATTTGAAAACACATTAATGAATATTTTAAAATCAGTTAATAAAATTCTCAATAAATAATATATATATGAAAAAAATATATATATTTTAAAACCAATGTTAACCGACAAATTTTTTAAATTTTAATAAATTAAGATTCGTCAAAAATGATATTACTAACATTTAAGGTATGCGTCAAGGAAATGACATACAATATAATGGGTAAATTAGTAGATTTTGAATATTCCTTCTACAACATAATAATATAAAAAATTGAACAAATCGGAAAAAGAAAATGATATTAATTTGTAATTTTTTTTAATATTTATTAATTTTTAAAAACGATATATTAAAAAATTTAGTAAAAAAGTTTTTATAACATTTTTAGAAAGCGATTTTTTGTGAGAAAATTGATTTTCGAATAAATAGGGATATACAATTAGATTTTCTAAAGACGTATTCATAATTATCCTTATTAACATAGAGTCGAAATGATAAAATTAAATAAACATATAGTGAATAAATATATATATATATATTAATTTTAGTTATTGAGATATGGACCACAATATTTCATTACTTGTGGCATAATCATAATGAATCCCAATAAATAATGAGATTATTGCAAGAAACTAGAACTACTTTGGAAAACATGAATAATTTCTCCCATGAAAAAATTAATGTAACATTAATGTTAAAATATAATTCAAATAAAGATATGTATGATATAAAATTAAAAAGAATTGTATAAACACCTAATTAATTAATGTATTTTATAAACAAAACAAGTGTCCCATAGAAGGATAATTCAAAAATAATACGAGACAATATTGGTAAATTTTGGACCACAGGCCTCACAAAAGAGACACCATAAAATGGATAAGAAACTATTTGAAAAATAAAGTATAATAATAAACGAATACATTAATGAACGTATGTAAACCACATAATTGAAATGAGTGGTTACTATTTCTTGACTCATATAGAAATTAATATTAGACTAGAAATCCCCATATCTTATCTATTTAATAAATTATTACACAATAAAAAAATATATAATAAAGATTTTTATATTATAAATTTACCATAGAACCATAATTGTATATAATAAAATTTATTGTTTTATTATTATTTTATTTTATTCTTTTATTAAAAATTCCATTTTAATGTCATTTTCCAGGTAAAACTGTATTTATTTTTCATACATGTTTTGATTTCTTATTCACGGTCCACTAACACACGATTTCTATAATTAAAAAATTTAAAACAATGATATAAATATCATATATATTATTCATTTTTTTATTTTTAATCATGTATAAAAGATATAATTAGAAAATAAAAGACACTATTCATGGAGATTGTAGGCCATACGTATACATGAACGTCGTTTCACAAATATTATCATATTAAAATGGAAAAAGTAAATGAGAGAGATATATATTACTTATATTATAATTATTATGTCGTAAATAACACTTATTTTTAATAAATCGATCATTAATGAATTTTAGGAGACATGTGAAAAAATCACTTTGATCTGGGTAGGCGACAACACATATGCCCAAAATCGATGTTGCCATATTCCCATAAAATGGAAATCATTAAGGTATGTGTTAAATAATATTTAAAACAACATACATACATCATAAATATCATAAATATTATATAATAACATTGGTACCATAATTATTTACAACTTTAAGAGGCATTCATAGAGGAACAAATGACATTGGTTCGCGATGCAGTAGTCCACCATTCACATGAATAATGATTGTGTATCACATTTCATGGATTTGTGTGATGGTGTAGGTAAATAAATTAACATATAAACCTATAAGTATATTTAATATACATATTTTATTGGAAAGGCTCATTTAATAATAATTAAATGGGTTTAAATAAGAAAAATCAAAAGTTCCCATTGAATAATGTTGCATCGTTTTTGGATAACTCCATTTTGGTTTCACCAAAAGACAACCTTGGGAATATTTCTATAAAAAGAACGGTTTATATGTAGAAGTTATTAATGTTAGAAAGATATTTTTAGAAATTTTTGTTGAGAAAAATATGCTGAAGGTGAGAGGATTGGGAGAGTGTTGGTGACATTTTATAACTGAGGGAGAGGATACACTTAGTATTTTTGAAATTAATGTTAGGTGTAACTATATTTTTATGAAATAAAAGGCTTCCAAAACACACCAAATAAGATAATATTATGTTTATAGTCTCCATGGGAAGTAAAATTTGTCTTGGAAAAACATATGGACATTTATAAATGATAGGATTTATGTTTAACCGCTAGATAATTCTGTTTGTAACTTAATCATGGTAATTAATTTTTTCACAATCAAGAATATTTTTTTAAAAATATGTCAAATTTATTCTACAAAATAATGTATATTTATTTTAAATATTTAGTAAATTTTTTAAATTTATAATAATATAACTGGGAAATAAATAATTTACAATTAAACATGTAAATGAGAGGTATCAATAGGTTTTGATAGTGAAAAGATCAGGATATTGAAATGTTTTTCTAACTAGTTTCAAGGTGAAATAGATTCTAAATAACTAAATTATACTGAATGATTTTTAGTTGAGCTAATTATTCAAAACAAAAATATAATATAATTTTCATATATAAATAAATTATATGAAAATTACTTTTTAAATTACATTTTAGTGGTTTCCACTATTCATCATAAAATGATATTTCTTAGAAAAAAACTATTTCATGAAATTTAAATCTTTAAGTAATAATCTAAAAAGTAATGTTTATATCGAAAATAATAATTATAAATTTCGAAAAAATAATATTTAAAATATGTTTTAAAATAAAAGGCTGTAATATTTCCTTTTAGAAAAATGCTTCTTTTTAATCATAAAATTGTATTTATTCATAACTTATTCAAATAAAATATATTGTATAAGTGTTAAAAAAATTGATTTAAATTATAATATATATTTTTCATTAAAATTTTGGGTAAAATTATTGATAGTTTTTTAAGAGTTTTTTTATTATTGAGGTGATGTGAGCACTAATTTGATATAATACATAATGTTTTATTAATATTCAGTATATTTAATAATAATACACTTCCATGAATGGTAAAAGTTAAGTACACATGGACTATAAATTTAAATTTCTCTTATTATATGATATATATTCAACATATCACACAAATATTTTAATATTATTACAATTATGGAAATATCATACTTAAAGTCTCTCAACAAAACCAATGAATAAAACATAGAATAAAGGGTGAGTTCAGATGATCAAAAAGTGTACCCATCATTGATATAAGTCATTTAACTATAATATGAACATATGGTAATTATTATATAATCAATTCCAGGTCGTAGAAATGAAATATTATTAAAAATAAATTCATAGATCATAATCCACCAAATAAATTCATATCTAGATTAATGATTTAAATTTGTGTTAAGGTATTAATAATCCATTAAGATACATAACATATTAATGTGGAATTATAATTATAGGAAATAATAATACAATGGAAATAGGTATTCATAATCATGTCTATTTATAATCATAGGAATAAATCTAGAAAAATTCATTCTCACACATCAAAATAAGAACATTGATATTCACAAACATATCTATACAAAATCATGTGATAATAGATTGAAATAAATCCCAAACACTTATAAAAATGAGAACATATGTATTAATTATCATGTACATAAATATCTCTATATTCTCATGAGATATCTATATCACATTACCCAATGCATTTGACAACTGTAAAAAACCTAACCATCACATAATCTTAATCTACTCATATGTACTCCACAAGGTGATGAAAACATTAATCATCTATCGATATTCAAAAATGCAGAAAAGTAAAATGGTTTCAAATAAATTTATTAATCAAATTCAACAACTTTTAGGTGAATGAATAATGATTGTGTAATTGGATCATTTCTCTAGTGAAACATAAGAATCATCAAAATGTGTTTTAAGAGATGAAAATCTCATTTAGAGACCACTAGAAAATTTATGGAAGAAAATACCCATATGAATTTAAAAATAAAATATTTTAAAATCCTAAATTTTCTAAAATTATAGAAAAAAACTCTTCAAAAAAAGAGAAATTTTAAAGGATACATAATTGAAAAGATTAGTCATGATGGTGGGAAAATATGTTTCTATTGTACATGTTAAAAAAGATTACATTCAATCTTTTTTACAATTACATCATTTAATGGATGAAAAGAGTATTATTTTTATTAGTTTTGTACAAATAAAAATATATATAAAAATTAATTTAATAAATCATAGAATAATATAAGAATATTTTTTAAAAATGTATGAATATGGATGAATAATATTATCTACTAAAGTAGAAATAAGTTTACCATTTATTGAAAAAATTTTGTTTAAATTTTTATGTAGGAGGGACAGGTAAAAAAAAGATAAAATTTAAACCAAATAACTAATGATATGAAAATATATATATTTTTAATAGATATTCATTATATAATTTCCTTCATAGGAAATTTAACATAAACAATTCATAAAATAATTGATATTTTCAAAGAGTTACCTTAATGAATGTTTAAGTGTGATTCAAACACATTCAAATGTACTATATAAAGAATATATATTTATATACATATATTATATAACTTCTCTCTCATATAAATCAATATTTATGATTTTTTGGTAATTTAAATTTATCCTTTTATTAATAATTATTCTTTAAAATCGATATCCAGGTGAAGAGTTGTTATTTTTCCTTTCATTTTTCAGTTTCATGGATCATATATTTTATCATTTTTGATGGTGTAATAATATAAATTATCCTAATAATGAACTAATTATAAAATTTATTCTTCCTATATTTTTTTATAATCATTCATATAAATCACTTATTAAAATATTTTATATCACTGGTGGAGATAATAGTCTACACATACGCACTGCAATGTTTCCAATTTTAGTTGATGGAGAAAAAAGAATGTAAATTATAAATAACATAAATATAATAACTATTATATCTTAAATATCATATATGTTATTAAAATATATTTTAATTATCATCCTTGTAATGATAAATTTAAAAAATAATCACATCACTTTGTAGAGGTGGTAGTTCACATATACTCAAAAGAGAAATTATCGTTTTCCAATGGACAGAAACATAAGAAGGAATAATAGATATTATAATTACCAATTAATAATGATGTCATGAATAAAATAAAAAATATTTAATCTTTTATAATTAAAAAATGAATGATAGTGATTGACGGAAACATTAACAGCTACATGTGGCAGTAGTCTGGATGCATGAATGAATGACGCTTCCATTTTCTATTTTATATCTAATGAAATGGATAAATTTTGTAAAACAAAAATATTAAGATATTATTATATTTATTATATTGGATTTATAATGTTATTTTGAATACAATATGTTCAGATAAAGGTGGAAGATGAAATAAAATAGAAGGTACACAGTAAGAGTTGTACCACTTCACTGAGAAATGTCATTTAGCTTACACCTTAAGCATCGAATGGATGATATTCATATCAAAACTAGACAATCGGGATTTGGGGATGGATTTTTGAAATTTATTTGGGTATTTCTTATTATTATTTAAGATTTTAGTAATGTTTGATGAAGAGAGGAAATGTGGATTCCTATTATAAGGGGGATAGATACACACATTTAAATTTTCTAATGATTATAATATATTAAATGAATTAAATAAGAAAAATGGATCCAAAGTGAATCATATAAGAATAGTAGATTACATAGGTTTGTAATATGTCAAAAAAATTACATCTATTCATGTTTTTAGGTCTTTTTATCCACTATCCCTTTTGTTTAACCACTGGTTATCCCCTTTCTATTTTAAATATTGTGTTCTCTGTTTACCTTGGGTTCTATTCATAATGATAGAAAATTAAGATAATCATATTAAATAATATTTATAACTTTTATGAAAAATATTTAATTAATTTTATAAAATATTTATCTTAAAATGGAAGAAAATCATATCAATATATTCCCATAAAATGTTTTGAAAATCAATTTTCCAGAATAATGTATTTTTTGTATAAAAATATTTTATAACATAATTAATACTAATTAACATAAAAATGATATTAAATTTATTATTTATATTTTAAAAAATTAATTAAATTTTAATATCAATTCATTAAAATTGTAATTTTTAAATACATGAATGGAAAATAGTGTTTTCAATAAAATTTGTATTTTTTTACTATTTATGGAAATGTTAATATTTTCCAAAAGAATAAAAAATATCCCATTACAATAATTTTGATACTTTTATTTTAAGACATATAACCAATTTATAAAATAATATTTCTAAATTTTATAGAATAAAAATATAATTGTTACCCACAAAATTCATTAAAACCCATTTCTGATGAAAATCTATTATAAAGTTAACTTATAACCTTGACATTCCAAAAAAACATAATTAAATTAATAATAACATATTTTATTAAATTAATATTACATAAAATTAATTAAAAATAATAATAAATAAATATTTATTTATATTAATTTGATAAAAATACATTGCGCACATAAGAACAGTTTTAGGGAAAATATTTATTTTTAGAATTAAATTATTTTATATCAATTTCTAAATAACTAAAATCCAATGAGTTCATTTTATACCATTATAAAAAAATTGTTATAATATTTTAATATAAATCATAGTTGAACATGCTAAGGATTGTTTATTACCATCACATTAAACAATTATAATTCAATAGTATATCAGGGTTTAATGAAACTCAAAATTGTGTGTAATGTTTGTTTACAAAGAGATTTAAAATATTTAAATTAAAATATAACATATAATATATAGTTAATACGTTCTACCAAAATAAAATTTACTTATCTATCAATAGATTTTCATTTTGCTATAAAAATCTGAGGATACATCTGCATCGTGAGATCTTCGGGATCCCACTTAGCTTCCGAAAATATATGGTTTCTCCATTAAAATATTACTCGGTGAGTAGTATTTACTCACAATAAATTTTTTAGTAAATCATGAATCTATAACTATCTTTTAATATGAGATAAATAGTTCTATATTGTTATGAACTATGACTTATTCTAATGAAAAGATCATGAAGGAAATTTCTTAGGAGAGTAACATGGAACACATGATGATCCTATTAGATATTCTATCAAACAACCAAGGGGAAAGAAAAAAATTCTGAAATAAAAAGTAATTCAAAAAAGGATGATATATCTATCGATCAAATTCATATTCTGTATAAATCCCATATCCTTATTCTATGTTGATATTTATAGGAATACCATTTTAGTAGGATGAAACACTAGATCTCACTAAATATTGTTAGTAAAAAAAATATTGTCTTTGTGCTACCCAAAATTGTTGTCTAATTACTCTAATATTATTTAAATTAACCCAACTAGATGAGGTTCTAATATAATTATATCTATAAAATCTATATAAAATATGGAATTTCATAACTTAAATTTGAATAGGGACTCACTTGGAACCTTTTAAATTCTCACATAAAAGACATTATTTTAGGAAACATCAACAAAATAACGTTATCAGCCCCAACCTAATATTATAAATATACATATATAATGATATCAATATATCATAATGAGTTTAAATGAACCTATCAAATTAAAATTCATTCTTCGGATGTTATGTAGATCAGAAGCTCAACACAATATTAGATACTATACTTACAGTTCCCCAAAACATTGATGTAAACCGATAATCATATTAAGATAATATATAATGATTCATTCCATGAAATATTACCAGTTTTATTTGTATAACCAGATATTTTAATCAGTAAAAATATTTATCTTATTGAAAAAAATTATGTTAACATTATACATAGATCGATAAAAATAAAAATAACATTGTGCCCATAGATTTTTTTATAGATTATGATGGAGAAATAAAATGTAATATTTTTTCATTTAAATTATAGAATAGGAAATGATTGTAAAATATCATAATACTTATGTATCACAGACATATGTTTCTTATATTTCAATAATCAATACACATACTCTAAAATATCCCTCCTAAAGTTATAGTAATAGAAATATACGTTCAAATATATCTATATATATTTATACTTCTTGGATGAATAGAGACTAATAAAATATGAGATGATTCCAATATATACTTCTTAAAATATTGTATTAATAATACACATACCCAGTCCCTAGAACTCATAATTCCCTCAGAATAATTGTAAAAATAATTTACATTTCTCGCATTATTCTGAAGATTCACATCCTCATCTTATTTCACAGTAATCATCAAATCGATAGATGATAGAACATTGATTTTAGTGTATTATAATATTTTCCCTTTTTCATAATTTGAGGACTACAATTCTATAAATACATTAATATTGGATCACTTGAAAACCTCATCATGGAAAAAAATGATTGGTCCGTCTAACTCCTTACATCATCATAATTATCCTTTTTATAAGAGTTGTATAGTATAGAGAAATTATAATATTTTATTCAATTACAACCATCTCATTCTGTGAATATATAATTTCTTTTTGAAATACATACTTTATAATTTTATAATATCAATTTATATTACAAATCAATATTTTATGAATAATTTTTAGATAAATTTAATTTCATCCATATCTTCTATTATAAGAAACACAATGATTTAACTAATTACAATATACGATTTATATTATTATTTAAACATGGATATTATATCCTAGCCATTACAAAAGGTGTTATGAATGGTATTATCCACTTTTTAAGAAATATTTGAACTGGTTTTATATACAAAATCATATTGATAAAAATAATACTTTATTAAAAAACATTATATGTTATTAAAACACACTTTGTAATGAAATGATTTTTTTTCTAAACACAAAAATAAAGTTAAATTTTTCCAAAAAAAAAATTAAATTTTAAATAATAAATTTAATTTTTAAATCTATCATTTAAAATTATCTTGGATTGAATTATTTTAAATTTTCCTTAAATATTAATTTTTGGATGAATAGTAAACAATACCGATTTTTATTAAAAATATAAATTTAAATTAAGGGATTTAGAAGTTTTATTTTATTTTAATATTCTCTAAAGATTAAAAATATATTCATTTTACATTTATTAATACAATTTATCTCATTCGAATCATTTTATAATTTTTTTATTATATTAACACATTTTATACTTATGAAAACATTCACATTAGAAAAAAACGTATTCATCAAATCTTTGAGTTTAATTTTAAATTTAATTTATCATATATTATGAAAAGAATTTGAAAAAAATTATTTCCATATTTTTATTTTTAATAATTTTAACTAATCAATATTATGAACATATTTTTCACAAAATTAATAATATAAAGAGTAAAAATTTAATGTCACGATTATGGTTGAAATGTGTTTACCAAGGGGAAAAATAAAATGATATTGGTTAATATGATTTAGAAACTATACCAAATATTAATTTATGGGCCAATTTAATTCATTTATCATCTATTTTTTAAATATTCTCAATTTTAATTCCATTTAGAATGTTTATAATGTGGTCAAAACATTTTATTTCAAAAATATTCAAGTGTTTCCTTTCTTCCACTTTTTAAAGGGCTCCCACTATCTTCAATATTATAAACATACAAAACAATTTGATTCAGTGAATTAATACAAATATACATTCCTTAATTCATTCCCCACATCCTTGAGGCATTATTTTATTAAGGAAACACTGGTTAACATGATTTAGTCATAAACATAATAGTGTTCTCCAGGTAAGAGTAATAGTCCATAACCATGTGTTTTAAGTTTTTTTCTCACAATATGTCCAAACACAATTATTCAATGATGATAATATAATAAAATACGTACGAAAAATATACTTTTATATTAATATGTTAATTTCATTACCAATATCTATATTCTCTTATAACAAATTTGAAATGATATTGTCGATTATGTGTATCGAGGACTACTGCCTCGCGAATAGTTGTAATTCATTTTATATCACCGTATCTCATGGGAATATATAATGATGTATTTAAATTCTATATACCATATTTTGGAAATTATTATAATTTATTAATTATGATATCATATCCACTATCTTATATTTCATCTTGTAGGAATATGATTAAATTTCTCAAGTGTACAACATATTACAACATCAAAACGTGATGTGATACATTTTTCAATTATACATTACATGTAAATTTAAATGGATAGATTAAAATAATATATGCTATAGATATATGAAATAATGGTTTAATAATAGTTACAATAAATTATTTCTTTTGATTATATTTTACCCATTACATGATCCAGTGATACCATACTTATCCATTTTATATATGGTTTCAGTTTATTATTATGATGAATATATTATTAGGAAACCCATTATTTTTTCCTTGGTTTATGCACTGATGAATTTATTAGATGATTATGAATCCTATTTCCATTCTTGTGGGTTTTATTTGATGCAATATCTATGAAATTATTTTCCATTCGATAGGTATTGAAATGATTTATTTTTGTGAGCTTGGGGAACTGATTATTATGGATAATGTAGCATGTGGAACCATATATCATCCTCCAATGTGTTGTGTAAAGATAAATTTTCTATGATCACAATGGGTAGACATGTGGTTATCCCAAGACAAAAAGAACATGGAACATTAGAGTTTATCCCAATATAAAAATAAGAGGGTGCATGGAATGTTATATAATGATAAAAATTTTAGGGTATTTGGGAGGATATCTGAAGCACAAAATATGGAACATGGGAGGTTATCCTATGCCAGAATAAATTAAAATGGTTGTTATCCCAATCCTAACTTGTTTATATTGACCGTGTGGGTATCCATGATATATTATTTTCTATACGCAGAAGTATTCTAAAAATATATTTCATATTAAAATTTTATGCACTTATGGATTGTGATCCTTTATTACTTTTCCAGTCACATCTTATAAATTTCCTTGGTTTATTCCATGAATCGTTTCTATGTTCTATGAAATGCATGGTTTGGATTAAAAATGTCATTATCATGTTCTCATAACATAATGATCACATTATGTTGATATAACCCATTTTTACCCTTAATAAGAATCCAAAATTTGACATTCCTATGTTGTATTTTCCCATGTTATGATAAAAGTAATTATGTATGATATGTCTAAGAAGGATTATAGTTATTAAGAACCTAGTGATAGATGATATGGTTTACTAAGGAACAATTTTCTTAGGTATCCCAGTTTCAAAACACAATGAGTCAATTTTTCCACCAATCATATTTTTCTTTAATGGAATGAATATTTATATTTAATGAAAATATATATATTTATGTATAGGAAAATCCTAGTTCATTATAGTTGTTATTAGAGGAAAGGATTAGTCTAACATTTTATATAAGATGAGTAAAATTTATTTACAATTTTAAGGATAAGTATAAGGATAAGTTATGATATAGGAAACTATTGAAGAATTTTGGTGATAGATAGAGTGACTAGTTTCTAAGAATTGACATCCTTATCTAGATAAAGCATGTTTATATTGATTTAGAACATTTCTACCTTGGGGTAATAACTATGAAAAGTCCACATTGATATTTTACTCGATCCTCAGCTGCTGCATGATAGTGGGCCTTGAAACATATCTAGTTTTAAAATAACAAGAGAGATGGATTGGAGATGCATGAAAACATTACATACCATCATTGTGGATTTCAATTAAGAAAATGAATTACAATAGTTAATCCTGAGGTGTAATAAATTGAAAATAAGGTCTCACAATATAGACTTACTCTTAGTTTTTTTCTAGATTATGTGTTTTTTTTCTGTGATTATTCTTTATCACACCATTGTTTTTGGTTTTTTAAATTGTATGAACATAAAAGAGTCTTTTTAATGATCAATTCAATGGAAAATTTGATTGTTGTGGATGGAATGAAAACAAATGTGGTATGATTGGAAAATTTTATTAGCTTATAAATCATTAATAACTTCTTAATGAATGAATGTGGGAACAATTTTCTATTGATTCCTTTATGAAGAATATACCACCATCATTTAATGGTTATGGTGATACCTTATTTATGGATAAATGGATCAGTATCATTGAAAATTTAATTACAATTATCTAGTGTTTTAGTTCTGAAAAAATCCATTTCCTATGAGTATCGTTTAGATGGGTAAACATATCATTGGTAGAATATTAGTAAGAATATGAGGAAAAAAATAAATAAACTCCATGGAGTGGAGTGAGTTTAAGATATTAATTTTTAATTAGTACATTCCTCTTATTCTTTAAATTAAAATGGGTAAGGAAATCTCTGAGATATAACAAAAGTATGGTGCATCTGTTGGTGCCTAGGAGGTATATGTTAATGACCTGCAAGGAATATCTTCTATTTTTCATCTAACATAAATGTTTGGTTGGTCAACTCACAAGTATATTAATACTATGTCTTTTTATGGGATTATCCATAACAGAAATCATTACCTCTAATGAAATCATTTTATGGACTAACAATGTGGAAACGTATTAGAGTAACATGTAAATCTCATGTTTTGGATAAGAAAATAAATATTTAATTAAAAGGAATCTCTTAAACCCATCTATAATTAATGATGAGAGTTTTTTTGATCAACGTATTTAAGGATACAATGTGTAAATATTATTAATTGAACTACTTAATTCTTTTAGAGTGTAAAAGTATCTTATCAATTGTATGAATACCTAACTGATTAAAAGACAATAGCTAATGACTCACATATATAGAAATATATATAGAATTAGCCACCCACATTATCATGTCTCATGTAAATGGAGAATGATAATTATTCCAACCAATTCTAAAATCTTAATGTTAATGAGGATGGATGTTGTTTGAAACCTATTAAATCGAGATATAATGGTAAATCTCATGTGAGAAAAATTTATGATGAGGGGTGTGACAACACATGGTGAGATACACTTATCATCCACTATCGAAATGATAATATCTTATTCAATTTTACATCTACTAAATACTTTATATCTAATGAATTTTCATTGTGTATGACAACACCACATCAACTATTAGATGTTCGGCTAATAGTAAAACACCCTAATAGAATAAAAACGAAATCACATTACTATGATTCTTCTCTAGTTGGTTGTTTTTGTAATTTTCATCCTATAAATATTATTATTACCCATGTCAAGGAATGATTTGTTATAATATGAAAATATTGGATTTTTATCATAAATATAACATCAATTATTGAGTAAAGGATATTCCATTTTAAATTACAATCAAACCTATGATCATATATCAATGCGATAATATATATGAGCATACAATGGCTGTTACATTCATTATATGGGTAATTAATCTTATTAAAAATGTTTGTTTTTATTAAATTTTGTGTGGGAAACTAAACTATGATGATATGTATATTTTCAATGTGGTTTTTGATGTAATTTGTCAACAGATTCCAAGTATTCCATTGACTCTTGATGTTATGATCTCAATAAAACTCCTAACTGGTGCGTCACCAATTTTAATGAATCTTTATATAATGAAACCAATTTAGTTGTGGGAACCAAAGAATAAAATCCATGATATCATTTACAAGGGATTCATTTATTCATGTATCTAGCTATGGTATAGACCTATTATTTTCATAAGGTAAAAGATATATCATTGAGCCTTTTCATTGAAAATCAAGAACTATAAAGATCACACTGAATAACATGTATCTCTTACTATTTATAGATTACTTGTTTTATCAAATACATATATATTGATACATTTTCAATATTTAAAATCATTTTTGGTATGAATTGTAGTTTAAGAGGATGGATATACACAAGAATTCATTTCATATAGGGTATGTACATTATGAATATACATTGATTCCATTAGGTCATACAAATATCACCGATATCATCCTATATTTAAAGGATAGAGTCTTGAAATATTACATTGATCATATCATTATAGTCCTTATAGATTTCATTCATATCTAATCTAATATTATGTTAAATAATGTAAACCACCTGATGACTGGACAAAATACCATAAGGATTGATAAGATATATAAACAATTAACACAGAGTGAGTACTAAGATAAAATTTTTCAATTTTTGGGAACAATATCATAGATACTCTTGGGAAAATATAACTTGGTTTTCCAATCCACATACCCAGATAACATGAAAGGGGTCTGAGTTCCTATTGAAAGAATAATATGAATAAAATTTCTACAAACTAAGGAGAATATTCGTCAAAAAAACAATTATTACATTACCCTAGAGTTGAGAGGGGTATGTAATATATATTTATGCATATAAAATTGGATTTTGATGTATAATTATTTATAATTATAGGGTGATAGCATATTCCTCTAGATGAATAAAGGCTCGTTATTAAAATTGCCATAATTATGGTTTTGAGTTAGTTGTGGTAAATTATTCATTAAAAATATTGATAAATTATCTTATTACGGAATAGTGTTATATATATTGTTTATAATATATAAATGTAAATATTCACACTGAAGAAGTTTAACATGTGCAGGAAAAAATTCATAGACCTGATTAATGATTTTTATTGGTCCATACATTACCACCATGAAAAAGAAAACAAAAATGTTAATGACTTTTTTCCATGGATAAATATAGATTATTTATTATGAAGACATCTAAAGGTACAATATTTATGTATTTTTGAATGACTCATATATTAATAATAATGGAAGGGGTGAAATATAATCTCTAATTAAGTGGAGTTCAACAATTTATCAAAATAATTATCAAATAGGAATGAATGGGTGATGTAGAGTTGCAGGATAAGATTGAAAATGTTTCTATGACAACCACCGATTATCATAGAATGATAAGGTTTAGGAAATTATTATGTATTCCATCCATACCTAATTTTATTAATGATCTATTATAGGAGGTTCATAGATCGTAAGACCCAATTCGTCATGAAATAATGAAGATGTATGGTGATATGAAAGTATATTTTGATGGGATATAATAAAGAGATATATTTTAGAATATGATTCTTAGTGCTTTGTATGATAGAATGTAAATGATGAAAGAAATTATTCAGAGTTGTTGTTATAACGATTATCCAATCCAGAATTGAATTGATTAAAATATAAGTGCTAATATTTTCCTCAGACACTCAAAAAATCAAAAGGGAATAACATAATATGTGTTGTATTAAACAACTATACATAGCCATCACATTCCAGTATGCTCATAAAATATTTCTCTTTTATAATAATTATATTAAATACTATATGATATTTCTATGGTTAGAAGGGTTACCACATTCAAATGAATCTAATTAGATTCTCCATATTACATCAATTTCAGGGTTAATTCTAATGTAACCTTTTGATATATAGTTGAATTTCCAAACCACATACCATTATAGTAAATATGTACAATCACTGAGAATAATTTAGTCATGATAGTGTATGTTTATATATTTTTAAATGGATTTGAAAGGAGTTTTAGATAAAAAAATCATCTTCTTGAGTTCTAATTAAAAATATCTTTCACACAAGCATTCATATGGATCCTTATAAATATCTTTATGAATAGATGCATTGAAAACCACCATATTGGTATATGGATGGAGATAAAAATATATTGGGAGATAATCTAGATTAATAATTGGAAGGGAATGCTATATATATTTAGCTATACATATGTTTAGCAAAAAGTATGTAGAAAACACTACTAGAAAGTCAGGTTATAGCTGCAATAAAAAAACTGTGGCAATAGGGGTTAAAACTATGGCTATAATATATATATATATATATATATGGTTCCATTTATTCATGGAATGTATTATTATAGCTATATCTAAAAGTTATAGCCATGGTTTTATTAGACTATAGCACCCATTGTTGTCTATCATGGAATTTGGGCTATAGCCACGGTTATCGAAATTGGTTATAGGGCAATAGCTACAGTTTTCAACTATTGTTATTGCACAAGTAAATTGTCGATGTAGCCCAAAAATAATGTGTGCTTTCCAATATTAAATTTTTGTGCCTCTACTATGTGCACAATCCAGAATTCCACAACACCACATATGCGTAGGGGTATGTATATTTTTATATTGATATATATTATTAAAAACCATGGATATAATATATAAACTGTGGCTATAAGACTTTCCACTATTATCTGTGGGTAAATGTTTTTCCTGAACAAGGGAAAGAGACCTATAACAATGGTTTTGAGGAACCATGGCTATATTAAATGAAAAAGTACCCTATAGCCAATGTTTCACAAAAATAGTGGTTATATATCTTGAAAAAAAATACTCAATGGCCATTGTTTTACCAAAACCTTTGCTATATCCCTTTCCAAAAGTCTTTATAGCCAAAAATCACCTAAATTGTGTCTATATCCCTTATAATAAGAACTTATAGCCACATTTTTAACCAAAACATTGTTGTAGCCCAGTTAAAATGAAACTATACCCATGATTTACCCAAACCATGGCTATATCTCTCGAATAAAAAACTTATACCCAATGTGTAGTGAAATTTTGGCTATATCCTTCGAAAGTATACCCTATATCCATTGTTTTATGTAAACCTATTTCTATATACTATGTATAAAAACCAATATCCATAGTTTTAGAAAATCATTGCTATAGGTCTCTAGCTACAACCTAGTTTTCTAGTAATGAAATTTATATATCTAATTGTGGAAATGATTTCTAATTAGAATTTGGTGATAATATTATTCTAATATTATATAAAATAGGGTACGTGAGTGATATTTGTAAATATATTAAAACTAATCAATATGTTTGTTGTTACATTTGATTTTCATGATCATGTTGGGACAAAAACTTATTTATTTTTGAATTCCCAAACCTATATTGAGAACATGATGTGTTATATGTCTCTGTCTTGGTTATATACATAACAGATCTTTATTATTTTTTAAGCAAGTTTCCCATACCTCACGATTATGTTATTTTGTATTAATACAAATTTTTGGAGATTCTAGATTATTGGGAGAAAGCGTTATGGCATTGGACCACTCACCATGTAATTGTTTTGTGGTGAAACCCCCAATTGGATGAATCAATGTGGGAAATAGAGGAAATAATGAGGAAAAGTATCCTTACTAGTTTGTTACATAGTGATTATTTTGATAGATTATTTTAATTTTAATGAATTTATATTACAGTGCCGTGAATTTTTATGTAATTTATTTTTTCGAATAAATTCAATTTATTCGATAACTTGCATTACACAAAACAGATGGATTAAATGGACAAATTAACATTATTATTTAAACAAGAATAACTTAAATTATACATTAAATATGTCCATATGAATAAGAAAATTGTTTGAAAAAATTATATTGGTTTTATATAAATAAACCACATTGGAAATAAAATAATTAATATTTAGAAATGACTAAATATGGTTTGGTAGTAAAATTTTATCAAGAAATATTTCAATGGAGTTTGTGAAAATAAAATAAATGTAATTTTATACCATTTTAAAATATAAAATATAAAAAACAAAAAATCCATTATTTATTTCTTCATGTAAAAATAATATCTTACTATATAGTTAGAATTCTTTTCAAATATTATTAGTTTGATAAATAATAAAGCATAATAATTTTTATGACAAAATTAAATTTTTAAAAAATTTACAAGTTATATTATCCATTAATATGTTTTTAAAAATTAAATTATATCAACTATATATTTATTAAGTCAATTTTGGTAGTTGTTATCAATTTATATTTATTAATGATTTGAAAACATTCAATGCTAATTTTTTTTTTTTAAAATAGTTTTTTCATAATTTCAACATGTTTGATTTTATATTGAATTATTCAACACATATGAATAGAAATTAAATTAATGGATTAAATATTCAAATGCATAAAAAGTAAAATAATAAAAAAATCAATTTATTTTATGGTCAAAATTAATAGAGAAAACTATAAATATTATTTACCAAGGTTATGGTGAAAACGGTTTTGTAGGTGAAGTTAAACTAAAAACAATAAGAGATAAATGGCATATAAGCCTATCCAAATCCCATTTTATAAAATTATTTCAATTTTAAAACATCTAATTTTATATAATGATCCATTCTGGATCCTTTTTGGAATGGTTAAAATGTGGGTGCACAATTTTAATTTCCAAAATTCCCAGTGCTTCCTTTTCACCACATATAAAAGGGAACCCCATCTATTATAATATACATATATAATAATCTTTTTTTAAAAAAAATTACATCCAATGTAATTTAATTTATTCAATTCTAACATTATAGAATCTTTTTATTATTACAAAACCCTCTTAACAAGGCTTTAGTTAAAAACATTTCGATTTCATTGAATAATAGGTGTAATCCTTAGCCATGTGTTTTCCTTTTATTTACCCATATACCTCATTAAGATATTATTCTACCATTATAATATAATATAATCACTATATACAATATTAAAAGATTTCATCTATTTAATCTAACGATATACATCAATATCATCTTCTATTAAATGGTATATGAAATCATTGATCATGTCTTTGGTAGACTACGATCCCACTAGCCAATGTAATTTATTTTCTACCATATCCTCTCAGAGGTAGGTGTAATGGTGGATATAAATGTTATATATTATATTAACATATCAATTAAACTTTTGGAATCCAAATATCACATAAATCTTCTTACTTTAAACTACTTGGGAATATGACAATGTTTCTTGTGGATACGGAGGACCACTACCTCGTGAAGTAATGTGACACGTTTTTCACTTATTCCTACACGAAAATTTATAATTATAAGTATAATGAAAATATTATCTATATATGAAATCATAATTTATCTATAAGTTATATTTTTTTATCTTTAATTCATTTGGTTCTTTGAGAAGATAGAAATATCTTTAATGTGTACATATGACATACCTTCTCCATAAACGGTTTAATTGATTTTCTATACATAAATTTATCATATTAGTATATATATATATAATGAATATATATGATATTTATATCCTGGATAAAATTACATTGTGATGGATCAAGATAAACACAAAAGGATAAATAATACCAAACCAAATTATACATGAAAAATAAATCAGTTACTTACCAAAACATGATTCCAACCAGGTATTAATAATAAATGGGTAATAAAAGGCCATAAATTAAACCAATATTGAATGATATATATATATATAATTATTTTCATGATTAGTTGTACTGAGAACATTTAATTATTAAACTGGAGGTTTCAACATGTGTGATGTAAGTAAAAACATAAAGAAATGTAATTTTAGTCTCACATTTATTTCGGTGGGTCAAATGTCATATTCACCAATTTTTTATATTGTGTTGTGTATATACTACCCACGATAGTATATTATGATTAAAATAATTTTAATAATGATATATAAATATGCATATTTTATTATTTTATTCATGGTTCTTATGATTCAATAGTTAACAATGTGGTAATTTTTTAATGATACAATCTCATTATTTTTTAGGATACCTTTTAATTTATATTCTAATGATGATATCTTAGGATCTACCATTAATAAAAATAATAATGTTATTATCCTATAGACACTATATCAAAATTATATATTTTAAATTAATTAGCCTAACTTTGTATACACAATATTAAAAAATATATTTCTTATATAAAAATCAAACTTATTTATTTCGTTATTATAATCACGGGTTTCATCCATATCCAGGTTTTCAAAAAATTATTTTATAGAAGGTTTTCAATGTTCTAAAATTTATTTTTTTAATTGAATTTTTACACATATTTTTCTTTATAAATATTTTTATATGTATTCTTCTTTTCATTTTCCATTAATTATCTTGTGAAATTGTATTGATAATTTGAAAGGAGTTATAATTTTTACATGTATTTAATAAATGGTATTTTACGCCATCATGTATGCTTAATGAATAAAAAATTACATTATATTTTTCCAAGGATATTTTAAAAACATTAGTATTTAATATTAGAAACATTTATATATTTTAAAGGAGTTCTTTCAAAATTGAATGAATGTTTTCATTATTAATGATTCATTGATATATTAAGTGAATTTCATTTCATCATTGAAATTTTTTTTGGGTTGCTTCAATTTTAGGGGAGATATAATCAAATATCGCAATATTCATTCTATCCTTTTATGGTTTATATACCTTATTATGATGAAAGAGTATTTATGAAACCCATTCCATTTTCATGGATTCTGTTATTTTAATTGATGAGATAATTATGAAACCAATTTCAATTTATATATCTTATGAAAGGATGAAAAGGATTTGAAACCAAATTAAATTATATTGGTGATGTCATGAGGAATGTTTTATGATCATAAAGAACACATATTTAAGTACTTTTTAATAGTTGATATATATATAACTCTCAAATGTAATGGTATTGTTAAATAAGTGATACCAAAAAATACATTCATCATAGCATAATACATGGGTACCATTCTTATCCATTTTATATATTGTTTGTGTTTGTTTTTATAATGAATATATTTTTAGGAAACCGAATCATTTTTCCTTGGGTTATTCTATGATGAATTGATTAGATGATTATTAATACCTTTCTTTTCTAGGATATTTTCTGTGATGAAATATTTATGAAACCCATTTCCTTTCAATGGGTATTGATATGATTGATTTTTTTATGATATTGTGGAAATAAAATTTGTGGATAATGTGGCAGGTGGAACCTATATCAACCTCAAACGTATTTTTTATTGATAAATGTTATATGATATCAATGGGTACACCTGAGGTTTTCCCAAGACAAAAACAAGAGGGTACATTAGAGGCTATCCCAAGATCGAAACAAGATGGTGCACGGAAGTTTATACCATGATATAAACTAGATGGTATTTGGATGGTTATCCTAAGAAAAAAATTCAATACATGGGAGGTTATCCTCATCCCAAATCAATAACGTTGTCGGCTATCCGAGTCCTAATATGTTTTGATTTTCATTGTGGGTATCCTTCATATAATATTTTCTCTGTTTAAGAGTATTCCAAAAATCATTTTTATATTAAGATTTTAGGCACTTATGGATTATGTTCCTTGATTACATTATGATTCATGTCTTCTAAACAAACAAGACATATTCCATGACTCATGTCATGGTTCTATGATATGGATGGTATGTTTTTAAATATTATTATCATGTTCTCATAACATTATCCCCTCATTATGTTGATATATACCATGTTTAACCTTACTAATATTCCTTGGTATGCCATTATTATATTTTATTTTCACATGTTATGGTATAAGATAAAATGTATGATATTTCTAAGAAGGTATATTTTTTTAAGAACCTAGAGGGAGCTAATGTGGTTTACTAATAAACAAGTCGCTTATGTATCCCAGTTTCAAGACACAGTAAATCATTATGTCCACCCATCATGTTCTTGAATAATGAAATTAATATTCATATTTTATGATAATATATATATTTGGGTGTGTGTGTGTGTGAAAATATGGGTTCATTATATTTGGTATCAGAGAAATTTATAGTTTTCCATTGTATATAAGAATAATAGAATTTATTGACAATAGTAAGGATAAGTATAAGGATAAGTAAGGATATATGAAATAATCGATGAATTTTGGTGATACATAGATTAAATAGTTTCCATGTAATGAAATGAATATATAGATAATATAAGTTTTGTTGATCTGGAACATATATATGTAGGGTAAATAACTCTGAAAAAGCAACATTGAGATTTGACTCGATCGTCACATGGTGCATGATAGTTGGCCTTAATACATAGATGTTTTGAAAACAAAGAGAGATGGTTCGGAGATTCATGAAATAATTACAAACTATAATTATGGGTTTGAATAATGATCATGAATTAACATGGTTAATCCTGAGGTATTATCAATTGAATATAAGATTTCTTTATATAGACTTCTTATCAATTATTTTTTACAATTAAGTAGTTTGTTACTATGATTATTATTCTTCACACAATGTTTTTTAGTTATATTAAATTTATGGTATTTAATGGATTCATGTTAATGATTAATTCAATGTAAAATGTAAGGATTA
This sequence comes from Viscum album, assembly GCA_963277665.1. NCBI lineage: Eukaryota > Viridiplantae > Streptophyta > Magnoliopsida > Santalales > Viscaceae > Viscum > Viscum album. The sequence continues at coordinate 518,990,946 of OY728139.1, forward strand.
TCATCCTGAGAAACAAAATGTAATGGTGGATTTAATGAAAAATAATGTTTTTATGATCGAAAAAATTTCATAGGTTGTTAATCGTGCTTCACATTCAAATGACCAAAGGTGGAACCAATGTTATGTTGAGTCCCTTATGAAGAATGTTCCAACATAATTTAATGATTATATTGATCCAATAGTTTTTAGGAAATGGATTATTATCATTGAAATTTTAATTTCTATTATCTAGTGTTTGGGCGCAGGAAAAAATCTATTTCGGATGATTATCACTTAGAAGGGTAAAAATATCCTATGTATAATATTATTAAGAATATGTGGTAACATGAATAAATATACTCCATGGAGGGGTATGTGTTTACGATTTTAATTTAGAATAAGTACATAACTATTATTCTTTATATGAAAATTGGAAAGTAACTCTCTAAGATATATCCTAAGGATTGTGCATCTGTTGGTACCTATGAGGTATATTTTAATGATATGAGATGCACATCTGTTATTATCATCCAACATAAATGTATTGTTGATCAACTCACTAGTGTATCAATACCATGTCATCAAATGGAATACTCCAAAACAGAACTCAGTAACTATGACAAATCAATTTATGTGATATCGATGGGGAAATGAATATTAGAATTATACATAATTCTAATGTTTTTGTTTAGAAAATAATTATTTGATTCAACAGAGTCTCTAAAAACCATGGATAAAAAATATGATACATCATTTATGATCAAAGTGTTTAAGAAATCAAGGAGTAATTTTACTTAATTGAACTACTAAATTAATTGAGTGTAAAATAATCTAATCGAGTGACTAAATAACTATCTGATCTGAAGACAATAGATAATGATTTACATAGAGAGAAATCTCCATAAAATGAGACACCCTCATTATCATGTTTTAAGTGAATGAAAAATGGGAATTGTTACAACCAGTGCTCAAATCATAATGTTAATGATGCTGTTTGATGTCAGAAACCTCTTAAATTGAGAGATAATGGTAATCCTCATGTGACCACTATTCATGATGAGGGGTGTGGAAAAACATAGTTGATATACACTTATCATCAACTTTTGAAATGATAATATCTTATTTGATTTTACATCTACCAACTTTTTTATATATAATGAATTTTATTTTTGTATAACAACACCACCTCAACTATTAGATGTTTCATTAATAGTAAATCCCCCCAATAGAATAATAACGACATCACTTGTCTATGATTCTTATCTGGGTGAATTAATGTGTTATTTTCATCTAGTAAATAATATTATTCCTCCTATTTAATAATATTATGTTTTCATAAGCTAGTTTTGGACATTTCATTATAAATACCACATCAATTATTGAGTAAATGATGTCCCATTTTATATTACAAAAAATCCCAAGATCATATATCAGTGTGATAATATGTATGAACATATAATCTAAGTTACATCCATTATATGGGTCGTAATTCTTATTCAAAATGTGTTTTTATGTTATATTTTGTGGTAAAAACTAAACATCAACCATATTCCTATTTTATTAAATTTTTTGATGTATTTTTTCAATGGAATCATATTATTCCATTGAATCATGATGTTATGATCTAAATATAACACATAATTGGTGCCTCACCTATTTTAAATAATCCTTATATAATAAACCCAATTTAGTTGTAGGAATTTAATAAGAAATGAAAAGATAATATTGACCAGGGGTTCATTTTTTCATGTGTGTCACAATGGGATTCACCTATTATTTTTGGTAAGATGAAAGATATATCAAGGATAATTTTCATTGAATTTCAGGAACGGTCAAGATCACATTAAAAAATATGCACCCTTACCATGTACTGATTAATAGTTTAATCAACAACATATAGAACAATATATTTTCCATATTTAAACATATTTTTCATATCATTAGTTGAGGGTTATGATGAAGGATATACATGATAAATCATTTCATACAAGATACAAACTAAATGAAAATATAGTGATTCCATTCAATATTACTAATATCACAACTATCATCCATGATTTAAGGAATAGAGTCTTCAAATATTAAATTTTCCAGATCATTATAGTCTTTATATATGATATTATTATCTAATCAAAGAGTATGAATGATCATGATGGCCACCTGAGGACTGTACAAAAGACCATATGGATGGAGAAGATATATAAACAATTCACCAAGAGTGAATACTGAGATCAATATTTTGTATTTTTGGGAAGGCTATTATAGATACACTTTAGATGATTTACCTTGGTTTTCAAATACACTTTCCAAGATAACTCGGAAGAGGACATGTTCCTATAGAAAGAAGAATATGAATAAAATTTCTAGAAACTGAAGAGAAGATTAGTCATAAAACCCATTGTTACATTACCCTATAGTTGAATATGGTATGTAATCTGTTGTGATTCATAAAAAATGTATTGGGATGTATTATTATATAGAATGATATGGTGATAAATTATGATTCTCGATAATTGATGGATTATTAAAAAATTACCCAACTAACGGTTTGGATTTAGTTGTAGAGAATTATTCATTAAAAATAATGATGCATTATCATTTTGGAGATTAGTGTGATACGTGTTGGTTATAAAATATTATTTAAAATATTCACACCGAAAGAGTTTAACGAGTGAAAAATAAAATTTGTAGACTGGATAAATGATTTTTATTTGTCCATACATTACCATCCTCAAAAAGAAAACAAGGAGGTCGAGGATTATTGTTTCATGGATCAATATAGTTTATCTATGATAAGGACGACTAATGATCCGATATTTATTCATTTTTAAATGATGGATATTTTAATAATTATGGATGGAGACAAACATAATCTCTCATAAAATAGTGTTCACTAATTTATCATATTAATGGTCAAACAGGAATAAACACAAGATGTAGAGTTGCAGGATAAGTTTGGAAATGTTTCTATGTTAAACATTTATTATCATGGAATGATAAATATTGTGAAATTCTTATGTATTCCATATATATTTGGTTTTATGATGTATATCTTATAGGAGGTTCATAGATCATACGTCTCAATTCGTCTTGAAATAATGAAGATGTATATTAATATTAATGTTTATTTTTGGTGGGATAATATAAATATTTATATTATAGAATCAGTATCAAAGAGATTTTTATGTCATAATGTAAATAATGAAAGAAAAAATTTAGAATTTTTCTTAAATTGATTACCCATACCGTAATTGAAATGAAGAAAATATCACAATGGATATTTTCATGAGACACTAAAAAAATCGAAATGGAATAACACAATATGAGTTGTATTCAACCAAAAAACCAATATCTCACACATCATTATGATCATTGAATATTTCATTTATTTAATAAATTCATTATTTTAATCTATAATTGTTAAGGTTGGAAGGAATACGTCATTGCATTGAATCTAATCAGATTCTAAATTTTACCTATATGTTTTAGAGATTTATTTTGTAAGATCTTGATATATAGTTGACTTTCAAAACCACATTCCATTATCATATAGATGTTCAATCATAGGGAATAATTTAAACCCTATATGATATTTTTATATATTTTTCTATGGATTTGAAAGGTGTTTCATATAAAAAACATCCTCCTATTGAGTATTCATTAAATAATATCTTTCACTCAAGTATTTATATGGATCATTATAAATACCTCTATCAAATGAATTATTGAACATCAATATGTAGGTATGATGTTGGATAGAGAAATATATTGGTATATACTCTAGATAAATAATTGGTAATGAAGGCTAGATATATTTAGCTATATATAAGTCCACCAAAAATTCTGTAGAAACACTACTAGAAAATTAGGATATATCCACAGTGAAAAATCATGGCTATAGGGGTCAAGACTTTTTCTATAAGATATAACCATGGTTACATATGTTCATGGCACATATTGTCATGGCTAAAACTAAAAGCTATATCAAGGGTTTTATTGGGCTATATACCCCATAGCTGTCAAACAAGGATGTAGGGAAATAACCATAGTGGTCCACATTTGCAATAGGGCTATAGCGACAATTTTCAATCGTGTCTATAGTCCTTGTAATATATGGATGTAGCCCAAAAATAATGTGTGCCTCCCCTGATTCAATCCATGTACCTCTTCTATGTGAAACATCCATTTTTCCACTACACCATAGATTACATTGGGTATATATATTTTTATAAATATATTTATAATAAAAACTATCAATATTTCGTATAAACTGTGGTTATAACCCTTCCCTCCATTTTGTTACAAGTAAATGTTTTCCCAAAATAATGGTGGGAGACCCATGGCCACAATTTTGAGGAACCATGGCTATAAAAAATGAAAAAAATACTCTATAGCCATAGTTTTACAAAAACCGTAGATATAGATCATGAAAAAAATATTCTATTGCCACGGAATTACCAAAACCATGGCTATAACCCTTGAAAAAGTCCATATAGCCACAATTCACCAAAAAATGTGGCCATATCCCTCGGAAAAAGTCCCTATATCCACAATTTTACCCAATCGGTGGCTATTACCATGGTAAACTGAACCTATAGACAAAGTTTAGTAAAATTAGTGGTATATCCTTCCAATGTATACCATATAGCCAAAATTTTATATAAAATTGGGGCTATAGAATTAGTATAAAAAGCTATAGCCATGACTTTATAACATATTGGCTATAGGTCTATGGCAACAACCATGTTTTTTAGTAGTGAATTTTAAGCATATATTTATGGAAAATATTTCTAATTAGATGTTGGTGATCATTTCATTCTAATATTTTATAAAATGGGATAAATTAATGATATTTGTAAATATATTAAAACTAATATTTTTGTTTTTTAATATGTAATTTCATGATCTAGTTGGAATAATATCATATTTATTTGTGCTTCGACCAATCCAAACTCATGTACAAGATGTGTTCCATGTATCTCTCCTGGGTAAGTACATAAAAGATAATTAACATTTACTAAACACATATCCCATACCACTAGAATATTATATTTTATATAACGACCAAATTTTACTGATTCTGGATCATTGGGATAAAGCGCTATGAAATAGGACCACTCACCATGTCATGGTTTTATGGTGAAATCCCAATATGAAGAAGCTATATGGGAAACTGAGGATATGATATGGAAAATGTTTCCAAATTATTTTGTTTCATAATTACTAGTTTAATTGATTATGTTCATTTTAATGAAGGTATAATGTAACAGGTTGAGTTTCTATGTATGTTTTTATAGAGTAAATAAAATTTCTTCGTTAACAAGCATTACACACAACAATGAGTTCAAACGAACTGATTAATGTTATTATTTAAAAATCAATAATATAACCCAGCCATTAAACATATCAATATGTATAGGAACATTTTTTTAAAAATATATAGTTAATTTATAAAAAGAAATCACATTGACAGAAAAATGTTTATTATTTAAAAAATACTTAATATGGATCAGAAGAAAAAATTTATCGAGAAATCATTCACTGGATTGTGGTAAACTAAATTAAATGTTATTTTATACAACATGAATAAATAAATTGGAAATAGAAAAATTCCATTAATTTAATTTTCCTATAAAAATTATATGAGATTAAATATTTTTAATTTCCTAATAAGATTAATTTTTTGATGAAAAATAAAACATACTAATTTTGATTAAACGTTTCATTTATTTTAATTTATTACAAGATCCATTAATCATTAATATAGTTTTAAAATTTATATTCTATAAATTAAATATTTATTAAATATATTTAGGTTGTTTTAATCAATATATTTTTATTTTTGATATGAAATGATTATATACTAATAAATATATTTTTTTTCAAAAAATAGTTATTTCATCTTTCCTTCATGTTATATTTTAAATTAAATTCTTCGACATATATAAATATAAAATATATAAATGTGTTAAATATTTCGACTCCTAAAAATTAAAATAAAAAAATAATTTGAATTTCTGTCAAAAATGAATAGTATAAATTATAAAAATTATTTACCTTGGTTAAGGTGAAAATGGTTTTATATGTGGAGTTAAACTAAACCAATAAGGGATAAATGGCTTATAAGCTTAACCAAATAAAATTTTATAGCATTATTTCGAACTTAAAATATAAATTGTTATATAATGATCCATTCTGGATCCATTTTGGAATGATTAATATGTCGTTGCAGCATTTTCAATTCAAAATTTCCAAGTGCTTTATTTCCACCACATATAAAAGGGAACCCCCTCTATTATCTTACACAATCATAAAAGTACTTTTTTTCAAAAATTTAAATCCCAAATATATTAATTAATTACATTCCCACATTATAGATTCCTTTTTTTATTAAAAGAATCCCCTTATCAAAGCTTCTATTATAATCCTTTAGATTTCATTGAAGAACATGTTTAATCCTTAGCCATCTGGTTTCCTTTTATTTCCTCATATAACTAATTTAAATTTTATTCAATCTAAATATTATAATATCATAACTATATAAAATGTAAATATATAAAATTTATTTAATTTAATGTTCTTCTACTATATCCTCTTCCATTAAATGGGAATGAAACCATCTATTGTGTATTTGGTAGACTCCCATCCCACAAGCCAATATATTTGATTTTCCATCATTTCCTCTCACGGGAAGGTATAATGATGGATTTCAATATTATATATTTTATTAATTAAACTATTCTACTTATGTAATAAAAATATAACTTATATCTTCTTAGATTATATTCCATGGGAATATGATTATATTTATTGTGTATGCGACAGACCACCACCTCATGAAGTATTATGACATGTTTTACACTAATGATTTATATGGAATTTAATAATAATAAATAAAATGAAAAAATTATCTATATGTGAAATCATTATGTATCTTTAAATTATTTTTTTATCTTCCCTTCATTTCATGATTTGAGATGATAAAAATAGCTTTTATATGTACATTTTACATACCGTCTCCATAAACATTGAAATTCATTTTATATACAAAAAATTTACATATTAATATATATATATATATATATAATGAATATATTTTTTATTAATATGATGGTTAAAATTTATGTCTTATGGAATGATAAAAATTCGAAAGGATCAATAATACAAAACCAAAACATACTTGAAAAATAATTCAGTTATTTCCCAAAACGTTATTTAAACATGGAATTCGTAATAAATAAGTAATAATATTACATAATAGAAACCAATATTATGTGTTATATAGAATCATTTTTCCTGAATAGATGTATTTAAAACATTTATTTATTAAACAGGAGGCTTGAACATGTGTAAAACAAATCAATACTTAAGGAAATGAATATATAGTCTCACATTAATTTCGTGGGTCAAATGCCATATTCAACATTTTTTTATTTTTTGTTGTGTATATAATACCCAATAAATTATATTATGATTAAAATAATGATAAATATGGGATATAAATATGAATATTATTTTATTTTATTCATGGTTATTAAGAATCCAATGTCAACAATTTTGTAATTTTTTAATGTTACTATCTAAATTGTTTATGAGGACTCATTATAATTATGATTCCAATGATGAGATTGTATGATCTACATCATAATAAAAATAATAATTTTATTATCCTATAAAAATTATATTAAAATAAATATTTTACTTTCATTAGCATCACTTTCATGACTCAATATTAAAAAACATATATTTTTATATAAAATTCAAATTTATTTATTTCTCTATTAGAAACTGTTGTTTCGTCTATGTCCATCCATTCAAAAAAAAGTTTTAATGAATGTTTTCAATATTATACAATGAATTTTTTATTTTCAATTTCACAAACTTTTTAATTTTTACAAGTTTTTTTATATGTATTGTCATTTTCATTTTCCAAAAATTATCTACTGAAATTTTCATTAAAATGTTAAAGGAGTGATCATTTTCACTTGTATATCATGAACTATATTTTAAGAAATCATGTATACATAATGAATAGAAAATTATATTAAAAGTTTCAATGGATATTTTAAAAAGGTAGTAATTAATATTAGAAACATTTATAGATTTTAAAAGGGTTTTTTCAAAATTGTAAGGAAATTTTCTTCATGGTTGTTTTAGTGATTTTTTTAGTGAATTTTTAATCATCACCAACAAAAAATCATGGTTTCTTCTTATTTAGGGGGGGATATAATAAAATATCACTATATTAATTATGTCCTTATATTTTTTATAAACATGATTATGGTGAATATATTTTTATGAAACACATTCATTTTCCATTGATTATGTTATTTTTTAATGATGTGATAATTATGAAACCAATATCCTTTTCTATATATTATTCTAGGAGGAAATGTTTATGAAACCAAATTCCTTTATATTGGTGATATCATGATGAATTTTTTATGACCACATAGAACACATATTTATGTACTTTTTAACATGTGATGCCTATATCACCCTCAAATGTAATATGTAGTGATTAATGATCGATGTGATCAAAGTTTAAATGTGAGGTTTTCCCAAGACTGAAAAATAGTGTACACTAGAGTTTATCCAAATACAAAAACAAGGCAGAGTTTGAGAGGTTATACCATCCTCGATAGAGGGAACACAAGGTATTTTTTGAATAACAATTATGGTAAATGATAAATTAACCTAAGGAAAAAATTTAATTAATTTCTATTTAGGTATCTTTAAAAAATAATTTTCAGTGCTTATGTCCATTAAAAAAACATTTTTTATTATGGAATTGTTATACTCACATGGATTATGTTTTTCTATAACTTTAGGATTAATTTATTATGAACAATGATGATTTATTCCATGACTCATGTTTATGATCTATGATATGAATGGTTTGGTCTTGAAATTTATATTTTAAATTTTTCTTACCATTATGATCATGTGATGTTGATATCTACATTTTTTACCCTCATTAAGAATTTTATGAAACACTTCCATCACTTTCAATACCCCATGATACGAAAAAAGTGATGATGTATTGTAGGACTAATATAGGTGATATTTATAAAGAACCTAATGGGATTGTTTCTGATGCTTTTACGTCGGGGCGTGCGCGCTTGCCCGTCCCGTATGGGAGGACGCGCGGCTCGCAGCCCCGTATTCCCGCTTTCCAAAGTCGGGCGACATCCGTTCCTTATTCATGGACGTCTTCTCCTTGATTGAAACTAGGATGATGGGATGTTGGTTCTTCCTTCTATGTATTCCTCCTCGGATCTCGTCACATAATCCGGGTCTCCCTCATAGATTTACGACGGGTTCGTGAAGCTCATTCCTAGAGCCATATCTGCATGGATGCCAGTTAATTATGATGCTTCCGTCGAGATGCTCCAAGGGGTCTTGTCGGGGAATCATCCTTCTGTGAGGAGAAAGGTCGTGTTGGGGTGTCGTTGGCATGCCTTGATGCTGGGGATCATCATGTCTGTCATCTGACCCTTATCACAGGGGTTTTCGATGGTGCAGAAGCCCGAGGCATCCCACATCGAACGCGAGGAATTGTGTACCATCTGAGGTTTTCCTCATCTTCCCATGTTTAACACTGGGTATGCCGTGAGTTTAAAGTCTTGCGTAGATGGATCAGACTGATCAAAACAGTGAGAGTGGATCATATTGAAGGACCCCCTAGGGGGAACGCCGATGTTGGGGCCAGCACGTGGGCGGATTCCCAGATGCTAGGGAGTGATGTGGAGCGGCATGATCTCACCGGGATGTGGTGGCCCGGGTAATGATCAGGATGGATGATGGAGTGAGCCATGGATCTTATTCTCTGAGACGGCCCAAGAGGGGGAATACAGTTTAACGTCATGAGGGACGAGATATAGTTTAATGTCATGCAGGACAAGGGAATACAATTTAACGTTATGCGGGATGAGGGATATGGGGCTTACGCTCTGAGGTGGCCCATGGTGAATATGGGGATTACGCTTTGAGGCGGCCCGTGGTGGATATGGGGCTTATGCTCTGAGGCGGACCATGGTGGTTGGGGAACCGACGTGGAGAGGGCGGAACGACCGAGTGGTGGGCTTGAACCTCGTGGAGGCTTCCTACGTACCATGCGTTAGCACAGATCAATGTCCACGTAGTTCACTGGCATGGGGCTTACACTCTGAGGTGGCCTATAGGAGGATTTCATGGTCGATGCGCGCTCTAAGACCATGTGAGTCATGCTCGGTGTGGGAAACAAGAGGCAGTAGGGACCAGACGATCACATCACGAAGGGTGCGTCCGTGAGAAGTTGAATGGGGCTTATGCGTTGAGCGGCCCAAAGAGGAAACAGGGGCTTATGCCTGGTTAGCGGCCCAAAGAGGAAACATGGGATTACGCTTGGTTAGCGGCCCTGGGTGCTGGGGCTACCTCCATAGTGGAGGCCCGTGGTGCGACAAAGCACATTGGGAAAGGGACTCCACTAGCCTTGGCAGGGGGAAAGTACGGAGATGCATGGGTGCAACCTTCCGTAAGAGTGTCTAGGGGATTAAGCTCTTAGGCAGCCCTTCCCCCAAGGAAAAATCCCACTCTGACAAGGAGGATCCCATTCCATGTGATGAAGAGTCCATTATTGTGGAGATGAGAGGCGTAAAAACTGTCCGAGATGGTGGGACCCTGCGTGCGAAGCATAGGGTCGGACCACAATTTAACATCATGTGTTAAGGATGAGGTTCTTAGCAGTTTAACGTCATGTAGCTTGGACGAGGTGGGTTCGCACCACACCCCTAGGGATTACATGCCCAATTCCCTATACCCCTTGTGGGAGGTAAGGCATTGGCAAGGCCATAATGAAGGGGGGTCGTGGGGCGAACCATTTGGGGGCCCATGTTAGCGTGGATATGGGAAGAAGCAATAGCCTTTAGCGTGCCTATGTGGAGACGAATAAGGAAAAGCAACGAAACGGGAAACACCGCCCAAGGGACCCTGAGGTTACTTCGTACGAGCCTGGAAGGCCGTATGGGAAAACAACACATGGTGTGCATGACCGGCAGGGAAGATATCACGTGCCGACGCGGAAAGGCAGCCAAGGGACGTCAAGGTAAAGGGGTCCTGGGTGTTGTGCGCAAAAGGAATGTTGGTGTGCAAAACACCAGGATGGAGTGCAATAGGGCCATAGTATTGTGCGGATAGGGGATTGCGCGCAAGGTATTGCGCGCGTAGAAAGGGATTGTGCGGAAGGTAAAATGATCGCGCACTAGGGAAGCACCGAGAGGATGAGGCAAATTCACTGAAGCCGGTGGAGTTGCGCACAAAGGCGAACCCCGGGGCAAGGTTGCACAAAAAGGGGGATTACCAGGAAGTAATATTGCGCGTGGGGGGAGTCGAATTGAGTGCCAGAGAGACGATCCGAATTCCCCAACCCCCAAACCTTCTGGGGTTTCCTTCTATTTATAGGCACGAGTCGGCGCGGAATCCAGGTGGTGCGCGAAAGTTTCCACGAGGGGAACTGTCGGCACGCAAAGCCTCACCGTGCAGAACCGGGGCACGCAAAATTGTGCACACCAGCGGCTCGATTACGCGAATCCCATACATGCTTCGCGCACACATCTTTATTTCACTCATGCCCTCCTTTATTTCACGCACCACTTCCCGGGCCTCTGGACCGGGTCTCTGATTCTGAATATGACTTCACATTGCCATTTCGAAACTTCCTCTAGGAGTTGCAGACTTTTTTCGGCGTCTAAAAATGCCCCCCCTCGGAATTGGATCGGCGAGAGGTCACAACGATCAGATTCCGAGGGAATCACTGAAACGTCAAAGTAGAGCCAGTCTGAGGTTCTTAGCACGCAAACAACCCATGCGGCGTGCAAAACGACGGATCGGCGCAGAATTTACATTCCACACAGCGCGGAACACAGGCCTCGCCAATAAAAAGGGGCGTTGGGTCCCAGATCCATACCACAACTTTTCTGCGTGATAGGCTTATAGCTCTCATGCGCGAAATGTCTCCCACGGCTACGTGTAAAAATGATTTGGTAGGGCAGAATTCCTTCCGAATTCTGGCCATCCTTGCGCGCCTACTCGTGATCTTCCATGCTTAGCCCACCGATTTCATGCTCAACTCCCAGATTTCAAGCCGCCAATTCAGATTTCGCACAGCATTCTCCAATTCAGTGCACTCCATCCTAGTTTCATGCAACTCCCAAAATATTCGAGATGGCCGCAAACCGAATTGATGAGGGGGAAGCCGCCGCTCATAGGAGAAAGATGGCGGAGAATGAGGAGGTTTATGGTGCAAAGGTGATCGTTTCCAACACTCTGACCTTGTTCAATCTGCTGACCCCAGACCAGAATATGTATCCACTGTCTGACAACATCCCGCTCTGAAATTTTGGAATTCTGGAGGAGGTGCCTCTACCGGACTTTGAGGTGGACACACCGCAGTCGTGGGTGACCCGGGAGGACGAGCTTCCTCGCTAAAACATCACCAACAATGGCTGTCCTGCCAGGGAAACCAGACATATGGATGTCTACGTTCTGAACCCGAGGACCAGAACCATTACCGGGGATGAGCCTGTCGCAGAGAATTCTCTGGCCCTCTACGCGAGCATGTTCCGTTAGAGCATCACAGATGACTCGAAGGGCTGGCTGAAACATTGGGACCTGCGGTCCAGGGGCAACCTCACCAGTGAGTGGGCCAGGGCGTTCTGGGTTTTCCATACCTGCAACCAGTTCGGGGATGAACTGCGGTATATTGGCATGTTCGAGGCGGTATGGACGTCGCAGTTCCACTTCCACCGTCAACCTGATCTCGAGCCGGAGCTCTTCACCCAGTGGTCTCCCGACACCAATACATTCCACCTTCATCATGGGGAAGTCGGCATCATCCTCTTGGACGTTCACTACATCGAGGGTATCACACTGGAGGGATACCAATACGACGGGTTCGTTCCACCAGAGAACACATGGGAGGATAGGTCACAGACGCCCATGCTGACGTGGAACCTGCTAGAGCTAGCCAAAGAGAGGCTGGGGGTCATGGACTTCTTGAAGGACATTTCCTACAAGGGCTGGTTCATCCTGTTCCTTGAGAATGATCTGGCCATCAAGATTCTAGGACGGGGTAAACGGTGCCCAACCGCGGCTCAGAGGAGCAGGCGCAGGCACAATCTAGGATTGGCGAGCTGCGCTCTGTGGTGGCTGACGAGGAGAGAGTCTTCGAGGAGCAAGAAGTGGTCCTGGACGCTAGCAGCCAAAGGGTAGCAGTGCTGGAAAGGTCGATTCAGTGCGCAGATCCTTATGGGCATTGTTTTGGCCATCTCATGAACCTCTTGCTTGTACCGCGAACCATATCAATCCAATATATGGAAAAATCCATTTATCTGTACCATTAGTTTAATATGCTCAACCATAATTCCAAAATGACTAACAACCCATCAATAAGATCTTGTGGGTCGCACCCAACGCGAGAAGCAAAGGATACTCGAGTCATCATCTCGTCCAACAATGGGGCATTGACCAAGCCTTAGGCATCTGAAATTGGGCCTGGATTTCTGAGGAGGAGACCTCAGACTGATTGATATATCACCTTCTCAATGTGCTCTGACACATGAGCGGGGGAAATGCCGGGGGCATTGAAATCCATCCGAACATAGAGAGACGGAATGAAAAGGTGAATCACGCTACCCGAATTTGGAAGACTGTGGGGAGCGACGATGGAGGATTACTGTTAACCATAACAGAAACACAATATCCATATCATGTTGTCCTGGAGTGGGGACAATAAATGAGGTATGACCGCTGACCATGTTTGCAACACGGGGCCTTACTCAAATATTGTCGGTTAGTTTCCCGGAACGTTGGCCCAGGACAGTAGGCAGACTATAGGTTTATCATCCATGTTGCTAAAATAGGCACAATAAAGGTCTATCACTTATATTGTGGCAGCAGCCGGACCAATGTCTGTCACCCATATTATTATGGGGTCCCGTCAAATATGGACAGTCCTCCGGAACGTTGGCCTAGGATAGTAGGCGGACCGTAGGTCTGTCATCAATACTTTTAGGGGGTCCCATCAAACATGAAATAGAATGAGGATCTGAATAAAGGGGCACATGAATCGTGAAAGGTAGAGTGGTGGTTTGTTCAAATAGTGTCCAACACTCCCGAAATTGTGCCACCGTGGCGGGGGTGCATTAGGCGGACGTACCAACCTGGTAATGGGTCGTCGCAATTTTCTAGCAGGACCTCTCTGGCGAGAGAACTACCACTTCCCATTACTACTACGGGGAATCCCGAACTTATTCGGGGTGGATGTCATGATTACAACACTTCCCATGAAGTCAGGCCGAGGGGCTGACAATAAGGAGGGACGGGGTTCGGTAATCCCTGGGGCTGGACCCACGATGAAATGTCTGGGCATTCCTACGTATCTCATTAGGATGAGTATCAAGTTGTACGTAGTTCTTGAAAGGTAGTTTAACTTCATGCTAGACGAATTACAGTTTAACGTAGTGTGGGATGGGGGACACATCTCATCTAGGGATAGGCACAACACGACGAGTAACCCGACGTGGATGAGGGCATAATCCCACACCACACCGTACAATCCCACAAGAGACACCAAGTCGCGGAAATCCAAGCAAAGGATCTTAGTTTTAGGTCTTAGAACATGGACCAAAGGAGAAGGGGAATGGGAGACACACGACAAAGCGACTACAAAACCCAACGTGAGTGTGGGGAAAAGCCCTGCTTACTATGTGCTCCTGGGGACTTGTTTAGGCCGAGAGACCAAACATGAAAGTTTAGGCTGGGATTGTGGGGAAGTTCCCAGGCGCTCCTACGTATCTCATAAGGATGAGAATCAATCCATATGTAGTTATTGAATAGCATCATGGCACGATCTGGCACCTGCGCGAAGGACGAAGGAGTCATACAGGTCTAGCCCTCACACTAAAAGAAGCGGCATTAGATATATCTTGTTTGATCTTGAAGGTAAATGGTTTTTCTTTTATGGGGAGACGGCCTAGGGTATAAATCTCTGGCGTCTCTACAATAATCAATCCAATGCAGGAATTGACAAGCAGCATGGTAATTGACCAATACCTAGCGTGATGTCCCCCATGGGGAGGTCATCACAATGCGATTCCAATTTTTGTCATGCGGCCATGACAGTATCATCACAGTTTATGGTCGTATGGTTTGGACAAGCAACACAGTTTAAGGTTGTATGGTTCGGACCAGCAAAATAGTTTAAGGTCGTATGATTTGGACAACCACACAGTTTAAGGTCCTATGGTTTGGACCAACAACACAGTTTGAGGTCATATGGTTTGGACCAACAACATAGTTTAAAGTCGTAGGGAATGGACCCACAATAGAGATTAAGGTCGTAATGTTTCGACCAACAACACAGTTTAAGTTCGTAAGGTTTGGACCGTCAACACAGTTTAGGGTCATAAGGTTTGGACCAACAGAACAGTTTAAGGTCATATGGTTTGGACCGTCAGCACAGTTTAAGGTCGTCTGGTTGGGACCGTCAACACAGTTTAATGTCATATGGTTTGGACCGACAACACCGTTTAATGTCATATGTTTTGGACCGTCAACACAGTTTAAGGTCATAAGGTTTGGGCCGTCAACACAGTTTAAGGTCATATGGTTTGGACCGTCAACACAGTTTAAGGTCGTAAGGTTTGGACCATCAACACAGTTTAAGGTCGTAAGGATTCGACTGTCAACAGAGTTTGAGGTCGTAAGGTTTGGACCATCAACACAGTTTAAGGTCATATGGTTCGGACCGTCAGGAACACGCACAATGCGATACAGCATACCTAACACAGGTGAGGGCGTAATCCCACACCATCACTGCTCACGGTTCCGAGAGAGGAGCCTCGGGCCAAAGGGGCCTATGAGGGTTAAACAATCAGGGAGGGGCAGGAGATGCTAGCTACCAGCTATGCTGGGCCAGAAATGCAATTTATGGGCGACTCCTCATTCCCCATTAGGATGAGGGTCAATCTGCACGCAACCTATAGAGAAAAAACCCAAGCACATAATCTAGCGCTCAGATCGCGGGAGCCCCGAGAGACACTGTTACGCAGCTCAGTCTATCTAATGTGTGGGGGTGTACTAAGGGTTTGTACAAGGAGTGTCGAGATTCCACCTTGACACGGTGGGGGCGGAACAAAGTGTGAACCATGCAACAAACATTCAAGGCCCAAGGAAGCTCGCGTGATGACTGAGGATTACTGCTGACCATGTTTTCAACACAACATCCTGTCACGTTAGCCAAGAATTAGGGGCAAACAATTGAGCATCAACCGCTGACCATATTTGAAACATGGGATTTGTATCAATTTGTCGCCCAAAACCCTCGGGGGCATTGACCCGTGACAGTAGGAGAGACCTTAGGCGTTGTATCCAGGCCGTTCTAGGGGGTCCCTCCAGGTGTGAAGGATGGTGGGGCCTGAAAGGAGGGGAGCACGAAGCATGAAAAGTGGACGAAAACTTGTCTAAGTCGAATCTGACAGTCCAAGTCCAAGAGCAGAGTAATCTAAACACATTAGTGGAACATTGGAAAGGGTTGAAGGGCTCAGTTTGAGAGCGGCCAAAGGATGGCGGATTCCCGAAGGAAAGGTAGGCCAAATGACCGAGGCAACCGGGAGATCGTGGGACATCCTAAGAGATGGGGCTGGACCTGAAATCTAAGTGTTCAGGCGGTCCTACGTATCCCATAAATATGGCAATCAAGCCACACATAGTTCTTGACGACGCCTTTCAATGCCATGGGGAACATGACATAGGAGGGCTACTCATGAGAAAAGGGCGCGCATGGTGCAGCTATGAAAAACTGATGAGAATGAGGACTTAATCCCATACCACGCCACATGATCCTGTGTTCAAGGATCCAAAGTCAAGACAGGCATGATCCATTAGCGGACCTCGAGCTGGACCCAATGATGGAAGGTCTGGGAGCTCCTTGGCGCTCCTGGGTGCACCTGAGTGCTCCTGGGTTCTCCTGGGGCTGGACCCTAGATGAAATGTCCGGGCATTCCTATGTATCTCATTTGGATAAGAATCAATCCATACATAGTTATAGAATCATTTTTTCACATCACGTTGGACGAAATAATGATCTTAATTTTAGGTCTTAGATCTCGGACCAAGGAGCCCAGATGTAGGGAAGAGTGTAGTTTAAGGTCTTGTTGGACCGGGTGCAGTTTAAGGTCATGCGGGACTGTACAGTTTATGGTCATGCTGGACCAATAGTAGGCTTAGGCAATGTACTGTTTAAGGAACCTGGTGTTGGTGGGAGGAGTTATGCGCTCACCATACATATTCACCAGGGAATATGCACCATTGGGATAGACCTTATGGACAACAAAAGGCCCCTCCAATTTAGGCTCCAACTTGGGTGGTTTCCTGCCGGGAATCATTGGTGCTCTGAGAGCCAGCACTAGGTCACCATGCAAGAAGGAGCAGAGCCGAACATTCTTATTGAATTCTCAATCCATCCTTCTCTGATTCCTTTCCAAGTTATGTAAAGCGCGAAGCCTACTTTCTTCCAGCGCTTCAAATTCGACTAGACGGATTTTGGAAACTCTATTCGGTGCTTTCTGGTCATAGGCCACCATGCGTAATAAGGGAAACTAGATCCCGATGGGTAGGAAGGCCTCATCTCCGTACACCAGGGAATAAGGAGTCACCTGGGTGGAGTTACGAGTCATTATCCTATAAGCCCAGAGGGCATTGGGGAGCTTGTCCGGCCAACTTTTCTTGTTCTGACCAACCATCTTTTGCATAATGTTATAGAGGGTTTTGTTAAACGCCTCGATCTTTCCATTCCCCTATGCATGATAGCGGGAGGTGTGGTAAGAGAGAATGTTGTACTTGTCGTACAATTTCTTCAGCTCAGCTACTCAGAAATTTGTTCCGTTATACGTGAGGACATCGTGAGGTACTCCAAACCGATAGATGATATCGGAGCTCACGAAGCCAGTGATAGAACATGCCTTGGCTTCCCTGAGAAGGATTGCCTCTGCCCACTTTGATAATAAATCCGTAGTGGTTAAGATGAACCGGCATTGGCGGGCTGTCGCCGGTGGGTAAGGCCCCACGACATCCAACCTCCAGACTGCAAAGGGCCAAGAATACTTGGTAGTATATAGAGGCTCCAGTGGACGATGCACAAAGTTAGTATGAACATGGAATGCATGACACCTCTTGGAATACTCAATGCATTCGTGGATCATGGAGGGCCAGAAGTATCCCAACCTCTGAATCTGGTGGGACAACTTCGACCCAGCCTGGTGGGCACCACAGGAACCAGTGTGCACTTCTTGCATGACCGGTGGGATATAGACTCCTTGAAGACAACGGAGGAGAACACCATCAAATCTTCGCCTGCAATGGAGTTGCTCAAGGTTGGGACCACTCTGAAGGGTGAACTATGGCATGCGGCGTCGGATTCATTCTCGCTTCGATTGGTCAGGCGTAAGATTGTTGTGCTGGAGATACTCAACCAATGGCGTCCTCCAGTCAATAACTGTCCTGATTACCACACCTAAATCCCCTGGGGATCCTGACGTATGGGAACCAGCGGTGATATGGTTCACTCACGGGCCACGATCGCCCTCCGGGAGAATAGGAGCAATGACTCTACGGTGCACCACGTGGACGATTAGGTCATCCGGTTCGGGTGCCACAAGGGATGCGGCCATGCTGGCCAAAGAATCTTCTCGACTATTCTGCGACTGGGGAATGTGAACGACCTCTGGCCGGTAGGAGAACTTATCCATTAGACGGAGGGTGCACTCCAACAATGGAACAAGTTCCGGATTCTTGAAAGCATAGCCACCATTGTCCTGCTTGATGTCTATCTTAGAGTCCCCCTTTATATACAGATGTGGTATGTCAATCTCAAGAGCCAAATCGAGGCTAGTAATGAGGGAATGATACTCTGCCTCATTGTTGGTGCAGCCTTCTGACAACAAAAATGAATACGGCAGAACGGCTTGCCCCGGGGTGATGAAGACGATACCCAGGCCCACTCTGTTGAGCCTAGGATCATTGAGACATATACCAATGGTGCTCCAGGAGGCACCGTCAAAGTGCATCTTCCAGTATGGGAAGGCGTGATCAACTGAGAGTATTGCCTCATCAGGAAATACTAGATCCAGTGGCTGGTATGCAGAGGTGGGGTGGGAATCTAAGAAGTCTGCCAGCGCCTGTCCTTTGATGGCCATTTGAGGTACGAACCTGATGTCAAACTGCTAGAGGATCACCTCCCAGTGCGCCAATCATCCGGTCAAAATAGGTCGGTTCAGGATGTATTTCAATGGGTCTCCCTGAGAGACCACCTGTACCTAATGGTGGTGCAATTAGTGACGCAATTTCTGTATGGAAAATACGAGCGCCAGACAGCTCTTCTTGATGGAGGAATATTTAATGTCTGTGTCAAGGAGCATGCGACTGAGTTAGTAGAGGATATTCTTTATTCCCTCATTATTCTTCTGGGAGAGAAGTGCGCCAAGGGATCACTCTAGGGTGGTCACGTAAAGGACCAGCAGCTTTCTAGAAACGGGTGGCATCATGACTGGAGGTTGAAGCAGATACTGCTTGATTTCTTCAAAAGAGATCTGACACTCTTCGTCCCATTTGTTGGTGGAACCCTTCCTCATGAGCCGAGAAAAGGGCTTACACTTGCCGGCCAGATTCGCGATGAATTGGCGTATATAGGCTAAGTGGCCTTGAAGGCCTATCAGCTCTCGAATATTACTCGGGGGAGGCATCTGACTAATGGCCTTGATCTTTTCTGGGTCAATCTCGGTGCCTCGATACCTAACAATGAAGCCAGGAAACTTTCCGTATGTGACCCTGAAGGCACACTTCAACGGGTTCATCTTCAAGTGGCGAGAACGGAGGAAGCCGAACACTTTCTCAAGGTCTTTGAGATGGTCTTGGCGCCGACGAGATTTAACCACCAGATCATCCAAGTATCACCCCACCAGTGTCTAGATAATTAACTTGAGTATGCGGTGCATGGCCCGTTAATAGGTGGCACCTGCATTCTTCAGGCCGAAGGGCATAACCTGGTAGCAGAAATTACCCTGGGGGGCCCTGAAGGCAGTGAACTCTTCATCCTCGAGGGCCATCTAGATCTGATTGTACTCGGAGTACCCATCCATGAAGGAAAGGGCTTGGAACCCGGTCGTGGCATCTATCAACAACTTTGTCATGGGAAGGGGAAAGTCATCCTTCGGACAGTGGCGATTGAGATCGCAGAAGTCGATACAGACCCTGATCTGCCCATTCTTCTTCCTGACCGGCACAATGTTGGCTACCCACCTGGGGTACTGGATTTCTTTGAAGAAGTTTTCCTTGATGAGCTTATCAACATCGGCATCAACCATGGCACCATGAGTGGGGTGCATCTTTCTGGGAGGCTTCTTGAACCCGTGATGGTTTTCTAGAAGTCCAAGGTGGTGGACGACTACTTGGGGATCTAGCCCTGGCATATCATCCTAACTCCAGGCGAACACATCACAATGATGTCTGAGGAAGTCCATGTACCGTTGCCATTCCTCGAGGGGCATAGCGGCGCTGACCAATGTGGGTCTCGGGTCAGCCTCACTACTGAGGTTCACCTGCACTAACTCGTTGACTGTGGCGGGGACGCCCTCATCGAAGGCAGGAGGAGCATATTATATGTCATCCTCTCCGCTTGCGGAAGGGTCATCCATGGGGGGAGCCGTTTCAGGGCTTCCAGACCCTGATTGGAAGCCGGTGCCGGCTTGGGCAGCATAGGTTACCACGTCAGTGGACCCATTCACTACGGAGATCATCGCGACAAAGGCGATTGATCCAATCCCATCCGGCCTTCAGCCCAAGGGGCCACGCTTTATGACGTCAAAGTAGTGGTGGCGTGTTGGCTTGAGCCGATCGATTCCGTCCTGGCTAAACAAAAACATATGACGTACTATTATTGCCATGAGCCCAACATCCTGATATCGTACATGGGTAGGAGGCTCGGGGATCAGCTAAGCCAGGCTGGTGTAAGAGTACGAGGTGATTTCCCGCCGTCGCATAGACCCTGAAATATGCCTTCCTTTGGTACCCAAAACGACAAAGAATTGTCCCATGTCCGGGGTCGTGGCCTCCAACCGATGGTTTGGGATGACATATGCGTCATCCAAACTAGCCCAGGGACCACTCGCAATAGTGGCAGGCTCGACCTCAGCTGCCAGGATCTGCTTTTCCTTGATCTTGTAGTGGCCAGTGGCTACATAACGGGCTTCACAAGAGGAAAAAAGAGACGCATCTCCTTGGAGCACTCCCACTCGACCCTTAAGGATGTATTTGATGCACTGGTGATACAAATAGGGGATCGCTGCATGAAGGTGCAGCCACGACCTTCCCATCAATGCATTGTAGGCAGTGTTCTGAGAGACAACCATGAATTCTATATTGGAAATTAGGTCACCAAAATAGGCCTTCAGACGAATATTTCAATGTGGAGTTTGCTCGGTCATATCATACCCATGAATCCTGAGGTCGGAGGGAGTTAATTCATCCTCAGACATCCCCAGTTTCCGCAGCGTCCGAGTTGGGATGAGTTTAATCCCAAAACCTGTGTCAACAAGACAGCGGCAAACTTCCACGCCATTGAACTGTCCAGTGACGTACAATGGGAGAATGTTCTCCTGTATGGGAGGGTTTTCATCCTCATTGGATAACTTGATGACTTCCAGACATTCGGTATCTTCAATCGCCTCGGTGTGGAAGTATTTTGCGACCGCTACCTCCATCTCAAACTGGAGGGGGCTCCTTAGAGCCTGGGTGAGCGCCTCGTGCATTCCCGATGATAGGAGAAGGTCCTAAGGGATATAAATCCTTGCCAGAATGCTGTCTAGGTGATTAAAAACATCATACCTTTGATCTAAACGTGAGCTTCTACTTACGGGAGGCCGCTCTGTGATTGGAGGCTTTACGGGCCCTTCCGGCGGGACCGGTGACTGACTGGTACTAGTCACGTCTCGCTGTTCACCAGTCGAAGCCTGGGAGGTGGCTTCCACGTTAGTACCAGAAGGTTGTAGTCGGCCAGTGGTAGGGCAGGGATGGTTGTGACATGGATGAGGTAGTCCCACCCGATCCACCAACACAAACGGCGGTGGAGGCAAACCTGTCGGCACCGGGTGAGGGGACCGCATGCACTGATCTCTGTATCAGACCTGCTGCTTGGTCTCAGTAGCATTCACGACCGATCTAGAGGTGATGACTTCCATGTCACGGCAATTCACGTAGCCATGGCTCCACCGACGTTGGCGACGACTGGGGACATTGGGGAAGTCCACCTGGAGTTCCTTATCATCGGGAGCCAAAAAGGGATTTACCAACTCTACGGTGTTAACCAAAGTGTACCACGGGCTTTCACTCGAGGAGTAATCTGCTACCGGACGGAGTCTCAGAGGGATCCCCATCTCAGGGGTCATAAAATCTCCAATCGTGCGAGAATATGACGGCACTGGCAGGGAACATTATTTCTTCTTGCGTCACCGCTTGCTCTTCTTGGAAGAGGTAGGCTGGGACGACGATGCCAAAGCATCACTCGCAGATTCTGAAGGATCTGGCTGACATAGGTGGGTACTGATGATGCCATGGGCACTAGAAACCATTTTTTTGGGCCATCCAGTCGTTATACTTCTGGGACCCATGGTTGGAAACCTGCTGCCACTCACCTGCATTACCACTGCAGCCATCTGATCTCACGAAGACACCTGCCACATGTGCTGGGGCTGGGCCCAAACTGACTATATTGTTGTCAATCTGGTCTTGGAGCCAGTCCTTGAACACATAGCATCACTGGACGGTGTTCCCTAGGATCCGGTGATAAGGGAAGTAGTTCGGGTGATCAGTGAGACGCACCTCTTCTGGCTTCTGGAACTCAGGCAGCCGCATGATCCTCTCCTGCAAGGTGCAACGGAAATAACTGGGGACCTGGGCCTTGTCAAATGAGTAAGTCCGATTACTTCTCTCTAGAAAGGGGGTTCTTGGAGGATGATCATGGCCAGGGGCCAGAAGAGCATTCCGAGGATGCAGAGCCTGATTATCTCACCTGGGTGGTGGCGGTGCGTTACGCGGAGGCGCCTGCCGATTTTGAGGTGGTCGCAGCTGGGCCGGAGGCTATGCCCGTGGGGGTGGACCCCTATGGGGCTGCAGCACTAGCCTTACTGGTAGAAACTCCAGCTATCTGGGAGCCTCTATCTGGGCTACAACATCGGGCTCGGATCTGGAGGCTCTCCGTGCAGGGATTACAGGAGGCAGCGGGCATGCCTGACTGGCTTGTTGCAGGGCTTCTTCGAGGCATTGAGCATTATCCGAGGAAACCCAGAAGCCTCCACGGTAATTCTGATTGATCATAGAAGGAAGCAGCTCTGCCTTGATGTTCCCTACACACATTGTCAGTAATTTCTCTTGAGTTAGTGTCATGCCAAGGGAGTATGTGAGCCCCTTCCACCGGGCGGCGAAGTCCGCGACCCGCTCATCTGGCCTCTGTTTGCACCTAAAGTGGTCTACAATGTTCTTCTTCTGGGTTGTGGAACTGAACTGGTAGAGGAATTACCGGTGAAGTTCCTCCCAGCTATCCACATTTCCAACAGGGAGCTGGATGTACCAGACGAAGGCTAGTCCTTCCAGCGTCTGGACGAAGCAACGGATCTTGGCAGCCTCTTGCTGCGCCGGAGTCCCAAACATATTCCCGCACCTCGAGTTGAAGAGGTACAGGTGTTGTGGCGGGTTTCCTGTCTCGTTAAAGGGGGAGAAAGTGGGGTTCCCAAATCCCAGCGGGGCCGGCATATCATCCACCCATGATGGGTATGGCTTGTCGTCCAATGGAATTGCCACCTGCTGAGTTTCCAGGGCCTCCAAGCGGGTAATGTGTACTTCCATCAGATCGTCTGGACACAGATTCCTGTCCTGACGGGGATCTCTAACCACAAGAGCATTTTCCGGCTCTCCAATCTGGTAGTCAAGCTCAGCAGCTCGCGGGGCAGCTGGCGGAGTGACTCTCGGGGCAGTGGGAGGAAACTGAGCATGGTCCCCCAGGTAATTCTGCCACTCGGGAGGGTTCGACAAGACGTATCGCGCCCTCTTTCCATGGGATCCGGCCTCCCACCTGTCGGCGAAAACGACATGGTTGCGGTTTCCCAGGGGAATCTCGACAAGGGGTAGGTGCACCTTTCCATACTGTCCTTACTTGGGATTACTGTAATCAGGCCGCTGCTCTGCAATGCATTCAAACAAGAGCTCATCAACCAGCCTCTTTTGCTCATCAGGCTGCTGGCGTAGCATGGCCTTCTCGGAGTCTTCCTATGCCTTCTGCACCGAGGCCGATGGGTCGGCGGGCTTGAAAGACCCGACATTATCTTTACCCTTGGAGATGTATTAGCTTAGTTTTAGTTCCTCAGTGGGCGTGGGGAGACCTACGAGGCTCCTCTAGTGGCGATAGATCCTCTTAGACAGGTCTAGTAGTGGCTTGTCCTCAGGGGGTGAGTCCCCATCGAGGAGCTCAACACTGTTTCCCTCATCTGAAAGGTCAGACATGTTGACTGCTATTTCCTTTGGCGACATTCCCTCAGGGCCGCCTGGCGAATTGGGATGTCGGTAGATCGCACAGAACAGAAGGGCAGTGTACTGCCCCCATCCACGGATGTGCTCATGGGGGGTGGCTTCCTAGATAATCTTGAAGATTACTTGAAAACTCTGAATGCATTGTTTCTGGAGGGCCCTGCGGTGGCCAGGAGACTCGAGGTGCCAAACCGCAGGGAGCGCTGCAATGTCGACCCGACGGCACTGCTCACTGATATCCTCGAGATGTTCTTTACTCTCAGGATAAGGCGCTAGCTGATGGCGAAGATGGTAGTGAGTCAACTAAAGAGTCTGGAAGAAACATTCAAACTCTCCCGGGGTGACCGCCTCTGGAATATAAAAATTTGACCCCGCCACCGGCCAAAACATCTCGGGGAAGTGGCCCGCTGCGAGGACGGTCCAGAAGATCCATGACTCTAGTTCGGGGTCCGGACCTCACTGCCCCTGCTTGTCAACCGAGAATGGCCGGGGAGCTGGCAATGGCGCTGAGGCGGTTCGTCCGGCCGGTGAGCTGGACGACGGGGAATACGACGAACATGCTGATTGGCCACCGATCCCTAGGTCATCCTTCCAGGGCTTCAGTTCCCTGGATGCCACGTCGCGATAAGATGGGCCCGCAAATGGACCTCTTGTCACATCGTTGGTGCTTGCTGAGGGTGTGTCGCCTTGTGACTCCTTCGTCGGTCCCCAGAAAAGTTCCCCACACTCCTTGACTAAGGTAAAAGGTGCTTCCTGGGAGGCCAACGATAACTGCAGGTTTTACCCCTGAGGGTACACCAAGTCCTCGTCCTCCTGGATGTACCTTCAGAGGGAGGAGGGAATCATATAGATCTCGCATTCGTGGAGTACTAGACTGATGTGCTGCATCCCCATTCCCGCCCTTGACTCAGAAGGTCGGGGGGAAGGTTCCACCGTCGAGTTGTACTCTGCCTCAGAGTCCGAGAAACAGACCGGTCTAATTTCTATCCGGACTCCCCTAAAATTCCCCCTACGGCGACGACGCCTCGCCATCCTGCCCCTGGGTGGCTCTTCAGGGTAAGAATGATTTCCGTCAAGGAGTCCCATAGCTGCAATAGTGCTGGGGTAGAGGGGACTGAAGGCCGGTGGGCGGGAAGCACCGGGACAGATGTCGAAAGTGACATGGGGAGGACCTCCATGTGAGTGAGCGACTGGATACGCAACGGCTCCATACCCGCAACTAGTGGTAGGGGGAGTGACCTTATACCAAGTGCAGTGGCTGCTAGAAGGAGTCATACCCGGAGTGTAGCTATCGTGAAGAAGCCTTCGGCTTCCCAGACCAGTTGCACGGAACGAGCCTTCATGATGGGTGGCACTACCGCGGATTGGTCCGCGGTAGCCATTGCCTGTGTCCGCGACCGGGAGAGTCGACCCAACCTACATGTAGGGCGGTCGGGGCCTCGATCCCAGTCGGGCATGTGACATCCCCTTCTCAACGTGTGCGTGGGTCTGTTAGCAGTAGTCAACAGCGGCTCGGGCCACAGTGGTTGCTGAAGTTTGTGCCCCAGGACGGGCATTCTCTTACACTCGTGTGCGACGCTGGCGTCGGGTCAGATGGGTTGGGGTCGGTGGTGCAGGCACAACGATTGCCTGGTCCTCAGCCCGGGGAGCCAGGTGATGACGTCGACGCAGCCTAGCAGGGGTTCTTGCCGTTAACCCATGGGACGGGTCTTCGATCGGGCGGACCCGGACATCCCCTACGTCATTGGCACAGGGGACGGATGTGTCAAGGCGCTCAGGGGATAGGCTCCCGAAGCGGTTGAATGTATGAGTGGGGAGCGGCGGCACCCTGTGCGGCCGTCGGGGGTGGCGACGATAGTGGGGTGAAATCGCCTCTAGATCCAAACGGGTCAGGCCCTAGTGGGGATGATCCCTTCCTCGTCGTACCTACGAACCAAGTCGGGGATCACCCGTCGCTAGATGATTTCTTACGGGGAGAGGGGGCGTGAGCACCCGACAGTCATGGAAATCGGAGCCAGAGTGACTGTGGAAAAGATGGGACCATGCAGGGTAGACGCGTCGGTACTGCCCCTACCCCTGTGCCGGTGGGAAGGTGGTGATCGAGGTCTGGATACAGTGATTTGATTCCTGGAAGTAGGGAGATGAACCCATTAGTACTAACAGGAAAATAAATCGACAACCAATAGCCCAGCATCATTCCATCTTTCGTGGTTGGGGAGAGGGATCCACGCTGACGATGTCGCTGAACAGAGTGCACAACATCCTGACTGCCTCAACCCTTGGTGGGTTTCACATCCCGGTGATAGGTACCTGGACCTGGTGACATGATGATCTTCTGACATTTCGAACGCTAGCTATCCCCATATTGAGGAGAAGAGCTTCACGTCGGGTTCACCATTTTCTGTTTCCGACGCTTTTACGATGGGGCACACGTGTGTGTCCGTTACGCATGGGAGGACGTGCGGCTCGCATCCCCACATTCCCACTTTCCAAAGGCGGGCGACATTCGTTCCTTATTCAGGGACGTCTGCTCCTTGATCGAAACCAGGGTGATGGGATGTTGGTTCCTCCTTCTGTGGATTCCACCTCGGAGCTCAACACCTAATCCGGGTCTCCCTAATAGATTTAAGATGGTTTCGTGAAGCTCATTTCAAGTTCCATATCTGCATGGACGCCAGTTAATTACACTGCTTTCGTCGAGATGCTACAAGGGGTCTTGTCGGGGAAGCAACCTTCGGTGAGGAGAAAGGTCATGTTGGGGTGTCGTTGGCATGTCTTGACACTGGGATTGACATGTCTGTCTTACGACCCTTATCAAAGGGCTTCTCAAGGGCGCAGATACCTGAGGAATCCCACATTGAACGTGGGGAATTGTTTACCATCTGAGGTTTTCCTCAGCTTCCCATGTTTAAGATGGGGTATGTTGTGAGTCTAACATCTTGCGGAGACATATCAGACTGATCGAAACATTGAGAGTGGATCAGATTGAAGGACCCCCTAGGGGGAACGCCGATGCTGGGGCCAACACGTGGGCGGCTTCCCGGATGCTATGGAGTGGGGTGGAGTGGGATGATCTCACCAGGATGTGGTGGCCCAGGTAACGATCAGGATGGATGATGGAGTGAGGCATGGTGCTTATGGTCTGAGACGGCCCAAGAGGGGGAATATTGTTTAATGTCATGCAGGACGAGATACATTTTAACGTCATGCAGGACAAGGGCATACAGTTTAACGTCATGCGGGACGAGGGATATGGGGATTATGCTCTATGGCATCTCGTGGTGAATATGGGGCTTACGCTCTGAGGTTGCCCATGATGGATATGGGGATTACACTCTGAGGCGGCCCATGGTGGTCGGCGAACCGACGTGGAGAGGTCGAAATGACTCGGTGGTGGGAATGAACCTCGTGGAGGCTTCCTACGTACCATGCGTTAGCATGGATCAAAGTCCACGTAGTTCGCTAGCATGGGGATTATGCTCTGAGGCGGCCCATAGGAGGATTTCATGGTCGATGCATGCTCTAAGCCCATGTGAGTCATGCTCGGTGTGGGAAACAAGAGGCATCATGGACCAGACGATCACGTCGCGAAGGGTGCGTCCATGAGAAGCGGAATAGGGCTTACGCGTTGAGCATCTCAAAGAGGAAACAGGGGCTTACGTGTGGTTAGCGGCCCGAAGAGGAAACAGGGGCTTACGCGTGGTTAGCGGACCTAGGTGTCGGGGCATACTCCAGAGTGGAGGCCCATAGTGCGACAAAGAACAGTGTGAAAGGGACTCCACTGGCCTTGGTAGGGGCGAAAGTATGGAGATTCATGGGTGCAACCTTCCGTAAGAGAGGCTAGGGGATTACGCTCTGAGGCAGCCCTTTCCCCGTGGACAAACGCCACTCCGACAAGGAGGTTCTGATTCCAAGTGAGGAAGAGTCCATTATTCTGTAGACGAGAGGAGTAAGAACTGTCCGAGCTGGGGGGACCCTGCGTGTGAAGCCTAGGGTCGGACCACAGTTTAACATCATGTGTTAAGGACGAGGTGCTTAGCAGTTTAACGTCCTGCATCTTGGATGAGGTGGGTTCGCTCCACACCCCTAGTGCTTACATGCCCAATGCCCTCTACCCCTTGTGGGAGAGAAGGAATCAGCAAGGCCGTAATGAAGTGGGGTCACGGGGTGAACCATTGTGGGGTCGACGTTAGTGTGGCTATGCGAAGAAGCAATATCCGTTAGCGTGACTATGCAGAGAAGCATAAGGCAAAGCAACGCAATGGGAAACACTGCCCAGGGGACCTTGAGGTTACTTCGTGTGAGCCTAGAAGGCCATACGGGAAAACAACTCATGGCATGCATGCCCGACAAGGAAGACATCATGTGCCGGCGCGGAAAGGCAGCCAAGGGGTGTGAAGGTAAAGGGGTCATGGGTGTTGCGCGTAAAAGGATGGTTGGTGCGCAAAACACCGGAATGGCACGCAATAGGGCCAGAGTATTGTGCTGATAGGGGGTTGCATGAAAGGTATTGCGCGTGTAGAAGGGGATTGCGCGCAAGGGACAATGATCGTGTGCAAGGGAAGCACCGAGAGGAGGAGGAAAATTCACTATAACCGGTGGAGTTGCGCGCAAAGGCGAACCCCAGGGCAAGGTTGCGCAAAAAGTGGGATTACCTGGAAGTCATATTCTGCGCGGGGGGAGTCGAATTGCTCGCCCGAGAGCCGATACGAATTCCTTAACCCCCAAACTATCTAGGGTCACCTTCTATTTATAGGAATAAGCCGATGCAGAATCCAGGCAACGCGCGAATGTTTCCGCGACGGGAACCGTCGGCGCGCAAAGCCTCACCGTGTGGAACCGGGGCGCGCCAAATTGTGTGCACCAGCGGCTCGATTACGCGAATCCTAGACATGCTTCACGTGCACATATTTATTTTTCACAAGCCCTCTTTTATTTCACGCATCACTTCCCAGGCCTCCAGATCGGGCCTCTAATTCCAAATATGACTTCGTTTTTCCATTTCGAAACTTCCTCTTGGAGTTGTGGACTTTTTTCGGCGTCTACAGGGATATTATGTAGTTAACATATGGACCGGTTGTTTATGTATCTATATTTTCATAGACAAAAAACCATTATGGTCCTAATCCATGATTTTTATAACAAATTCAATGTTCATACTTGAAGAATTACTATATTTTAATAATAATCATGGGTAGTTAAAATATATATATGAAATTTCACAATAAAAATAATTGTTCAATAATTTTAATGAAAAATATGCTGCTTCTAACTCTAAATTATATGTTCAGTTATATTAAACATGAATTTTCATCTAAGAAGAATTATAAATAATCATCATATCATTATTTTTCAGCACTCATCATGTTGTTTTAGTTTTATTCATCACTAAAGACCACTTAAACATTCTATACTTTACGGTGGTTTATATATAAGTCCACCAACTAAACATCTATTTATTTCCTTTCACGGTTCCTCACAATAATTTTTACAAGTATCCTGGATCCCTTCTATGTTAACTTGGATATTAGATTAGATATCTTTGAGATATCCCTAAAAAATAACATGTAGTATATATAAAACCCTTGAAGACTATGTATCTCAGTTTCAATGGGGAGTTTAGTCCATTTCTTAATACCTTTTTTTAAGGGTCCATCAATATTCCCACACATGATACTAAATATCCTAGGAATAAAAAATTAGGAAGCAAAACATTACACCTGGTAAATTATTCATAAAACCACTCCATCTTTAGGGTCATTAGAATAATTCCCCAACGGTCTTCATGATATTCATTATTCTTAAAATATATAATAATATCATTTATAAAGACACTAATAAATTATAAATGTAATATAATAAGAATTTCTTTAAAAAATTACAACATATAGTAGGGGAATAATTATTTTTAAATGGAGTAACTATAAATTAATAAAATCTATAACTCATATGAATGGTTGACATGTGTATTTCCTAATTTTTCCCCTAATTTATATTATCTAGAAAAATGGCCAGTCTTTAAAATTTTTATATATACTTCAATTGATAAAAAATAATTGATATTGGATTTATGGAACCTATTATCAATAGAGACCTTGTTATGTTCATAATAATCATGGAAAAGACATGTCGAACCATCATTATTATTAAAAATAATAATATTTGCACCCCATGGTGATGCAATAAGGTCTACGAATCTCTAATTGAGATTCTCTTAGAGTACCTCCTTCATCTACTACAACTATATTAATGATCATTCAATATGGAGTATGTAGGATCTATATCAGTATAATATCAACAAATACGAATATTTTTATTTTTTATTTCCTCATAACAATTTTAAATATATATCCTTTCCATTATTATATAGTAAGACCAATGTAATTGAAGTAAAATCAATTATAACATCATATCCATCATCACAACCATAGAAAATAATTATTTGATTCAGTATATATATTGTGATTTACAAGTTTTAGCAATTTTCAAGTGATATAGGTATATACAGATTATTAATGATCACAATCACATAAATTTACACTAAATAAAGAGAAAAAATACATTCATAGTGAAAAAATTTATAAACATTGAAACGAAATGACCAACAAAAAATGTGGGGTATGTGCTTCCCTTAACTATAATGATCCACTTTAGTTATTAATATTAAATATATGCTTCCATGTCCTTAGTGTTAAATCATTGTATGAGGTAATTAACTCAAATATTCCCCATGTTCCCTACACATAATAAATTTAACTGTCAATTTTAACCTATTGTACACTTTAGGAAAATTTTTAATACACATCGATGTTATTAGAAATTACATTCCATATATCCATCTTTTACAAATAAAAAACATATTCTTGTTCCTTAGGGAAATTTATGTGTGTTATTTATAAACATTGCCGAAATATTGAAAGTTTAACATTATTTAACCAATGTAATTTGTAATCTAAACTACCATGAAACAATATTTTTCTAATATTAACTTTGTTTAGAAACTCACACATGTCGAGGTTGTTAATTATAAAATGACAGATAATATTAGAAATCATCAAAATGATTCACATAAAATATTTCTTTTAATTTAATTAATAATTAGTAATTTCATTTAATTTCTTGTAAAATTCATCATTAATACTATTCTGTATAGTTACAACCAAAAAATAAGACAAAAAAACCATTTTGAGTTACAAAAAAATACTAATTATTTATGTAATATTGAATAATCATTCATAGGATGTCTCAACCATGACTCTAGAATCTCAGACAATGAAACATATGGATTAAACAAGGTCATTAATGATAATATTCTATTAAAATAATTCTCAATGGATCATAAATTAAATTTTATTTAACCCACGAATATCCCCCAGGTTTTCCCAGATAGTTGTCCATTATTTGGCCCTCTAATCCTACATCAGTGATGACCGGGTTAATAGAAAATCCACCATTTTTTATGTTGTAACCCATATGATCATTTTGTTCATAGTTGAATCTACATTCTACTGTCTAGATAAGATTTATTCTATAAAATAACATAATAATATTTACATTTCCATTGTTTGAGGATATTATCCTATACGTATAATTATCCTCCTAGATTTAAACAATGTTTTCTAAAAAAAATATACAAAAATATCTAAACCCCTATTTCAAACAAACTAATGTAACCCATGAATTTAATATATATATATATATATGACATCATTTTATATGAATTAAAAATATTTAAAATTATGATACATGCCTGAAAACCATAATGGTTTACCATATTTGGTGACTAGATTCATAATAATTTTATTTATTTTTATATCATCAACATCTCTATCAAATAACATTATACTAGAATATTTATAGTCATATCAAACATAGAATCATACATTAAAAAAAGATTAAAAGAAACATAAGAATCGGTGAGATCATATATTCAATAAGGGAAAACCTTTGAGATATAAATTATACGAGTATATGATGACTAGGAAATTATGATATCATAATTGAGTTCATGTTCATAATGTAAAATACTCTTGAAAA
The DNA here is from genome assembly GCA_963277665.1 of Viscum album. NCBI lineage: Eukaryota > Viridiplantae > Streptophyta > Magnoliopsida > Santalales > Viscaceae > Viscum > Viscum album. The sequence goes on from OY728139.1 coordinate 519,023,577, forward strand.
AATGGTCATATTTAAAATACCCCAAAATCATTCCATATATAGGTACATGATTAATAATGATGTTAGATTAGTTATCATAATTCATGATACATAATAAAAGAATGTGGAATTATAATAATATGAAATCATACTATTCTAAAAATATCTATTAAATATTGTTTCCATAGATAATACATGGAACATAACTAGAAGCTATCATATTCACACATCAAAATGTGAACAGAATTATTTTCAATAATGTCCATGAATTATATGATGTGAATAGTGAGAAATTAATCATTCAAACAATTCAAAATATGAACATAATTATGTAAAATTATGTCTATATATATATATATCACCTAATGAGATATGTATATCATATTAACTGATGAATTTTAGGGATAAAATAGACTAAACCACCAAAATACAAAATCTATTCATAAATTTTCTATAAAATCATAAACAAATTTACCATTTCATCATATATTTACACATGGAAAATAATATGGGTTTCATCATAATTAAACAATAATAATAAATAAATATATAGAGAAATAATGACAGTGATATCATTAGATCATCTGACCAGTGATGCATATGTAAAATAAGTGGATGTTTTCATGGATTAAAAAATCATTTAAAGGAAACATGAACAATTTTGAGGAAATTAAACATTTCGATTTGAAATACCATATTTAAAATATAAAAAAGATAAAATATTATAAAAAAAGTTATTTTAAATGAAAAATGGGAACATTTTAATGAAGCATCACGTAAAATATTTTTCCTGACTTTGAGAAAATATGTACATGTTGTATATCATAATGAAAATATTTTGTTACGATGTTTGTAAAAGTGCACCATTTAGAGACTAGAAGGAAAATTATTTTGAAACCCTATTAAAAAGGTAAAATATTAGTAAAACATGATAATCAATCATTTCATAATATTAAAAATAAACATTAGAATATTTTAAAGAATAGATGGAAAAAAATGAAACAATTTCTCATCAAAGAAGAAATAAGGTACATTTTTATTAATAGAAAATTCATGATACTTAAATGTAATAAATAGATAAAAATTAATAAAAAATAAATACAAAAAAAATAAGTAGATTACAAAAATATCGGGTTTTTAATGTAAGGAATATAAAATTTCCACCAACATATATTCTATATAAAAAAACCCAGAATTATTTGATATTTATTCTTTATTTAGTTACCTAAAGTATCTTATTTCATCACACATGTTCAAAAATAATGTATAATAAATATATATTCATTATTAATATATTAAATAATTGTATTTTAAACTAATATATTATTTATTATTCCTTTTATTTTTCTTAGTTATACTTTTATTAAAAAATTCCTTAAAATGAACATTTGGTTCAAAACTGCCTTGACTTCATTTCATGTTTTAGAATGATGATTTTATTACATAAAAATAATTAATTGTTTTATTATAACAATATTATTAATCATTTAATATTTTAATATATTTTATTATTATTTTCCATTTTAAAATAATTTATATAATGTGATAATGAAAAAGAATTACAAAACATGGTGAGGAAAATAATTTCTATGTACGACAGTGTGAAGCTTCAACATTTTAATGGATGTAAATAATGAAACATGAAAAATAAATAAAAATCATATGATAATTAATAAATAATAAAAATTATACATATTCATAATATATATTTTATTTATCATCTAGGTAATGCGTAAACGAGAAATTAATATATCACCTCATGGAGATGCTATTCTACATGTACGCACGAGTGACATTATTATTTTATATCTGATTGAAAGGATAAGAATATATATAAGACATTATAATTATTTAAGAATTAATTTGTCATAAATATAATATAACACATTAAATTCGTCAAAAAATACAACCATGAATGATGGTGATGGAAAAAAGAAATGCATTATTTCATGGTGTGGTGGCATGCATGTCCGCATGAAGGATGATTTGATTTCCCATTTGATTGATAAAAAGAAGAATAAATGCCTGATAATAAACATAAAATCATCTAGGTAGATTTTTTTTTGTTTATTGATCATGATTTTTTGTATATATCAATTTTAGACAAAGTGGAATATAAAATAAAAATAGAAGTAAATTGTTTAGAGTTTGAGGTCTTTATTGAGAAACATCCTTTGGATCTCACATTATTAAATAAATTGATGGTATTATGAAAAAATTAGGACCTAGAGGATGTTGGATTCAGGTTATGAAGGAATTTCTATTAGGATTATATAATATAATAGTCTCTTATGGTGTGAGAATGAGAGGAGATGTGTCATCCATTATAAGGAACTAATAGGACAAACATATAATATTTCAAATTATTATAACTGTTTATTTTAAAAACAAATAAAAATGGATCAAAAATGATTCATATAATTTTATAATAGTATTTATTATATAATTATTACCATTAAATTCAATTTATATATTAATTTCGTTCATTTTAAGCCTTATCAATTTAGTGTAACCCCTCATTAACTCATTTATCATTTATCCTAGTAATTCATTTTGAACTCAATTAGTATTCATAATGAATGAAAATAAATGTCAATATGTTATATAATATTAGTTTTTATTGTTAAAAATATATTGTTCATTTTTTAAAATTGAATATTTATAATTTAATTGAATATATTTTAAAATAAACCATAAAAATATGAGAATGATTTATTTTAAAAAAAATAGGTATAAAATGTTTTTGTAAAAAAAATAATAATAATGTAGTTTACAATGAGGTTAATATTATTATTAATTATCAAATAAAGCAAATTAAATTTAAAATTTAATTAATAGTGTAATAGTACTCTAGAAAACATTGAATAAAAAGAAAAATTTCTAAACAAAGTGGTAGGTCACTACTCACTAAAAGATCAGTTTGTTGCTACTCCTTAAGGCCATTAAGCCTCCCGGGGCTTTGGGTCAGTAAGGATTTCAGTCTACCCTAATGCCTATTCCCACCTTATTTCCTTGGGTCCCCCTATTGTATAGATGCTACACAAAATATTCTATAAGGAATAAGCACTAGATGGGGATTTAGAGCAAGGTTCATTCACTATAGTAGAGCTAACAATTTTGAAGAATGAGAGGCAATATAATTTTTTGTCGATACATGGCTTGTGAACCTATGCATAGTACAACTGGTAATACAACCATGCAAAGGTGGATAGCTGATCATGATGCAGATGCTGGGGAGAGGCAGTTTCATGTAGTCATATTCTATACTGAATGAATTCCTTATGACCAATGAGCCCTATAATGTCAAGGGATCTCCTTTATCCCATAAAAACTGGATTATCATAAAATGAATAAAAAATAAAGGACTTAGGGCCATTCAAGAAGACATAAATTTATTATATTTCCTTTAGTAATAATAATAATTATATGAATGTAAATTTATTTTATTAAAAATATAATATATACATATAATTAAATTAATAAATAAAATATTTTTTATTTAATTGTTTATGATGAATTCACTTTGAAAACATAAAATTTGTTTTAATGGTAAATAACTTTTTAACATTAAATTATATTTTTTAAATTTTAACCAATGGAAAAAAAATCAATTCATTCATTACCTATAATATTTTTTTTAATTTATTTAATCATACTCATACCCATTAGTTCAACGACTAGGATAAAACTAAAATGTTAAACAATAATAATTTAATCATATATTGTAGATTGTTTAAACTCAATTTTTCTAGTAAACAAACATAAAGACGAAATAAAATGTATATACTAAGAAATATATCATCAAATATTTGGTTGTAATAAGAATCTAGGTATGTGATCATGTTCTATATATATAGCCTCCATAGAAAGAGATATAATGGTTATAATTTTTGGAATAAACCTCACTTATGAATCAAATATATTTTATGGGAATCTAATAATAATAACCTGAGTAGTTTGATGGGATTTATTATGGTTATATCCAATTTTTAATGTACAACACTTAATTTAATGAGATAATTAAGCATGTTCCATTAAATGAAACAAAATAATGCATGTTTATGTATTCTACCATAAGATTCTTAATAGGGAGGTAGAACATTGAGTGGACATGGGTGATTGAACTTGATAAATACATCAATGGTAATTATACATTTAAGAAATACTATGTGGATTATTAATAGTTTGCAATGATTGAGTAACAGTTACAGAGAATTTTTTTATTACTATCATTTATTAAATAAAAACACTCAAGTGAAATCCCATGGGCATCCTTTATGTAAATATATTAGATTCGAGAGTTATTTTTCTTAAGAATAATTCACAAGAAGGTTACCTAACTCATGCTCTGTGAAATATTCTTTGTCATGAGAGGCCAGGAATCTGGATTTGTGTATGATATTTTGAAAAACCTATATTAAGTTTATATATAAATCATAATCCATAAAATCTCATAAAATTGTTCATTATGATTGAGTGTGGAATCATTATACCTTTGTATATGGTTCACCCACCGTAGATTTTATGTAAATATTATTGGTGTGTAATGGTTTGAACACCAACAAAGTTCTTCTTTATAAAAAACAGGTTAAGGGATTCACATATGATTGGTGTTGTAAATAAATAGAGTTTTAAAAGATGTTGAGATATATAAATAACTGTGTCATTCATGTAAGAGAGTTAAAGTCATCTTCTCAAGCACATGATAATGATTCTAATTTTTTTTTGTGAGTGAATTTATTCGATTTTATTTCATGTTTGAGTGAATGATGGTATCTCGTTACATGATTTTATAAATAATATTGTATTAAAAAATTATATTAACAAACCATCAAATTATAGAGTCCATTCCACTGAATAGGGTGGTGATGGGGTACTTATATGAATTTTAGTTTTTTCAAATGATTTAATAAATGAAGACATATATGCTCATCGAATAATAGAGTTGTAATATGTTGTGAGACATAATATATGTAACATCATGTTATATGAATCCCACCATTTTCAATATTTTTTGTTTATTTGAATCATTCACATATATTTATTCCTTGATTTATCTTGTATTAATTTTATCTAAAAATATTTTACATACATATTCATGAGAGAATCAAGTGTGGATGATTTACAGTGATTTGAGACTTGATATATGATTCAAGTGAAGGTGTGTTTCAGACTCATAGACTTATTAAAATTCCCTTTAATGATTTATTATGTTATAAATCTATGAGTAAAAACATGAAATTCTCTACTATAAACAATAAATGGTGAGACACATAGGGAATATCATCCCATGGGAAAGATGACGCAGTTTACAAATAGGGTGAGATAATATGGATTTACTTGTATTATGGATGTCCACTATTAATGAAATAATCAACAGGTACATGGTTTCTATTTACATATAGGAATGATGGTCATGAATTCATGGATAATTAAATGAACCAGGTCAGCTAACTCATAACTACAACAAATATTATGATTATCATGATACAAGGGAAGTATTACCCATGTTCCCAGGATGAGTGACCTCGTTATAAATATGATAGATGTATTTCTAAAATTGGATGTATCTAAAAATTTTGGATTATGTAAAGGAAAACTAATTCTTTCAATGTCATAAATGATTGATGGAAGATGTCTAGTGTGTAGAACCTGATCATTTAATTACAGATGTATTTGAGGAGGTATGATGGAGTACCACATAATAGTGTGTGTTTCATTTATAATGAGTGTATACATGATATTTTGAGTTGTCTCATTATAATATTTAAAAAAAGTAAATAATGTTAACCAGAGGATTTTATATGGGATTGTTATAAGATATTATGTGAATTTAACTCTACTATGGTTTCATGTGAAATTCATACCCTAATAGACAATTAGGAAGAATGGTGGACTGTGATAGAGGATTAGTGTGGAATTTCACCCTAGTTAGGGGATAAAAAGTTTTGGTAACTATGTATTATTTTATGACAATTTGGACCATAGTTTTTGCGGGGGCTTGATAGTTCCTCACCCTAGTTAGGATAAATTGAAAATATTTCACCAAAAAGCTAATTTAGTTTGAATATGGCACTATATTGGTAGGGTTTCAAAATTAATTTCATATATAAGAAGATAAGATAATGTGTTTCAATATTTTGTGAGACAGTGGTTAGTGTTATTTCGATTAATGTGGCCTCAATGAATGATAAGGGAATGTGGTTCCTAAGTGTGTAATCTGTGGAAGGTTCCTTAATCCGAATTATATATAATTTGGGGAGAAGTGGTCTTTTATGATGGTTTTAATATATTAAATCATTTGGAAACCTAAATTTTTTTTATTGTTAATTTCCAGGGGTTTTAAGATTAATTAAGATTCATAAATAGGTATTATATTGTAGGTAATTCATATATTTATGTGTCTCCATTCATCTCTCATGCGGTTAAATTGTTTTTGAATAAAGACCCCGATGAATTTTATTGTATGAAAGGATATGGATCAAAGGAAATCATGTTTTATAACATCATATAGTGTATTCGAGAGATAGGTATTGCGATACTAGTGCATCGATGCATGCCTACATAAATGATTCTAGAAGTGGGTTAGTACGTATGAATTTTAAAAAAATTTGGGGATGTGAAACTCAATTACATACCCCAAGGAAACCTAATATGACCTTTCCCAAAGTCTTTGATCATGGGAAAAGGGCTATGTAAATTATTATTGATTTTCCTTGACAAATTTATTATGAAAAACTATTATTAAAAAGTAATAACAAAAAAAAGAAGGTAAAACTAAAAAATGATAATATAATATCTACTTAAAAAATAATAAACACCACCATAAATCATAATTGAATAAGAAGGTTTAGTGGGATATGAGGATGATACGAGGTTATCATCCTCCAGCTATTTCAAAATATGACAAATATAGAATCTGGAAAGGTTTTCTAATTTTAAACACCCATATGTCCATTTTAACATTGTTTTATAATATTTTTAAATGGGACCCACTAAAATTTTGTAAAAAAATGGAACTAGTGCATTCAAAGAAATATACCATCATGTATTATATAGGTTAACTATCATATGGAAACCCTTAGTTATCAATCCTTACATTTAAAACATTATACATCATATAGTATCCAATTACACATTGTGTATCAACACATTCACTCCATAAGTCAACCCATTAACGCATTAGTGCCAACTATTTTACATAATAGGGTATCCCATCAACCATTACACTTTATAGGGTTATGTTTCATGGATTATATGGTTACCCATCGATATTAAACCATTAATGATTTATCTTATTTTATATCTCATGTATACATCATTAACCCTTATATATAATCCATATTAACAATTACATACCATATAGTGACCCACATTCAACCTTTATATTTCCCGGGGTCACCCTTATTTATCACAAAGTAAGAACTTTTGTATTTTTTAATGACTGTAATGTATTATACGGAAAACCAAATATTATAAAATTAGATAATAGAATCAATTTGGTATCTACATACCCATTCACATAATAAATTAAATGACTACTCATACAATTATAACCATTAAAAATTATAGGGTGATCCTTAGTTAAAACTTACGTATCACCAAGATACTCAATCACATCACAGGGTGACCGATTTGTTTTATAGGGTGAACCATAATAATCATATAGTAAACCCTTAAAAATATATAGTTGATCATTATGTATCATAATTCTATAATATACCTAAATATACATCTACATTAGATTAAGATCACATATCATTGTAAAATTATTAATAAATTCTTATATATAAATTATTTTACATTTTTTGTAGTACAAATACTACTCAAAAACGTCATATGTTTATACCAAGCTATCCCCGAACACCAATAATCATCATATAAACACTACCTAATGTAGAAATTCAACTCAATCCCATACTTAACCATCTCTAGTATGAAAATTAAAATATCCCATTTTAGTGGAGATCCATAATATGAAGGATCATTAACAAATCCCCACCACAATACTAGGAATAATGATAAAGTCTTAGAATACCATTAACCATAAATCTATAAATAATTAATTTTTCAATTCACTAGTGAATCATGATTTTTTAACCTTGATTTTTGAAAACACAACTTCAAAATATATATAATAAAAATATTATTAATTTATACATCAACATAAAATCACTAATACATCATTAAACCGAACCATGGTCTCTATCATCTCACTATAATAGTTTATCCTATATCTAACCATAAATGCTCTGAAATCTAGAAAACAATTTCCCAAGATCCACACTAATCATCAACACCAAACATCGAGTTGGTGATAAACTCCACCCATCAATCAAAATACATAAAAAACATTAGATAATTCGACTATAATATGATGACACTTCTTTATATACTAATTAACTTACAAAGGATTATTTTGACTAACTTCAGCCCCTTATTTATGAATATCCTATACTAATTCATATTATCTAATATAGAAATGAAACCATTAAAAATTAAAAGAATATTTTAAATCCCTACACTAGAAATCCATCCCATGATCCTAGATTATTCGATTGTATCAAAAAAACATATGATGGACACCAAAATCACACTTCTACCACTCATGTCATGCCCAACCAACCCCAAAACCCATTTATTCCCAATATATTTTTCCTATTCACCAATAATTGACCAAATTATTTCACAATTTCCTAAAAAAAAATATTCCACCAATGGTTGACATGATAATTAACCTGAAAATTCAAATATCCAGGTTTCTCTATGACAAAACAAAAAAATCCAAGAAACTTGTTTCATACAGTTATATGATTATTATTTAAAAAAAACTAATTAAATTATTTTAATAAAAAACACAATTTTGTGAAAAAACACTTTTTTTAGTTTTTATAATGGAAACGAAAACATTAAATGTTTATCCTTACTCATCCTTTGCTTTTTAGAAAATATGCCAAGATTTGGAATGGAAATAGTAAAACTATTTCAAAATCTATTATCATCATATTTTAAAAAAACGAAAAAATACCAAGTTATTTATACAGGAGATATTTCATGTAAAAAATTTATAAAAAAATTTACTCTCTTTATGGAAGAACATGATATTATTTGAGAATAATTATTTTCTCAAAATTAAAATTTATGAAACTGTTGCTCTATACTGTATAAAAACAATCCATTAATAAATAGTATAATACCCTTGAATTCATAATATTCTAATCACCCCTTATAATGTATTAGAATTATAATAATATATATTTTTAGTTAAATCAAATGACGATGGATCACAATGAGGTAATATGTCAAACAACAATATCCATTGCTATGTGTATCATGTACATAACAAGAAACTATCATGCTTCTTGAATAAAGTCAATCACCAAAATAGATAACTATGACTCATACTATCTCTCATCCATTCCATATTGATATTTATGGTACAATAATCACATATCATAGAGTTCCATGTCCTAACACTATACATACCATAGTTATATAGGTTTTAATTATGTCCAAGTTAACTAGGAAAGCTACGGATCAACCACTCATTTCAGAAAAAGATCCCTCATTAACTAACATTATCCAATATAATACCTGCCCAAATATGGTTATATAATTACCCATTATTGATAATCTAAATGAAACATGATAGGGTATAGCCACATTCACTATTTTACACCACCCCATATTCTAAAGTTTTCATACATTCATTGAGGACCTAAAATAATAATTAGTGTGTTATTCGTTCATATGTAAAGCTCATGGGTCATTATTTTATATAAAAAAGGATCAAGTAGGTCCTTTGTAATTTGTGATATAAAATTCAAATAATTATTATTTCATGTATTCTATATAACAGAGTTATAATAACATATAAACAATGATAATATAATAAACATAAAATATGCTTGGTTATAGTGGTCAATAAAAAATAAAAGAAACTAAGAGAAGAAAAAATGGACTTGGGACCAACAGATATGATCCTCAAATTGAAATACCTACCCTTTAAAACCTACAAGACCAAAAACACATGTCCATATCTAACGGATAATTATTCATGAATATAGTAAGGTCTATCCATGAAAAAAGTTTATGCGATGTAAATGGATGTGTAGAGTCCAACAACCTAGTAGGGTTCCACTAAAAACCACAAATAATTTAGTTTTTATGTGATCAAGTGGTTGTATGTGTAAAACTTTTCAAATTTCAAGTTCTGTTAATTAAACTCTCCATTCAAGAAAAACAACACAATATACAAACCAAATAAGATGCATTAGGTAATTAGGTGTCAACTGGGCCATAACAAACCAATACCCTGTTGCATCGACCAATGATTATTGGGATATATTTATCTAACATCACATTCCAAAATAATCCCCATTTAATAATAAAAAACATATAACTATGTCATGATAATTACACACTCACATAGGGTAAGTTCTCATACAAATTTCTTATCCCTTGTCCAATTTTATACCCCCAACCTCCCACTTAAGTTATGTTGTCATAACTTATCATCGATGATTTACATTCACTCAAGAATGACCACATATATATGTTCCAAGTAATGTATTGTGTGAAATCCTATAACACATGGTTAGTCAGACATCAATATCTTTGACCTCAACCTATTCCATTGCCAGAGGCTATATAATAATATATTCTATGAAATTCTCTCACATAGATTGGTTCTTATGTCCAAAAAACAATTGGAATATCACTCAACACAAACCATTAACCGAGTTCTATTTATCATTCTAGATTTTATTTCTCTGTATGTATTTCCATAATCTCACTTAGGGTGAGTTATCATACAACATCAAACTCTGGAATATCTCATTTTACTAATTATAGTTCACAATAAAACATTTTGGTCCCAACCCTCTTACTATGGTAGATATTAAAAACTATGATCCCATTATAACATGTCAGAACCCCCAATCCCCTCACATAGGATATTTTTACATTCATAAGTTGCAATACATATATAAGTAGGAAGATAAAACATATAATAATCAAGAAAACATAGGGCTCAAAGATTATCCATATAGAACAACATATGTATAAAATACCAAAAAGACTGCATACAATATTATATAAAATTGGACCATATATGTTAAACATAATTTCAATGTTCATTCATTTGGGTCCTCTTAAAAAATTATTTTTTCACCCGGGAACATTTTCTAAACCACTAGGTCACCAAATCCTTAATAATTTTATAATATATCACTATGGACCCTTTCTGTCTAAGATTAAATCCCCACGTCAATTCATGGATCCATGAATGGTAATATTGAACAGAATACATTTTAAACATATATACCATATAAGGGTCCAATGACATCATTTTGTACATGATTTGACAGCTGATACCAATACACATACAATATCGGGCCAATTAAAGCACACACTTTCAAAAAAATATCATAAAACCACACAAACATGTTGTAATATTGTATGTTATTATTATATAATTATGCATCCTCAAGAAAAAAATCATGGAAACCATGAAATAATAATAAGGACACATAATAAAACATACAATATTGGAAAAATTGGGTGTTATCAACATAAGGTAAATTAAAAAAAATCATCATGTCCTTTTAAATTATTGTTATATTATAAATAATAATAATCTTTATAATCCATTTAAGAAAGAAAAAAATTGATTGTTTAGTCACTCTAGTACATTTCTATTAATACAATATTAAATGTTATTCATAAAACTGTATATTTTTTAATATTATATTTATAATGCAGAACTTTAAATCACAATTTTTTTCTTGAAATATAATCTTAATAAATCCCTCCAAAAATCTATATTTCATCAAAAACCCCATTAATTTAAATATATAATTATAAAAATATATTTACTATGATAATAAACTTGCACCACCAAATAATCATTAATGATGTACACTTATATTATTTAAACCATGATGCCACAGATGAACCAGATAACATGTTATACAATACTTGTTTACTATTAAGTTGATGTGATCCATATAAAATTAATGAGGATAGATCAAAAATGTCATTAAAAAATTCCTCAATGAAGAAAAATATTGATCACATGAACATAATAAAATCCACTAATGAAGAGACATGATAATTTAAAGATCACCTACTACATTCAGATCAATTTTCTTTAAGAGAAATTCAATAATCCTGGTCAATCAATACCAACTAGATATCAAATACCGATTAGAGTATCTAAAAAATCATTAGGAAAATAATTTAATTTTTAAAACTGTTTTAATCAATATTTAAGTCCATTCTATACTTAATACCACAAAAATTATATGTGAGTTTTAATTAACTGATTACGCCATCTCTTGCTTCTAGTCCTTGATTAATGGGGTTCAAAATGAACTTTATATTCAACCATGACTCCTGTAAAAAAAATTAAAAACTATTTTAAATATAGTTTATTTTCTCCAAATTTGAAACATATCCATTAATATATCAATACAGTGAAATATTTAATCCAAAAATTAGTGTTTTTCAATCCTTTTGGGATCCCTTATAGAAATTAGAGATCAAATCCCCATTATATCAATATTTATTACACTACAATCAAGTGTATCTGAAATTGAAACCTAAATTGAATAAAAATAAATTAGTAAACCCTATAAAAGAGGAAAACTCATGGGGAAAGAGAGAGTATTACCTTAGACAATGAACGAAACCTCCTATCAACACTATGGATAGAGGATGTTGAGATGGAGGGGATTATGAGAAGAGGAAATTGACCTACCGTTGTATATACTACAGAGAAATATAGAATCATAACGTCGTATTCATATTTAAAATCATAAAAATACCATACATATCATATTATTTAAAATTTAGTAGAGCCCCCCCTAAATTGTTCTGTTGTATAAATCTCTGAAATTCAAGATTATATAACATATATTTGAACCATGATAAATTTTATGAATAAACCCTTATGTATAAACCAATATAAAACACATGGTTATCTTAGTAGCACATACATACAACACATACACATTATAGGGATAGACATCAACCCTATATATAAATATTTTCACATCATAGGGGAACTCTTTAATAATTATTCCAAATAAGGATAACAGTTATTCAGTACATAGAAACCATATAATCATTCATTTAATTGGGTAACATATAACACCTTAGGCATTGAGGGATTAACTGTTTTTATAACTCATTATTATTAAACAAAACATTACAAATAATACATATAAACCACTCAAATGTCTTTATAAAAATGAGAGATAATATTTATGTATCTTAATTTTACCCTTGAATTCCATAGAGTTAACCCTTAAATATATAATAGTGACTCTTACACATAATTGGGTTTATCCATATATGTTTACTTAGCTCAGGTGATCCATATATATCCAGAATAACCATACAAATAATAGAGATAAAAAGTATGTATCCATATTTAACCCATATTCATCTGAGGGCTAGTCGATGTAAAACATTTCATATCATTATGAAACACTTACTCATTACAAGTATACCTTTATAAACGTAATCCTTAATGCTAAAAAATCATCACCTATAATACAATATCATTAGGCGAAACGTACTCATTATAGGGAAAAATTTATACACATCATTCATTACATAGTGACTCATTATGTACTCTTATAGTGTTAATGGTTATATCTCATACACCTTTAGATACAATATTTTACAATGTAGCGTTTTGAAGATAAATATTTCACCTGAAGATATATTGTTAAACCTGATTATTTCTATTATGGTGATCTATCAATCAATTAGTGATCCCATAATTTACCACATTGTTTATTGTATAATGATATTTATTTCATGAGGTGATGCCTCATTAAATTATATTTTTAGTACGATGGCATATCAATCACATAGAGATACATTCTTCCAAAACACTTATTTGATAATGAATATTCATTCATTTTGTTTATAATTTCTTCTATAGATTTTATGTATCACACTCTTATATTTAATTCAATATATGATTTCATCATCACATTTAAAAACATTTTATAGAAGATATCAATTATCTTATATGTTTTATTCCAGATTATCTCATAGTTATGTGGATCTATGATATATTTATACATTCCTTTTTCATTGAGACTATGCATTTTCATATATATGGGTTTTAATATGGCATATTATTTTTTTTGGAACATGGGGTTTTATACACACACCCCACATAAATAATATAGTACATTTATAAACCATATTGTTGAATTTAATGTACATAACATATACTTATTAATTTATACATAATATATGTTGATTAAGGGTATATTAAGTCATGTCAAAGAAATACTAAGTGAAAAAATCAAGTATCATAAAATATGACCATTTTATTTTCCATGATTTTATATGAATAACCTATTTCATAGTTATGTATTGATTTTTGGTTGTATAATGCCAATGATAAAATTCATCTAGAGTTCGGTTAAACTATTTATTATAGATTAATTTAAGCTATAATTTCCTTGATATCAGTTGAATATTTATCATTTTTTGGATGTTTTATAAATGTATATGTTCTTACTTATAATGATACTAAGGTTTTAAGGTCACAACATGGTTTTATTGTATCCTTTTTACTAGTCAGTAGCATCTAGTTTATAGGATGGTGAACTGGAAGCATTGTTGTGGTCCAACATAGTTTGTTTAATACTGAACTAGTATTTGGAAGTGTAAAGTAGAATCCATGATTGATTCATTGTCTTAATATTTTATATATAGTAAAAAATGCCTATAATTTTCCAAATATTATATGGAACATATTATGATACATAGTTAGAACCTTCATGATGTAATGCCTAATTTTCAATGTAATTTTTATTATTGTCTTTTATTTTTATTTTTTTATTTAGGATTATTTTTTTCCATGTATAAGGATCAAAATTTATTGTTTTTTTCTCTTAATCTAGTGTAAAATGGTGTGTGATTTCATGTATAATTGTTTAATTTGGCTCACATGAGATTTACATGGTTGTATATGATTGACACGATGGTTCCAAATAAATGGTTTTGGATATTAATATTCCATTGTATCATCTTTTTTATTCTAATAACTGACTTATTTATGTTGTTGTACTAAACCAATCTATATGGTTGAATACTCATGTATAAGAATCAGTATAGGGAATCTTTAATAGATATAACATAGATGTGACATAAAATTCCATTGGGGTAGTCTGGTTTGTTTGTGCATGGTATGTATTTGTTCCTTGGAGCTGGTTGTTTAGCCAAGTTATGTGGATACCATATATTTATTGTCACTCTATAATGGGTGTAATGATATGAGGGAATCCTTATGGTATTAGATACTTAGTAATTTTTGTTTCCTTATGATATTTGAAATAGTAGGGTATGGTATATTTTCATGGTGGTATAGCTTAGTGATAGTGGGATATAACATAGGATTTTGGTGATTCATTATATATTAGTCGAATAAATAGTTCTATTTCATACTTATTATCATGATGGATTATGATATTGGGGGTTAACCTGATACATTGGGGCTACCCAGACTCTATCATTCCTTAGTAATTAGAATCATGGGTGGATGCTTCATTTGAAAGATATGATAGAAATATGATTTGTGATTTTTAATCTGAATTTTAATATTTATACATTAGGTATTATAAATTATATATCATAATAAATTCTTCATTAATGATTTTTTTGATATTCATAGGCAGTATGGCCAATTGATTTATTAATATTGTGAGCCTACGGTCGATGTTTCATGACTCAAAGTGGAATGATTTGAGATATATAACATGGTAACACTTGGATGTTCGCTTAATTAGTATATTATTTTTATTTCTAATTGTAGTAGTTGTGCCTCCTTATGAGATTTATTTTTAAATAATGTCGTTCATAAGGAATAATATTATGAGTTTTTAATAGTCCTATACGGTATGTAAGTTTTTATTACCTATGACCTACTATGGAATAGTGATATAGGGTTTCATTTAGGATTGATTTATTTATCATAGCTTGTGCGTAATGTTTATGAGTGGATGTTAGGAAAATATTCTAGATTGGTGGAATTAGTTTTGATTGTCCCATGACTATTGCGTGTGGAAATGATGATTATTTTTTATGACTAGTAATATCATTTCATTAATTCCTAGTGCATTAATATAAAAAAACATGGCTATCTATTTGGCCGATTGTGATTCATATGGGGTATCATGCATTAATAGTATCTCGTATATTGTGATGATTCTTCTGTTTTCTCAATTTCATAGAGTAGGATCATGGGATTCCAATTGAAATAGACATACAATAACAAATTTATGATCAGATGTTATGTGATAGTGCATACTTGTGTGGTACATGTTCCTGGAAAATAAATAGTGAAGGGGGATTTTTGTTGTCGTTATACTATAACAAATTAAATATATGGTTTTCCTTAGTAATGATATGGTATAGACAGATGGGAATAAGTACACTGAGTTATAATTAGATTTTAATGTGTGGACTATATTTCATGATAGTATGACGATGATTGGGGAACTGTAATTATGAATATTATTAAATTTTCTGATCAAATGAGATAGTATAGATGATCTTTTATAGAATATCTATTGTGGTTTGACATCCATTTGGTCTTATATGATGTTGAGTGACATGACCTAATCATTGAGAAAGTGAGATCTTGCCTCAATTATGGTGATATTGTTACTTGATTGATTGTGAATTTTTATTATGTTTTATGTGTGGATGAATAAAAATTAAAACATGATATCCCCAAGGCAGTGAATTATTTATAGACCTCATGTAAGATTTTTCGTGATTATGGGTTGTAGTGATCAAGAATCAATGAAATATAGAAGATATTTCATGTGAAACTGTGGTAGAATAGATCCTTAATTGTGGATCATTGTTATGTTTATTGGGTAATATTTATGTGCAAACATTGAGCCACCACAGTCTCACACTCCCTCATTCTTTCCAAAAAAAGAATAATTTTCAAACAAGATTTGATTCCATGTCAGATATACTTAGGTAAAAAATCATAAATTTCTCAATATTTTCAATTATTTCACATTACATGTCACAATAATATCACTGTCATGGAAAAATTTACTATTTTTCTATAAGGATCTTAAATATAAGAATATTATTTTAGGATACATGTTATTATATTTAAACATTTAAAAACAATATACCCCTTCTAGAAGATCCATAGGTAATTCCCATTTTTGTGACCTGTGGAATTGAAGCAATAGAAATGGGTGACTTGAAATTATTTTTAATGAAATAATTTTCAATATATCATAATGTTAAAGAAGATATTCATATGAGAAGACGATCTAGAAGGATTAATATCATATTGAAATACCATGATTCTATAATAGTTTCATTGATGGGAAAATATAAAAACATATATTCTCGGAAAATTAAACATATAATAAGTCAGATGAGTAATGAAACATGAATAAATAAACATGATTCATGGTGGAATGAAATAAGACTATAAAAAATTAGGATAATAGAAATAATTGTAAATAACAACCTAGTGGAGTAATCATTTCTTCAAACTTTCTATAAGATTTTGGTCATAGGATAATAACAAATCATCCCTCTATGGATTGGGATAAAAAACTATATAAAAACATTTTATTAGGATTTCTACCAATTTCTACTATTGATATAGGGATTGACACCCTTATACCTTATAAGGAATATCCTTACACTCATTTATCCTTTTGGTCTTAGACTACTAATTTGGTTCCCTTTTGAGAAAATAAGTTATAAAACATCAACTAATGCATTGAAGGGTGATATATGACACCAAAAATTGCATAATAATAACCTCCACATGTGTGTGAAACATGAAATCAATATTCAAACATATCAAAATAACTAATGTAAATAAACAAGTGTTTCAAAAAAATTTAAAATTGTATCATATAACTTTTTTTAATGATTTTGATCACATTGTACCAAAAATTGAATAACCCAATTAAGTATTTTCAGGGGATTTTAGAGGATTATCAATGAAACATTTCTCTAATGTAAATAAATTTTTTATCTAATAAACTGAAAATTGAGGTGAAAGATGAAACAATATTTTGAAAACCATTATTAGTTGTAAATCAAATGATGTTATGGATATCTTTTAAAGAATCTACTTTTAGAAAATTCAAAAGTATTAATTATTTAAATCATTTTTTAGAATGAAATATAAATAATGTATCCTTGAATAAGACACATTGGTTTTAATTTTTTTTAACTAATATTAATTAGAAAAAACTTAATTCTAAATATTGTCATCAATAATAGATCTGTTAAGACTATATAAAGGAACAACGTAGGAAATGTAGACTGGAAGATAAAAATGTAATCATGAAACAATTGTAAATTTTTTAATATATGGAAAATAAATTTATTGAAACCCATATAATAGAAAATGAGATAAATAAATAATTTAAAATTTGGTAAATAAATGTTTTTCAGATTAAAATAAATATAACATATTTTTATATTAATATAAAAAAAGAAATATTAGTTGGAAGATATAATATGGATATTTTAGAAAAAGATACAATTATGCATGAATTTGAATTATTCTTGACATCATCAAACTTTAGGAAGAAATAAATCTAAAAAGGTACATATTTTATTAATAAAATATGAATTCATTATACTATCAATATATAATATAATAAAATCATCATGAAAATTCATATTCAAAGATGAATCATTCTGTCTCATGAAAAGAATATGTCTTAAAAAACCCCATTGAAACATCGTATTATGAAAGAGTAATAATTTTAATGGTATTTTATTAGAAATAATAATAAATAAAAAGATTAAAAATTATAAATGAATTAAAATTAAAAAATAATATATAGATTTCAGAATATAAAATAATGAACATTCAGAATAAACATAATAACTCAGTTTAAAGATATTTAATTATGAAACAGATATACCATTACACTCAACTAAATTGTAATCGCTTTAATATATATTATCATAAATTCAACCATATTAATCACATATTAAATAACCATATTAAAACATATTAGCAATTATAATATTTAATTACAATAATTTATAATTCATTTATCAGTTAGTAAAATTTAATTTCCATAAATATATTTTTCTATTTTGATTGAGTTTATCAGGATTTAAATTGTCATTGTTGGAAATTATTCAATGATACCAAGTTTATAATTAATAGATTATTAATGTTTCAAAAATATATTATTTATAATGATTTATAAATCTATATTCACATTCCCTAAAAATTTATCCCTGATTTGTGAAGTTGAAATCAGGGATGATAAAGCTTCAATATTTTTTGAACAACATTTGACGGTGTTTTAATAAAATGTTAAATATCAATTAAAACATAATGTATCCTAAAAAAATACAATTTTCCCATTAATTTATACTAATACTTGAAATTTTGTATCTAAATCCATCAATGATAGAAATTTAAAACATTGTTCATATAAGAGGCTAAATCGATCGAAATAATAACATCAAATAATCATTGGGTGAATATGGTTTATAAAGTGATTGTATTAGAAAAAATTATTTTTATATAAGAATATTGATTTTATTTAGGTTTTTATACTGGTAAGTTATAAAAGAATTTATTTTTATAAAGAATAAAGTTATATAGATGTTGCATATTAAATATTTCACTTAGTAAAGGTGGTTGTTCACATGCAAACATTAATGATTTTTTAATTTTCTGTAAAATTATAGAATTATTGGAAATGTGTCATTTTTTATGGAATAATAATCATTATATAATTAATATATTAGTTAGTTTTATTCAATTTTTGTAACCTTCATGTTATGATGTTCTGAAGAACAAAACACTTCACTCATAGAGGTGGTAGCCCCCATGTACACATGATAATGTATATAACATTCAATATAAAAGGGATAAAAGAATTTAATTTCTATTCTATAAACATAAAAACACAAAATTATTTAAATAATATAGAAATAATTATTATTATTTTGGTAATTTTGTTTTTGGGTTAAAGTATAGATAACAGAAAATATTAGAGGGTTACTACCAATTTGGTTTCAAATTTGATCTTCTTAGAGAAATACCTATTGAAAAATAGAGGAATTATAGATTGAAATTGAATCAAGCGGATAAAAAACTAGTAAATGAATCAAATATAATTACAAATGTAATTGATTCAAGAGTAATTGTGTTTTTAGTGTGTCCTTGAATTGTTAGTGGAAGTTACCTTTTAGAAGTTAAAAGAGTGGTATTTTTTAAAATATACATAACAATATTTTTGTGGTAGAAATTTCAAAAGATTTTGATTATTAAATATTAAAATAATATATAGGTTATGATTCATGTTTTTTCTCTCACACAAAAAAATTAATATTGGGATGTTTTTTGATTTATTTAGGTATGTATTTTTAATATTATATACTTTTACCATAACAAAAGAATTCACATCAGAAACATATTTTTTTGTCTAGAAATAGAATTAACATTACTATATGATTTATAAATTACAATTTCAAATACAGAAACTATTTTATCGAATTAAAAATATTTTTTTGATAACAAAATAATTTTAACATTAGAGAACATTACGTGTAAACACCAATTATTGAAAAAGTGTCATTCTATGTATAAAATTAATAATTAAAATTACATTATCCATGTTGTAAATATATATGAAATTAATTTTTTTAATATTAAAAAAATGTTTATCTCTCATTTAATTTATTTCAACATTGATTTCCCCCTTGTGGATAACAAATAAAACAAAGAGAAAAAACTATTTTTTTAAGGTAAAATATTACATACATATAAATAATTTCTATTAATGATTTTATAAAATAAAATTTTTAATTTTAATTAATTTAAAAATTATAAATATATAATTTTTATAAAGATTTTTTTAAAAGAACATTCAAATAATTTTTATATTATATGAATATCAATATTTTGAAATAATTTGTAAATTTAATATTTTTAATTGTTCACCCAAAATTCAACAGTTTTAGAAAATTATAGAAAAAATATCCTCAGATCGATTTTTCATTATTCACTAAAAATTTGTGTTAAATTTATAGTTTCCATATTCAAACAATTATAAAAAAATTAAAATAGATTTTTATATATAAACAAAATCTACTTTTATTGAAAAAAATAAATATTCTCAATATTCCTAATATTATTTCATATACCCATATAATATTAATATATTAGTTGATATAAAATATTATTTTCAATTTTTTATTTAATTTAATATATATATATATATATATATATATTTACTTATTCAGAATAGGTGAAAGAAAAACCATAAGGTCCACAAAAAAATTGGTTCCCTATGGAGGCCTGTTGTAATGATGACCCCGAACATCTCCTCGAATAAAGTTATTCTATTCAACAGAAAAGGAATATAAATCTAGGTGGAAAAAGGACATGAACATCTATCATCACCATTGAGGAAAGATGAATAACCAGTTTTTTCCCTTATAGGTTTGAAAAATGCTAATGTTATCACTGATGATCTTCTTTCACCCTCTTAAGACATAAGGCATGGACTATGGGATATTAATCTTACCATCCAAGGTGTCATAAAGAATGAGTGAACTTTTCCAAACCACAATAAGGGTAATACTATGTTTCCTTACAGATGTAATCTTATGAACATTTCCAATGCCTTGGCCAAAATGGAATGTCCTCAACCGAAGTGACATTTAAAATAAGAATAACACACCCAATGGGATCCTAGGAAAATAATTAAAAATAATTATTAGATAATGAACAAAGAATTTTAATATTAAATGAAAACAATTATTTATCCTAAAAATGTAAAAAAAATTTGTTTATTGTACTTTTATTTATTAAAGTTGTTTTTTTAATTATTTTATTAATAATTTTAATCTAATATTGTGTATCTTATTTCAATTTTTTCTAGATAAAGTTATCAACATATTTTATTTTTAATTAAAAATATATATTAAAATATTTAGGTGTTACATACCACCTTAAATAAAATTTTCCTCCTGATTTTTGATGTATCATACATTTTTTTATTATATAAATAACCATATAGACAATCAAAAATATTTTTTGTGATGTTTATCTTATTTAAATAGTTATGACTTGGAAACTAAATGTTACCCCAATAGCATAATGAAAATCCTTATGATTGGATGTAATTTTTATAAAGAGATAATACAAATACATGCACCAGTAGAATGATTATATGATGATAGAAAATTTAATTTCACTATTTTAAAGGTCAATAGAGAATCTAAGAAAATGATACTAGTCTAATTCAAAAATTAAATTTATTGAAAGAAAGAATAAATAAGAAGATTTCAATAGACTTCAACATTAGATATCAAAATAATAACACATGGAGTTATCATCAGTTTAAATTCATTAATTTGGTGATAAAATCTTAATCGAATTCATCCTAGAAATATCAGAGATTATATATCTATATTATTATAAAAATAAAAAAAACTCGAGTGAAGGATAAGTACTCATTATTTATCAGGATCTAATTAGTTATCATTATATACAGCACTCATAGTGATATCATTGGATTTTTTGTATTCCCTTTGAATATATGGATGTTAATATTTTTTAATCACAATCACCCCTATGTTTGGAAAGAATGTTTTTGTGATTAATAAAATCCTAATAATTGAATAATTAGACATGGGTTTTCTCATTATTTTTGTAATTTCACATTTTCAACATTAAAAAGATTAATTCTCTTTCCTCCAGGGTTTTTATGACAATATTTTCAATAAAAATACATTTTTTCTTTTCATATCCCCAAAACAATAAGAATAATGAGAGTCTATAGTAACAATTTTCACATTACTTTCCAGTAAAATAGTATCTTCATTGATATTAAAATGCATTAAATCTAATGATGTTTGGATATATTATATTAAAACAATAAAAAAATTATTAATCATCCATTAATGATAATTTAACTAATATTTTATTACATTTAATGTATTATTCCTTTTTTATTATAGGAACTAAAAAATTTATATTCATTATATTTCCTATTATGGAAAAATATATTAATTTTTGAAAAATAGTGTATAGAAAATTATTAATAAAAAATCCCTCTATAACTTATTCTAGGTTTATAGAGATTATTTCTACCTATAGTCATGTGTTCATTATTTAGGTTCAAATTTGATTATATTCACTTTACAAATTATTTAGAAAAAAACAACATTTTCATGGCATGATACCATGAGAATAAGAAATAAATTTTCTATTCTATTATCGACTATTAACTAATTATAGTATTATGATTCCCACATATTTTCAGTGTAAATTATGGCATGAGAGTCTCAATAGTATGTTGTTCATTCCTTAGAATTTTAGGATTCTTCAGATGGTTTTGGTTTTTATTCAGAACTAGTGATTTGTATTTTCATGATGTTTGTTACTTTTTTTACCATCCCAAAATGTTTTTGTGTGAAAAAATATACAAATATTTGATTAAACACATTTTTGAATCAGTTCATCGATATTCCAGACATTACATAAAATACATGAATGGTTAGATTTGGAAATTATAATATACATTGAGTTAAAACTAATAAACCAGGTGAAATAAATTTATAATATAATATATATCATAACATATGAAAATAACAGTTTTATAGAAGATATCAATGGTCATAACCCTAGAAAATTGTCATACTGGACAAGTTTTATATCTATATACATCATAATAGTTCATAAATACAATATAAAATAACCAAAGAATATACCCCACATGTTCTGAACATAGTTTATAGTTATGCATCAGTTTTACTCACTAGGTAAATAAAGACTTAGTTAATTATTTTAATATTCATGGTTATTAACTCTTGGTGCACAAATTGTTTTACTATCTAAAAGAAATCATTTCATGGAATCCACACACTCCTAAAATTTCCATAATTTCAGGATGTTCTCATTCACTGAGTATTATCATTAGAGATTTCATTAATTTGGTATCATGAAAAACCCTAAAAAATAACTTAATCAGAAATAATAAATAATCATATCGTGAATACCATTTAAGTCGCCCAAATCCCACACTATCGACTCTAGTGGTAAAAACACATTCCTTACATACTAGGTCATATTTGATGTGAGATTTCCCTTGATAAACACTCATATATTAGAGAATATTTGAGATTTTAATGATTAAATATCATAATAATATCATAATAATAATAAATAATATAAAGTGTCTTTTAGGAACATCAATAAAAGAAACATATTTTATAAAAAAATTCATTATTTCTCCATCATATAAACATATTGGACTCCCTTATAGAATTTTCATATGTTATGCTCATATTCATAACTCATAGAATGAAAAAATAAGTAATAATTATGTTATAAAAATAGTAATAGAAGTCTTTTCAATAAGTGATAATGGTATATTTAATAATAATATGAGAAAACATGAGAAATGAGGAGATATCTTATTAAAAAAAATTAAGGGTTGGATTTTTCATGACATTGTTATATTATAACCAAACATCTCAAATGATGATACATATACCTTTTCATAAGGTTAAAGTAACTTGAGATAATAATCTTTATCCATGGTATTATAGGTTACCATTATAACCTATAAATGTTGAATTAGTTAAATCATAAGAAATCGTAACAAAATAGATCATGAATTTTTATATTATTCCCACAACAAATTATTATTGGGATGATAGTCTATAGACCCTATATTACATTTACTGAAAACACATTTACCATATTGGTCTTAGGCTAAAAAAATGTATACACTATTTTTGTAGACTGAGAACTCATTTCATATATTGGGATTTGTATTACCACCAATATACCCACTTTGTCTTATCCATGCCACACTTGCACCCTTAGGGGCATGGGAATACCACTCATGCACCCACAAGACCCTTGGCTTACCACTCACGCTACCTCTTCCATTAGGGATAATATCGATGTGGCCTTTTAATCTTATAAGGTATAAAACATCAAAACTATCATTAAATGTCAACATAATATTCCACTCATCACATAATCATCATATATACTTTTAGTTTCCTAATACATACATTCATTAATCATATTATAAAGTACCTTGGAATGTAAAATGTGTATTTTAACATTTACAAATGTTAAAATAAACATTAATTGATAAAGAATAATAGATAAATTGATACCCAAAAATTAATTTCCAAAAATGAGTATTTCAACATAAAATGTAGATGGAGAATCATGAAACATTATAAAAAATTTGATAGATATTCCAGTTATATAGAAAAAAATAAAATAAAAAACAATAATGTTTCATTATAAAAAATATCCTAACCCTATAAAACAATTTATTTCATATACCACTTTATAAAAGATGAAATTTAAAATTTTTATATGAATACATTTTTAAAAAAATTATTTTTAAAAAATATAAATGATAAGTTCTTTAAAATTTCATAATGGTTTCAAAAATGATGTGTAATTTTTTTTTGAAATTTATTAATTTCAAATATAATCATCAATAATTGATCCCTGAAAGAGACAATTATTCCATATTAAAAAATGGAGTGGACGAAATAAATAAAAACACGAATGGAATTTTTTTGAAAAAAAATTTAAAAGATTATTAATTGATACATAGATTACTAATAAATTCATGCGTCATTCATTTTAAAATATGCAATGAAATATTTTAGGATTACCAGAAATGGAAAATATTTATATTTCAAAATAATAATTTAGAACATTATTGTGAAGAGTGAATATTATTGTGGAAT
Organism: Viscum album; assembly: GCA_963277665.1. Lineage (NCBI taxonomy): Eukaryota > Viridiplantae > Streptophyta > Magnoliopsida > Santalales > Viscaceae > Viscum > Viscum album. The sequence continues at coordinate 519,049,341 of OY728139.1, forward strand.
AAAAAGGTCTTATTTGAAGGAAATGTAAATTCTTCTTAAAAAATCAATCATTGCGAAGGAACAAATGCCTTAATTATACTCCCAAAAAAATTAATTGTCAAATTAATTCTAATATCATCATATAATTTAATAAAACCATGTTATAACACAATAGTAATTCTTGAATCAATATGAATCATGATTTGCTTTCAATAACACATTTTATAGAAATTATATTTAAAAAGAAGTGTATCTTCAAAGGATTTTATAAGAAATAATTATAAATCCCTAAAAAATGTATAAATTCATAATAATTGAATAATATAGTAAAATTTATGGAACATATAACAATTAAGATCAAGGATATGAATTATAACTCAATGAAAGGATAATGAGTTTATAAGCTACCTTATACATTCTCTCAATATCTGTTATTGTGCATTAATATCTTGTATAAAATAACATCATCATTTTGTTACTTGTTTTCTAACAATTATCAATTTTACTAAAATTTATAATATTTAATTATAATAATTTTTTATTCATTTATCAGTCAATTATGGATTATTTTTGTCATCGGATGTTAGATAATTTGATTATTTCAAGCATGATTTAAAGTGTTATTGTTATTTATTATTTATTGGAACAAAGTTCAACATTAATATATTATATAAGGTATTATAATATATTTTTTATAGTTATTTATGAATCAATAATTACATTAGATAATTATTTAATTCCTAAATTGGGAAGAAGAAATCTTGGAAGAAATTGATTTCTTAATATTTGATGGACAAATTTTGCTAAGTTTATAACATGTTAAATATTAATATAACCATAAAATGAAAATTAAGTGAAAATTATAATCACAATAATTTTTATTATAATTAATATTTAGGTTGCTATTGTCATCAATGATATATATGTATATTATTGTATATGTCAGTGGAAAAACTCAAGCAAAAAAACATGAAATAAACAATTGTTGAGATTATTTAAGAATGTGATTCTTAGGGAATAAGATCATCCTCTTATAAGTATATTTATATTTTAATATTCTTTATATATATATATATTTAATATAGAGATGTAAGGAATAAAATAAAATATATATAGATAATTAAATACATCGCTTCATGGAGATTCTAATCAGCACACACACAGGAATATTGTTCCAATTTTACATTAAAAAAGAGAATTTTTGGAACTAAATTATTATTTATAGACTATTAATAATGATTCTAAAACCATATTACTTAATTAAACACTGTTTTGGTACCATCCATGCAATGTGCTTCTGATAAATGGATCACGTCGATCATGTAGGTGATATTTCACACATACACAAAACAATGTTTTAAATTTTCAAAGGAATGCTGGTGAGAGGTAGGTAATTTTTATTAAATATACATAAAAAATATATAAATATATAACAGACACACATTTATAGTTTAAATATGAAATATTGGTTTAATGAAGACTTATATAAAATGATAATGATTAGAGAGTAACTACAATATTGGTTAAGAATTTGATCATTTTCATAAATTAATTCAAATAAATGGACATCTTTGAAATTTTACATGGATCAATTCATTGTATAATAGTTGAAATAGATCTACATGAATTTTCAATGGAACTGATTTATGAGTTATAAATTATTATATTACTATCGACTGGTAGGTGGATGTTCCCTTTTATATGTGAGGATAATGATTTTTTTTGTAAATATTCAATACCTTATACTAATGTCATGTAATTTTTAAAAGGAATATTCATAATAAGGTGGATATTATTCATGTTTCGAAAAATTATGTTTTATCCAACACTCATTAAGAATTACAATAGATATCATTTTGGGGTATTTAATCATTTCACCAAATTTATCTTTTTTACCGTTATTTTATTTTTCAACACTTAAAAATATATTTATCTATAGACACATATTTTTATGATAAAAAATATAATATTACTTATTATATAATTTTTATATTATAAGGAATATGTTTTATAAATTAAAGTTTTAGTAAATTTGAATAATAAATATTATCATTACTGCATATAAAATGCAAACACCATTTTTATTGAAAAGTGTATTTGTTTTTGTTTAAAACTTATGTATAATGAAATTTTGTCCAATATATAATTTATATGTAATTAATTGGTATATTAATAAAATAATATGATATTTATTTATTTAAAAGTATTTTAAAACTAGTTTATTCATATGGTGAAAATAAATTAAATTAAACTGACCAAAAATTATTTTTATATAATATATAACATAATATCTAAAAATGTTAAACATGGGTTTTATAAATTAATAATTACATTTTAATATTATTTTATGACTTTATATATATTTTTTATATAATAATGGTTTCATAAACATTCAAATAAATATTTTGTTATTACATTGCCATAATAATGTCAGTATATTAAAAAATGAGGATGTTTTCAATATCAACCAAAAATTCAATCATTTATGATATGTCCCAAAAAATTATTCGAAATATAAAATTATCAAGATGAAATAATAAATGAATTTGATTTTAAAAAATATTTACTATAGAATATATAAATGTAGTATTTAAAGGAGAGTACAAAAAATATAGAAAATCATATTTTTTAGAAAAAAATGATGTTTTAAGTGTTCTTAATATTATTGTGTAACAAGTTATAATTTAAATAATATCAATTTACTAGGTGATATATAGAAAACTATTGAAATTTAAAAATACAATTTATTATTATAAAATATCAAGATCCTGAAAATTGTTATTTTAATAACATCAATATTTTCTATTATTAAATAATATTAATTATGTATCCTATACATAATTATAATACTAGTAGGTTAATTATGTATTTTAAAGATATATTTATTATTTTTATTTAGATTTTATTTACCTATATTCTTCTAATATGTTTTATTTAATTTTAGATTTGTGAGGCATGAAAAAAACCAATTTGCAATTTGTTTTTTAAAAGAAACGTATATTGTAAAATATGGGGGTGTTACATTGATGAATGATTTTGTTATAGTAGATATAGTTTATAGGATGATTTTTTAATTGATATAAATAAAATATTTATAATTTTGTGGAGAACCATTAGGATAAGGTGAATGGGAAACAATCATTTAAGAATAAAATTTTCATTTTTTAGAAGGGGCGTGTATGAAAAAAAACAATTAATTAACAGAGGATAAAGTTAATATTTGTAACATAAAATAACTTTTCCTGTGTATATTTATATAATTACATAACTCCTAGGTAATGATATATATTTTTTATTATAAAGAGAAATTTTTATATTCTATGAAATTGAAATAAGTTTTTGGAAAATATATTCTTATGGTGGTTGAGTCTATGAATATAGTTGGTTGTGGATATATGACGACTTGTCCAATGAGTCATTCTTTCAATCTATAAAAATTGTATAAAGAGATAATTTGTAAATGAATATAGTGAGATGTATGATATAGAATACCAACGATATCAATTATAGAAGTATAATGTTAATGAAATTGTACTACACCAATGTCACACTGGTTTGGGAATTTTCCTAGAGTTGGATGAATTATTCAACATCACGCTACAACTTCAATAAGAATTATAAAGATATTCCATAAACTGGAGTATCATTCGGTGTGTTTTAAAATTGTTATTGTTTGAAAACTAAAATATTGATGGAAAATTTATATATTAAAAATGAATACTTTGTGTGAAAAAATATGAGTATATGGAAACCATTTATTTTTTTAGTTGTTATAGTTTATGTGTAATGGTCGAATATCCCTTTCTATTAAGAGATTATAAATGGGAAGAATCATATAAAATTAGTGGTTTTTTCAATTCATGAAAATTTCAAATGGGTATTTTCTATGTATGATATGTATTCTAGTGGGGTGGTGTGAATGGCAGACACTAGCATACGATGGTGGATTTTAATTAATAAAATGTTTCAATTAGTGTAGCAAAAACATTTCTTTTGTGTTTTTCAATTCTAGTCACGAATTAATATTAGTTGATGGGTTGTGAAGGAAAAAATGTACATTTATGTAGTGGATTTTTCTGTGAAAAGGTTCTTGATTGGTTTATGGATTTTATGACTTTTAAATTCATATTATGTGGCTGTAATGAACTACTATGTATATAGATTTCTATTATTGAGGGTCGATTTTAGAACATTGTGTTTATCCTATAATTTTACGAACTTCGTGGTCGATACCATGAATTTGGTTCCTTGTGAGGCATTGAAAGTCAATTAATATATTAATGAGTAGCAATTAATTCTTAACATTATTTTTTAATATGGTAATAATGATTATTTCACCCCCCCTCCATTTTTAACCCTTTTGGTGTTCCTTAATGGGGTTAAGCCAATAAAAAAGGTAGCATCAATGTACCGTCATTCCATCCCCTTTCATATTATTTATTATATGTTTTAATTAATAAGTGAATCTATGGTTTTTCTAGGTTGGTATCACATCATTTTTTCATATATAATCTCACTCTCCTCCGTAATTAAATTTTGAGTAGTTTGATTTTGAGATTTCAAGATGATTCCCGCAAATATTTGGTGGATTGTGTAGGAATGAATATTGTTTCAACCATATAAGGTCACCCAATGATTAAATTTTTATTATTCGTAAAAAAACAACGAAAATATTATTAATGTAATAATTTTATCTAAAATTGAATATATTGTGCTTGAATTGTGTTTGGGGTTCATAAACTCTACTGGGGTTGACATGGATTCACCAAAACGAGATTAATTGGTGTTAGAATTATTTGAACCTGGGAATTCTCTATCACTGACGTATATGTTCCAAAATAGTACCCATTTATTTGGTTAATAATATATTTAGTGTATATCCATCAAGAGTAAATAATGATGAGTGACTAGCTGGATTCCATTTGTTGTTTCTCTTATGTGAGGCTATGCATGGTAGTCATTAAAACTCAAATTAACCCCTATAATATTAGAAAATTATTTCATAATCACAAATTTCAAAAAATTTGAACTTAGAGGCATTAAAAGCGTCATATTTATACCCTAAATAAGGTGTTTGGATTTAAATTATTTATTTTATAACCCAAGAGATTAATATAATGGTAATTATAAACCACATAGAGTGATGAATATTGATAATAATATTTTATAATTATTGAATTATCAATATACGATATATTCATAGGTGCAAATCATAGAATGAATAAAATTAAAACAAAGTAGCCCTTCCATTATTCATTGCTGATGAGTATAGACTGTAGATTATGTTAGGCGCTATGATCTTTTTGAGTCACATGATGGGCAATGGTCTTTTTTCCATGAATATTTTGTTATGTAATGGAATTGTGAGGTGTTATATTTTCCCTAATAAAATTTTATAAACCTTTTATAACATCCATATTTGATCTTTAATGACGTAAAATTACATATGGTTTAGGTTATATGGTGATATAATGATTTGATAGACCTTTATAATGAATATCACCCACAATTGAGGGACCCATGTGACATTAAGGATGGTATTCGATCTATGCCGTGTTATGTAATGATAAGGATTAATAGAAGTGTTCTAGTTGTATAAAATAATTATGTTGGGTAGTCTTTTAAGAAATGTTGGATTGTGGGACTATTGGATACAATGATACTCATTAAAAATTAATATTATATTGCAAATAGTTATTAATTATTATTGTTTTTAAACATTCTTCATTGATTATATAATTTTAGTGGTTGTCATTCATTAACCATTCCTAATATGTTAGTGACATACATTAAACTGTTTTTTTATTTTAATTGTGTGTATTTCATTTCATGTTTGGTTACAATTATATTTTACTCAGAATATATATATATATATATATATATATATATATACGTGGTTGTATAATGGTAATAAAAAAAATTAAAGATGAAATTACATTCTGAATGAATAAATTCAAGTTTCTTTGGGAAATGAGACATGGAAGGATCATCATGATAGTTTGAGGTTATATGGTTTAAGGACACTCTCAACCACTCTCATCAGGTTTTCAATTTATATAATCATTCCAAGAATCCCCCAATGGTTTACACGTCTATGATTAATATATAACAACATTCCGAAGGTAGTTAGTCATCTATGTTTTCAGGCCGAACAACTCTTCAGGACTCCCATTGGTCGAGATGATCAGTGGCTGAGCTCATCACACCATTTTGGGGAATTTTTATTTCAGATTCATGAAGATCTTATATATAGAAGAGATGTTCATGAAATATTTATTAGACCTCTGTACCGGGCATGTTAAACATGTTTTTATGATTTTATTGAAGACATGTATTAATATGATCAATTGTGTGAATTTCATGGGTTCAATATTGATATCTTATTTAATTATGATGCCTCAGATTTTGGACATATCTATCCACTCTACATTTTATTTCCATATAGGTGGAATTTGGTCCCATGGATATGGGATTTATCCTCTATAAGGCATTCTACATATCCCATGTATGGAGGAATCAAAACCAACATAATTTTATTTGAATAGTTTATATTAGTGTCACTGGACCCATTCTTGTAGTATTACTTCATACATATTTGATGGTAATATAGGTATCACACCTCTATGATTATTCTGATGTATTATATAAAAATAGTAATAGGGTCTACTTAATTCTTGTAACATGTATCTATTTAGTTAGAAATATGAAAATAGAGGCCCCAGAGATGACATATACATTTGAGACAACCTTGGAATGATTCTTCTGGAATATGTGCTTTTGAGTAGAGATGAGATATAAGTATTGTTGACACTTCTTTCCATCACAGAGTCTAATGTCTTAAAAAAGGGAAATACCTTAGTCCAAAGTGATTCATCCTTTGAAGAAACATAAAAAATCGACAAAGGGATGAACAAGGAGAACATTGCCCATAGGTCGTGCAAGTACACTATCACGCCTCCAATGTGGTCGTGCAAGTACACTTGTGCGCCGCCTAGTGGTCGGGAAAGTACACTTGCGTGCCTCCTAGTGGTCGTGAAAGTACACTTGCGCGCCGCCTAGTGTTCGTGCAAGTATACTTGCGCGCCGCCTCATGGTCGCCCATGTGACTTGCGCGACCTATGTAATAATCACTCGGGGTCTTATCTTGCCTATAAATAGACGCTGTGGGCCCCCCATTCGGGGAGGATTTTTTTCCAAAAACTCAGATTTGATCTCCCGGTGCCCTAGTCTCTTCTCAAAGCTTCCAAAACACTTCTAAGGTAATTTCATACCTAGAACGGAAGATCTAAAGAGGGGGAGGAAGGCCTAAGTGTTGAAACTCATCAACACTTGCGCACCTGAGTGGCCAGCCCTTAAGGGAAAAGGCCACACTTGCGCGCCGCCTTACACCTTCAATAGAACTTGTGCACCCTTTTTTGGAAGAACCTCAAGAGGATTATAAGGGCTTTAATAAAGAGTCGCTCAAGTATTACCCTGCTGGTTAACCGTCGTGAAAGTACACCATGTGTCGCACAGGCATACCAGCGCGACCAGGACTTGCGCGCCCATGAAGTACTTGCGCGCCTGCCAGGACATGCGTGCCCCTGCCTTTTTGGGTGCCCTTCTCGCCCATTTCACCCCTCATAAGCCATTCCACCTTTCCTATTTAAGATTCAGTCTTCAAGACACTCTTCAATGCCATTTATGGCATGATTTTTTGATTTGACTTCCTTATCTGAAAGGAATTCTGTGGAATATCTCTCAAAACCTAGTGATTTACAGATCTTTATGTCACTAAAGATTGAGATTTCATTCATTCAACATCATCCTTTAATATGGGATAATCTTTAACCTGGGTCTCCTTTTCTGGAATAATCCCCAGTCATAAATCCTCTAATTTGGGCATCCTCGTTAGGAGGAAGCCCCAGATCCCCTAACCTGGGCTTCTTTTTCAGAAGTAAGCCCCAATCTGAAATATGGGCCTCCTTTTCAAGAGTAAGCTCAAGTCTTAATTTATCTTAACCATCCCTAATTTACCTTTGATCTGGGATTCCTTTTCAGGATTAAAACCCAATCATAAGTCTTCTCCTAATTTGGGCCTCCTTTTTAGGAGTAAGCCCCAAGTTAAAGTATTCACAATCTCTATGAAGCACATATACCTTTATGGACCCTGTTCCTGGATTTCTTCCTTAAAGTAAATCCTATCCTTCATTTATCTGGGCAGTCATACATACATAAGTTCCACATTATTTCTTATGATTGCATATTTCATGGTACAATTGTCTAATTTTTACCAATACCTCTTATTTCTTACACCGAGCATGACTCACGTGATCTTAGAGTGTAAAATTAATTGTGACATCATTCTTTGATCCATCAATCATAAACATCATACTCCCTTACTCAAACTATGTGGATTATGATTCCTTTTCTATATAAAGGATACGTAGATAGCCCGTCTACGGGTTTGATCCCAACTCTAAAATAATCCATGTCTTTATGAATGAAAATAAACTTCAAGTGCCCCACTAAGTGGCTTTAAAACCCAGATGGTCATCATAATAACCAAGATACTTCTATATAAATGTGTCGAAGGGTACCATTGACCATGAATCTCTTATAAATACAGATGATTCTTTATCAATAAAGAACCTCGAACACATAAAAAAGATTCTCTATATTTGATACATATTTAATCATTGATTGTCAGATCTGAAGGAAAGCTCATTTTATACTTGGTAATGTAATAAGGATTCACAAACATAACTTAAATCTATAAAGAGAGTCTCGGAGTTGACAATAATTCCCCTAAAAAAGGTGTGATGAGTCCGACCTCCCATCCTCTCGACCAATGAAAATTCCTAAGCCTCATCAGTCCAAAACCTAATGAGCACCTTCCTTTGGAAAGTATGTCTGAATGGTTGTGGAATCATTGGATGTTTCCAGTTCTATGAACAAACCCATTAGAAACTGATCAAAATGTTTGAACTTCCCATCAAGGCGGTCATCCCGGGATTCCAAGGGAAACACGTATATATACATCCCAATGGGAAGATTAAATACATGTGGAGTTATAAAATTTCTTTTGATATAATCATAGATGGTCTCTAGTCTCACATGATCCATTCTATGTGTGAGAAACAATAATAATCTATATTCTAGAAACATTACATGTGAGGATATGCATATCAGTTATATACATTACATTTTTTATTTCTGGCACATGATTACCCATCCCATTGAGGATATGGTATAGAATTCAATCGATGGTAAGGAATCCAACTTGTCTTCTTTTATATCCGGAATTAGGGACATCATACTTCGTTTCATCAAGAACTCGCTGATGGGTTTGAGGAACTGAAGGGAACTATTAGGGTTGATACATAAAATGAATCCCATGTATGAGTTATATTCATATATTCTGATGAACTAGGAAGATTAGTAGACCAATAAGATAATGTATTCCTCGATGTCTTTAAAACTTTGTACATGATGGGACAAACATTAATGTGGATTTACAATAGATATTGGGCCTTTGGATTGTGTCTTACATATCCAAGATATTCTGAGAATTTGATTTCTTTTAGTTAGGTCCATCCCAAACCCATTAGGAGGTTTGAGATACTCACATGCATTTTTGGGACTAATACATAAAATAATTTCCATATATGATCCATTTAATTATTTGTTAATTGACGAGGAAGGGTGATCATCCCATGGTAAAGATGAAATGTTATATACATGAGGTTACATACACCTAAGTGGAATCCCATTGGATCTTGGGCCTTAGTAAGGGGTCCTACATATCTCAGATATGGAATGAATTAAAGTTCACATAGATCATTTTCTCTTTAATCCAATAATGGGATAGGGTGTATGATAATAGTCTCAACTATTATCATTATCCCATAGGTTCTAGGAATATTATGGTTTATACCTGGAAGGAATCCCTTTTTATCAGAGATTAAACAATAGGGTTTCCATTTTATTTTGGATTGCACAATGAGGTTTTCCTATTGACTAGGGATTATAGACTGAGGTTTCCATTTGAAACACTGAATCTTTATTTCATTCCAGATTAAAGAGAGGTGATTACTATAAATGGTCTAACCGAGATCATGAAATTGATTGGGTCTTCCAGATGAAATTGAAATGACATATGAGATATTCATTTTTTTCTCAACTATCTATTTGATAGGTTTTCATTGTCTACCCCACATATTGGGGTTTTCAACCTGTTATGACAATCAAATCAAAGGGTATCTTACTAAAATGTCTGTGATGACTTAAACAAACTATTTTTGCATGAACATTATCCTCTACATGACTTAACTGTACATGATCAAGGTCATTCCCATCATAAGCCTAAATTTCTCAGCTGACATCGCATGATTGAAGCACGAAATTACAATGTGCTTCACATAATTTCAGAAGAAAAGTTTAGGGACATTCACACGAGGAAATCTAATATGACCTAAATTTTTCACAAGATCATCTAAATTTTCCTTCAATGTTTATTATATTAATTCAAACATGTCTATGGGAAAATTTATGATCATCTTATCTTTTCAATAACACACTAAACATGAAATTTCATGGATATATTCTCATAATAAATGTTTAAAATTACATGGTGATTTGTATGATCTGATTTAATTGTCCAAGGAATGTATTTGCAAAATATAGACATGTCATGGGGGGTATCACCTGATTAATTCAAAGTCCCTCAATCCGTCGTATGATAACAGTTATACATTAACATGAAGTTCTGAGAAAATATTTAATTTTCTATCGGTTGTCTTATGATCATCATAGCATGTCCAAGGTCTTAAATGGTCAACATGATATCACCAAAGTGTATTGAGAACATGATTCATTAAACTATTCACATAGTGTGGTCATGAAGATGCGTTTTGGGTGTTATGTTTATTTAATTTCAATAAATTTACATCCAGAGAAATTATTCACTATATCTATATGGGTGGTTATTTTTTGAGGAAGCGGGACACAAGGATTTGGAAGGGTCTTCCCATGTATTCTCATGTGTTTTTAGGACACATATATTATTTAGAATGTCTACATGAGGGATCCACATGAATCTCAACAATTTATGTGATTTTCATGACCCTAAAGAGGCTTTTTGATGGATTATTTAATTACATGATGGTCTGTTGGTTAATTAATCAATCACGGGAGGGGGTATGCTATAAATTAAGAGGGAACATGGAAAATGGGTCAAACGTCATCATTGTTTATCTAACAATAAGATGGTGTTAATGGGGATGCCACATGTTGAGGATGCCACTCCCAAGGATACATGTAGACATAACAAGATACTAGGTCGGGATGCACCACATGAAAAAAAATTGGGGGCAATCTACATTGGATGTCAGGACTGAGGGTGGTGTCCCTCATGATTATCGGTTTGAATGAATTTCTCACACATCAGATATTATGTATGGACAGCCTTCTCTCAAGATATTCTTTATACTATAGTTTGGGTCTCACGATTGTCTCTAGTACCATGTTGAGGATGTATTCATGAGATTAGGGTTCAATACATCAACTAGTATACTCTTGCGGGAAACATCATGAATACGGAGGGAGAAAGTCTTCAGTTCAATATAGTAATGCTGAGAATAAGAAAAATATAAGACCGATGGATGGTGAAATCATGAGGATGATGTCCACCATTTCTTATGTCCATCATAGTTACTTTTCCATGAGTGAGGTTTTCTCTTTGAATTTTTTTATCATGAGGATTTCTTGATAAAATCATGTAATACAATCATGATATCTTGTGAAGATCATGAAATGAGATCCATGCATTAGATCCCATGGTTGGTTCCTATGAGAGGTGAGCCTCATGATTACATGGAGATGATTTTTAATGGTAGTGGCCATCCACCCCATTTTTTTATTTCTCTTCCTCAGAACTCTGTCACGTCCCCCCCTCTCTCATGCATTTTTATGACAGTATTAGGGTATTTATTCAGAAGGTTGGCCCAAGGGTGGTACTTGTTTTCATTGGGAGGTCATTGTGTGCACTACCTGAGGTGGTGGAGACTCTCGTAATACTATCATCATGCAGATGTGATACGACCTATTCGTCATCACATGATCACTTTACATGATCATGTGATGCCTTTCTATCTTTCTATGATTCTGTGTGATCTGAAAATCCAAATTAATTTTATTGAAAAACATACCAAATGAGGAAGCATTCATGGTCTGAAATTTCTCACTATGTCGGTATTGATTATAGTCAGTTCGATTAAATGATCATATGATGATAATGTGATCCTGATGAGTTACTATGGGAGATCTAATAGAATTCCACTAGTTTCCTTTATTGGTGATCATAATAGATTGTGTTGGTTGTCTCAATATTGTTTGACTATCAATAAATGACTGATGATGGTGGTTATGGTGATCAATGAGTGATCATGCTACTGACATTGTATTGACTTTTCAAAACATTAGTGAATGAAGGTGAAATATGAGTGACATGTTGTAGATGGAGATCATGTGTTGTGTGGCATTGGATATGATTGAATTTGAATAGTGAAGAATGATTTATTTGAACATGTGATGTGTGGTACTGAAGCGGATGACTAGAATTCGTGAAAGGCATGATCGGATGATCATGATTGTATACAAATAAATAGTATAAATGAAGTTCATTGTCTAACTCTAGAAATATTCTAGGAATCCCTCTAGTATATAATATGATTATTGGATCTAGAATTATCGATATAACAATGGGGTTTGGCACCCATACAACCTGAAATAACTCCTAATGTTCCTCGGTACAATAGTCTTTTCACCCATGAAGCTTGAGGCTTTATCCTCTAACACCATTTTAATTATATGCAGGCCTGATTGCCACTTTTGGGCACTATACCGCTTTTTCAGGACCATTATCTGGACCATGTTCTATCCCATTAGGTTTGTCTGGCCTTGGTCCCACATGTTCCTATTGTTTAACCTTTGGTATGATGGATAGTGCATTTCTATTTTTTTGGAAACAGAAATATTCTAATATATAAATAAGGGTCAATAGTATTTATATTCAATATTGATCCCCTTCATAAAAAATTATAGAAAATATATATTTGTATTACCAAATAGTCTTCCAATATCAGAAATCATCAATGGAAAAGTGGGAAAAACATAATTATGGGTGCCACCAAAATTCCCATGATATAATGAGATTCGTTCAGACCCAAAAAATTAAGATTCTATGGTAAATGTAGATCAATTTTCAAATATTTGAATATATTATGAGCCATTATACTATATACCATGGCAGGATTTTTAAAAAATCTATCATTAAGGATTTGAGGTACTAATCATAATATATTTCGAACCATGAATTCTTTGATAATCTAGAGATTGGAAATGTATTTGGCTTTATGTATATGCACCCTATGATCAAAATGTGTGTAAAATTTTATGAATGAACTAGTAATTGGTGTAAATATCTTGTGGATACATATGTAGTATGATATATGGATACCAAAATGTATTCTATGAGGATTGGAATCAAGCAGAACATAGTTCTGAAAATATTCCACTATGCGATCAAACTCATCCACAAGGAACACATGTACATAGATAAATTACACCTTTATGTATTTCCATACAAATATCTTGATCATACATGGGAGAGGGTATAACCATTTTGTTTTATGAAATCCATGGTATAATTCCATATATAGGAGGACAAGTATCTTAGAGTACCCACGATACCCAACCTTTGTGTGTAATACCAAATAGATCCAATTTTTTGGATTTAAATTATTTTATTAAAACATGTTACTATTTGACAAATTTTTATGAATTACCACTGACATTAATTTTATTATTGATATAACAGCTCAATTATTAAGGGTATCTTTTGATCTACGGATAAATTTTGGACACAGTATCCTTCCAGAATGCTCTATATTCAACCTAAGTCAATTCAATTAGTGAGCTTCGATTGACTTTTTCATATGATATATGGTGGTCCCCAAAATATTTATATATTTTATTTCTATTAAATTTTCCTTAATATTAATATGGAGGAATTCATTCTGGGATTGGACTAGGTTTTTTACTAGTTCACCATCATACAGGTTTCCAAAAATATAACTATATGTGCAACTTTAACTTTATAAATGCTAAAAAATGCCTATATCACATAATGTACATGTCCACTCAACAGATACCCATATTTTTCATAGTATTAATTTATTATTTTTTCATAATGGGGAGAATTATGTATCATTTTATTGGATCTTTTGGGGACTTAAAATCTAGATAGTCGTTATTATGTAGTTTAGTGTAATTTAGAATGTACCTTTGATGTGTTGTAGTTTGTGTCCATTTTACATAGACCAATTTATTGACATTGTTTATGATATTTTATCATTTACCATTGATTTGTAATAATTACACGATATTTATACAAGGTAGGAATCAAAACACTCATGGTTGTAGAGTTCTGTCGGGGTGTTTCTAGGGCTTACGTGGATTGTAGTTCCTTTCATTCAAGGAGGATATTCAAACGGTTATGGATGATTTTTTGATGTAATATGTGATGAGGTAGAAACTTAATGGATTCTAGGTTTTCCTATATAGATTTAATGTGGGTGATGTAAGTCATAAAACAAATTCATGAGTCTCCATATGTTGAATATGACAAACATACTAGGTATTTCCCTTAGACCATTACGCTGTTATGTTCTTCAATGATGATGTTGAGTATCTCAAGTATTATAAATTCATCCATACACATCCAAGATGTATCTTGTTTTTGTGTTTAATCTCTTTTACCTCAATAACATGGAAAAAAAATATATCGTTTCCGATCTATGGTCTATAAAATATTTTTAGGACTCATGATTTTAAAAGTGAAGTTTTGCATAAAATGAAAGCTGTCTAGGACGGTTTCTGGCACCATGTGGAAATTTAGATCATTAATTTGGATTCTTGATCCCTATTCCCCATTGAGTCAATTCTTGAGGTGAGGACCATCAAATGTTCTATAACGAATTGTCACCATCACCATCATCATCAACATCAGTAATTTATATATTCCAAAGAGTACACTGGAACAAAAAGTTACAAAGGAAAAATAGTTATAGGGGTATAAAAAATTGTTAAATAATTAATAGGGTGTCTAACACACCAGACTATTTCTGTATATGGATGTTATAGCATTTTCTAATGTTCTCAAGTTTGGATTAATGTTATGGTATTATAAAATCATGGATGTCTGAAATAGACCAAGGTGTTGGGTTCCACCGTAATGAAATCAGGATCTCATGAATTTGAAAGACCTTTATATTGGGTCATGATTTCACTAGTTGTAGTTTCTAAGCTTGTCTGTATCAATATAATTGTTATACAGAGAGATCTCACTTCCTTTCGAAGGGATTTGAATGGTCTGTGATAACCCTAGGAATGTTAATTAATGATGTCTGATTTCTGGAATATGTAAGATTGATGAAGGGTTTGAGAACCATAAAAGCTATTCCATCAAATAATGAACATGTTTTATTGGTGATGAGATGTCAAAAATCATTAATTTGATTCTTTCTTTGACCAAGGGTCTAGCAGTCATAGATTTTCTTTTACTAGGGCTAGAATGTTTTACCAATGTGCTTTTTGAATTATTTATTTACAACCTAAATTATATAAAAATATATATGGGGATGTGTTTAGAGATAAAATACTTGACTTTTTAACTGGCCACCCTTTGGGGGTTTTCATATAGACTTGTTTTTATCACTTTTTCTAGTAGTCTAAAGATTTTTTATTTACAAAATCATTGGATAATGATTATGTTTTCATAGATTTGATGGATGTGTAGGATGTTGGATGACATGAAACTCATCAACCTAATATATGGGATGTTACACATGAGATTAAATAAGATTACTAGGTCCAAGAGTACTGAAACATCATTCTGAGTGGGAAATGATCATGATGTAAATCATAGATCTAGATGTTTAAGTCATGGTTAATGATATGGGATAATCAGGTTCAGATAACCTAAAATAGATTGAGGTACATGGTTCCTCCCTGGAGAGATAATGGTCACATCATTTATAAATACCTTTATATTAGGCCAATATGACTCTTGTTGCTAGGTGAGACCTTATGAATCAATAGATTTGCTAATCCAAGAGATCTCATTTACATTCAAAGTGCCATGATTGGGTTTTGGGTACCCACAGTTCTTGATACATTAGGTGTGGTTTATTGTTTGAAGTTATTTTAGAGGTACTGGAATCACCCCATACACAGGTTGTTTAGGTTAAGGAAAATGAGATTATTTAACAACGGATATTTATGTGTGATGTAATGCAAAATTTATCTTCATGTAGTGAATATGTTTTTACATTCATGTAGTTTAACATCATGCGGTAAAAAAAAATTCAATTTTCTCAAGTTTATATGGCATGGGTGTATTTCTTGTGTAGTTTTAATGTCCAAAAACTAAGAAGTAATCCTTTGAGTTTTTACACTATTAAATAATGATATTACCATGTTGGTTGACATAATGTGGTGAGGATATAGATGGATAGACGCGAAAGAATGAAAATGTTGCAGTTTGACCCAAGGGTGGAATTACGGAAAACATAAAATATCTTGTGATGACAAGAATCAAACAACATGTAGTTCTTGAAATAAGATTTAGCATAATTTTTTTTAGTGAGGACATTAAATATAAAATGGAAGAAAATGAATTATATTGTTAGGACCGAGGTTGGTTGTTTGGGTGCCACTATGTATCTCATGAAAAAGAGAACAAAACCACACATGATTATATAAGGTAATTCATTTTAACTTCATGTGGTGAGGATGTGGGTACCCAAATGTGAAATGTGATTATTGTGGTTGGGCGCATGAATGGGATTTTTTTGTCACTATGTATCCCATGGACGTGGTAATCAAGGCAGTTATTATTAGGAAGGGAGATCCCTATAGAGGTATGATCCATAAGTTTTTTGGGTGGTGGGTACCCTCATAATTTTATTTTGAGCCTCTTTTTTAATATATACATATATGAATCCATACTTATATTATGAGGAGAGGAATCAATTAACATGTAGTTCTTGAATGAAAACATATTTCTCCATATGTATCAACCATTTGAAGAGGCGTGAATTTCTTGTGTTGATTGTTATATCTAGACTAAGGATTAGAGATCCATGTTTCACTATTAATCGTGTGATTGTATGAATCAAAGGAAACATATTAATTGATGAAAAATATAGTTTAATTTCATGTGTTAATAACATTAACTGTAACATTTAATGCCATGTGGAAAGGTCTCAAGGTATACCTTTTATGGTCAATCATCTAGGACCGTGATAGACCTATCTTTTTCATTCATGCTTTGTTAATGTGGGGAATCCCATAAGGTAGTTCCTAATCTCATGTGATATGTGCTCAGTCTAAGAATCAAGGAATATAAATGGTTGATCTCACCTTGTTGAATAAATTGTGTTGTGATAGGGGAATTCTATTTCATTTGGTTGTTATACCTCGATATTGGATATATTAGTCCTTAAGTATCTCCATTAAAATTATAATTAATCTATATATATTTACATGTAAACACGTGAAGTTTAAATTCAAATTAAGAGGACATTAACATGTAGTTTAGCATCATGCGATAAGGACATGGATCACACATCATGAATAAAATTGTAGAAAATGAAAACTATATATAAACCCAAGACTGTAGTATAATGTGTCTCTATTCGTCCTGAAATGGATGGTATCATGATAGAAATCATTCAAAAAAACCCATGAAAATTAATGTCATTTGGAGAGGAAATTATCATTTTAGATTAAATGTTTTGTTGTATGATTTATTTATACATTTTAAAATCATGTGGTCCATATGGAATCCATAATGTTTAACATCATGTTTTTTAGAAAAAATATTTATAGATTAACATCATGTGGTTAGTAGTTAATATATATAGTTTAATGTCATTCTTTTAGAACATACTATGTACTGTTTAAAGTCATGTGAAAAATAATGTATCCATATAGTTTAAGTTCATGTGGTTACAATGAACTCCATACAGTTTAGGGTCATATGGATAAGAAACAATCCATATAGTTTAAACTAATGTGGTTATGACTTATTCCGTACAGTTTAACATCATATGGCTATGACATGATATGTATAATTTAACGTCATGTGGTTAGGACATCTCCAGAACTCCCCTTTTAAACCAATTTTGATCTCTAAATTTGATGATGAAATTGGTTTGGGCATGTTTTGGTGGTCGTTTTCAGATAACTCATTCCACAAAACAATGTCATCCACTACATCATCATATATTTATATCATTTCTAGGGTCATACCACAGAAGTTTCTTCTGAAGGATTCTTGTTTACTGTGGTGAATTACTACTGATGGATTATGGTGAGCCATATATGGTTAACATCAGTATTGTGATAATCCAACTATACGATGGTGAATTAAAAATTTGAGAAAAATTATATATAAGATTTTCTTGAAAAGGGGAATATTTCCTTGTATTTGGGAGATAACTCTGTGGGGAGGTTGACTGTAATAGATGTTATGAGTAGATTACAAGTGATCCATCTCTAAAGTACCATGAGGTTGATTATCAAAGTGATGAGAATCTTCAACTTCTGTAAAAGACACGCAAGACCCTTGGTTTTAATATAACGTGTCTTGACCAACCTCAAGGACACAAGGATTTGATCATGCCATGTGTATGATCCTCCCAATAAATCATATTCAAAATATGACATCCTACAATTTAAGGATGTTTAGGGGTATAATCTTTCTCTATGAAAACTTTCAAAATCAATTTTTAATCATATGGTTCTATGGGAAGTTGATCCCAATACTATTAAACTACTCGAGTATTCTAACAGGCTTCTATGATAGTGATATGTGCATTCCCTAAGGTTTATTATGCTCTCAAATGGTGGGCCATGGACACAATCGGTTTAGGAGCCCGATCATGGGCATCTAGATTATTACCCATGCCTTTTTCGATATAAGTTTGAATTATTCCAAAGGTGTGTGCCACTCTCACATGGTGAGACACAAACATAATGGTATTAAGATCATGATTTTGTTCCTTTGGAATGTACCTCAAGATAATTTGGCATCCATGTTCCCATATCCCTAGGCATGTGCCACTCTCACCTGGCGACCCCCATCCAGTATATGGATATGTACAAGATCAGGGGACATTGAAATTTTTAAGAGGATGTTTTTGAAAGTAATATGATCCCATCTCGACTCATGTTTCACTCTAATGTGTTGAGCTAAGGTTTTTATAAAAATATAATCTGGTTCCTATGCCTCATCTTATACTATGAAAAGCCAATAATTCTTCTCGATGGGGGCAATAATGTGTGTTTGAACCAATAGAAAAAATTAATCATTGTGATTCGACATCTTATATTTCTTTCCTATAGGGATTAGAATATTTTCTGGTAACTATATCATAATAAGAATATATTTTTAGATATCCTCTTTTGATATTACATCATTACTGTAATTACATAAATATAGGCTTTTATTCTCTCAACTACTAGGATATGTTGGTCGATGACTTAGATTGATGAGTGGATATATTCCCACTCCTGTCATCCTTGTACTATTGGAATATGATGATGGAATTAATTCACAGGGGTAGGGATATGTGCTTCCTATATGAATGCTGTAGGAATATGCCTATATATAAACTTTGAGTGACTAGGGATATGTGATTTATCTTTTTGTTATAGGGCATTCTGTATTTGTACAAGGTTTCCATAATACGTATATCTATTTTATTGGGGATGTGACCAATACAAGAACAATTTTAGTAAGCGGCTAAGGGGAATTGGTGATTTTATGATATATCTCAAATCGATATTGTACTATATCGGTGGTTCTTCTAGAAACTACAATTTTCCATATGATTCTGACATTGTCTCCCATATATTATGATTATGTACCTTTTATTGCCACGTGATGGGGTCCTGTTCAATGATGTTTATCTTCATGCAGTGTGGATGTGAATATAGGTGGTTATGCTGGGATAATGAATCATGGGATTACTATGTAACTCATTTGGTTGATAATTAAGATGTATATAGTTTTGAAAAAATCATGTCATTTAATATCATGTGAAGGTACATTAGTTTCTTTGTTTGACATCTTGTGGTGTGAAAATTATCCTTGAAGATTAACGTCATCCAATAAAGACTATGGATGCATAGTTTTAACATCTGACAAAAAGGATTCTAGCTATTCAGTTTAACATCTTACGATAAAGAAATTAGTTATTCTATTTAATTTCTTTTAGTAAGTACTTAATCCCTGCTGTTAAACATCATTAAATAAGCACAATGAAACTAAAATATTTGGAAGATATCTCTTTGGAGGAATTTGGAAAAATTTTATGAACATTGAATGCGTTTTTTGGATCCTACATTACTATCAAGGATTCACTTACCTATCCATATAACCAATCCTTGTACATAAATATTTTCTATATTATGTGTGTGAGACATCGATGGTATGCATCATGGTTGTCATTCCCAATCAACAATTCCGTTCACAGCATCCTTATGGTTGGAAGTTACATCAAACAAATTTCCATAATGTTGTCAAAATATATATAGACATGTTTTTTTAAATGATTGGTTTTTAATCATTAATCGTATGATTATTCTTTTCTCATAAGAAGTATGTGGCTCATGATCTGTTTCACAGATTCTATATCAAATGAAAAGGTATCGGATGACTGGAGTGGGGATCTCAGTGCTAGTAGTTCCAATATCCCCTTGTCCATCTATACCTGAAGACATTATTTAATGGGATATAAATCAAATATTTTGATCCTATGATATTTAGGGAAGGAAATATGATCATTATGGACTTACATCATTGCCTCACACAAATTTCTCAACACCAAAATCTATAACAAATCATTTTTCATTACATAGATGAAATACATTTGAAGATGTATTGGTGATAAGAAATATACTCTTCACTATTTGACATCAAAATATGGGAGGCCATGCTTTATCATACATGTGATATCTAAGCCAGCATTAGTGTTCGTTCATGTAAGAATCTGGATTCGAGGGTAAGAGTCATGGACATTATCTATATGGGCGAATGTTGGGAATTATTTGGCTTCATGGATGACAGAGAAGGTTCCCATTTATTAAAAAATCACAACTATTTTAGAGGTTTTGTGGAATCATCCGAGGCTAGATGGATTTCAAAATATTCTTGCTGAGGTGGGGGAAAATAGGGAAATTCTCCAAGCCTTATGGGGTGGGGTGAGGTTGAACAATTTCTGGATATCTCAAGATACGGGATGAGAAATATGAAAATACACAAGCCCTATAGACTGGACACTTCACTACATGGTGGGCTTCCATATGTATTCACTAGTATAACATCTAATTGTACACATATTATGAGTTTTCCCAAAATTATTTCTCTATAGTATCAATTGCCTTGTTGGAGTTTGGTGATGCAATATTATATGGAATTATCCTTTTTATCTTCAAGGTAAAAGATTGAGGAGCCAAAAAACACCATATCCCCTATTGGTGATAGGGTGAGTTGATGATGATGGGAGTTTCGATGTTGACCACAAAAACTGAATACAAAGCCTCAACTATCCATATGATACATTTTCAAAACCCTATGATGTACAGACATGGTCGAGGACACCTATAGATTCATAAAAGATACTGACAAGCCATTCATTTTTATTTTTAGTTAAAGAATGTATCCCAACATGTTATGACTCAAGTAAATTAATGAAGTGATGATTATATAGTTTATGAGTGTGGTTTTACAAATTTGATCATGATTACTTAGATATGATTAACATAATATTTAATGAATCAATGGTGGGATGGTACTTTTCCTCTACACAATATCCCATTTTGTTGTTTGGTTCCCGATATATTGTTCGGTGGGTCGGTACCCACTATACCAATTGAGGGATCCGTGTTTTTGATATTGTCTGAGGGTTCAGTGCCCATGGTACCATTTGAGGTTCCTCTGACCATACTGAGGATGGTACCATGGTTTTATTTGGTAGAAATGACCCCATCAATATTTTTTAGGGTTATCCCTAGGAATCCAAAATCAGTAAGTCTAGTTGCAATGAAGAAAGAGGCTCCTCGATACTGAGGATATCAGATTGATTCTGGGCCACTATTAGGATACACTAGCGTGGCATAGATAGATAGGCACAAGGAGAGATATAATCCTAATCCAATGTTTCTTTTTTTTAATATCCCTGAGAGGATATCCAACCAAGTTCCCTTACATAGATTGTTTTTAATGGAATATCATCCTATGAATCACCTTGGTGAATCATGATCATATATCAGTTGTAATGATCAGAACAGATGAGATTCATATTAGAAATATAATGAGTTATTGGGTTAACTTATTTGATTTCATCCTCCACATCACTGAGGTATAGAAGTCATACATTGTTGACCACAAGATAATTTCTAACAAAGAAGATCAATGTGGAATCCTAGGCAACATCCTATCCCGTGGACTATCATTTAAATGATGAATGTTGGAAAAAAGATTTGAAGGATTTAATTAATCAATTCCAGGAAAATGATGGAGTCATTTCCATTGTATTGAAAAACATATACATTCATCAATTGGTACCAGAAGTTTTTTGTAGGCGACAACATATATCAGCGCCTCTGGGCCAGTGGTGTTGGCCGATGAATCTCATAATCTATTTGCACATTAAATGATGTTAATTTTTATTTCATGGAATATTGATATGTAATTTTTTTTAGTAAACTAGTTTCATTATTATTATATAATCATATATAAGTGTACATTTTAGATCAACAACATTCAGATATAAATGGTAAAGTGGTAGTTCCATCTCTGTACAGTAGGTATAGTCATGTAAAAAGAAACATGTTGGGTTCACCATTTTTTTATTGAATGATCACAACAAAAACTAGTGTAATATGAACTGGAAAATATATCCTCTTTGACCAATGAATTTTATTTCATCATTAAAGGAATTCATTTTGTGTTATCCATTAGAACATCATATAATAAATACTGGAATATTTTGCTCAGAACATGATGAGGAATCCATCATATCCTGTATAAAGATGAATCAAATTAAATATAGTTCTTGTAACTGAGGTCAATATCATAAGGTAAATAATAATAGAGACCTTATATGGTACTTATTCATATGAGGCTTCCTTATATTTCTTATTTATGAATGTAGAATTTTGAGCGATAATTAGATGTAATAATACTTACATGCCAATGGTGAATATTCTATACTTGGGAAAATATGAACAATATTTTTATAAAATCATCATTGCTCTCTAAGATCTTGCGATCCTTTCATGGAGTTAGAAACAAGTGATGCTTTTTGATTTTACACATTTAGGTAAAAAATATCCATACGGGGATTACACATTGATGATTCCCTTCAAGGGGCATGATTAACCTTCTCATAAAGGATATGGTATGTAATATGGGACATCTTATTTTATCTAATTTGTACAATTTTATAACAAGAATCATATACATCGTAGTTCATTTCATCCAAAACACTATGATGTGTTTGAGGTAAAGAAGGTAATGGTTGAAAATGATACATGAAATGAGGCTCTTATATGTTTCATCTTTTTGGAGAATGGTTTAATATAAATGGTGATAAAACTACGGTATAATTTATTCCACTATGACATGAATACTTGGGACATGAAGGGACATATGCCGAAGAGGATTCTTATTGGATCTAAAACCTTTGCATGGAATCCTATGTTTATATGTTAGGTGAGAATCATAGTTCTCATAGTCAGTACATCCCATACCCACTAGTAGGATTTAGGTATTCAAGGTCATAGTTGTGACTAATACTTAAAATGATTCCCATATATGAAACATATTATTATTTCCTGATGGTTGAGGAAGAATTACTAGCCCATGGGATTGTTTAAAAGCCATAGACAAGGGGGGACTTCATGTGTAGTGGATAATGACTCATATTATCAATGTATTTTTTTGGATATTATATTTATTGATTTAAACACCGTGTATTGAGCCATCACGTGAATGTGAGGCCTCATGTTCCTAGAAACAATGATTGAAAAAATTTAAAATATTTAATAGTGAATGCATGTGGTTTCAAAAAAAAGAATATTTATTTAATTATTAACCAGATATAACATCTGAGGGTACCATTGAGATCACAATTGTTGCTTTACTATGGGCGTGAGGTAACTGTATTCTATTTGATTCATTTGTGGAAAAGATATTGATGAAATTAATGGAATAAAATAAATTATTGAATCTTGTTTTTCACACAGCGACGTTTCATTTAAATCTATCCTTTTGTTGGAAATACATTATTATCTACATAAACTTGGATATTTCCAAGGACCATTTGTGAAAATATATAGAATTCTCCCAGGATAACTTCTAATGGATATAGATTAGATCGAAGATAGTTCTTCCAACAGATTTTGTGGGACTTATCATCGATGAAAACCCGATTTTTCATCATAAATGATGGTTCCAACATGAGGTAGGGTGTATGATTCAATTGCTTCATCCTTTTTTCATTATTATAACAATCATTTTGAACTAATCCACAAAAAGATTAGCACGTAGATTGATAATATTTTCCTGATGGGATTTGTTTCGGGGATATTGAGATATATTTTATGTGGTTTTATATCCTACATACCCTGATCATGATCACTGGTGAATAGCACTTCTCCAGTGACGATAAACCTTAGTTTATTTTTATTTATACCTCCTTTCTTCAGGTTCTTCACCATTGGAACACCATTGTTCCAAGGTTTAGATTTTTGGGTGGTTCCGAACATTATTGGACCCCCATATTCGAGGTTAATGGACATCAGAGTCTAGTTCTAGGTAGATTGGGACGTAAAGACCATAGATATGTGACAGTTTGGGTTTTGAGGCATCAAGTTAATTGTTCTCATCAAAGGAATGGACCATCATCATTGAAGTGGTGACTGATGGTCAAAAGAAACCTATGTTGCAGGAGCACTTGCAGGCGAGGAAAAATGGTGGGGGGACAAAGTGAAGGTGGCGGGACACGGTTGCAGAACTAGAGGTGGTAGAGGAAGATACAGTGAAGAACGTGGAGTGGGCTAGTCCAGCATGCCATTTGGCCTAATAGATTGTGGGAAATGATATCCAGAGCTATTTTGGTTTTCCCAACTGTGTTGGTCAATAGTGGTAATTGATAATGGTGTTAAATAATGGTGATCCACCATGGGTGTAGTGATTGGGAAGATGGATCATGGGTTTTCAACCATAGAAGTATGCATTCCTACTATGGAGGCAGTTCTGCATCCCCCGACAGTCCTAAAGGGTGTTTCTATCAATCTATTTCATCTCTTAGATAGATCTTTCAATTGATGATTCATTAGTGGTGTTGAGATTCCAATGATGAAAAATCATTTTGGGAAAAGTGGTGAGATTCTAGTTTATATACATATAAGTTGAGAGTGTTCCATTGGAACATTCCATGAGGGTTCAATGTCAAATTTTAACCACATTACTAGATTTCAATCCCCTCTAGAGGTCGAGTGTCACATTGAGTATGGTATCCCTTCCTGAGAGTACAGTGAGATCCTATATCACCGCGAGTGGATTTTCTAGAAACATGTAACAACTGAGGGTATGGTGATGATCCTCCATCTAGCGGGCCATATCGGTCGGGTTTGTTGTATTCCTTAGAAGTTATGGGCACGACCCATTACGTATTGGGTTAATCCAGAATGGGAACATGGTATCACTCATTGAATGAATTGTGGTGTCCACTATTCAGTTCTATGAATTTCCACCTATTAGTGTTTCATATTCTACCTTGACCAATGCGTTCTATTTGGATATTGACCAAATTAGAATGACCTCTTTATTGAGTGTATTTGATGATATCATATCTCGAAGTGTGAGTTCTCATGGAACATGGTTTGATCGATAAGAATCTTGTGGAAGGAAATTGGATCCAATAGCATGATGGTATGGTGTCTCTCTTGAGTATATCTGAACAGTCTTGTTATATGGGTTGTATATGTATAACTATGTGAATCAAATTATACTTCAATTGATATATTTCTAAATAGGTTCATGGTGTCCTATAGAGTATTTTTATATTCACTCATTCACTGTTTTTCCCCAAACATGTGGTGTCTTGTTTTGATGATCACCTATTTTTACCGAATCCCTGCCAGACAAGGACCATATAGTTATTAGAGAGACCAGATATACATATGTGTGTTTCAATGGATTTTAGATGCCATTTCTAGTACCATTATATTCATGTTTTTCTTTTTCTACATACTCATTATTCCGGTCGTCTATTTATCCGGTTTACATTCTATTACATTTACTAACTCACTCTGTTTTGGGATATTAGTGGTATGCGTGCATATTTTAACATAGTTGTTATTACATTTCAGAATTTTGTGGTTTGTATATGAGTGCATGTGTAAAGGTAATTTAGGCTAACGACTCCCATTTATGGTATATTCTTACATAGTACTAATCCCTAACCCCTAGCCTAATGGTGGTGGGATTAGGTTTTTCCTGATATGGGCCCCACTATGATAGTGAAGTTATAGTGGATTAGAAAGGATCAGTTATACTGTAGGACTGAGAGTCTATGAGATTTGTATGTGGAAATAGTATTATGTGTTTCGAGTTCAACCTTTAGGCCAGGTACTCTAGTGATTGTATGATGGCTGATGTATACATAAAATATGATTTTGAATACCTTCTTTTCGACTCGGTATATCAAAACACTGGTTGTAGGGGGAAAAATGGTACATAAATCATAAATAAAATTTTTTCATGACCTTCATGAGTCAGATCTCGAGATGAAAAATATTGGCCTTGGTACATATTTTTTTATTTCACGATGCTTTAATGTAGATATCCCCCCAGGAATCCTCTATGTGATCCCGAGGATAATTAGCCTATAAATGAGACGTCAGTATAAGGTCTTGTATCGGAGACATCACACTCTACTGGTTTCCCAGCTATACTACCACTCCTAGAGTAGCTTCCAACACTAATAGATGAGGATAAATGTCTGATGATTCCATTACACAAGATTTAGAGGTAGAGACATCATAGGTTTCTCGGTGAGACATGGCTCTAGATGGATGAGGATTACCTAGAGGCAATCACCTTTATATTTCACCTTGTTAGGATTCCTTCCAACTATATATAAGTCTATGGTGCGAGTCTTATCAAGGGATACATGGGGAAATGGAGGAGGTTGGAGAATCAGTAAAATGAAGAAATATCTCTCTTCTGGATATACATTGATCATCTCTCTAGAGGGAAGTCTTATCCAGCCATGTTATGACCAGTACACATAATGAATCTTCTTTATCATCAACAAATATGTATGACCGTAGTTGATTATTTAGTGATGTTTACTAATATTTCATGTTACCCCATGAATATTGTATGAGGCCAATTTTTCATCGCTCAGAACATCATCCAGGGCTTCCATTGAGACAACATTCAATCTATGGTTTACCTTAGCGTTCCTACTTATACTATAGTACTTGAGTTGGCCCTTCTAGTTGACAGTTTTCCTATATATAACACACTAGTAGTGGGAGCATGTAGTAGTAACCAGGTATATGGGACCTCGATATCATGTTGAATACTTAATATGCAGGGATCCTAACATATCAGGTTCTTTAGTGGATGGTTCAATGACTTGGGGACAGTGGTACATGGCTCATAGTGTGGCTAATATCAGCCTACAAATAATCAGTGTTAATCATTAAGTAGTTGAGACATATGGGACAAGATATCATGACCCATCATATTGTTGATTGGGAGATATTAGAGGGAATGTTGAGGGAGAGGTAGGGATAGGATTAGGGTGGGATTTAGGATGGAAGACGTGGTAGAAGGATATGCAGGGCCACATGAGGTGGTCATAGGTTCAACATATTACCACCACCACCACCCCTAGGTGGTCCAAACCAGGGATATGAAGTTTGTGGGTAGGGAAAAGGCCGGTTCCAGGTAATAGAGGCTCATAAACCCAGGCCTCTATGGATGACATGAGGTATGATCTGTGTCTTTTCGACCTTATATATTGTTTTCATAGGCATATGTTCTAGTCATTATTTTCTTTTCACCATCCTTTTTCCGGATTTGAGATTCTGGTTGAGCAATTGAATATGCGCTTATGCATGGACACACTAATTGGAGGAGAATCATTGATCACACACTTTTGATGGCAGTGTAACTTTTCTCTTAGAGAAGATAATTTTTGTCAATATGTCTTGGAATCAGCATTGAGGACTTATAATTTCATTCTTGGTATGGAATGGATATACAGTGTTCATGTTTATATTGACAGTTTTAGGAGAAGTGTGTGGTGTGTCTACTGTTATGGACACAGGTTTTTCAATGTTATTGAAACAAAGACAATGGTAGTGAATGATGGCCTCACTAATAGGAGGGTGCATCCAATTTCTCATCAGCTGGCTAGCCCATCCCTCAATAAAGTGGATGATATGATTCATCAGTCTACTACAATGGTGGAAGTGTATACAGACATATTTATTGTAGATATTCCAGCATTACCTTCCCAGAGGTAGATTGAATTCTGCATTGATCTACACCTTGGGATGTCACTGATATCTACAAAGGCATATCAGATGGATTCCATAGAGTTTTGTGAGATAAGGGTAGAGTTCAATGACATTTAGAGTAAGGTATTCATGAGACAAAAATCTTCATCCTTGGTAGCCCCAGTTTTTGTTTTCAAAAATGAAGATGGGAGACTGAGGTTATGTGTGGATTACTTGTGATTAAAATAGGTGAGTTCAATTAAAAAGTATCAATTACCATGGATTTATGAACACACTGATAACATGGATGGGTAATATTACTTCTTGATGATTTACCTCAGATCAGGCTTTCACCTACTATGATTATGGGATGGGTACATAGCAAATGTGAACATCAGATGACTTTATAGTCATTATGAGTACATTTTGATGACGTTCAGTGTGATTAATTGTCCATATATGTCCATGGGACTCAGGAAGCTAATTATTCAGCCTTACATAGTCAAGATCATGGCGGTCTTCATCAATGAAATCTGCGAGATTTCAATGTCCATGGTGGAGTATGAGAAACACATGGGGATGGTCCTTGAAACACTCCGAGAGAACCATATTAACATGAAGCTCTCAAATTTCAATTAATGGATAAAGATGTCCATTTTCTGAGACATGTCTACTCACAGGATAGTGTTGTAGTGTATCCAACAAAGGTCAAGGTAGTGTTTGGTTGTGTTCTACCAATGAGTGTTACAGAGGTGTGGTGATTCCTTGGAATGGAAGGGTACAATAAAAGGTTTTTACCAAACATATAGATAGTGGAATAACCCTTGAAAGCATTTACATTGAAGGGGAGGCTATACATGTGGACATAAATGTTCTACTAGTGCTTTAAATAGCTGAGGTAAAGGTTGAGGAGCACCCCCATACAGATTATAGTAGAGAAAGGCATCAAGTAAATAGTGTTCTCTAATACATTTGAGACTAGGATTTGTTGTTCCCTAATGTAGAGGAATGTGGGGATCCCCTATGGTTCATTCTAGATAATACTACACGAGATGGTCTACATGACCCATGATGTTGAGATTCAAGTGATAGTAATCAAATTGAATATGTGTCGATATTACTAATGGGTGACCAATTTATTGACCATTCTAGTCGAAATATTATCAATTATATATTCTATCAAATGGATCTGAACATGAGATATTTTCATCATCTAGAGTTCATCCGTGGATATGACTTTTAAATTTCCTATACTCATTGGAATGTGTATTTTTTGGTATATTATCTCTGCATGAGACAATGGTTGGAATTGTTGAATGAGGTATCAATGCAGTCTACCTTGTTGTAGTTATCCATTGTAGATGGAGATATAGAATCATACATATAGTCCATTTTTTTTCACCAATGCACTTTTACAGTGATTTATGGAGACACAAAATGGGGATACCTATAGTGAGACCATGAAATATTAGATTTACACAAGGAATACTCATGATGGGTATTCAAAAGTTAGAGAGAACATCATTCTTTTTATAGGACACATAGTCATATTAGTGGATCTATGAGAGTTCCATATATAACCTTTTCCAGAACATCCTTGTGTGTAAAAGATGTATTAGGACTTCTGTCACCAGTTTTAATTTCAATTATTCTTGAAAATATTTGTAGACTTTGTTTTGGAATTCATTACTTTCTAGAAAGTGACAGCTGAGAACCAGACTATAGATTGTTTGGAAAAACTCCTTGAGGTTCGAAAATATGATTGGTATGAGATATATATGGACATAATGATGGGGTTACCATGTTCATGTAGGGGACACAATTACATAAGGTTGATCATTTCCGACTTACCTAGTCTACCGACTTTCTTGATATCCAATAGTAGAATTCAGAATAGAGATTGGGATGGCTTGACATGCGGGTGATAGTTCGGCTCCGACGTGTTTCGTAAAACATTTATTTATAATCATGATTATCACTTTACATCCCAGTTTTGGAAAGGATTGTAAGAGGAATTTGGAACCAAACTACAGTTGTGAACAATGTTTTTCCCACAAATAGATGACCACTATATGAAGACCATTCATGTTCAGGAGGAAATGTTGGGGCATGCATGCTAGATAGTGGTCATTGATGGGAGAATAACATACCACTATTTAATTGATCATAAAAAAACCATCATTATACCTTTAGTATCACACTATTGGATGCCTTATATGGGTAACCATGTTTCACACTACGTTTTCTAAACTTACCCAGTAAATTCACCACTCATGTGTATGATGTTAGTTTAAACTACAATAGTGAAGGCACAAATAATCTATAGGTGGATAAGGATTGAAAAATTATAATATAAGTCTTATGAAGACATGCGACAGATGCCTTTAGAGTTTGATAAATTGGACAATGTGCTCCATTAGTTTTTTCCTCCCTGGGGATTATAGATATTTTTGTGGGGTGGAAAGCTATCTCTGAGGTTCATCGACCCTTTCCCGAGCACATGACTTCTTCCACTTGTCGTACCTGAGGAGATAAATGTGTGACCTATCGCACATCATCAACTGGGATGAGATTGATATTAAAGATGGTGTTACTTTTTCTGAGTACCAGGAGGATATTGATGATCAAAATGATAGGATTACTCATGGGATATTGATTCATTTGGTCCATGTATAGTGAAAAAATGGGAATCTACATGACATCACTTGAGAAGGAGAGGCTTAGATTCGAGATCAGTTAGAAAATATATTGATGTACGCTTTTTTGTCTTTTCATTAATGTAGAACCCTAATGCGAGGATATTGTAACATCTCAGTTTTTTGTGTATTAATTTTCCATATTATATGAATTGTTTTCAAGACAATGAGATAAGACGAAATTTGATTTAGAGTCATGTCATTCTAGGATGGAATGTTTGAAAAATTTTAAAATATTTAATAACACGTTCACGTTGATTTCGTGAAAAAATAAGATAACTCTTAAACAATTCCCCAAATAAAATATCAGTGGGAACTATTGAGTTTCGAAAAAAAATATTTACCCTATGAATGACCTCACATTAACTAGATCAGGTCATCAATGGAATCCAGTTTTGGGGACCTAAGACTAATAAAATTATTTGATAAAAATTATTTTCCACACAAAAAATATTCCTTTAAAGTTTTTATTATGATAGAAATACAGTGTTAGATGCATAACCCTTGAGATTCCATAGGACCGTTAGATAGAACATTGGAGAATTATCATAGGAGAATGAAAATGGATGATTAACGGATTGCAGATCAAAGCACCTACAGAATCTGTGGAACTCTTAAATGATAGAAACACAATAATTCTTCATAGACTATTATTCCAACTTGAGGTTGAGTGTATGATTTATTGGTTTATTTTTTTATTATTCATTCCTATGATAAATGTGAACTAAACCATGAAAATATTTCCCCATGGATTGATTGTATATACAGGATGGGATTTGTTTACGGATTATTAGGATTTATTTGATGTGGTTTTATACCCTAAATCACTGGATGGTTATTATTGTCCATGAATACATGGAAAGCAATGTAAACCCATTTTACATATTCAATTATCCCTCCTTTCATCGTGTTCATCGCTATTAAAATCCCATGGTTCCATGATCGACATAACTGGGTAGTTCCAAACAAAATCAGACCCATGAATATTGTTTTTAATCAATAGTCGAAATTTTATTTATGTATATTCGGACCTAATGACGTTATATTTATGACTGAATTGTTTTTTGATCATCAAAAAAATCTTGGTGGGCCATATAAGGGACAATTGGATTGGCAGCGGTGACAGGCATTTGATGGCATAGCGTAGGTGGGAGGCGTCAGGACGTTACAATGTCGATGATGGACACATCTGTGGTGGAGAAGGTCATAATGGTTGATGTGGAGTGGTGTTAGATATAGATATTGATGGGTAAGTTGTATATGCTGGGTTAGGTTATTCTTATGGGACAAGTCGTATTTGATTTTGATACTCAGTCATTAGAGTAGAGCCTAGTAGTAGTCATCCACAAGGTCTTGGCATAACGAGTAGTCAAGAGTGTTGCGACCTCGACGGTAAACAACAATGGTCGACCACATGGGCAACAACCCTCTGGAAAGATGATGATCGGTCAAACCTAGTGGTATATATATCTACTATAGTGGTTGGTATACCTATCACAAAATCATGTGTGTAGGCCCCCTGTAGGCCTACAGGTGGATTCACTCAATCAAGGATATCACGAAAATGGAGCATCCAATTAATGAGTGCTCTAGGGTTGTGAGACCATAATGGTATGGATGTAAATTTATACAAATGGTCACATTTATGTTTGGACCATTATAGGTTGATAGTGTTGCATGTTTCCTTTCCCCTAGGGATTTTTAACACAGTACACATACATTATTGTATTTTAATACCCTATAGTGGTATATTATCTTATAGATTATGGTATCCTTCTATCTTATTGGAGAGTTTTCCTTTATCACCCCTAGTAGAGTTTTTGGAATATTGTTTCCTCCTTGAGAATGGTTCTCATCATCCATCAATCAAGAAAAATCGGTAGGGATCATGGCATCCCCAAGTGGTTCTAGGGGTGACCCATTATGTAGTGTCGAGATCCAGATTGTGTATGTCATATCCCTCGAGAGGTTCTAGGAATGTTATGTGGTGTCCCCGAGAAAGTTCTAGTTATTACCCCCTCTATATGTATCATATTCTACTTTTACCAATGTATTCTCTCTGGGCGGGAGCCAAATGATCTATACATCTCAGTTGAGTGTCCTTATTGATATCATGATTCAAGGAGTGTTTTCTCTCAGAAGGAGCATGCTTCGAGAAGTATCATGTTGATGATAGTTTGTTATGACCACCTAGTGGAGTGGTTTCTCCCTTAAATATATCCATATATTCATGTTATATGTTCTATAGATATATTTCTGTGTAGATATGATATTAATTGTTTTGTTTTATTTCATTGTGGTTTTGACATGTCCTACATAGTATTATTATACTCACCCTTGTATGGTCTTTTTCGGAACATGGAATTTCTTCTGTTGACAATTAATCATTTTAAGGATTCCAAGGTGGACCTATGGATCATGTGTCAGATAGAAGTCTGAGTACCTATACATTTAGGTTGTACTTGTGCTACATTCTCTTTATGGTGGGATTTTATTTTTCCTGGTTTACTTTCTAGTACATTTACTATCTCATTCTATTGTGGGATACTATTTGTATGCAGGAATTATTTACATAGAATTTTATCAATTTCAGCATATTGTTTCATGGGGAAGTCTGTGTGGGTGGGTGGGTGTGTGTAGGTACATTAGGTGAATGCATCCCATTTGTGGGATTTCATACATGGTTCTAGGAAATATCCCCTAAACTATTGGAGGTGGGTTTGGGGTAGTCATGAAACAGGCCCCTATGATTTGATTCATTATAGGTGCTCGGGCCATAAGAACGCATCAGACATTTCTCGGATGTGGGGTGAATTAGAGTTATCATAGTTCGTTCATCGATTAGCCATCTGATGGTATATGGTTGGTGATCAATCACAGAGACATAATGGTTATCCCTACAATTCTATGAATGTTTACAGATTATACTGGAATGGTTGTCTATTTGATCAGGGAATACACACTGAGGATTCTCATTGACTGATGATTACACACATTGGTTTCCTTAATGACCAGGTCTTACAAACTATGATTTCCCTATGACACACTCATTAAATATCTCTTATCATATAAATGAATGGTTACAACCTTAAAAGGAACATACAAGAGCATGAAATTGGCAGGGTCACATGAGTGTGTAACCCTAACACATCAAGTAATATTCTATTATAAAATAAAAGGAAATGTATTTGAATGTTCCTTACTGGGGTCGACACTGTGTAAGTCCAAGTATGCCTTCTTGATGAGTTTGACATATCATATGAAATTTTTCTACCATATATCTACTATCTTAGGGACATGTATTGATTGTCTTCATGATGAATTTGTGTTGTTGAACAATTATGATTGAAATGTCTAAATGTTTCCACCTGAAATTTTTGTTATGCCTCATATTTCCTATGATGACATGCCGATGATCTTATACATTCGCCAAGTGGAGTTGATCAATGAATTTAGCAATGATCAACAAACTTTTCTCAGATGTTATCACATGAGTGATTCAAGAATTTCCAATATGACTCACATAATAATATTGGACATGTTTGGGGAAATGCATTTGATCAAAGGTGACATGACCATACTTTCTTTCATGATCATTCAATCTTTCCTTATGGCTTCTATATGTTAATACCAAAATTACTCTGGTAAATCACATGATCATGCTGAAATTTCAATAACTACTTTTCATGATCAACATTTTATTTTCTCAATATATTCTCATAGTAAAAAGCCACATTCCATGATTATTTTTAGGATATGCAGGACTACTCTTACTCATGTTGTATGACAATGTAGACATGAAAAGGGGAATGTCACCAAATTAATTATATTTCCTTCAATATACCATATGACTATACAAAAACTTCAACATGAAATAGTAAGATAAACCTGAGTTTTATGAGGCTATTATTTTGATCAACATTATATGTCCATGTACCCATAAGGTCATTACGATACCATTTATGTGTCAAAAATTATATGTCCTTAAACTATTCATTTGGTGAGGTCTCACAGATTTTTTTAGGATCTTTCATTTGTTTATGTGCCACAACAATACATCCATATGGTTTGTGGAATAATTATATATGAATGATCATTGTTTATGAGAAGGAATGTGTGGATATGGTAGGGTCTACCTACAGATTAACATGTAGGATAAATCCATATATATGCAAGATATTTTCCTCATGAGGGAGCTATATGAAGCTCTGTCATTCATGAGATTTGAATGAAACTAATGGGGTTTGGTGATGGATAATGATAAATCATGAATGTCTATTTGTTATGGTATAATATATGTGCATGGGAACCCTCCACATGAAGAGATTGAATAAAATATGGATCACACATCCCCATTAATTGTCTTTGATTAATAAGGTGTCAGTGATGGTGATGCATGTCATGGTCTCCACCACCATGGATACATGTAGAGAGAACAAGGAAAAATGGATTCTTACACCGCAAGACTAAATACTAGAATTGGGAGATATATTTCTTAGTTTTCATAAATATGGGTGGCATCCCACATGATCAGGGGTCTGAAAAAATTTCCCACACATCATAAGGTCCAAATGGAGATCCTTAAATAATGATATTTGAATGCCTCCAAATGGGATTTTACGATGGTATCCAGTACCATGTAAAGGATGGATTCATGTTATTAGGGGTTGATACCTTAAATGGTTTACTATTTTTGAGACTATAGTGAATAGGAGGGGAGAAATTCAACATTTATGTAATATGTGGCCAAGAAAATGAAGAACTCGAGACATAGGGTTCATGAAACTTTGAGGAGCATGTTCACTGGTTGTTATGCACATAAAAGTTACATTCATATTAGGGAGGTTTAAATCATGGATATTATTCTTTAGGACCTGATCACAAGTGAATATCATTTAATGTGGTCATGTGATATTCTGAAGATGACATGATGAGCTCTAGTGATGACTTTCCATAATTGGTTCTCGCGGGAGGGTTCATGTTGATTACTGAGAGATGATCTCAGAAGGAAGTGGTCGATGCTCCTTCATTTCTGCTTCTATTATATGAATCTCCCTATCAGATGTGCCTATTTATTATCATTTTCTTAATTGAAGAATTAAATTTTAGGTGAGGGTGGATCCCAATTACACGAGGAGGCTTCCACATTAATTATATGAGGATTCACACTCTCTATAGAGACAACCAACATGTGGTTGTGATATGGAACGTTCTTTACCTCATGATCATTTCATCGGATCATAATATGCCTCTATTTTCTTTTGTGAATACACTTGGTTTTAAAAATATAAATTAATTCAAATGAATTACAAACTGATGGTTGGAGGGTTTTAAGTCATATGATTATCATTTTTCCCTTTACTGATTTTTAACATTGATCAAATGATCAATGTATGATCATGTGACATCATTGAGTTATAAATGGAGATCTTGAGGCATGTTAATTGTGTCATTGATTAGAAATAATGGAGGCTCATGTTGGTTGTCTCCGAGTCACTCGACTATCGGAAAATGACAAGAGGTGGATTTGATAGAGATCACATAGTGATCATGTGACTGACTATGAATTTCTATGAAAAAATTGTGGTGTATTAAGGTGAAATCAAGATGGAGGTCGAATATACCGGTCTCAGGTCGAAAAGGGTTGGTTGAGTATGAATATGGGTAGTGTAGGATGATTTATTTTGAGGATGTGATGTGTTGAACTGATGCTGATGGTTTGGATCAGTAGAGGGCGGGATCAGAAGGTCTGAATATGATTATTATGAATAGAATTCATGAAAATTGGATCACACATCGAAACATTTGTTCTGCCTCTCTCTAATATAAAATATTTTTAGTGGATGTTACTTTATCAATCCAAAAATAGAATTATACACCCATACAAACTATAATACCTCCACCCATGATTCGTTCCTGTAGGATCTGCACCCACACTATGCTCAACTTTAGCCTCACCCACTACATGCCTTATACTTTATCCTGTTCAAATCCTGCTTGTACTATTTCTATTCTATCGGTCTGTTGGACAACCCATGTTGGATTCCATTAGATTTTGATATCCTTGGCCCCACATGTTCTTATGGTTCATCCTTGGCTTTACTGGATAGTGGATGGAAATTTGTTTTGATAAGGAAACATTCCCATAAATAAATAAGGGCCAATAGTCTTTATATTCATGTCCACACACCTTCATCAATAATTCTATATACGATACATCTATATTTCCACACAGTCTTAAAATATCATAAATCATCAACTACTATGTGTGAAACATACAATTTTGGGTTCCCACAATTTTTTATTAGTTATTTATTTATAGAATCATATTTAATAAATATCATTTTATTGAAAAATATTTCCATAATTTTATCATATATTTACAATACCATTAATCATCATTACCATTTCTAATATATTTATTGTATAGTGACCATTAACATTTGTACACATATTTTTTTTACTGCAAATATAATTGACAGAGATGAATCATGAAATTGACTCAAGAATTAGTACCTCAACTTATGTATCTATTTTATATGACCTTTCGAGGGAAATGCAATCACTAGGATTTTTCCACATCATAGTCGAAGCCATGATTGAAAAACTGAAACACGAGTAAAAACATTTACAGAATACATTCAACTGCATAGAAATGAGCACCTAAAATATATTCATCAAACAACCAAATATCCATACTACCAGAAAAACCATACCTTTATGGAATAAAATGTTGTAATAATGGGTTTTATATCTTGTTATTAGTAGTATGAATTTTTAATTTTTATTTATAATATTGTTTTGTGTATATATATATATATATCCCTTTCCATTATTATATTATATATATATATATATTCATAATTATATAATGTATTTTGTAAAATTTGGTTTTGATATGAAGAACCAAAATTTTATATTTAGTAAATATATATAGTTTTAATGAAAACACACTATTTAAAAAATTCATCAATTTTGAAAAAATAATATTTTCATCATCTATTTTAATTAAATAATATTTATATATAAATACACAGTACAATATAATAAAATTAAATTCAATTTAATTTTTAAATTTTTTAAAATGTTGTTTGTGTCATAAAAACCTGTATTTTGTAGAACCTAATGATTTTTAATTCAATAAATAAATTTTCATATTTATAAAATTGACTCTATAAAATAAATATTATTTTTGAACACGATAGGTCAAAACTATCCCACACTGTATTTTTCTTAATTTTTCGAGATAGTGGAATTTTATGGTAAAACATCAATATGGTGTAAACAAAAAATATTTATTATGACATCATAATAGATGAAAATAGAGGTAATAAATCATATATAAGGAATTAACAGCCAACAATATATTCCACCTACAAAAAAGGTCCATTAAATATTATTTGATAATATCTTCAAACCATTAATCAATCCTCCAAAACCATTATTACATTTCTATGTTTTAAAATCATTTATTTATGAACATGACACACATAAACATTATAAATGTAATTTGTTTTAGTATTTAGTTTTGTATCGTAATAACATATTTAAAAACAATATTTTTTAGATAAAATGGGATAGTTTTTAGTTTTTATTATTTTATCACAATGATCCCAAAAGGTATGTTTCGAAATTATTTTATAAACCCATAATTTTGCTTTAAATATCAAACCAACATCCCTATTCTACATCACTAATAACCCATTGACGCGAATTTAGCCTCTTTGCATACCTATATAGATCAATCATAATGTGTTTGTATTCTCTTAATATACTTCTCCTAATCATCTAGACGTGCCATCTCGAGGTATGTGATTCTCTTAATAACCCTCTTTATTCATGTAATATATTTATAGGATTCTTTTTATTTTAAATTTATCATGTTGAAATCTGTTTTTACATATACGTATACTATCGTAATGATTCGTAATAAATGATATATCACATTTCACTCTCCTTAAACTCTTCCATGAAAATGTACGTACACCCCTTATACTTCCAATATTATCCCATGATTTTCCATGATTTTTTTAATTATGATAACCCATCCCCAATTCCAGTATTTTTTATTCACCATGGTTTATATATCGTTAATTTAATTATAAAATCAATGTTTGTATGAAAACATTAATTTTTGGATTCCCTATGATGAAAATTTACTATTACGTTTAATAATCTATGTGGCACAAAAATACTTCTACCTAATAAGGTTGTGATGTGTTCGATAAAAATTTTATAGGAATAAAATAATTTTATTGATGGTCTTATCTCATGAGATACCATTTATTTTTTATGGGATGTGTTCTTTAGAGCACAATTTTTTTATTTCTGAGTAGTTATCATTGAATTAGATTATGATGATATATTTTATGTTCATTCCACATTCCTTTGATGCCAAGATGTTATTATATTATGTCTTGATTTTATGGTATTGATTATTATTCTAACCTTTTCATGTTACCTTGAAATTCCAATTTACTCACATAAACTGCTTTACATCATGCTATAATTTCACTATTCTGTTGCTGGGTTTTATTGATATCCCCATTGAAATGTACTCCCAACATGTTATCCCTACATTAGTTGAATATCAATGGAATATAAAGGCATGTTATTGAGTTTTAAAATAATAATTTTATATCAATAGTTTTAATTAATTATGAAATGCATCTAATTTCCCATTAACAGTAGTCCTCTATAACTTTTAGGTTTGTTTCCAAATCTATCTTAATGTATTTGTTTATGAATTAATGTCTATTAAAATATATATTTCCATTAAATATATCAGTCTAGGGTGGAGTCATTTTTAGGTATCGGAATTATAATCCTTATTTAATTGCACATGGATACGAGTAAACATGGAAATCATCCTTAAATATTTGTAATTTATAGAGTGATTGATTTCGATGAAACAAAATACCTATCTAGATATTACTAGTGGATTTTGATCTGGAATAGTTCTTCTAAAGAGTAATAACCCCAAAATTTTGATATGGTTATAAAATCAAACATCACCAATTTCACTATAATGTGGGCTAATTTAACACATCTTATTACATTCCCATGGGATATGATTTATAATTTTAAAAAACTCTTTATAAAACACTATAAAGTACAAAAAAGGCTTTGAATATAAATGTAAGGAAATAGACCCCTAATTGTTAGATTAAATGATTTATATTTATAGGTAAATGAATATATTATATTTTTGAGTCATACCATTATTGATAATAGTATCCCATATTTGTGTTTAATAGTTTTAAAATTTTAATATTTATTTTTCCAATTATTATTGTCAATGGATTGAAATAGGATCATCTATGTAAATAACCAATGTGATGACTACCCAGATGAGATGAATAACTTAATTGGAGAAGGATTCAAGAACATTACGATAGTACTTACTAAATTAATTTTTTTAATAGAAACACGATTCATTAGGAACTCCCACACCACCAAATAAATTTCATGTTGCAATTGGACCATTTATGTGATAATGTCCTCCAACATTAATTGACTATTTTTGTCATTTAATCTTAGAATACTAGATCCAATCCACTGAATAAAATAATGTATGTAATTTAATGATATGATTATGATATGGTCATTCTGTATGTTTATCACATGGAAGGATAAGTTTAACGTTGGTGTAAATTGATAATGAATATTAATCATAATGTTGAATTTAATGAAATTATGTGGAAAGAATTCAGAAACATCATCTCCAATAAATATTTTCCTTTCACTATATAATATAATATGGAGGGGGATTTCCCTAAGCTCATGTGAAATGAGTATTAATCAATATAGGTGTATAAAGAAAACATTAAAATTAATACATGATAAGACTAAAGGTTTTTCATTAACCCTAAATGTTATGTTAAACACTTAATTAATAAAACGAATCTATTTATGTGAAAATATTATATGATTAGATAATTTTATATCTACGAATAAATTTTTTGATGTGCCCTAAAATGGAAGTGGATATCAATTAATATTAGGGGCCTCATGGGTCAAGATAATGGAAAGTGACGTTACAGTAAATAATATATGAGATATGGATAAATCTCACAATGTTTTAAAAGTAAAATATCTCATATGTCAAAATTATAGGATGATTCATCTTGTAAATTTCCTAATGGGTTACATAAATAGTTTATGTGTGGAATGGAGGCGAAAAAATCTAGATGATGATGATAGGATAACCCCACTACCGTGAAAAAGAAATAAATTCTCAAGTAATCTATGTTACTATTGTTCAATGTTTCAACTCTAATGAACATTGTTATTATGAAAAAAATTTCACTAAGGCATAGTTTTTTGTAGATAAATGACAAAGAGAATAACCATTTAATATAGTGAAAGGGTTAACATGTGAAATCAAAACTACTCAGGTTGATCCCAGTAATGATGTGGTGATTAGTACACTAGTTTTTCATTAAAAAATGGAGAATGTGCTATTTTATTATAGTTCAATGTATTGTTTCACATCATGAAATTTTATTTGAACAATTCAAACACTAACTCAAATCTTGGAATATGGGTTATTAATAAAAATGAAACAAGTTCCAAATATTAAATATGAGGAATATAAATTATTCAATAGTAATATTTATGGGAATAATTTACCAACTAACCATATAATACCATATTTACTGTAATTCGATTTTATTCTAGGTTTGAATCCTCTTTCCTCATTTTAAGCCACCATAAATTTACACTATAAGTAAATCACCCTCAATATAACAAATTACCCAATAATTCTATACAATTATAAGGAAGATAATAGATCTGTTTTTTAATCATCATCTTAATGATGGATATTTTTT
This sequence comes from Viscum album, assembly GCA_963277665.1. Lineage (NCBI taxonomy): Eukaryota > Viridiplantae > Streptophyta > Magnoliopsida > Santalales > Viscaceae > Viscum > Viscum album. Next base: position 519,091,477 of record OY728139.1, read on the forward strand.
AATTATGAGACACATTATCTAACACAAATGATTAACAGTATGGTAATGAGAATCATTGAGAACATGGTCATTTAAGTGAATATGTTGATGTGTAATATTATAAAATTAGTATTCATCCTCCAAACTGAAATGTTTAATTCTCAATCAAACCTACGCCCTATGGTTTTTCTGTACCCTGAATCTATATTCAATGAACATTGTTGAACATAATGATATGAATAATAAAGTATAAGAGAATTTGATAAAGTGTTGATATGGTTCGGTGCATCAACATGGGGAAATATTATCCATTTATTTAATATGATGGATGAGTAAACACACCTCCACATTGATTATAATGATCATATTAAAAACAAAATAATGAAAATGTATTCCATCCTATATATTAATGAATTTTTCAATCATCTAGGGGATGACATGTTCTTCTATAAAGTGGATCATTAGTGAAGATATTATCACATAAGGTGAAGAAGGAGTATATATCCAATACACTATTTCATAAAAGCTACAATAACTACATTTACATAGTGATATCATTTGGACTCACTAAATATCATTCTATATTCATAGAAATAATAAATATAGTCCTTTGGTATTAACTAGACAAATTTCTGATAGTCTTTATGGATTATAATCTTATAACTCTACAAGGAGGAGGAACATGGGGATACTTTTAATTTTATAATAATGTCTTTTGAATGGAAAATTTATATTCACTGTATTGTAAATACAACTTTTTTATTTAGTTTGGAACATTCCATGTGAATTTTATCACCAGTTTAGGGATATTTTTTGATCCATCAAAGATAGAGTAAATTAATGGATGGAACATAGAATCATATGTGATGTAGATATATAGTTTCCTTTTATTATAATGATACTCTAGTCGATTTATGATAATCATATAATAATCTTACAGACTTTTAACAATGATAACCCTATTGAGAGTGATGTATTTCAAGATCAATGAGTTCAAGGAGATCTTTAAGGTGTCAAATCATTGTTCAATCATTTTACATGGGTTCTCATTACCCACCAGTGGGGAAGGTAATTTAATCAATCATTAGGCCTCCAAAAATTCCTTGGGATTATTAGTCATTTAAAATTATAAATTGATAATCTATTACTCCCTATAATGTATGATTTATAAGTAGAACAACCCAACACATGATCAAGAATTGGCTAATGTGATCACCACATTAAATATTGGAAAACATTATATCTATAGAGATAATTTTTATTTTGAAATATATACATATCATAAATCATCATGTAAATATTCACAGAAACATTTATCAATATAAATGGATGAAGGTTGTTCTGTATAATCAAGGATTAATATTTTTTAGTCCATTATCATCCTGGGATTGACAATAATGTGGTAGATTTTATTAATTGTAAAGATCGAATAACATTATCCATTATGAATTCTGAAGGGGATTTAATTATATTGGACCTAAAAAGGATGGACATGGGAATACTAAAAACAACATTATGATACCATTATCAAAAAACTATTCAACCATCCATTCATGGGATGACAAAGGATTACCAACATGATGATAAGGAGATACATAAAAAGGTACAAAATACTTTAGTGTTTAACATTTCTATAAATTTTTTCAAATTTTATTGACACTGGATATGTTTCACATCAAAACCAAAATTAAGGATGGACCTTTTTAATGATATGTATAGCTCATCCTTCAATATAAATCCAAATAGAAATAAGATGTATATAGACCTAAAGAAGAACATATCATTAGATAATATGAATAAAAGGATTTTTGATATTTTGTCTCATTCATTGTTATTACAAGAATTCAATGTTGAGATATAGATGTATAATGATAAAATCAATCCCCTTCCCATACCATCATCGAAATAGGAAATAATAACCACATAATTAATCATATAAATTCCTAGAACATCTATTAAAAATTACCTCATTATTGTTGTACCTAATCACATGAAAAATTTATTTCATTTCATTCTATTAAAGAAGATTTATACCATGATAAACTCACAATTATATACATAATAGAATTTTTAATATGACATAGGGTATTAATATCCATTTTATCTAATAGAGATCCCTGCTTTAATTCAATTTTTTGGAGAATTATTTAGAAAATATTGGATATAGAGTTGAGCATCAGTACTCTCTTTCACCTACTAAATGATGGTCAATCATACAAAAAATTGAAATAGTATACGATATACAGAGATATTGTTTACTAAATTTACAAGGATATAGGAAAAATAACCTTCCCACATGGAGGTCTTATATAGAAACTATTTCTTTCTAGTTTTCAAATTGTTCCTTTTGTGGATCTATATTTGAAGAGGATTCATACTCCGAAAGGATGTGATATTGTTGGATAGTGGAAGTTGATGGGTCCTAATAATAACCAAAATATATAATAGATTGTTCAAGCCTTGTAATGAAATATGATTTCCACTAAATGTCAAGAAATATTTTTAGACATTCGTCAATGAGACCTAGAGTTTGAGTTCATAGATAAGGTGTTCGTCGAAATATCACCATGGAAATAATTCATGACATTTTTTAAGAAGGGAATGATTTTTCATGATACATATAACCCATTAAGAACCTTAATCTCAATTTTTTATTGGTTTATCAACCAGAAATACTACCTAACGTATCTAAGGTGCATAATGCAGTGAATCAGGGTTTTTCAAGTAAGAATTTAGACATTTCCTAAGAATATTTCTAAAGCCATGTGCTAGAAAGTTTGGGGATTATTGGGCACATAGATCTCCGATGAATTGATATTAAAAAATATTAAATATATTTTTTCAAACACATTATGTTTCATTGTAATCATGGTAAATCATCCAAGCAATATCACTGATTAGAAATATTATTCTGTAGTAGTGTTTATAAAATAGATTTTACAATAGGTGTGACATATAATGCTTCAGTGTTGAGTGATGGGATAGAGGTGAGTTGGTGGGGTGTTAAATGGGGAATATTTTTTTTATTAAAAAAATTAAATCAATACACTTCATCTCACACATTGGTAATCACATAGTATAAGAGAGGTAAAACCACCTTCCACATAGGAGAAATAGATTCACTGAGGAATATTTAAGGGGAACAAGAACCACCAATATATTATCATTACATAGATTACTCCTAGGTTATGGTGTAGTGTATTCATAACATGTATCTAAAACAGAATATTAGGTGTTTATCCACATGTTTAGTTTATTTGAGATTTAAGTACCAATCACATTTTTATGCATTGTGTAATGTTTTTTAGATCCCAATTTTGACTACTAGAGATCCCTTTTAGGTTGATCTGACACTTTTGGGGGAAACTGGGGAGATTAAAGTGACTCGAAAGGAATTCTCATTCTGAATTCCTGATCACATGGTGTGTATTTCGGTGAAACACACCATATTTTCTTCTAAATAAGAGAAGATGAATTTTTGAGACTACATGCTTTGTATTGGGGTTATACACTATATAATGAACCCGGGTAGGGTGACCACATGACATGGAAAGGGAGGCTACATGGTTGTATGTAGTCATCTGGAATTACACACCCAAATCACATGGGAATGAGGAAATATACATGGATACATGTATATGACATCGGGAAGGGTATGTATAGCTAGGCCATGTCATGTACTAGGGTTACAGAATATGTGTGAGACACCACAGGACATAATGTGTGGAGAAAGAATATGGTCTGGGGAATTGTGAGGCAAGAAACTCCATGTACCATCAGTACATGCCGTGTAAACTAACATGTCTAGGTAATCCATGAAAATTGTTGACACATCCAGGTGTAGAATTGGGGATAGACATCAAGTATAAAACCATAAATTCCATGTAGTCTTTTTGGTGTTTTTCACATTGCACATATCCTATAGTATAGATTGTATTCATGATTGATGGTAGCCTATCTTGAGTAGTTTTCCATGAATAATGTGATGGTTTTAATTATGGTCTCATGAATGATGTGAAGTTTAATGATTCATGAACGATAATAAAATAAGATACCTAGAACATGGGAAGTTATTGGGTTGTATCACTATGTCGGTATCTTGTTCAGTTACCTTACCAATCATCTCATGATGTGGGTCCCCTATAAACAATTGGACAATAGTGTGGTTCTTATAAATCATAAAATATCACAGGTTCCCTACCTGTGGCTTTGTTGAAGTGTGACGTGAGATGTTTTTGACACTCTTTTAAATGATGCTTGTCAAACTATTGAGTTTAGTTTGGGTTTCTAGAGAGATAATGGGAATTATACTTCCTTATAGAACCATAGTGTCTTATTCCATTACCTAATAGTTTCAGTGGAGACAAAACTAGACACATATTATGTGCGAGTCTTCTACCCATGGTGTAGTTCATCCATTATAGGATATTCCATGTTTGGACAGTGTGTGGGTCCTCGTATCATTTTTGAATTTTGAAATGGGTCCCCTATCATATCAAGATGTGGAATCTCAATTCATATTGTAGAGGTAGAGGAGGTACTCCTTTTTCATACCCGATAGTGGGAACATTATCTATGGAGTTAGAAATCCCTTTCCATTTTTGGGTGTGGGTCCTCCGTATGAGACAAATAGAAAGTGTGGGAACTCCCATATCATTATAGGGTATGTGTCCTCTATCCATGGAGCTATAACTAACGTGTTTTTATTGAATGTGAGCTCTTTGTATGCATTGTTCCAGTAGATGTGGTACTCCCCTATCGCACTAGGTAGGGGTTCCTCTAGCCTAGGGTAAGTTTTCCCTTACTATGTCTATGTGTGAGTCCCCTATAATGATCATGATGGTATAGTAGTGGTCAAATTTCATACCAGGGGGTTCATATTTATTCCATGTAGTGGAACTACCCTATCATACCGGGGTAAGGATTATCTATTTATAGAGTTCTACTCCCCTACAATGTTAGGGTGTGGCTCCTCCATGGTGGTTGGTTCTCTCTGCCTATGGGGAATATTATCTATGAGTGGGACCCTCTAATGGCTATGTCTGATACCTGGAAAGGATTATGTGGTCCATTTAAAGAGTGAGTTGCATGCCTATCCTAATGGGTACAAATGTTTTCCTAGAATTTTTAGGAGCTAGCACTTCCCCAACTATAGGGAAACAATATAGGGGGGGTCCCTCTAATCTATCTATTAATAGGGGATTCTGGTGGTACAATTCTGGGATTAGTTATCCCTAAACTATGTTATGTTGATAAGGATGGGCCTCTCTACTTGGGATATTATGAGTTATTAAAGTGAATGTGAAAACAGTGATAATGTAACAACCCGGGACTTTATAAGATACATTCTTTTTAATTTCATTCATATCTTCTATTGTACGACACATCAAGATTATCTTGCGCTATATGCAACATTTTATTAGCTTGCAGTATACGCAACACTTTTCTTCGCTCTTATAACACACAATTTCAAGTTCGTTTGATAGAAGTTATTCTACACAACATTGAGTGTGTATATATATATTTTCAATGTATAAATAAAATATGGTTGGATTCTATTATATTCAACAACAAAGGAGTTGTTCACTACACGCAACCCTTACTTGGCTTGCATTACACGCAATCGCGACCTTCCTCGATAGCGTGTCTTGTACACAATACCGGGTTTTACTAAACAACGATATATTATTATAATATTGTTATGAACTAGCCGTTATGAATAATTTTAACTATATTTTGATTTTTATAACATTATTATTCATCTTACAAATTTATAGAACTTGGTATAAGAACAAAATAAAGTTTTCGGGTAAAATATGTATTGTTCAAAAAATGCAGTTTTTCCGCCTTTTGGTGGAACACCCACATTAAATATAGTTTTTGACATGTTTATATGTTCAATTTGACAAAAAAAATTCATCTTTTGAATCAAGATATAAAATTTTACATTAGATAAAATTTTGATATTTTTCCGATAACTTTCATATTTTAATGAATAGTAAAAACACGCTATATTTTAATTAAAAACAACTTTTTTAATCGTAATATCTTATGTGGTTAAATTATAATATTTAATGGTTTTAAAAAATAAATAGAATACATTTTTACCATTTAATATAATGTAGGTCAATAGCATTGATTTTACCTTGAATTCGTAGGTTAAATCAATTCAATCTTTTGAAATGTTTTAAAGAAAAACACATTTTCTTTCGACAATGGGATTAATTTTCATTTCATTTCTGCATATTTTGTGTATTGAATTTGGAAAAATGGATTACATATTTGGAATAAGTGGGTCTAAATTATGTTAATAAGCTACTATTTATTTTTTAGCATTGTAAATAGTAAATACGGTAAGTTTTATTTACTATAGTTAAAGGTAAATCGGGTAATTAATGGTAAATATAAGATTATAAAATTACCCTAACACTTGAAAAAATCCTATTGTATGGCTAAAAGTAGACCCATATAACCTAAGGGTCGGATTAGATTAATTTTATGGACTTTTGTCCATGAAAATAATTTAATTATTATTAAAACCAATGAATGCGACAACATGTCACTTTGTTAAATCTTATAAGTATAATAATTTTAATTTAGTGATAAACTTCATGAATCTTCGAACATGAATATTCTCCAGAAATATAATACAATAATCTACATCATATGACTTTATTTATAATTTTTAGGGATTAAATAATTATCATTTAGTATGACACAAAGATGATGCAGTAATTGTCTTATTAATGAAATATTGACATAAAAGATGTTAGAAATGCCCAAATAAATGTAATTTGAGACTTTTTATGACTTAAACTAATTTTATTGGTTAATATGACATGTTATTGTTGATTTACGTAACTTGGTTCGAACTTATCATTCTGTTATGAATTTTATAAAAATCATGTACCAAATAGTGTCAAAATTGACATAAATTAGTTTTTAAAACAAATATTATATTATCAATTGTTCTTTTATTCCTAAAAATATAAGGTTCGTCCAAATGAATTAGATAAGGTTATATATATTAATAATAAACAACATGGGGTTCGTTTGGCTTGATATAGTAAGTTTATTAACCATATAGTGTAAGAAAACAAAAATACACGGTAAAAGTTAAATTATTTAACTTAGAGTTAAATATAATTGATAAGGTTAAAATAATAACCTAAACTTGTCTAAATCCTATTGTATTAGATTCTTTCGACCCATAACCACTTTATCTTTGAAATAATACCCTTTGTAACAATTATAAACTGAATTTGACCTTAATATAAAATAATATTTCAAGATTTTCCTAAGGTGCCCCTCTCCTCCCTTATAAAAGGGCACCTACTCCCTCTCCTCCTCAAACCAATTTGAGCATTCATGCTCGGCCAAACCCTGCCAAAATCACTTCTACACTTCCCTAGTATCATCCTAGAGGTCCTGGTCTTCTTCAAAGACCATCATTAGTTATTTAAGTGGAGGTTAAGTGAAGGATCGTTAAAAAGAGGTAATATCCATTACCGATATTTTTCAATTTCTTTCTTCTTCAACTTATTCTTCTTTAGTTGTTTCATGATAAAGTAATAAAATAAGTATTTATTATATACTGATATGTAATTATAAATATTAAACAACTCTAATTAACCTTTTATCCATCCTACGGAAAAATGAAATCACCGCGCGTGCGTACGTACAGAATACTGTCTCCACGCCGTGGTGTAATCTATTTTCCACCACCACCTTAATTGGATGGGTATAATGGTGTATTGAGTAACTATATATTATTATTATAATTTGATATTGATACTGAAATTGTATACATACACTTAAACACAATTCTACGACCATGGGAATGATATCATCGCTCGTGCGTACGTACGGACTACCGTCTCCACGACGCGATCAGATTCATTCTCCACATTAACTATTCATGAATGATTATAAAGTATATATAATTATTAATAATGAAATATATGACATGTTAAATCTAATGGATTTATGTATATATATATATATATGTATTTCATCTACTTATTTCCATTCAAGACAATAAGGAAAGGAAAACAACGTTAATGCGTACGTACGGACTACCATCTCCATGAACGGTGTGTTTCATTTCATTTATCTATCTATTATATATATATATTGAATATATATGATATATAAATCATGTTTTATATTCTTTAAGTAAGTAAATCATGATATAAGTAATAATAATGTCAAGAACAACAAGTCCAAACACCTACGATAAATGAAACGATTTTAGCCGAAAGGCTTCTTTAACATGGAATTTACAATAGAATGGGTAATATAAATTCATAATTGAACCATATATGATATCATAACAATTAATATGATTCTGTAATAAGTTAATGACATTATTTAAATCATTATACAGGAGTTTCAGATACGTACAAATCATATCACACATGAGGTAAGGGAAAATATCACAATCTCATTTTTATCCGAGATTGTTTATACATTGGCATTTAGTGGGGTGTATTTTATCATCCAAATCCATGTTTCCACAATATGTAATATTATTTTCATCCACCTACAATTTTTTAAATCCAATTTTACCCTTCGACGAGTTTTTAGTAAAGGATATGAAAGGAATCTTTTGTCATTTTTCGTACGAGGTACTTTTTGACTTTTCCGACAAAAGTACGAGAAGAATTTTTTTTTAACTTATACGACATGAATGGATTTTTAAAAAATTATTTTCAAGAATATTCCTTTACAAGTTTTCAAGTTTATTTTTAATCAACATCTTTTGTTTAGAATTGTATGACATGTTAAGAAAGGAAAAGTGTTTTTGAAGTAGGAAGGATATTTTCCTCAGGAATGGAGTTCAAGTGTTTTATCAAAATTATATTCCATCTATGATAATAAAGGGTTCTATTTCTATCCCTATTATTACATTGATTTGATTATGTTGTGATTGAAATATTTTTATGTATTCCTTTATCTTATATGAATTTTTTTATGATGTCACGATGTTTAAGATTCCAATTTTTATTACATGGGTTATGAAATGATGTATGATTTACGATTTTTTTGGCACACATAATAATGGTATCATTATGAGATGGGTGGGACCTATATCTCCCTCCAATGCATTGGGTAAAGATTTTATATCTCATGAGATAGACATGGCTGGAACGGTAGGTTATACCGGTTCAGTGAAACAGGACTGAAATGAGGGTGACTCGGTTCAGAAATGGACTTTTTCCACTATGATAGTCTTGGAAATGAATCTTGACTAATAAGATATGATTATCTATGATTATGTGTGTATGCCACAAAGCTTCAGGTTTTATGTTATGATTATTGGGATTTCATTTCACTTCTATGATTTATCCTATGTTATGAAATTATGTTCTCTTTTGCAGGTTAAGATTTCCAAAATGTTATGTTCTTATGAATATGATGTGATTGATTTTTCTTTTGATTACCCTTACTGAGAATTTGAGCTCACCCTTTTATGTTTTCTTTTCCCCAGGATAAAAGAAAGGATTTAAGTAAGAAAAAAAAGGGAAGATCTTTATGGGAGATGTTGAAGATCTTTCATCATGATTAGAATATTTCGTTCCGAGTTTCCAAAGTCACTAAACTATTACGGTCCTTGTGTATGTAGTTTTGTTATGTAATAAGTATTCTGCAAAAGTAATGTAATGTCCTTGTACGTTAAGCTTCGGGTCTCTACAGTTTCTATCAGAGGAAAGGTTTAGTCAAACTTTGGAAACTAGGATGTGAAAACGTTAGTGAGATCCCTAGAGATATTACTAAGGTATGTCTAGGGATGTCCCTATGGATAAGTATATGAATAGGATATAGTCCTAGAACTACGCTAACGATCATAGAATTTAACCTAAGATGTTAGATATTAATGGTACTCCCCCTTTACTATGTTGTTTTCCCTAGCATTATTTTTGCCTATCACACTATTCTTTTTGGGTTTTAGACGATGGCTGGAACCCGAAGGAACCGTGTTGATCACTGTAATGGACTATGCAACGATTGTCCTCCTGAACAAACAAGTGTTATCGGAGATGGAGTGGAAAATCTCATTTCTATACTTACACAAGCTATGAATCATTCTGGACTTCCAAATGAGCAGAGAATGGAACAATATTCTATTGAGTCCTTCATGAGGCAACGTCCACCTTCTTTCAGTGGGTCTTCCGATCCACTTGTTGCAGAACAATGGATCAGTACCACTGAAAAGATATTTTCAGTTCTTCAATGTTCTGAACATGATAAAGTCATCTTAACAGTATATCGTTTGGAAGGTGAATCTGATCAATGGTGGAATCTTATCAAGAATACGAGGCCAAGAGATGAAATTGAGTCCATGGAATGGGACGAGTTCATGAACTTGTGTTTCAGTAAGTACTTCCCTCGTATTCTTTGAACAATGATGGAAAATAAGTTTCTTGAGCTGAAGCAGATGGATGATGAATCTGTTGGTATATACGAAGCGAATCTTACAAGACTTGAAAGGTATGCATCTGGCATTATCATCCAACCTGATAGTAAAGTTGATCGATTTTTCAGTGGCTTAAAACCAAGTCTTCGAAGGGAATTAGCTATAAGAGACTTTAGTAGCTATGAAGAAATTGTGCATTGTGCTGTCAAGGTAGAAATGGAAGTTGGTGTTACATATCCATCTCATGGTTTTGACAAGATACGAAAGATGGAGTTCAAGAAGAAATCTTAGAATAATTGTGAAAAGAAGATGAATGTTTACTTTTGCACAAAGTGTGGAAGAAATCATGGTGGAGATTGTCTTAAAGGGACTAGAAAATGTTTTAAGTGTGGAAAAGAAGGTCATTGAGCAGATAAGTGTCGAAGTAATGGAAAAAGGGTTTCTAATGATGTGAATAAAGAAAACACTATAGAGAACGCACCACCAACACTTCAATGCTTCAAGTGCAAGGAAATGGGGCATTATGTTAATAAATGCCCTAATCCAAGGGGTAGTGATTATCGACGTGAGCATCCACTTAAAGAAAAAGGACAATGTGTAGTAACATATGATCACCATTGGTGATGTTGAATATGACAACGATGTGGTGGAATGATTAAGTGTTTATGTAATGGGATTCCAGAATAATGTTGTATATAGTATCGTGGAATATTGGAATATTTATGTTTTGGTCGATTGTGGTTTTCAATAATTTTATCGCATCGGTAACCATGAAAAGTGATTGAAATATTTTTGGAAAGCAGATGATATGTGCATAATGAAGGGATAAGGATAAAATTAAATGTATTCATGAGCTCATGACTGATATAAGGAGAATGTTATATCATGGTTTGAGTATATAGAATTTTTGGATTTCGGTATGTGGAAAGAGTTAACTTTTGACCGCATTCATGTTTTCACTAAGGTTTAATGGGTATTAATTTTTCAAGAAAATACATCATTATGTTATTCACATGATTGGAATGTGACCAAAAAGATTTATGGGGGATAAATGATGGTATTCACATGCTTGGTTGACGACATTTCAAGTAATCATTTTCTTTATACTATGAGCTTGGAACGATGTATTTTAGATAATCCAAAAGATTGTAATAGATTATGTTGGACATAAGTTAGGATAGAACTTTTTTTATATTATTGATGGGATGTTATAGTAATATAGATTTATAAAAAGGACAACCTGTAGGACGGGCGACAGCCCGTCAAATCGGACAAGGCTGTGGGAATCGAACCCACAAATGAAGTGCGACTGGCCTTTAGCGCCTACCACTAGCCTACAAGAAGTCCCTGTTTAGTAGGAAACTAGTTTTATTATATTAAAAAGTATGATATATGAAGTATAAGTCCATTTTAGGAACGTTATATGATTAATCTCACTATTTATGGACTTATGTATTTGTTGATAACTTTTCTAACCATTTGTATGAGACATATGGAATGACCCATCATTCTATCACATGATCTGCTAACACATCATGAATGACAAATTCAACTTCATTTCTTTAAGAGATGAAGTGGAAATTTTCCAAAGAACGAAAAACGGTGAGACTATACCAAAATCACGAAAGTTTTTCTTCTAATTCCAATTTCATCAACTTTAGGGAAATGATCTTGAAAAAACCAAAAATGTTGTCCTGCTGCCCTTATATCTGATGAATCAGATGGTACCTTGGATCACCAGAAATCAATAGCTTTGTGATTGTTGTCTTTTTCATAGCCATGTTCTCTACCACTCTCCATCAGAACATGACGGTTAGGTTTCTCTTCCATGTCCATATTTTCTCCTATATGGAAACCCAGTGATGAGTTCATTTGGGTAACCGTTATATTTCATACTTTAGTTTTTAAAGTTCATTTTTGGTATTTCTTTTTACGATGTGGGTTTTTATGAATAATAAATGATTTATAACCTTGATGAATTTTGGGGGTGAAATTCATTTTAAGGGGTGTAGAATGTAACAACCCGAGATTTTATAAGATACATTCTTTTTAATTTCATTCATATCTTCTATTGTAATTCACACCAAGATTATCTTGTGCTATACGCAACATTGTATTAGCTTGCAGTATACGCAACACTTTTCTTGGCTCTTGTAACACACAATTTCAAGTTCGTTTGATAGAAGTTATTCTACGCAACATTGAGTGTATATATATATATATATATTCAATGTATAAATAAAATATGGTTGGATTCTGTTATATGCAACAACAAAGTAGTTTTTCAATACACGCAACCCTGACTTGGCTTCCATTACACGCAATTTCGACCTTCCTCGATAGCGTGTCTGGTACGCAATACCGGGTTTTACTAAACAACGATATATTATTATAATATTGTTATAAACTAGCCGTTATAAATAGTGTTAACTAAATATTGAATTTTATAACATTATTATTCATCTTACACATTTCTATAACATGGTATAAGAACAAAATAAATTTTTCAGGTAAAATAAGTATTTTTTAAAAAATGCATTTTTTCCGCCTTTTGATGGCACACCTACTTTAAATCTAGTTTTTGACATGTTTATATGTTAAATTTGACAAAATAAAATTCTTATTTTGAATCAGGATATAAAAATTTACATTAGATAATGTTTTGATATTTTTCCGATAACTTTCATATTTTAATGAATAGTAAAAACACGCTATATTTTAATTAAAAACAAATTTTTTCATTGTAATATCAGATGTGAGAAAAATTATAATATTGAATGGTTTTAAAGTATAAATAGATTATATTTTTACCATTTAATATAATTTATGTCATTATCATTGATTTTACCTTGAATTCGTAGGTTAAATTAATTCAATCTTTTGCTATGTTTTAAAGAAAAACCAATTTTCTTTCGACAACGAGATTAATTTTAATTTAATTTCTGAATCATTGGTGTATTTAATTTTTAAAAATAGATTCCATATTTGTAATCATTTGGTCCAAATTATGTTAATAAGCTACTTTTTATTTTTGGGCATTGTGAATAGTAACTACGGTAAATTTTATTTACTATATTTAAAGGTAAATCGGGTAATTAAGGGTAAATATAAGATTATAAAATCACCATAACACTTAGAAAAATCCTATTGTATGGCTACAGGTAGACCCATATGACCTAAGGGTCGGATTAGATTAATTTTATGGACTTTTTTCCATGAATATAATTTAATTATTATTAAAATCAAAGAATGTGACAACATGTCACTTTCTTAAATCTTATAAGTATAATAATTTTAATTTAGTGATATACTTTATGAAACTTCAAACATTAATAGTCTCCAGAAATATAATAAAATTATCTACATCATAGGAATTTATTTAGAATTTTTAGGGATTAAATAATTATCATTTTTTATGACACAAAGATGATGCAGTAATAGTCTTATTAATGAAATATTGACATAATTGATATTATAAATGCCCAAATAAATGTTATTTGAGACTTTTTATTACTTACACTAATTTTTTAGGTTTATATGACATGTTATTGTTGATTTAAGTAACTTGGTTCGAACTTATAATTCTGTTATGAATTTCATAAAAATCATGTACCAAATAGTGTCAAAATTGACATAAATTAGTTTTTTAAAAAACTATGATATTATTAATTTTTATTTTATTCATAAAAATCTAAGGTTCGGAAAAATGACATAAATATGGTTATATATATTAATAATAAAAAACATGGGGCTCTTTTGGCTTGATATAGTAAGTTTATTAACCATATAGTGTAAGAAAACAAAAAGACACGGTAAAAGTTAAATTATTTAACTTAGAGTTAAATCTAATTGATAAGGTTAAACTAATAACCTAAACTTGTCTAAATCCTATTGGATGAGAGGTGTTCGACCCATCCCCACTTTATCTTCGAAATAAGACCCTTTGGAACAATTATAAACCGAATATTACCTTAATATAAAATAATATTTTGAGATTTTCCTATGGTGCCCCTCTCATCCCTTATAAAAGGGCACCTCCTCCCTCTCCTCCTTACACCAATTTGAGCATTCAAGCTCGGCCAACCCCTGATAAAATCTCTTCTCCACTTCCTTAGTATCATCCTAGAGGTATTTTTCTTCTTCAAAGACCATCCTTAGTTCTCTAAGTGGAGGTTAAGTGAAGGCGCTTCAAAAAGAGGTAATATCCATTACCGATATTTTTCAATTTCATTCTTCTTCAACTTATTCTTCTTTAGTTGTTTCATGATAAAATAATAACATAAGTATTTATTATATACTGATATGTTATTATAAATATGAAACAACTCTAATTAACCTTATGTCCATCCTATGGAAAAAGGATATCACCGCGCGTGCGTATGTACGGAATACCGTCTCCATGTCGTGGTGTAATCTATTTTCCGACACCACCTTAATTGGATGGGTATAATGGTGTAATGAGAAACTATATATGATTATTATAAAGTTATATTGATACTGAAATAGTATACATACACTTAAACACAATTCCACGACCATGGGAACGATATCATCGCTCGTGCGTACGTACGGACTACCGTCTCCATGACGCGATGAGATTCATTCTCCACATTAACCATTCATGAATGATTATAAAGTATATATAATGAATAATAATAAAATATATGACATGTTAAATCTACTGGATTTATTTATATGTATATATATATGTATGTCATCTACTTACTTCGATTCAGGACAATAAGGAAAGGAAAACAGCGTTAATGAGTACGTACGGACTACCGTCTCCATGAACGGTGTGTTTCATTTCATTTATCTATCTACTATATATATATTGAATATATATGATATATAAATCATGTTTTATATTCTGGAAGTAAGTAAATCAAGATATATGTAATAATAATGTCAATAACAACATGTCCAAACACCTACGATAAATGAAACGATTTTACCCAAAACGCTTCTTTAACATGGAATTTACAAAAGAACGGGTAATATAAAGTCATAAGTGAACCATATATGATATCATAACAATGAATATGATTCTGTAATAAGTTAATGACATTATTTAAATCATTATACATGAGGTTCGGAACATACAAAGCATATCGAACATAAGGCAAGGGAAAGTATCACAATCTCATTTTTATCCGAGATTGTTTATACTTTGGCATTTACTGGGGTGTCTTTTATTATCCACATCCATGTTTCCTCAATATGTAATATTATTTCCATCCACATACAATTGTTTACATCCAATTTTACCTTTCGGTGAGTATTTAGTAATGGATATGAAAGGAATCTTTTGTCTTTTTTCGTACGAGGTACTTTTTGACTTTTCCGACAAAAGTACGAGAAGATTTTTTTTAACTTATACGACATGAATGGATTTTTAAAAAACTATTTCCAAGAATATTCCCTTACAAGTTTTCATGTTTATTTTTTATTAACTTCTTTTATTTTAGAATTTTATGACATGTTTAGAAAGGAAAAATGTTTTTGAAGTAGAAAGGATATTTTCCTCAAGAATGGAGTTCAAGTGTTTTATCAAAATTATTTTCCATCTTTGATAATAAAGGGTTCTGATTCTATACCTATTATTACATGGATTTTATTACGTTGTGATGGAAATATTTTTATGTATTCCTTTATCTTATATGAATTTTTTTATGATTTCATGATGTTTATGATTCCCATTTTTATTACATGGCTTATGCAATGATGTATGATTTATGATTTTGTGGAACACATAAGAATGGTATCATTATGAGATGGGTGGGACCTCTATCTCCCTCCAATGCATTGGGTAAAGATTTTATATCTCATGAGATAGACATGGCTGGAACGGTAGGTTATACCGGTTCAGTGAAACAGGACTGAAACGAGGGTGACTCGGTTCAGAAATAGACTTTGTCCACTAATATAGTATTGGAAATGAGTCTTGACTAATAAGATATGATTCTCTATGATTATGTGTGTATTCCACAATGTTTCATGTTTTAAGTTATGATTATTGGGATTTCATTTCACTGCTATTATTTATCCCATTCTATGAAAATATACTCTCTTTTGTTGGTTAACATTTACAAAATGTTATGTTCTTATGAATATGATGTGATTGATATTTCATTTGTTTACCCTTACTGAGCATTTGAGCTCACTATTTTATGTTTTCTTTTCCCCAGGATATAAAGAATGGTTTTAGGTTAGAAAAAAAGGGAAGATCTTTATGGGAGATGTTGAAGATCTTTCACCATGATTAGAAGATTATGTTCCGAGTTTCCAAAGACACTAAACTATTACGATCCTTGTGTGTGTGTTTTTGTTATGTAATAAGTATTCCACAAAAGTAATGTAATGTTCTTGTACATTAAGCTTCAGGTCTCTACAGATAATACCTCTAGTGTTGGGAATTAGATTTGGGCCTAGAGACAACCATCCAAATGAGTGAATTTTGTAGAAATTTAATCAATGTTAGATGAGTTGTTTCAAAATTGAGTGTATCTCCAATATTAGTACCATCCAGAATGGTTGAGAAAGCGGATTGTGTTCTACTGAGTGTGAGTTTCTTATTATCATTGAGTATATTCTTTTAACTATCTATGATTTCAGAAAATCTGATTCTTGAAGACTAATAGATCATATTTAGGTTATTTTTGAGTCGTTGAGGTTTTATAACACTTCTAATTGGATGAACCTTGTAGATTTAAGTTACTAGTTTTGCATATCGAATGATAGACAATATGGTGTTAAACTCTAGCATGGGTTACCTCTTAAAGGTATGTACTGAGGTTTTACTTTTAGTTGGTCTTTTTTTCTTATGGGTTTTGGGATGCCAATTGAGTATTATTGTACTCATATGATTTTCTCACACATGTTGTGTCTTATTAATATGACATTATTTATAACATATTCCCTAGATGACACAAATTATGTAGTTTTTATTAAGAAAGATACACATATTTGGTTTTCGGTGTTTGGTTGAGAATATTTCAAGTAGTTTCATTTGGTAGTGATCCCCTCATTATATGTAGGTTAATCCCTTTAGAGTTTATGTTGGCTTGTATTTTTCTCTTTTATATGCTTTTAAAAATCTCGGTGAACTCTGTTTGAGGGAAAGATATATTCTTTCTTTTCAATTTAATTTATTTTATCAATAAAAATTTTCAGGGAGACATTTTTTGGTTTGTGTGTGTGTGTACGTACTATATGATAAATCCTCCCATTTATGTGATATACCTACCAAGATATAGATTATAGGTCATGTCCTATTAGAGGTAGAAATTCGGTAGTCATAGATTAGGACCTGGTGGGATGGGTTCATTAAAGAGTTGTATTATAATTAGTTTCATATCTAGATAATAGTGTCATGATCTTTGTTTTGGTTACATAGAAACAATGTTATTGTATTTTGTTTTTGGATTTCATTCGAAGGAATATAGTGGGTGTGATGGCAGACATAACTTTTCACCAAGACTCTAGTAACCTACTTTCTGACATTGTACATTAGTAAACTGGTCATTGAAAAATTAACACACATGCTCTATATATGAATAGAATATAGGTTTCACTATCCTTCTTGTGTAATATCCCAAGTGATACTCTATATCTATATAGAATATTTATTATGTTTCAAAATCAAACAATGATAATAGAAATACAGGGTTCCATAGTAGTATTTTGATGATGATCATCCCAGGGATGAGGTTTTAGTTTAGGGCACTAGTTCTAAGGATGTACCACATGGTGTTCGACAAGTTGAGAAACAACCCATTTAGAAGTTTTGTGTGCCGTCAGTTGTATACAAGAAATGATTAGTTCACTACATGAGTTTTAGATGAATTTCCCTTAGAGGTAACGAGGCGTTCCAAACTCCCCAAAAAATTGATGAATTACTTTATGAAATCACATTTATTTTATACTCTATGAGTACACCACTTGATCATATGGTTTTTATAGTGGTAAAACATCTATTGGGTTTGGCTAGGTGATACTGATGTGTAGTGACATTAGCACACGATGAGGTGATGATAAATTGGGTGGCTTTTTAGAATCTCATAAATAAATAGTTCTATATATTCTTGTTCAGATCGGTGCATTTCCATTGGCTTTTGCAGCTTTGGAAGGGTATCATGTCCATCGAATAGTACTCTATGAGTCTCACATATCTATCGTGATACTCCATGTACATGGTTCAAATGAAATATTTCTAATATTAAACCATTGAGAAGGTACTTCTTAAAGAAATATGTGTAGGGGTGGTACCCTTCCTACTTCCCTATTATGAGAGGGTATAAGAGTGTTCTATGGAAGTAGAATGATTCCCGGATGAGGGCAATGAAGTTAATAATAGCTGTGGTGGTGAAGAGGCTGAGACATCTACAACAACTACAATACAATTATTGAATATATTGATATGCACGAGTAATTCCATTTCCCAGTCTTAGGAATGTTGTTTTTGAGCACCTGAGTCGTGATGGGGATCTAGTCTACCATATGAGAGGTGGTGTTATTCTTGGGAAGGACAAGGGAATCTTGCTAAGGATTATCTGACCCAATGATCTACAGATAGGTAACATGTTAATAAAATTCCCTTGAAGAGTATGTGGTTATATAATGGAGTTATGCATGATGGAATATGTGGCATGGGAGAAGGGGGTGATTTAGTATGTGGCAGATACTTTTAGTAACCACCACCCCCTGTGGTATATTGTAAGATCATGGTGCTGGAAGATGGGGGAGCGTATAGTTGATATATGTAGAGGACATTAACCCATAGGCTCTATGGATTATTATAGGTACACTATATGTACTTTCAATTTTATATTATACATATTATAGAATCTATTTTGGGGAACTAATTTATTTCTACTTATTTCTCAAGGTTTGTTTGAAGTGACAAGGGGAATCGGTATTACCCAATGTTGGTGTTGTTTATTGTATCTTTAGATAAACGATGAATATGGGTGTTTCACCAACTAAGAAACAGTTTTTCCCATGAGTAAAAATTTTGTGGGGGATTCAGTACAGCCTACGGTGGGTAGTGTCAAGGTGTGGTGGAGGAGTTCCTTGTAATTATCTGTTCAATGTGTGATTTCATTCGAGAGAGTCAGAGAAAGATCTGGAATTTCAAGTGGATTATTTTATCTTTACCTATATGATTGGTGGACCTAATGGAGGGAGGCCATTCTTTATAACAACCCTGTATTTTCTTTGAGATGGTTAATGATGTTTCCTCGTTGTATATTTCATTCCAAAATCCAATTCTCTATTTGTTTTCCACTCGTTGGTGTGGTAGTAGTGGTTGTAAAGAATAAAATAATCATAACACCTCATGTTTACACATGGGTATATTTGTGTTGTTCATCATTACCCTCATGTTCATCACATTAGATGTCTTGAGATATGTATGATTATTACATCGTGAGGTTTTGCATGGATTGAGAGTAAAAATATTTAAGGACTCCTCCCCAACTAAGACATGATATTGTGACATGATACAAAATCATGTGGGTGGGTCAGTGATGTCCAAAATAGATAGTTCCATGTTGTGGAGTATGAGTTCTATTGAATCATGTGTTCAGGGTAGGGTTACACTGGTATCTTGGCCAGGTTAGTGAAGTGGTGTACTAATTGATCCCATGACTATAGAATGACTAGGTGTTTGGTGTTTTACCATATGTCACATATGAGTAGTTATATTCCCTTTTTATTTATAAATTTTGACATGGTTGGAGCTGTAGAAGTGTATGGTTGGGAATTATTGGTTCCCCTAAGTGTGTGATGGTAGGTAGTAAGGGAGCCATGCGTGTTCTCTTTGGCATGGGAGTCCAAACAGAAATCTTATGTTTCCCCATTATGCATAAGATTACTATTTTCAGAAAAGAAAATATGTAATATATGGGGGATTTTATGACTCATTATATTACTTGTAATAAATTGAATTATTTCTAAAAATATTTCTTATGACATTTGCTAAGTTGGTGTGGGATTATAGGGCTCAATGTTCTTTGCTGTGGTGATATTAAAAATATTAAATATTTTTTCACACCAAATATCATTCATGAAAAAAATTGAATATCTAATATGTAGAGACTCATATAATAAATGGACACAATAGAGTTCAAAAAATCATGTTTTCCTATGTGCAATTTGAAAATTTTCCATTCCGATCGAGTGAATATAGGTGAGATGGAAGTGTGTTAAATTGGAGATATGTATTTAATATAATTAAATAAAGACCCTTCCAATACTATTTTGGATCGTGAATGGTATAGAAGAGACACAACCACTTACCACTATATACTGATGGATGAACTGAGGAGGATCCATGTAGAAGAGGTGCATTCAAACAATGATATTGATGTAAATTTCTCTCGGATCACGTTGAAGCATATTTAGAGCATGCATATACTCTTAATGATTCGGTGTATCACCATGAAATCATTGGATTTTAGTTTTCTGTCCATGTACTCCTTTTTACGTGTAATATTAAGGTTTTAGATTCATATTTGGAATGCTATAGTTCCATTGTAGGTCAATCTGTTTGTTTTGACAGAAACTAGGGTTATTTAGGAAGCTCATGAGGAATTTTGGTTTAGGATTCCCAATCACAAGGTGTGTATTGTAGTGGAAAACACCATGTGTTTTCCCATCCAGGGTAGTTGAATGATTGTACAGGTCCATTTGGATATACATAACAAAAGTACATGGGAATGATTTGTTAGACATGGAAAAAATATTATGAAATGGCCAAGGGATAATTTCTCAATGGCAATCCATGTACTAGGGGGTACATGCCATGTGTGAAACCCCGCTTTCCAAGCCTTGTAGATAATGAACAAACATTGGGGCATCGGTGAGGTGAGACGTGTCATGTACTGCATATATACACCATGTACGCTCACATGGTTTGAAAATAAATGTATCAGAGGACACGACCATGTGTATAAGAAGGGTCGCATGTCTTATAGACCCTCAAACATGTTGTGCATACGTATTTGAGTTTTTCTTGTTTTGTATCTCTTTACCAAGGCTATGATTCCATCCTATGAGTCAGTTATCTTATGTATTTTTCTCATGTAGAACACAATGTTATCCTTAATGGTTGGATGTAAAATATAATGTATCAATTTTTGGGGATGAAACTATAGTATCGGTGCAATACATTGGGTTGTGATCTGGGAGGATCACATGGTAAAATTCGAGGTCAGTATCATTCCTTTTCACCTTAGGAGGCAATTCCCATAGACTCCAAAGGTCGGTAGTGTTGTTATCCCCTTTCATAACACTGAATGGTTCCCCAAATTGGGTTTGTATTTGAACCCAAGCCATGAAATTCAAGATATCCCCTTTGAGGTTTTCTTAACTGTTGCAATTATATGGTTGAGGTTTTCCCTTAACTATCTATTTTCATAGAAATGAAACTCTACATATCATGGGTGAAGGTATTGTACCCATGGAGCAGTTCATCCACGGTTGAAACAACCCTATTGGGATATGGAATAGATCCCCTAAATCATTCATGTATTTGGATCAAGATATCATATCGTATTAGGTTGGGGCCTCCGTATTTCTTGTAGATATATAATAGGTAATACCATATTCTATAAAGGACCAGGTCCCCTATTAATGGAGTTTGTACTCTACTACTATGTCATGGCCTAGATCCCCAATATGAGAAATATAGAGAGGGTTGTTTCTCCCTAAAATTCTAGGGTGTGGGTCCCCTATCATTTCACTTGTAACACCCATGTCATTCAAAGGAGTGGGCCCTCCATAATTGTTTTTTCATAAAAGTTACTACTCCCCTATTATATCGAGCAGTAAGTCATATAGCCTCTGGATTTTACTCCCCTTATATATCCAAGGTAGTTCCCCCGTAGTGATAATGTTAGTAGAGCGGTACATGCCTATCATTCATGGGGTTTTCTCGTATAGAGGAATAGTGGTATTATCTAGTTGTTTCAGGGTTATGGATCTCTATCAATAGAGTTATACTTTTGTTCCATGTTAGGTTAAAGGTCCTCTATAATAGTTAGGCTTTCATCAATTGTGGATCATAGTTATGAGACGAATTCCCCTCTACTAGTATACTTAGAAACCTAGATGAGAGTTAGTTCTCCCTCAATGCTATATGGTATGGGAGTATCCTTATGGGTACATTAGCAGTTTGTGTTGATTTTCATGAGATACTACTCTCTCTACTGTGGGATATATCAAGTGTGAAGGTCCTTCAACTATCTATCTCTCTTTATAAAGGATGTACGTGGTGTAAGTATATGAGAGGTTATCCATCGATTGTGTTCAGAGGTGGGGAGCGGGATCTCGCCACATGGGTTCATATAAGCTTATATAGATTTCAT
This sequence comes from Viscum album, assembly GCA_963277665.1. NCBI lineage: Eukaryota > Viridiplantae > Streptophyta > Magnoliopsida > Santalales > Viscaceae > Viscum > Viscum album. The sequence goes on from OY728139.1 coordinate 519,114,241, forward strand.
GAAAGAAATGATTGGACATATGGTAATGTGAACTAAATTTGAACCTGGAGGTCTTTTCTTGATAGAGTGTGAAATATTTTATATACCATTGAGGGGGGTCGGTAGAGTTTTTCTTAATGGAGTGTATCTTCAAAATGAGTAACATTTATGATATATGATCTCATGAAGTGTGTTCTCCTAGGAGTGAGTTTTCATTGATACTTGTGTTGAATCTTTTTTCTTACTATGATTTCAGAACCTCATGAGAGTTGGATTCATAGACAATTAAAAAAATTTATTCTATTTTATTTATAGTTTTTTCAAAAATCATAATTGGTAATCCATGTATATTTTTATGAACAATTTTGTATTGAAAATCATTGACAAGGCTAAGTTTCTATCTCATACAATTTTCATCTGGTTGGGCTAAGTTAATTGTTTCTATTAATTCATTCCCTTTTATTTAGGTGTTTGAACCTAAAACTTATCATTTTTGTACACACCACTGAATATGATTTCCACACACTTGTTTCAGATTGTACAGACTATAGGACTTTCGTGGGAGTCCCAAGAGAACCTATAGCAGGCGGTTCATAGAGAGAAAAACTAATCGAGGTGTTTTCATGTTCTTGGTCGAGGATCTATACAACAATTTCATTTGAAAATGATCCCCTACATATGAGTTTGGTGTATGTCTTTAATGCATTGGAAGGCTTTAATTTTTTTCTTTTTATTCCTTCAATACTCCTATAGTACTCCAGTTGTGGGATAGATGTATGCAAGCATTTATTTTAAATTTGTCTTCTCTCTATTCTATTACATAGATATGTTTGACAATGTTTGTGTAAAGGTAACATAGTCTATAGACTTCCAATAGTGTTATATTCCTACAAGGATCTATATTCTAGCCCTTGGATTTTTGGTGCGGGTCATTGTATGGTCGTGGATTAGGATCTCAAGGGATGGTTCATTACACATGATGTGTTCGATGAATCACTCTTACAGATGTTTATTCAAAACACATCTCATGTATAAAATACTAAAGAGGTACTATTGGATACTGATATTTGATAGCAATATTAATAAATGAAGATCATCGATTTTAGAGAGAATGTAATAGGAAACAAAACAAATATGTTTGTAAAATGATATGGAAAAACGAATTTTGGGGGAGAAAACATGGGAATAAAGAGAGGTGATGGAACATATGAACCCTTCTCTTTCTTATCAAATTAAATAAAATTTTATGTGAGATACATATAAATGGGGAATAATGTGATGACCCAAATTTTAAAAAATTAGGTTACCATATAAATAAACAAGTTTATTATTATGTAATGTAGTTTTAGAAAACCAATCGTGTATCATTAATTTTTATTATCAACAATTACTATAGTATTTATAATGGTATAAAATTACCAATAAAAAATTAATAGATACTAATAAATTCATTTTACAGTTTCCATTAATATTATAATATATTAAGGGCTACAAGAAAACCAAATTGATACATAAAGATGATGGGATTGGCTTGACATGTAGGGTCATACCTTATAAAGCTCATTTATTGAATCATTAAATAGAGAGAGAATAAATGGTGTTTAACCTTTCTTAATCGAAATATATGATTCAAAAACAAATACATGATCGAAATAACATATTGGTAAAGTAAAAGATCAAAGAAATCACCATGAAAAATATGATTGCTCAACCAGCCCATGAAAGTACCACCATTGCACAACATACCCATATAATTTACACTAATGTGAAAATGGGTTTGGTATCTAGAAACTAAAAGTATGAATTTTTATATTATATGGTATAAAATAATCATAATATTTTTCCCATTTAATTGTTACAAATATTTGTACGTTATTATATAATGAGGTTGGAAAAATAAAATTTTAAATGATGAAACAAAATATGTATTTTGTGAAATATATTTTATCTATCAACAAAATCACCCTTTCGGATAAATTAAAATAAATTAAAATAAATTTTATTTTCATTATAAATTCGTTCTAAATAATATTTCATCAAATATAAATGATAATGTATTTTTTTAACATTTAACTAGTTTTTTAAAAGGTTTGTAACGTCATTAATGTCTTAAAAATAGTTATTTTTATATAAAATATTATTTTTATATTAAAGAATAAATTCACATATCTTAAATTTTAATTTATTTAAATAAATTATTTTACATATTAGCACATTGTAATAATGGGATAGTGAATTTATCAAAAAATCAAAGATCGTCAAATTTGTTGTCGAAATTTTAATATTGTATGATTATAAGGTAAGTATTATGACATAATAATATATTAAAAGTGATGTAATAAATACTTTACAATGTATCCATGACTGAAAATAGACTTAATATATAAAATTGTTAATATTTTATTTATTTGATTAATTTTTCCAAACTATAATGAATCATCCAAAACAAAATTTTATTTTATGATATAAAAAACTATTCATTATAAATGCGACTAACATATAACTCATGAATTATATTATAATAAGGATTATAGTTCTTATACTAATAAAATATTTAAATTCATTAGTATTTAGAAGATACCATGCGAAAAACCATTTTCTGTTTTGTTCAGTTGACAATTTTATCACATTGAGTCCAAAATGTAAGTTTATAAACTAAAAAAAGTTCTCATTGGTTTTGTGATAATGACCAAACCATACCCACATTAATATTTAATCAATATATATTGATAAAAATGTTCCTCTCCCTTTCCATCAAAATATATGACCCTACATTTTTCAAAAAAGTATCAATCTTGTCCCATGTTTTTTGAAGCATCCTCTCAGGGTAAGATATTATCTTCATCTTCAACATTATTCATTTACAATATTTCTAATATGCCTTTTTTATTTTCAATTTTCTATTTTAAAAAATGTTTTTAAACATCCCATTACTATCCTTATTATAATACATTAATTAGATAATATAATAAACCTACTCATTATTTCACAATAATAATTGATTTATTAAATAAATGTAGAATTAGTACAACTTGGATGATCAAGATGTCTAGTGTCTTTTTTAATTAGGTACATAAAAAACCTAGGACATAGGAAAACACTTATTTATCTAAAACTTATTTAGCATTCACAGAATACTCCATAAAACCTAAAACTACATGAGATAACATGGGAACATACAAAAGAAATGGGTGAGATATATTGCCTAGTATGGGAATAAACATGAAATAGGAGATATAAGTAAAAATATAATCTTATCAATGTATAATAAAAGGAACATGAATAATAAGGGTAGATATAGTGTGGAAATCATAACTTGGTAAATTTGGAAACAACATAAAACACTAAATAATAGACATAGGTCAAGGATAAACCCACCCATACATAATGGTGGAAAATTTCCATAAAGGAATCATGGTCACACCTTATCCCATCGTGAAATTACATGAAACTTAAACAATACACAATTCATTGGAGGGTTATCTTGGTTCACCCTTCATATTAATTCCATTGTCATTCTTAAGAGTTCCACATTGATCAAAAAACATGTATTCATACATCAACATAATTTATTCCATCATTAATTATTGTTGAATAATTATATGTAATTACCTAGTCAAAATGTATATGGTAGAAAATTTGAACAACCTTGGTTTTAAATATGTATGGTATTAAATATGAAATTATTTTTTCATGGTAAATATTGGAAAACATTTGACAGCCTAACAACCTCTTTTAAATATTCCTAAAAATTGTTTGATGAGGGGGAAAGGGACTATAATCAGATATACAAAAAATGAAATGTAATAGAGTCATGAATAAACATTTCCCAAGAATATAAATTTTACGTTGAAGGCATGAGTTAATGAAGACACTTGAATAAGGATAAGAATCCAAAGTACATTTCGACATTATTAGGGGTGAACGTAAAGGATTGTTGGAGGCTCAATAAGAGTGAAAGGGATCTCTAATAATATATAAATGAAATTGAAAATATGTGGTATTTATCAGAACATATCCCATAATAAGAAAATTGAACTCATGAGAAATATCATTAAATTTGTTCTTGAATCTAAATGATAAAATATAAATCCCTTAAAAAATTTCACTATATTAAAGGCTTATGATAGTGTAAAAATGAGAGAGTATAAATGATATATGATTTAAATAAAATCAATTTTAAATTAAGGGAATGATTATAAATTAATTATAATATATTTAACTTTAAATTATAAAGACTAATTTCAAATATTGTTCTTGTGTTTAATGAAGGAGAGGAAGGGGAGGATCCCTTACTTGAGTGTGAGACTTCAAATGTGTGGTGGGGGATTCGTGAGAGAATGTGGGTGCCTTGGGAGGACTCTATAGATTGGGTGGAAGAATATGGAAAATCTCCAAGGAGTTTCGTTGAAGATTAATGGCATTTTAGTGGGATTATATAGGGAAATAGGGGGTATTAATTTATTCGTTTGGTTTTGGACTCTTCATGATAAAATAAAAAACCACAAACCATACCTTGTTTCTTCCAACAATTTCTGAACAATTTCTATGGATTACATTATTTTATATGTGAATGTTTAAAATATAATAAAATAATTCCATAGAATATGTGGATATGAGTCATAATCCTACAGAAATAATATTAAGGCCTTAAAATATATTTCATGTTTTGGATGATTCAAAATGTAAATTTAAATTTAATTAAATATACATAAAAAATTATTTTTTAAAGGGAAAACATATATATAGTCATGTATCCATTTACAAAAATTATAACATCCCTTTTTTATATTAATGATTTCATTAAGAACAATGTATATTCATATGATATGAATTTTTTTACATAAAATTTTATTAACTCATAAAATTATGAAAAATTCACAGCTAGATAATTTCGATGTTTTGATTCCGTAAATACTAATAATTATATATAATTTCTTTTAAAAATGATAATGTTAACATTTATAATTATATTGAAATTTATTAGGAGATTTTGGATTTTTTATAATAACATTTGGTTATCCCATTTAAAAATTACATATGACTTCATAAAAATTATATGTTCATTTATATTTGATAAAAATTATTTATTAATAAAATTTAAAAATATATATTTCAAAAATCATTTAATTAATAAATTCATTAATTGAAGTTGAATATTATCCAAAAATGAAATTTTTGCCTTATTATATCAAAATAAAAATCATTATCAACTTAAAAATAATATGATGAAAATATAAAAAATATTCTATAACAAATAATGTAAATAATCATAATGTTAGTGTCTTGATAGAGGTCCATTTAATACACCTACAAATTTCCTAAGAGTAATGTGTTTGATGATGGGACATTCATTTGGAGGTTCTGTATACATGGTTTGGGTTTTGATATCAATAATCTTTAACTTCTCCCCTAAAAGGTTTCACTCATGCATATATTGTTTAATAATATCTTGGAATTAGTCTAGGGAAAATCCTGGAAATGATATCCCACATAGAAGAACATATAAATTATCATGATAGAGTATGATCCTACTGGATAATGCCATTACATCCTTTGTCTGTGATAATTGATTTTTTTAAACCCTATATTTATACTATTAATGTAACCATTGTTCAATGAATATATTATCAATGGTAATTATTCTTTATAGTCTTTTACTTAAAATATGATACAGATAAAAAATTAGTGCATGTGTTTTATATAACAATATTTCATAATGAAAAATTTATATAAATCAATATGGAAATTTAATTTATAACAGTTTCAGAAGTTACAATCATCCACCCATATGAATTTTTATCCAAAAAAATTTCATTTTCCATGCTAAAATATTTGAGGGTATCTTTGCTTCATCACCTCCTCTAGTTCCCATGCTGCTTCTTCGAACATGTTGTTTCTCCACATCACATTGAGAAGTTGTAATTTTTATTTCGTATAACTATGTCTCTATTTTCTATGATCATCACTATATTCTCCTCATAATAATGGTTATTTTACCCAAATACCCTATCTCGAATGAGTACATGTGATGAGTTTGTATTTACTTCCTCAAAAGGGATACGTGGAATACATCATGCACTTGAGATAGGTTTGGTGGGATTGCAATTCTATATTACACCAATCCAATGTTTCTTGGATCTAATAGGGGATGATGTAATTTGGACTTATAAATTCCTACTTCTATTATACTATCAATTCTCTCCATGGAGATATTTGGTGGAACAAAACATATTCGACATCAAACCCTAGGTATCATTAACAGTTTTTGGCATTGCTCTGATATCAAATCTATTCATCTTTGATGTTCTTTTAAGTTTTTTCACCTTATCCATAATTTCCTCAAACATTTAAGTACCTATTAGATTTCATTCTAATTATCATCCCATCATTCTGATGTTCTTCACGTCTTACCATAAAGGGAAATATAGCGATCCATTTTGATGTTTGATATGAAACTATTGTATTATGAATACTCTACTATATGAAGATGTATATTTCATAATCCTTTAATGTCCATAAAACATTCTTATAAATTTTCTATTACATTTTTAATAGTCTACTTAGAATAGAAATCAATTTGAGGATCACAGACTATGTTGATTTTCAGATTAAGGCTTAGAGCATGTTGAAAAAATGTCCAAAACATGAAGTTTAATTTCAAATCACGATCAGATACAATTTATACTGGTACTCCATACACCCTTAACACTTATCTTATATATATATTCATACATGTTGATTCACTGGGAAGTCACCAAGAATTTTTATAAATTTATATGTCTTCACAAGATGGTCCACAAAAACCAATATAGCATTGTTTCCCATGGATGTATTCATAAGCCCATTGAAAAATTCCTTGGTGATGTTCATCATTTCCATGTTTGTATGGGACCTATTTGCATCATCCCCATAGAATTATTCCTTTCAGTATTTACATACATGAATAACTAGAATGTTGATGTATATTCTATGTTCTCTATCTTTATATTGTCCCAACAATAGTGCTCATAAGGATCTTGACACATATTTTTGATTGTTGGATGAATGGATAAGGTCGAACAATGTGAATCATCCAATAGTTACTTCTTTAAGTAAATTTTTTCAATATATAGTATTGACTCAAATATCATAATTCCATCTTCATAAATTTTACTCTAGGAGGAATTCCTCTTTATCTTGGTTTCCTCCTAATTCTAAATTTCCACACCATTTCATATTTACCCTTTTTAATGAGAGGATTGGGAAATCACTGATGAAATTAATTTTTATTTTTATTAAATTATGATCCCAATGTCCATTTGTTAAAGGTCTATGATGATTTAATCATTCTAAATTATATTCAATGACAATGATACATAATAAATTCTACATACTGAACCTACCACATTATTCTCTTTACCATTATGGTATTGGATTATGTAGTCATAGGCCTCGATCATCTCTAACATATTCTTGGGCTCATATTCATCTATTTTTGTGTTAATAAATAATTCAGGATATTGTGATCCATATATATATATATATATCTCCCTTATCCCTATAGAGAAAACACCACTTAATTTTCAATTCTAAAATCATTGTTTCTAGCTCTATATCATGCACATGATAGTTTTTATCATGAATAGTAACAAGTATATAAGAATAAGAAATGAATTTTTCATTATGAATTAACCCAAAACCAAATCATTTCATTGAAGCATCGCTGAATACTATGAAGGGTTCTCCACTGGTGGGAGGTGTGAGCAGAATTGCGCTGGTGATCCTCCAATGTAACTCTTTGGTGTTATCCTCACAATCATCTTTCGAAGAGAACATGACTCCATTATATGTTATCTCATTTAGAGGGTTTCAGAATCATGAGAACATTCTTCCCAATTGGAAATTGTACCCATTTACCCCAAAGAAACAATAGATATTTTTCATTTATATTGTCCTCAATAATCATTCATTGTCTTTTGACTTTGAAGGATCCCAATATATCTCATTACTAGTGATGATAATCTCCATTAAAGAGAAATACATTATCCCAAAGTCACAATAGCGGTACATGGAAAAAATAATCTCCTTTAATAGGAATTTTAGTAACGTTCCCAGATTCTCCCCATGCTCTTACATGCTTTTAGATTATATTAGAATGTCATATATAATGACTAAATTTTTTTAGGGTGATTGTTAAATACACTATTCATCACATCCATGACGATTGCTTGATCATTAGAGAGTCCAAATGAAATCACTATGAACTCATAGTGCTCATAATTGTATGGACATCGTCCTTGGGGATAACTAACTTAATCTCCCAATATTTATAATATATTGACGGAATATCCACCATGTAGAAGTACTATACTCTATATAGATGATAAATAAAGTCACTAATATAATGTAGAGGCTAGTTCATCCTTATTGTTATCTTATTAAGCTCATGAAAATCAATGTAAAAAATGTATTATCCAACATTTATTCATGCCAAAGAGGACTGGTGAACACATTGTTGAGGCACCTGGTCGTATAAACTCATTGTACAGATTCTTATATTGATTTTTTATTCATCATCCCATGTTCCAAAATAACCATTATATACATGTTATTGTAATTCATTAGAGATCTTGGTATAAACTAGATTTGGAATTCAACTTGTCAGTAAGGTGGAAGACTAAGAAATTCCATGGGACACACTTCTAAATATTACCTAAAATATGAATGTATTAGATGATGATTATTTCAATTGAATCTTTCATTTGAGAAAGATACTCTTGATCATATGGAAGAAATATCCATTCTAGGGATGTTCTTTCCAAAGAAGATACATCATCCTCCTTGAACTTGTACAGAAAATGGGGGCCGATCCACAATACATAGAGTTATTTATTTCCCAATGTAATTTAATCGTCTATATATAAGAAATGAGAATACATGAATGGAATGTAATAAAATTAATCCAAAGGAATTATGAAAATCTCATTGGGATGTTTAACACAAAAATTGGGATAGAGGGTAGTTATATACATGGAGAGAAAATAGATTAATGTTTTTTCATTTTCACCGAAAAATATACTACAATTCTCTTTGATGATGTTTGGATAGTTCTACTAATCATTAGTTATATGAAATAATGTGTATATTTATAGATTATAACCCTAAATTGCACAATATTATTTCACATATAACCATTTACATTATCAAAAAATATATAGGGACGAAAAATTTTAAACTATTAAACACATAAACTGGAATCCAATGTCTTAGAAGGGATGAAACATAAATTACGAGTATTTGGTGAAATTATGAATTTCTAGGCATCAATATATGTTATCCACAAACTATATCCTAAAATATAGTTTCACAAGAATTTTGGTTCCCTTAAAATTGGTTTTTAGTGATTTTATAAATTAACTAAATCATATCCCCCAAGTGTGTCATACCATGCGCACGGTAAGTATTGTTGAAGTGTAATCGGTGAACCAAACACATGGTTTGATCACCTTGTCAGAGTTGTTACTCCATGAAAAAACTAAACTATAACTCTGTCTAATTGAAGTATCCATATAGGGATTCATTTGATTGATAAAACAGTTACACAATACCTACTAAAATTTGTTGATGTTTTCTTATACATACTCTTATCCTTGTGTATTTTTTGTACAGTTCTCTAATCATAATTTCAAAAATAATTATTCATTTCATCAAATACAATCTATACCATCTTTTCACATTATTTCACATTAATAGTAAATTTACTACAGAATACTCCATTTAATTCTCCTAGTATGATAAATATGTCAAGTGTATTTGGGAATTAGTTACTTTACATTTAATATAAAATAATTAATACAGCATATTTATTGGAAACATCTTTATGATGAAGAAAATTATCATTCAATATTAAAACATTATGCAAAAATATGAGGATATACATAATAATGGGGTGATATATAAATCCCAGTAAGTGAATAAACATGGAATGATTCATACATGTTACCCAATAATTATATTAATGATTAATAAAATTAACATGGACAATAATTAATGATATAATATAATAATCTTAAAATTGGAAACATGGAAACTACATCGAAAACTAAATCATAAAAATAGGTCAAGGATAATGCTTTTATGAAATCATCAAAGAAAATTAAAATAATGGAATAATTTTCACACCCTAACCTAATGTGACAAATCACAATACAAAAACATTACACAATGCATTGGAGTTCATTGGTGGTGAACCCATCATATTCATTTCTTTCTCAGGCTTAAGTGGGCCCCATATAAATTAAAAAATAGACTCCTTTATCATCATATTATTTTCACCCAATTAAGGAGTGTGGAATAAATATGTTTATGCCATAAATAAAATATTATATGTTCATAAATGAGGATACCCATGATTGGAAATGGGTTTTTTATTCAATATAAAATTATTTCGTATTGAAAATCATGGTAAACATTCTGCATCATATCGACATCACATAAAGATTCAAAAAACATTAATGGGAGAGAACATGGTATATCATAAAATATACATGAATTTGAATGTAATTGTGTCATTTTAAATTTTATCCCAAAATTATAAATTGGAAATTAATGGTATGATTTAAAAAAATAAACATGAATAATGAAAAGAATCCTTACTTTATTTTTACATGGTAATAGGTAAACAAGGAGGATCATGTGAGGCTAAATTAGAGATAATTTATAAATTAAATTGATAGTAAGTTGAATGTAAGATAATATACAAACATAAGAAAATTTAATTCAGGAGACATGCCATAAATGAATTTCTAGAATGCAAATGAGAAGGTAGAAATCCTTTATAAATTCATTTATTGTAATTCCATAGGTGATGGTCAAAATGAGAATGTCCAAATGGTATCTAATTAAAATAACATTAGTTGGAATGTAAAAGTATTATAAAAAATTAATTAAGACATAACCATTTGAAATTATGAAAACTAATTTCAAATAAGGTTCTTGAATTGAAATAACGATATGAATGGGGGATATGTTATAATAGTGTGTGACTTCAAAAACATTTTGTGGCTTCTAGAGAGATATGGGCTCCTTGGGAAGTTAAAAGAGAGTGGATGGAAGAATATGGATGTACATATATGAGGTCTACAGAAGATAAATTGGTGTATGGGTGGGTTTATATAGCAAATGGGTTGATTTAATTTTTATTTGGGTTTTGGACTCAACATAATAAATTATCCAAAACAACAAACCCTCCAATGGTTTCTTATAAATAGTATTGGCTAATTTTATTTTATAATTTTAATGGCTTAAAATAATAAAATAACTCCCTTTATTATGTGGAGGAGAGTCATACTCTTAAAGAAATGATTTTTAAAATTTAAAATATACTACATTTTTTAAGGATTCCATATGGTTTGATAAAATAAATAAATTAACCATAAAATAAGATTATTTTTATGGAAAAAAGAAATTTTGTCTTATATTCAATTTATATTAATTATTTCTTCAATATTTGGAAATTATGGGGCCCTAAAAAAATATATTTATATAATATTTAATTTGTACCTCAAAATTTGATTTCCCTATAAAATTATGAAAAATTAACTATTGATTAATTTCTATGTTATTTTTCCAAAAAAAATATTAATTTTATCTAAATAATTTTATGAAAATTTCAATTTTATCTTTAAAAATAAAATCAACATTAATTAAAGAATTTATGGGTTCTTTACAATAATATTTTTCTAACCCCTTCTAATAATTAAATTTCACATTATATAAAATCTATGATAATTTATATTTTATAAAAATTATTTATTAATAATAGTAAAAATTACTTATTTGAAAAATCCACTAATTTATAAATTCATTAAATGAATTTAAATATTAACAAAATAACAATTTGTGCCTTTTGTATAAAAATTAAAATTAATTTCAACGAGACAATAAAATTATGAAAATAAGATCATTATTATATAAAAAATTATATACATATTAATAATTTATGTTACTTGATACATCTCCCTTTAACACACCATAATATTCTTAAAGAGTATGGTTGGTGATGGTGGGAACTTCATGGGGTGGTTTAGCATACATGGATTGGGCCAATCTATATGATCTTGAACTTCTCCCTTAAATGGTTTTCCTCAAGTTTATGTTTTTGGATCTTAGTATGGTCTTATTGAAGGGATAATATAATAAAACATATCTCCCCTTTATGATCAAATAAATGAGCTTCATAGGGTATGATCCATGTTTTTGAGGCCATCACATCCTTTTTATATGTCAACTAGATTTTTTTGAAACCCTATATTTATACTAAAAACATAATCACTATTAAAATACTATATTATAAATGTTAATGATTCATAATTTTATTTTCAATCTTTTTGGATATAATAATTAAAAATAAAGGAATTTTTATTCCATTACTAGTTTTAATTATGAGACATTTATATGAATCAATAAGATGAATTATATTTATAATAGTTTTGTTCGCTATAGATAACACCATATACTCTAATTAAACCCTTCCATGAAAGATTATGAACAATTATTCATTATGGAAATTATCAAATTAATTTTAAAGACAAACTTTTTGGTCTTGGATACCTGTCACAATTTATACTCCAGGTAATTCTCCAAATTGAACATATCTTTTATTGATTATTAACATCCATGTATTTTACCCAAACTACTTAATAAAGGTAATAAATGTAATGAAAGTAAATTCTAATGTATTATTATCAATATAGAACACAATTATAGATACATAATATAAATTTGATTGGTGGACTCGAAAATATATACTCCATTATATCATTAGGTAATGTTTTTTTTCATAGGTTAAACCTTATATATTTTATTTTGAGGATATCGTAAGTAAACTATTTGAAGATGTATTGGTAGTTAGACTTGACATATTCTTTTTAAATCATGTTTTATGTTATTTTTACAATCCATTAGTGAATTTATTTTTTCATTTAATATAACACTTTCATAATCATGGTTATTATTCTCACCCTTTCGAATCAATATATTATTAACCTTGTGTAGTGTGTTCTTATTTAGTTCATGTTATCCATTGGTTATTTCATTTCTGGGATTTATTTCCCACCACATTCTTATTTAATATCCTAGGTTATAAAATGAAAATTTATAACATTAGTGGACTTTAATGCCATGATACCATTATTTTAAATAATGTTAGTGTATCCCTATTTTCATGTTCTTTAGATATTTATCTGATTATCCAAAGACCCTTGCACTTTTAAACTATTTGGATTATGTAATATATATCATAATGTACTAGTCCATGAAGAAAAGTGCATAAAAGATCTATTTTTTCAAATAATATTACACCCTTGATGTATAATTATTGATGTATATATCACCTTGGTTAGTGACTTGTGTTAAATTATCCACATCAGATATTGATTCCAATGATTAACCATTTACCACTTGTAATTCTATATTGATTTATTAATAACCTTATGAAATATAAATATATTCACGATAATTTCCAAAGGGATACACATTCATGTCAGATATAATCCATAGATTGTTCATGATTTGATAGGTCCTGCATTCCTATTTTCAAAAGTAAATAATATTTATTCATTAAGGAGATGATGTTAACTCCTTGGGAAGAATGAGATGATGGGATTTTTGCACATTATCCCAGTGATTCCTCTATAGAATAAATTTCATATTCAAAGTCTCGTATAGATATTTAAGAGGAGATCATAAATCATTTTTCAATATCCATATTCATGTTTTTGTTGGTTAATTACATCATGGAATTCCTTGTAGGGTGGAAATCTTGTTTGAGAGAGTCTTAATTTTCTTCATACATGACCATACATCAATGGGTATTATGGGGGTATATTTATAATCCTTTGAACTATCCTTGGGATAATTTTTTATTTTGTAAATAGTGAGTCAAAGGTTTTGGACAAGAGAAATTACATTCTCATTACACTTGTAAAATCACATAAGGAATCATAGGCTCATTTCATAAGATAACCCTTTCCAATTATAAAATATTAGTAATATTTTTTTCATGAGTTATCTTCTTATCATCGTATAAGGGAACACAATCATATCATTTAAGGATTCAATATATCATTAATAGTGGTATTGTAATCTCATCACAAAGGGTATGAATATTAGGATCTTCACCTAAGGAGAGAACAATGAGATCCCATGCTCATCACATATTCTTTACATGATGATTTCAAAATATATGGTTCTCCTTAAATGAAAAAATAACAAAGGCTTGTTACAAAATATAATGTGGATAGATCATATGATCTACACATGGTCTTCATATGGTTGTCACATATGATATCTCATGGTCATCAAATGAGGCATAATATGTGGATAAACATCTATATAGAGAGACATTGGATCATATCCACATCATATGTGCTTCTTAGTCATGTCATGTATGGTTTATTTTAGTAAAAATATATTGATAGGTGAATTATATATATAGATAATTATTCTCTACATAGTTAATATATTTCTTCCGACAAAGGATTAATGTTACCCAATGAATTTGGGAGGATATGATGGGAGGTTTGTATACTACAGAAAGATAATCGATATTTATAAATGCTTCCAAAAAAGGGGTAGATGTAAGTACGGTGGTTTGGGGATTGAACCTCGAGGAGGCATCTTATGTCCGATGAATTAATTAAGTGATAATGAACCACGTAGTTTGTGGTGGATAGTTTGTGGTCATGAAACAAGATTGTAATATATATTTTAAAATCGTATGTTAAGGATGGTTTATGGATTAGTCAATTATATTTCTAGAATACAGGGGAATCATTTCATGCTTGTCACAATATTCATCTCATTCTTATCAAATGTGTCATATCATTCTCATCACATGAGTCATCATGGGATCATCAAAAAAGACATCCTATTATCATCCCATTGTGATATATATAGTTAAAAATCATACATCATGGATATTGGTTGTCATTTAATGTCTTTAAGTAATGATATTCATAGTTTGATTGGATAAACAATTTTGGATGGAGTGGATATTATGCCTCAATCTACCAAATGTAGAGAATTGATTACTATGTGGACCACTTTAATATCATTGATTAATTTCATAACTATGGATTATAAATAATAATAATTGAAGATGATTCTATGGTGTTAGGATAGAATTAGTGGGGTTTACAGCCATATTTTTGTAACCAAATAGTGTTTGGGAGAACTAAGTATAAATTATCCCCCAATAATTCAATGTGACATGTGTTTTGGGGTGAGGGTACCTATGATTAATCCAATGTTTTATTGTGAATTCTGAAAATTTATTTAGTTAAAATAGATTGGGAATGAGATTCCATGACAATGGTTGTGAATAAATAATTTTCAGAAGAAATCCCTAATAAAATGAACACGGACCCCATACAAACAGAGAAATCTCATTCCATTTTTCTGTAGAAGGAATAATTAAAGAGTTTCTATGGTTTAAGGTTCATGAATTTTTTATAATCCAAGAATTAATGATGTTTTAAAAGCTACGGTATTAGGAAATAATATGTTTCCATGATGGACAAGGAAAGAGTTATGTACAAGAAACCTATTATGAAAGTCATGGAGTTGTGTAGAGTGATGACTTGTTTTAAAAAAATATTATCTTCATTTTTTAATTTTTATAAAAATTATATCTCATGTAATTAAAAAATTGATAGACCTATTTTCTAAATTTCAGGATTGTTTCTTTCCTACGGGAATCCATTATGATCTATGGTTTAATAATATCATAGAGGGAGTCTCTCAAAATGAGATTGTGGGAATTTTTACTCAAGGAATATATCCACATCCTTTATATGATTTCAAAACATAAGGAATATGTTCTTCTACCAAAAATACCTCTCACAACATCTGATACACGATCCTAGAACCAATTATAATTTGATGGATGATAAATCATTTGAGGAATTCCACCATGTGTAGTTCGATATATATTTAAATTTATCGTCCTCTTGTTTCATGAAATGTTATGATGTTTTATATATTGATGAAGAGTTACATGAAAATACATCCTTTCATCCAAAAATTGATTTTGATTTCCCTTTTATTCCTCAATTATTCGGGGGTGTTATTATCAATTTTTGAAGCATATTTTCATTGCAAATATACCCTTATCCATTAATATAGGGTTTTATGGGAATTAATACAATTAAAATGGAGGAAAATTTCCAACTATAACTACTCCCGCATTGTTTCAGATAAATTTTGCTATTTTCTTACAACATAGATAAATGATTTATATTATTGATGTTAGACCACTTTTTTAAATCAGAAAGGGTCCCCTATAAATAACTTTAGATTACCTAAATGATTTATACCCCTATAGAAAAATAAAAAATTCAATAATTCTATGAGTTTCAAATACATACATTTTTTTAACTCATCATTACTAGATGATAATTTTGAAAGACAATTTAGATGAACAATTTTTCATAAAAACATTACGTTTAACTTATGTGACAAATTATTTCAGGGATCAATATTGAAGGAAGAAGCTCCATGATATTGGAACCAAAAATATATGTCTCTAGATTAACATTATAATGGATCTAAATTATAAAAACATTAACACTAATAAGAAAAATGTGACAGTTCAGAACTCAATTATATTTTCATTTATGAGTGTTAAATTAAGGAATAAGGAATTTCAAAATACACTAGATTAGGTGATGAGGTAGTATTTGTTATAATGAATAAATTTATATTGTGGTTCATCTCAATTACATTGGCTTCCTAGAAATGGGCTTCAATTCTCATAGTCATTGGTTTGTGAGTCTTGGTGATCTACATTGGTGAAATGTTAATCTTTATTGTCATATAGAAATGTAATATAATCTTAAAACCTTTTACACCCTCTGAAACTGAACTGAGAAAGTTATTGGATTATTATAAAAGATGTGGTCTTCATGACTCATTGTTAATGTCTCATCTAAACATTTAAACTATATTATCATCATATATGGCACACAAATTTTGATAACTCTATGAGAGAAAAATTTTACTTATTGTGGTCCTTGAAATACTAGATATTTTATGTGTGTGTATAATTTTGAGAATAAATGAACCATGGGTAATTTTTTGATGCAATGTGGACATCATAGTTCCACCTATACCATCTTCCAAACAAAATAAAATAGATGGTGATCATGTGATATTTAGAAACCAACACCATATACTTTACCACGTGGACATGAGCTCAGTGTGTGGGAGCTCAAACACATTCACTAAACCATAACATTGGATTATTGTATGATGTTTTACTCACAGTAAACTTTTCATGGGGGTATCAATTAGACAATGAATCTCACGATGTTGTTATGATATGCCTTGATATGGACATTGAAACATCTAATGGCCCTTCATCCATATATCCAATTCAATATATATACATACATATATATAAATATATCACTTCTAACGTTATCAAAAGTCAGTAATAGGAACAACTATAGTAGTTCCCAGGGGATCATTAATGAAGGATTTTAGGGTTGTATATGCTCTTTCATAAGAATGACTAAAAACGGTTTGGGGATACAGTGAGATGTGCTGGATCTTAGAAGCCAAATACACAATTAATGTATTTGTATTCATGAGTAGTTGGATTATTCTCATTTGTTACATGATCATTGGGGGTGCATATAGGAACTCTCGATATGGAGGTGATATTGGAATCCATAAAACATATTATGTTTTATATATCAATGTTGAGGTTGATCTATGACTAGTTAGGGAACATAATTACATAGGATATTTTCATGGATTTTTATAGACCTTTCTTATTTTTGCATGGATAGGTCACAACACATTTCTATGGGCATGAATTTTTGAACACCATCACTCCTCCAGGGATCAAATAAAGAGATTCAATCCACCACATCATCATGCTATAGATGATATCAATCAATGAAGATAGAGTAGGGAACATGTCAATTCCCAGTATGGATTTAATTTCTATGCTTTTTCAATTTAATAATCGTTGTTCATCAACAATATGTGGAGATCCATTACACAAAGAGGATAATATAAGTCTTTATGGGTGGAGTGTATGTTTCATGGATTGATTGAAACACATGTTATAAGACATAAATATTAATAATATTCACCCACTAATTTAAAGGTATAAAACACATTTTGTTATACATATGTAATGGGATTTTATCAGAGAAGAAAACAACACTTATGTGTAATATATCTTCGATATTAACTCATTAGTGTTATACATAGACAATTATTCTTCTACTATCTTGTGTTGTATCTTTTTTAATCCTTGATTTTGAAATTATATAGGTGGATACATTTTCAATAGTAGTGATAAATTATATATTATTTATGTAGTAATATTAGAGGAGTTCTCGGTATTGGTAAATTGGAGTTGATACATTGTTTATGGAAATATCTATGTGAGTGGGATATGTGTGGGAGTAGAAACAACAAATATAAGATCTTGGATTTTTTTATTCCTCATCAAAATGAATATTTTGATGGATGTACTCATGTAACTAAGGGTATTCAAAGGATTCAAGCATGGTATTGAAGATAAGTATAAATTCAGGTTGAAAACATGACTATTGAGGCTCTGATAATGCATTTTCGTTTCTGTAGAGATTTTTTTATGACATGATCGTTCATGAACTATAGAATGAGTGGAATCAGATGTGGATAAGCCTCATTATGGAACAAATATTTTTTATGATGAAATGATGGTGTTTATTTCATTTATTTTTTAGGAATACATCACCTGATTCCAAGGTCGAGTAAAATGAGAGGGTCTATTATATCTTAAATTTGAGGGCATGAAATACAAGAATAATGTGGATGATCTATATACTGATTGGGAATGTTAAATGATTATTTTAAGACATATCAATGAATTATTTAGGGAATGACATGATTCCGATGAATGAAATTGGGAAGGTATTGCTTTAGTTTCATTTGGTCATGACGTGGATCCAGAGGAGTGTGATTATGAATAAATATGGTGTTGTAAAACACATAAAGAATGTTAACTAAATGAGGATGGTTAGACCATGTTTGGGGATGGCTCAAGAGAGATCATGCCAAGAAAGGTAAATATAATTCATGTAAGTAAAATACCAATGATAATATTCTAATATTATACAATCAGATTATGTAATATGTTTATTAGTTTTTGAGTGAGGTGTAGACCACTTCCAGAA
The DNA here is from genome assembly GCA_963277665.1 of Viscum album. Taxonomy (NCBI): domain Eukaryota; kingdom Viridiplantae; phylum Streptophyta; class Magnoliopsida; order Santalales; family Viscaceae; genus Viscum; species Viscum album. The sequence continues at coordinate 519,133,437 of OY728139.1, forward strand.
AAATTTATTTCTTTGAATCCCCTTAGGAAAAACCTCTAGAATAATTGGTGGACCAAACTGAGATAATGTCTCCTGATTCCCTAACTATACCTATAACAATTCTGGTCCCATACCCTATCCTTTTTGGGGATACACAATCCTTCAATAAGGTATAATTATGAAGAATATGGTCATTTGAAATTTTTTAGTCATCAATGTTATCTATCCATAATAGCTTCTTAGATTTCATTTATTTAAAAAAATTAATTAATATTCCATTAATGTTTTTTATTTTTCTCTAAATAAGGTCATCATAATATTGTATATAGGGACCCATGGAATCTTCAATGTACCTATCAATGAATATAGATCATTGAGGATTGAGCATGTATCTAGCACATTGTGTGCCAGCCTACTCGAGAGAACTGATTATTTGGAGGAAAATATTGTTAGAGTTCCCATTCACTCATAAAAAAGGGAAATAGTTGAAGTCTTTTAGTTGTTTATGTCATTAATACCCATATATACTATAAGGATTTTATATTCCCCAAGGTATAATTGGTTTTTACACTTCTATGATAGTGAATAATGATGGTATATTTTTTAAGGAACAAAAAATGGGAATACAAGAGTGACCAGTGGCTAATTCTACAGCCATGGTTGATGAAAGTGAAGAGAATACACACAAAGAACATTGTGATGGTTCAAAAAACATATTCCACATCGATTATAGGACCTATTTGGAGGGGGACATTGGCTTAATAGGAAGCATCATTATGATTAAATTAAAATCTCATAGCATCAATGGAGGTGGTCGGGAGAAGGTGAATCATTATACAATGAGAGAGGAATCAAAGTATGTGGAATCAACCAGTGGAGGGTTTTGAAATTCAAGACTTACTCAAAACTTATATGTTATTCCATAAAAGTGGATTCAATAAAAATACCATATCACTAATATTCATACGTATTTCCATAAGAACGGGCCCTCTCTAGTAGACATAAATTATATATTATCAGTTATTACTAGTGATAACATGGTTTTAGGACAAAGAGTATGGTGGATCTTCAAAGAGATAATCATTTTCTCAGTAATCATATGTATTAGGATGGATGGGAACACATTTTGTTGGGTTACTAAACATGGGGACTGTCGTGGATGACTATGATACACTCCATGTATTGTATCATGTCATCATTTCTCAGTGTGTGTTTCTAAGGTGCTAATACATCACCCCTAACATGAAAGAGTTCATATTTTAGGGAATCCCAAATCTTCAAATGACCAACTATGAGTTTTCTTATCTAAAGGATGATGGATTCCAAGAATATGTCATGATTTTTAAAGAGGATGTTACAATTCACCAATTTGGGGACCAACAAGTGGTGACATGGTAGATTTTTTTTAGGAAGCATTCTCAATTTTATAGTATGTTCTTGAGAAGTTTATGACTCATTTATAGATGTAAGAGGTCTTTATTAGGTATGAAAATGAATTGTAGGAGTTTTCCAAACTATTTGGTTTAATTTAATCAACTCAACCTAGGAAAAATTATCATGGGGAGTGTACAACCTTGTATTTACCATATGGGTAATTTTTTATTATAATTGAATGGAATTAAAATGTGGATGACACTCAACCTTATTATTATGAAATAAAATTACCCCTTTTTTGAATCAATTTTTTTGATTTATTTAATAATACAATTAATGAAAAAAATAAAAATAACTAATACAACATTGTTTATTCTAAATGTTAGGAGAAGGCTATTTTTGCAATTATTGGAGACTGTTATCCAAGGAGAGATGGGTTTGGATTAAAATATTTTTATGATAACCATTGGGAACTCAATAAAATATGGGAATATTTATTGTGTAATTACCTATGTTTGATTTCCATAGAAATGAATTGGGTGAATATGGAGACAATTCCAATGATGATTGAATTACTCCTTAATGATGAAAATATGGAGGGAGGTAAATTGTAAAACATAGAGAGTTTAAAAATAGTATCGAAGGAAAATATTTTGAGGTTTACCATTGGCCACATAGGAATCATGGATTCTACTACCATTTTTATGAAACAGTCTCCTCTTTGATGTGCCCCCTAGATTAGTGGATGTCCATTGGATCCTAGTGTCATCACCATAGGGGATTCAATTAATTGAAAATAAGGGTGTATTCTCTTGGGTTTTCACCCTAGAAAAGGGTGATAAAATTATAACATTGATCTATCAATATAGGGGATCCTATATAGACATTAATGGGGATGAAAATCATAAGGAATAGAAAAATGTGTGTCAATTAAAAACAGGTTCTCAAAAAGTGTTATTTATCCCACATGGATATATAATTATACACCAGGAAGATCGTCGGGTAATTCACAATATATTACATGAATGAAAAAATTCGCTACAAAGGCATATATAAATTGAATAAGATTCATAGGAATTGGATTATGTCATGCTACAGGGATAATATCAAGTATGATCCTAAATAATAAAAGATTATGATCACATATTAGTTACTAAAAATGGATAATGATTATGAAGATATATATTTGGATTTGGGGAATTATTTTAAAAGTTGTGAAAATGGAATATGTGGTTGTTCCCATTTAGGTTGTGTGACACGTAACAAAACACGAGATAACCTATAAAGAAAATATATAAAAATTAATTTTTCATGTTTTTGCATCCTATGTATCATTATGACCACCTTATGGGATGTGAAACATTGTTTAAGGACATGGTTATTTGACCAAGAGTAGTATTAAAATTTATAGTTACATTACATTCACCACGGAGATAAATATTTTTTTTATCATATAGCATAGAATAAGGTAGTTAATTTAAATGGAATGAAACCATGACCAATGGGGATAAAGGTGGGTTCTATGAAAATTGGGAACTATAAAATTTCATCATGATTTCAAAACCTAGATATATAGGTTGATAAAACTAAGATGTGGATACTTATTTTAATTTAATAATTCATATGTAAATAAATTACCTATATAAATCTAACTCATAAAAAAATAAAATTTACATGTTCTAGTGGAAGAATAACACCTAATTTTATATTGTGAACGGTCTCATTACTAAATAATCACCTTGAAAAATTATCTTGAAGATCATGAACATATGTGTACGAAGTGACATAATCCTAGTGTTGGGAAATGCGGGGTATAAAATTCAGTGTATCAAATACCCTTAGTGTGAGGATTGTTATAATTTTCAATTCATTGTTGGATCATATGAAAGGTTTATGTATATCAAAATATGTCTTATAATGTAGATATCTCAACCCATCTAGTTATAAAAGGTGGAATCGTAGGAGGAAAACACCACAGATATATTTCCCTCTTCCAAATCACCCACAAAACATTATAGTTAAAAGTCAGGTGACTTGTTTGACACAATATAGATTAACATCATATGAAAATTATAGTGAACACAATTTTTATTTTCCAAGTTGTGAATGAAAAAGAATTCAAATTAGTCAAAAAATTAATTGGAAAATTATCAGTAACCCCTAAGTCCATGTTATTCATGCTCAATATTGTAAACAATGGGAAATTAAAGGATACTCACATTACATGGGTTCATTAATAACATGAGTGGTTTGGATTTTGAATACTACTATAAAAATTTAATGAACTAATAAATATATAAATTATAGTTATTTGACCCTAAAAATTGTTTTTCAAACCTTTTAACATAAAAAATGTAAGAATGTGTAACACTGGAGATATCAAGACTCTTAAAAGGTGGAGTGGAGTGTATGAAGTTATATTTTGGATTATTTAATCATAATGTAAATTAAAGAGATGGATATATTTAGAGTGAACATTGACCATATTTAAATCAAGCAATCCAATTTTGTATTTTTCATTACTAGAGGTGAGAAAGTGATGGTCCAATGGTGGTTGAAGAATCGAAATGTGGTCACCATAATGTTTCTACTATTATTAATACAATACATGTACCAATGAACATATATGGGGCTTTAGTGAATTGTTTTGACACTACATGGGTGTCTATTCAGATGTGTTACATTAATATGGAACTTGTTTTCCATAGGAAATAATGTGTATAGATGAAGGGAAATTATAAAATGTATTTTTGAGCATATTTTGGAAATTCTGTCATGTATTGGAAATTATATATGTAGAACCATGATTTAAGTAGTGAAAAACAAATCAATGGTATAGGTATGATTTCTTCACTATATTATGGGGAGGGGTATTTCAATTGCTAATTTTGTAAATTTTGGGGTCATTTATCTTGTTACCATGTGGTTGTACATGTTTATGTCATCGATCTCATGTTTGAGGGGATATGGACTACATTGAAATAGGAAATTAAAAAACATAATGTTAATGGAACAACCATTTTTGATACATATGATCTTAATGGGAAAATAATACATCTAATGTTTATGATACTTATACTCAAAAAATTGGGCATGGAAACCATTTTCCTGGATTAAGTGAGGAAACAGCAACATTTATTGAATGTATATTGTTTTTAAAAAAATCAATGGGATTATATCATTTAAATTTATGTAGCACCGACCAAAAAAATAGGTATAACAATATAGCATAGCTGGGGAATGAAAACCAATATTACATGGAATCCTTGTTACATTATATGAAGATACAAGGTGGTATGAATTTAGTATTAGTTCATGAGGCATGGAAATTAGAGGTGTTCATTTTAGTGTCATGTAACTATGATTGAGTCATTATATATTACAATTGTATAATAAGGACATGAGTTTTGTATTATTAAAATAACTATTATTGGAATTAAATAGAATATTTTATGGAAAGTCACACTAAAATTCCCCATGACCAGTGAAGGCAGAGATAATGTACAATCCCATTTCTGGGATAAATTGTAAACCCCATATGAATTTTTAATTTTAATTTTGGACTTATAATATTTTCTGATCCCTAAGGACAATGATGCTCTGCTTATTTACTAGTGTGGTTTATCATTGTGTCTATTGAATACATATATTAAATGGTTTTAATGTCACGTATATTTAATATAAAGTTAAATGGGGTTTAAGGTAATATATCATTGACCAATGAGGTACTACCTATTTAAAATCATGGAGTTTTGTCAATTGACATGACATATTATATTGGAAGTATAGGTAATAAAAATGACATGAATTATGAGAACTGTATTATAATATATATTAGAATTTTCAAAATATAAACACAATACACAGTTATGATGCTAGACCATATTTGAATTGAATTTTCAGGACATATAGATTAGAACAATTTCACCTAGGGGAAACACACCTTAACAAAAAAGAGTGATATTAATCTTAGAGTGTAGGATTCAGTTTCCAATACAACTAAGATGTGGTGGAATACATGTTTTTGTGTCTGAGATGGGATATATGTGACATAATAACAAATTTCATCTTAAATTTTAACAAAAACTGGATTACCACAATGCCTGAAGCACATTCCAAATCACCATGGGCACTTAACAAGCATTATAATAACAAAAAAAATAAATATAGAATGTTATTCACCCTAATAGATATATTAAAAGATAAAAATTATTAGATTGTCATAATAGATATCCAAAATAATATTTTCCTCAAATAACAAAACTGTAAATGAATCATCTGAAAACTAGACATTATGTTATAGAATGACAAACTTAAGGCCAACAATATTAATCATAAAGAAACCCATGTGTGCAACACTACATGGCCATATTGCACCACCATAGCAAACCAATAAGAGACACAATCCAGGCGAAACATCATTTACACTATATTATTGCCATTAACTATATTCTACACAACGAAGTATAATATTACCATGAGAAAAAAAGTAGTTAATGTAAAAATAATCTCATTATGAAACCACTAGATAATATATAAAATATCTATCAACCTGTATACATTAATTATTTTATGAATATGATTTTAATTTTTTTAAAGTAGTCAAATTTAAAAATATAATCATCATTTAGTTTTCTTCTTGAAAAAAATTCCATATATAAGTTAGAATATTAATATGAAAAAATAAATATCCATGATTCATAATGATTAGAATTAAATTTTTTTCATGAATCAAAATCTATATCAAGTGTGAAGATAAGAAAATTAAAAAAATATTCACATAATGAATGCACAAAGAACCAAATTAAAACCATAACAAGAGGGTTTACACAACTAAAAACACAATGGAACACTATCTATAATGATTGAATCCAAATTTATAAAAACCTCGGTCCACTAGTAAGGTTACCGACAAGAAACCATATAATCACATGAACTTACCTATGTGATAGCTTAAACCACTAAATTTCTCATATAGTTAACTATTACACAGTACCCCAATGTCTCCCAATGTTCTATATATCATCATTATGTTTCATGAAAAACCATACAACATTATAGAAAATATTTTATCTAATAATTCCACATTGGATCCAGCATTGAAAAAAAATACAATTTAAAACGATATGTGGGCTCTATGACCAATCACATCATGTGGGAAAAATATATTTTTAATGATCTTCCAAATTCTAATAAATATCCAATTAAGGTATCATATATCATAACTGAATGATGTCTTCAAAAGAAGACATTATTTACAAGGTATAATCCATAATATAGAGACACCAAACTCATTAATGGATAGAATAATATCTCCTTTGAAACTGATGATGGGAAATTAATATATCGTGTCCTCAAAATACTAGAGCAAATATATTGAAAATAAATTTCCCATAAAACAATCTATATTTACTATTCTAATTCCAATTAATTTTCCAAAATGTATAGGGGATGATATATCAAAATAATATCATGAAACTAAAGGAGAAACATAGAGGAAAATTGATCGTACCCTAAGGTGATACACCTAAATCAATATAGGATCACTAAAGAATCAAGTGTGGATACCTATTGCGTATCATGGATGGTTTAGTTTCAGCATACAATGGATTAAGAAATGATTTATAGTGAAATATACTTTTTATACATAAATATCCCATTTTATTAGATGGGTATTCAATAAATAACATTTTGATCTTTTCCAGAATCTTATTAGTCTAGTATATTTGGAAACATTTATACACAAAAAACTATTCCATAAGTGAAATACATCATCTCCCACTAATGTTCCCATAAATATAACCCTTATTAAACATTTCAGTTTCTAACGCTTTCGTAGAGGCACACACATCCGTCTATGGATGATGCATGGTTGTTTCCCCGCATACCAGCTATCCAAAGGCGGGCGGCATCCGCCACTTATTCAGAGATATTGTATCCTTGATCAAAATAGGATGATGGGATATTGGTTCTTCTTTCCATGGATTCCTCCTCAGAACTCGTCACCTAATCTGGGTACCCCTTATATACTAAAAAGTTGTTTGTGAAACTCTTCCTAGTGTGATTTATTCAGGGATGCTGGTAAATTACACAAATTGTTTTAGGATATTCCAAGGGATACAGTTAGGGCAGCATCCTTCGATCTATGGGGTAGTCACGTTGTACATCACATACATGTCTGGACACTAGAACACTTGCGCTTCTAGGTTTCTTCCCCTTATTATAGGGTTTATCGAGGGTACGGAATCCCAAAGAATCCCACATCGAATTCATGGAAATATAATCCATATGCATGTATATGAGGTTTTCCTCATCTCTTGATGATTAACACAAGGTATTCTGCAGGTTTAACATATAGTAGAGAAAGATCAGACTTATCAAAACATTAACTAGAGTAGATCAGATGGGTGAAACCCCAATATGGAACACTGATGATGGGGCTAACGCGTGGCTAGCTGCCCTATTGTAGTTTAAGGGAATAGGGAACGAGTTGTCAGGATCCCACTCGGTTGTGGCGGCCCGAGTAAGAATAATGATGGATAATGGATGGTTAAGTGGAGTGGATATAGAATGAGATGGAGTCATGCCGGGGATGACTGTGATGTTGGGATTGAGCCTCGAAGAGACCTCCTACATATCCCTAATGTAGGAATCAATGTATATGTAGATTAGGATGGGGTATAGAATCAGTTTTCACAAATGGGATAATGACCCAATGATATACTAGGGATTATGTGTGGGTAGGAGCCCGATGTTGGTCTTATTCCACTAGGACATACCTGTGATATGGGGCTCAATATAAGTGATGACAACATCTTACTGCTGGTATTGGGTGGACAACGACATACCAATGAATGGGGTTCTCAATGGCTCGCCATTGGATGGAGACAAAACAACTTACCAATGGATGGTGTCTCAACGGCTTACCACTAGATGTGGTCACAACATCTTACCACTGGATGGGGTTACAATGACTTACTTCTGGTTGTGGTTGAACCTCATAGTGGCTTCCTATGTACCTTTCATTGGAAAGGATCAATTTCCACGTTGTCTGGGAGGAGTGTGTGGTGAGATTATGTGAAGATGGTTAGGACCAATGGGTTGTGGCCTTGAACCTCAGGGAGTCTTTCAATGTATCCTTCCTTGATAGGGATCAATGTCGATGTTGTTTATAAGAAAATATGGTCAAGATCAATGGATTGTGGGCTTGAACCTCAGGGAGGCTTCTTATGTATCTTGCCTTGGAAAGGATCAAAGACTTCGTATTTCAAGTGTGGTGGACCAACGTTAAATGGGCAGAACCGACAGTTATAGGGCATAAACCATAGGGAGGCCTCCTACGTACTTTTCCATGTCAAGGATCAATTTACACATACATCAAGTGTGATGGACCGACGTGAAATGGTAGAAATGAATGGTTGTTGGGATTGAGCCTCAGGAAGGCATCTGATGTACCTTGTCGTGGCAATGATCAATGTCCAAAATGTTCACGTGTGATGGACTAACGTGAAATTTCGTCCAAAGTCTTCTAGGGAGTCGACCCATAATAGTAGGTGAGCCGATGTTTCATGGGACTAGGCCATTAGGGGGTCCCTTTCAGACATGAAAGAAGATGAAAATCCAAATGATGGACACATGAAGCATGAGGTGGAGTGCTGGAATGCTCGAACGGATTCCAACCATTTTGAAATTATTCCATTGTACTCATGGAATGAGGTATCTTATGATTGTCACATAAGCCCTCTCTTATTTGGAACAAGAGGAATCCTATAATTGAATTATAGGGCTTTTTAGAATTTGAAGTCATAAAGAAAGGACTGTGTGCATATTATGCTTTTTGCATAAGCAATCTCTCATTTAGAGCAAGAGGCATCCAATGTTTCAAACATATATTGTACTACAATTTATAGTCATGTCAATATGAATGTTGACATCTTATGCTTGTAGAATAAGGAATATCTTGTTTGGAGGAAGAGGAATCCTATATTTCCCACCTAGAGAGTACTATAATTTATATCAATGTAGAGAAAACTATTAGAATCATATGAATTAAGCATAAGGGATCTTTGGTTCAGAGTAAGAGGCATCCTATATTTGTCACATAGGGAGTACTAAAGTTTATAGTCTGGAAGAGGGAACGATTAGGCCTATGGTTCCTAGCAATGGATTCTATTGGGACTCATGAAAGAGCGACCTTTTCTAGTGGATCCTGACATACGAGTTAGGTTATAGGTTTCAAATGAGTTGCTTGAGAAATTTTTTGACTCAACGAACTCGGGGAATTGATGATGAGAATCTCACCTCAAGACATGGGAAACGAACCAAGAGGAATATGTTGACTCAAGGTGTTCTCTGGAGTGTGGATGAGTATCTCAAATCATAGCATTCCATCGATGGAAGGTGGGTGCACATATGGGAGAAAATGAAAATTCCAACATCCCGACCTGAAAATATTGTAGCGTGACTCTCTTATTTGGATTGGTGTAAGTTACAGAAGCGAAGGAACAGGCCCGGTGGGGAAATACTATAATCCGGTAGTGATCCCAGATGGGTGTGGGGGGGAGCAGCCTATATGGTATGGGCTAGATGGTGCAGGATTGTATATTGTTGCACGTAAAATGTACTACATGCAGGATATGCTTCATGCAATATTGCACTGTGTGGAAAATGTGCGTAAATGATTGGGAATCATGGCACTGTTGCTCATAATAGTGAAGGTTAGAGTGAAATAAGGAATGATTTTCATGCAAGAGGGAAGGATTTTGTTCAATTGGGGAGGCGTTCATGCAATATGGGTGATGTGTGCGCAATAGGGGGATGTGCGTGCAATAGGGAAGCAATTGTAGGCAGTAGGGGAGGTTGGCATGCAATTTGTGATATTTGCACGCAATAGAGAATGTGTGCATACAATTAGACAGGTGATTCACTGGTGCATGTAATATTTTTCACAATAGAACAATTTTGAGAAAAAAATAATGATTTGTGAGGAAAACTGGGCACGTTGGTGCTTTTTCACACAAAAGGGGGTTTTACACGAAGGCGTCGAAAATGCAGACTTGAATTCTATATAGTGGAAACCGACTTCCATATTACTTTTAGAAAAAAGGGTTTCACTTGTATTTATCGTAAAATCCTTGAATGTAGGTGCACATAAACTTATATTCCAATTTTTATCACATATCCATTTTGAATGCAAGATTCCATTTTTATGCGTTATTTCCATTTATACGTGCACGATTCCATTTTTACGTGCTACATTCCATTTTTACGCCAAATATCCATTTTTACATGCAAGATTCTAATTTTACGTGCCCCCTCCCATTTTTATGAGCAACATTCATTTTTTACACTCAACATTCCATTTTTATGTGCAAATCAATTATTTTCCCCAAAATTGTCCTCGATGGCCATTCCCAGTAGTCTGCCTTGAAACTACCATAACCTCTGATCAGTAACTCTATTTGTGCTCCACGACCAGTCAAATCGAATCTTGTTGAATGATCTAGGATTCTGGTTCACATATTGAGCCATTCAATAAATTCCATTAATGCATTGTTTGGTTCCAACAATATCATTAGAGTGGAAACTGACATCCATGTGACTTTTAGAAGAATGGGTTACACTTGCATTTATAGGAAAGTCCTTGAATTGTAGTGCACATAAACAACCACTCCATGTTTCTTCACAATTCCATTTTGTGTGCAAGATTCAATTTTTACTTGAAAGATTTTATTTTTATGTGCAACATTCCATTTTTACACACAGGATTCATTTTTAAGTTAAAGATTCCATTTTTACGTGCAACATTATAATTTTACATGTAACATTCTAGTTTTATATGAATGATTCCAATTTTATACACAAATACATTTTGACCCCCAAAATCATCCTCGATGGTCATTCCTAGTAGCCTGCATCCGAATAAACAAAACCCTTGATCCTTAACTATGTTTGGGCTCCACGACCAGCCAAATCCAAGATTATGGCACGATCTACGCTTTGGATTCATATATGGTTGCATTTAGTTAATTTATTGGATGTGTTTTATATTGAAAACAATTTCATACATAATACCTCTTTTTAAAACATAGGGAAGGGAAACATAAGAAAGGGCAAGCTCTAATTTCTTTTAAGGGTAAAAAGGGATATAGAAATGACCATTTAAAAATGAAATGAGTATAAGGTTTATGAGAACAAGAACATAACACTATAAAATTATAACATTTATATAATAGTTCTAAATCATTTTTATAGGAATATTATTTCTAGTTCACAAGACATGAATCCAAAAATAATCAAATAACATGAGCTATGAATGGATAAAAATAGAAGAAAACATTTTTTGGGAATAAAGATAGGAATAAAATATTGTTTCAATAGAAAATGATCACATATAAGTATATCATAGTTTATTATTATCACTTATAATACAATAAAATTGTTACTCAAGGTTCACTCTGAAGAATATCATAATAGAAAAAAACCATTGCTAAAATGGGTTCACTTCCCATTACTGTCCTTAATATATCAATATATATCCATATTTACTGAATTAATTACAATGATATGTAATTATAGTCATAAAAATATCATACACATAAATGTATTCATATTTATTCCACGTAATCATAAAAACATTCATAATAACATAACCTATTTAAAAGAAAATGGTGTTTATTTACATTTCATAACATTAAACAAATCAAAAAAAAACTTCTATTATTGGCCATTTCACTATTTATTAATAACTAACATCAAATTGTGTTATAATATATTAATTATTACATTAAAATGTCACAAAATCATTAACGGAATAATATACCATTTTAACTTTAAAATATCTTATATAAGAATTACTAATTTCCCTAATATTAATACAAAATATTTTCTTTAAAAATGATCATATAAAATTATAATTTAATATTAAAATATATTATCATTGAAAATTTGTGCTACTTATAATAATTCCATGAATGTAAAAACAAATATTGTATTCTCACTGTTTTGGTTAAAAGTCAATATTACATTCTTCAAATATTGACAAGAATATTCCGTCAAAACATATTTAAAAAAATTACAAACATGGGTAAAAGGACATCAATATTTATTATGATAACATTAAAATATTATTTCAAAATTTTTAAATACTTTATGGAAATGGATAAGAGAATTTCATACCGGAATAGTAAAATAGAGTTAGTTTCATAAAAATATTCTTTTAGTCAATTAAGTGCATAAAGGGTGGAAAATGAATGGAAATATTTAATATATAGAAATATCTAGATGAGAAAAATTTTATGAGATTATTGATAGTTATAGGATTATATTTCATCATAATAAACTTAATTGTGAATAATCTCAGTATAAATTAGGATTGTATCATAAAACACATAGCTTGAGTTTGACTTGCATGAATATAAATCTAAACTCTTGTATAATAAAAATCATATTATTTAAATTCATTAAAATGTATCATTAATATACTAATAAAATCACATATGGTCATATAATTAAACTTTAGCACCCATTTTGTAATAATTTCTTATTTACATCATCTTTTCTTTGTTTTACGTCTTTCATTTTTTCAATAGAATTTCAGTTTGGTAGTCATATTCTATATACCAGGATCATGGTTCCATCACGTAAAAATTTCAATAATTATATAAACATCACACCTATTGAATTTTTATATATTCAAAATCATCAATGAAGGATTTATATTGAAAAATAAATTAAACCATTCATAGATATTCTTGTTCGTACATACACATGAACACTATTATCGATTTTAGAGAGACCGAATGAATGAAATGTAACTAATAATTTTTTATTATAGGATAATTTTCCGGTCATATATATATATATATATATATATATTAAATATTCATTATATTTATCCTTATTACCATACATATAAATACAAAATATAAAATAATCAATCACATCATGTAGGAGGTAGTGGACACTTACACATGAGTGATTTAATCTTTTATAGTGGATGAAATAAAGTTGGATAATGGATGTTACATAATAACAACAACAACCAAAACAAAAAAAATAATTATAACAATTTATTAAAATTTAGATACTAAATTAATTATTTTTGAATCGATACCGTGGATTTAGAGTAATTTTTTGAATTAAAATATTTAAAATTATCTGTTCAGAGTTATACCTCTTCATTATGAAAACATATAGGGATTATAACCTATGAATTGAAAGGATTGAGTTTTGGATAGAACAAGTGATATGAAATGTTTCAATGAAATCATAGATCATATAATTTTAGTTATTTTATTATGTATATGGATTAATAATATATAATAATTAAGGATTGGAGTTTCCCATTTAAATGTGATGGGTGGGGAAAACATGAAATTAAATAATGTATTAAAAAAATATAAATTAATTTTCATTTAAAAATTTATAAAAAATGATATAATTTCTAGATATTATAATGATTACTTCAAGTCATCTCATTCAATATAACAAAAAAAATTTACGTCAAATTTTCACTATTATCATGTTTTAAACCCTTCGTTAAAACTTCTGACCAAAACTACAATATAGTTTTTTTACTTATTACGGTTATGAATTTTACCATAAAAAGACATGTGACCCATAAATGTAACACAGATTAATTGTCTAAATAAATATCATTTAATTTTCGGAAAAAAAATATTTTCATAATTTTAAATGCCTTAATGAAATACTATTTATAAAAATATAACATTAATGCAGTTTTAGGAACTTTTAATTTATCTTGACTTGGAAAAGAAATGAACTAAAATATAACACAACAGAAATTCCATAATTAGTTATATTTTCAGTCTAAATTAATGGGACGATATAAATAATCAATATTGAATAAAATCTTAATATTTTTAAAATAAAATATTAATTTTTAATAAATTTAATAAATACTGTGTACATTTTTGGTAAGAATGTATTGTAATTATACATAAAATAAAAATTAAAAATAAATTAACATGATAAAAAATTAACTCAAATTTCAATTAATCTTTTATAACTTATATTGACTTGTTTTATCCTCATGTAATAATATTAGAGATAGTGAAGTCATGGGAGTGACAGAGTGTATGTATTCTTTTCTAAAACTAATATAAATGTCGTAATAAATGAAATTTGAAAGGCATATCCTAATAATTTTTCTCAATTTTAACCATTTTACAATTACAATAGTGATTAATATTTACCAATGTTATGATTCATAATGACCAAGAATAAAAAGGACATATTTAGAAAATTTTAATATACTTATTCCAAATATGGGTTCCAAATTTTTAGAATCTAATTCAATAATTAGGATAAATTTGTTCTAAAATATTTATACAAAATGTTAGAAAAATAATATTTTAGAAGTATTTTATTGAATATATAATATATATATTTAATCAAAATCATTAAAAATTAATGATTTATTTAATTTATTGTGAAAAAACCATTGTGTGTATGAATTTGTTATTAGAAAATCATTTCCTTTGATTTAAAATAAATTTTATTATGATTACTAATATATTTATATCCAATGAATTCCTATATCAAATTTGTAAAAAATCATAATTTAGTTATTGAATTCATACATAAAATGAAAAGGAATGGTTGTAACAATCTCATTTAATAATTGGTAAATTATACATTGTAGTTTTTTTAATCATGGTGTCATGTTTAATGAAATCTATTAATGATAAAAAAATATTATATATATATATCATTAGATCATGTAATGGTACATTTTAGATCCATGAAAATGATTTTTCCTCAAAATTCATCTCTATGGTATCAAAAAATGAAGATATCTCTATTTTACCCCACCCTAAGGCTCCCATATTGCTTCTTCAAGTTTCTAATTCCTCTTGGTAATTTCAGCCATGTGCTTAGAGTTGTTCAATATTATTTTTCCCTACAATCGATGATTTATTTCAGTTGATCATACATATAAAAAAACATTATACAATGTTATAACCTTTGATTGTAGTACATTTGATAGATTGGGTATGTACTTAATCTAAAGGGATGTATGGAACATGTCGAGGACATGATGGAGGTTTAGTGGATGCGAGAAGTGATAAGATAACACACTTATTTTATCATGAATATATTTGGGGTTAAAATATATAGGGAACATATTTTATATGTTTTATAATCTCAAAAACATTGTATAAAGATATATTCATTAGAATGCCTTTTCAATTAATTTATTTATAGATTATTCTAATTATTTTCTACATAAAGTTTCTATCAAATCTTTGCATCCTTGATACAATTTTAAATCTCACTTATTTTCACTACAATTTTCAAATATATCCATTTTCCAATATCTTACATTCCATACAATTATCACAGTATGTTCGAGTTTAATAAATACGTAAATAAATGGATACAAAAGGAATGATCTGAATTCATTAGGAAAATCTATTACTGTAGAAAATTCAACGGGATAATGGTATTGCTCACAAATAAGATTTAAATATATATAAAAAGTCATAAGTATATCATATAGGGTTTAAATTGTTTCCTTATATTACCTATACTTTTGAGGATGATATGTAGTACTAAAATTCAACTATGATTCCTTATCCTGCTAAATACTTCACTTCAATATCATTGTAAACCTCAGATCATAACCAAATACAACTAAATGTGGTTCTCTGTGCAACATTACAATATTGTTAATGTATAGTATTTCATTCGGAACAAGAGAAAAGAATTATCTGATAGTAATAATGTTTTATGACTTTATAAGGGGTTTGACTACAAATAAAAAATAATTATGTACTTCAGAAATTTTTGGCACCCCAAAAATAAAATACTTGGTTATATTTTCAATTTTCAATTATAGAATGGTTATTGGTTATAACATCCCCTTATGATTTTTCTCTCATCATTTACAGGAAAAGATACATTTCAAAAAGAAACACACTCCCCAAAATTACTTTTCATGTTTCCTCACTTGATATAATATTTCTTCTCTTTATACATCATCATACTTCTGTGATGAAAAGACAATAATGACTATACACCCCATCCAATGGATATTTCATCAACTCTATTATTTTTTGTATTCATACATGATTCTGGAACCCAATAATTTCATCATAATCATGGCTAAACTCATGAACATTTTTCACGTTATTCTATAGTTATGCATCTTAATTCTGTGCTACATCAATCGCCACCTAGATATAGGGTTGAACAGTCATGTGGAAAATATAAAATTTATCCACTTCTGTGAGTATTATTACATCCATACTATAAAAATCCCAAAATATTGGATCTTTTTTTATCAGCATCAAATGTTTTCTAGCATGATCTATTATAATCTTAGATTCTACCACCATGTGTTCCTTCATAGGGTGGTAATGTATTGAGATGTTAAAATCGTTAATCAACTTCTTCCACATTCTATCAAAAATATTCTACACTTTTTTAGTGATAATATAGATCCATAATTTTTTATTAGTATATATATAACATCTTTATCTGTAAATACCACTATATCAGTAATGTATAATTTACCATAGTAAACACTATATCATCATTCATGTAATATTTCTCATATACCATCAATTATCATGAAGCCTTAGTTATCAACTAATTATTCTAATAATAATTCATCTCAAAACATTCTTTAATACATCACAAAATATCATAAATCATTATCTATTATATGGAACAATAACTACAGTTTAAATGACATAACATTTCTTCGGTTCCATTAAACACCTATCTGAGTCATCTTTCCAATGGAAATTGGATCCCATAAAAGAAAACATGGTCAGTGGACCTGAAATTTATGATAAATTCACCATACAACATTGGTAATTTGTATCCAATAAATTAAATCTATAGAAAACATTCATTATGTTTAGTCTGGGCCAAATTCCAATAACATCAGTCATTGCTGGATCAACTGTTATTCCCCCTCATTAAATTATATGATCAAAAATGAATATTATTATCTTAAAATTTCACACAATGAAAATTTTATAATAAATAATATCCTTTTTTGGATCTTATAAATAATTATCTAGTGATCTACAATCTCATTATTTATCTTTGAATATATAAGAATATAATCTATGAATACAAACACATAATGATAAAAGTAATATGTAAATACCTTATTGAATTAATATTTTAATATAAATCTAAAATAAACATACCATTCCTATATATATATTACATGTTAGTAGATGAAAATTCAATTCTTAACTTATAATTATATTCTAATGTGGTATATTTATAGTGCCTTTAGAAACATGGATACATAATCAACCAGTTAATATGTGAACTACATCATCTTCTACTATGTTCTTTATAAATAGAATCCTTATATGGAATGTCATATATAATACCTATATTCAGAAACAAGGGTAATGAAAAATAATAAATGTGGATCTCAAATTCTCAACGTGGGTAAACAAGGGCGATATCAATATAACATGGCCATGGGGAGATAAGTACATGATAATAACATTTTGAAACCATAAGCCACATATCATATATCATAAACATGAGTCATGGAATAAATCATAGTAGTTCAAATGATATAAATAATAAAGTAATCAAAATAAAAAATCCATCATATCTTAATAATGATAGAAAGCTCATATTTCTGTCATAAACAAAATCATAGAAAATATTTTTTTCATGGTTACACACTAGGATTGTCATAACAAGTTAGTCTTGGAAAAACCACATATTCAAAACATTTAAGCATAGGATAACATCACATAAACACTATTATTGGATTGGGAAAACATTTTTATACCCCTTTTATGATTTTGATGACATAATAAATACCCTTTGATTTATATAACATTAATAATTACCAATATATTTGGAGGACTATATTACTCTGGTCCCACCAGTCACATAATAAAAATTACATATATTTCTCCCATGTCACCATCAATCCTTCATCATATTATAAGATATAAAAATGAAAATAGATTCATAATCCTTCCTTCATATCATAATATATGGTAATGAAATAAGTTTCATAATTATTTTATCAATGAATAACATGCATAAAAGAAACACCTTTCATAACCATTTCATCAATTCATCAAAGCATAAGCCATAGAAATAGAATTAATTTCATTAAAATATTCAGATTAAAATTATAAATGATATATAAAAATAATAGTTGTTGTACCATTATATCATTTAACCAATAATAAATAAGCAACAAAATTTCTTGTACACAATGATGAAAAAAAATCATTAAAAAATGAATAAAACAATATTTTAGAATATATCCTTTCCAATTTTAAATCACTACATCGAAATAATAACTTTTCCCATATATTATAGAAAATATTTTCATTTAAAATAAACCTAGGAACATATAAATCAAGATTTAAATTCAAGATTATTCATGATGACCGTTATTATTATTCATTCAAAAAAAATGATGAAACTAATTTTCCCTGAACATGTTTATTAAAATGTCATGGGTACTTCACTCATAAAAACATCATAAATAGTGCTTTTAAAATAGTTTTTAGAGATTAAAATCTGGATAAAAGTTAATTTCAACGGTCATATGAGAATTTTTAATAAATATTTTAAAACAATTTTAGAAAACATGGACAGGGAATAGAAAATATTTTCAACAAAATATAGAAATACATTCATTTTTGTTTATTTATTTTCTTGAGTTTTTAATGGTAAAAAAATTAAATAAAAACAATTATTTTCAATAAATAACCACTACAGAAAAAAATTAATGAGTTTAATTTTAGGTAGATAATATTATATCATCATTGGTTGATCAATCATAAACAATAATGATAAATAAATAAAATTTAACATAAAACCCTTACTACATTAGTAAATTATCAATCATAAGTCCAATTTATGAATGTACCATATATTGATATGTATATACCAAAAATTTTATTATATTATTCATAAAATATATTCATGTCTAGTATATACACCACACAAATGAAATAAGTTGTAATTATAACATGTGACCTATTGAAAACAAGAGATAAAATTTCCCTTACAACTTTAAAATCATTTGAATTAAAATCCCTATTAAACAAAAATTAAAAAATAAACCTAAAATATATTTTATACAATTATATAAATTATATATATTTCAAATTTGAGATATATACCCCATAAAAAGAAATGATTGTTGAATATGACATATGTATCCTAGAAACGAAATAGACAAAATAAAATCACGTACCTATTTTCTTGAAGTTTTTATACAAGAATGAACGGCCAGTATAATAAATAAAGTATTATTATAAAAATATTATAAAATATTAATCATATATATCTTACCAATTATGACTCATTAACCACCTCTTATCACATATTTTTTAACAATTAAATTTTAAGAATCATGTTCCAGTTAATAACATGGTGATTTTTCAAGTATGTTTTGGGTTGGTATTTTTGTTATGCATACGTTTATCATGGTAAATTAATATATCGAAATTTAAAACTGATATTAATATCATATAAATTAATTTTATAGATTTATATTGTAATCTATTAAATTTAGAGATATATAAAAATTACAATAATTAGGGGGATAGTGGGTTGTACGTACACATTAACAATCATTCAATTTTTTAGAAGATGGATTGAATGAAAATTAAAATACTTATAAACAATATATTTTAATTTTAATTTAATAAAATTATATTTTATTCATTAAATATATCATTATTACCATCCATATCATGATTAAATGAAAAAATAATCACATCACTTCAAGGTGGAGGTTGCCCAGAAGTATTTTCCATAGACATTATCATTTTCATATGGATTGGAAGGTAAGAAGATAATGGGATATTAATATTATAGAAGTATATATAATTCTTAAATATCATATATAAACATTATAACCATCTTCATCTACTTTATTGATAGGTTTTTATAGAATAATAATTACATCAGTTTGTGAGGTGGTAATCTATCGTACAAAAATAGAAGTTTTTTCACCATTTGATGGAAGAGTATATAAATATACTTTATTACCTGAAAATAATTAAATATAAGTATATTCAAGATAAATATTTGATTATATTATAATTCATTAAGAATATTTTAATCATGTGGAAGACGAAATAAAAAATTTTATCTTTCAAGACTGATAACCCTTTTTTAGAAAATATAATTAGGTTTAAACCGAAAACATTTATAGGATTGTTTGATAAAGAAATTAAGGATATTAGGATTTGGGAATGGAATGAAAGAATTTATTTTTATAGTTCAAGTAATATAAAAAATCATTGGATGTTAGGAGGATATGATAGGGGTGGCCTTTTATAAGTTTGCGATGGGACAAAAAATGAACTTCTGAATGGAATAGAGTGTAAACACATTTTTTACACACCAAAAGGAAAACATGGTTCATTTATGAATATTATAGGATAAAAATTCTAAAAATTTACATAAAAAGGGGATTATAAAATTTAATATGTCATTTCACCCCATATATGTTTTGTTTAACCCCTAGTTAAATTGTTTACACATTAACCATAATAATTAATTTTTACTATTTTTACTAATGATTTTGATAAAAAACATAATTTGATAATATAATTTTATATTAATTATTATGATTCCAAACATATAAAACATTTTTCCAAAATAAATTCATTAATGTAGAATAATTTAATTAAAAAGTCAATCTAAACACATGATGAAAAAATATTTCCCAAAAAGAAAATATTTATTATTATAAAAAAGTACATTTATAAAAATTCCACAAGAAATCAATTAACATAACATAAATTTTATCAATGATAATTATTTAAATATATTTTACATAGAATTTTTTTATGAATATTTAACTTTTTAAATTCTTTAAAAAAATTTCAAAATTAAAAACAAATCAATATTATTTATTATTCATCAAAAAATTAATCTTTTCAAAATATTATCCCAATTCACTAAAAGAAAAGTTTTAAATGTTTTTATTGGTTGTAAAATATAATTTTTTAAAAAATAAAAATTGGAAATAATTAAATTTAAATATTTTCACAAAAATAGATTAAAACATTTTTCGAGGAACATTATTTTATAGGGAATATAGGAAGAGTACTAAAATTTTAAGTACTTTTTTATCAATATTTTCACTTTCTATAAAACGAATATAATTTTTTTAATTTATCTACTCTAATTAATTCGTCCGAATTTAATGGATATGTTATAACATTTAAGTTTAAGTATTAACATTAATAGAATATTATTGTCCGTAAAAAATATGGTGTTGCAAGTAATGCAAGATGTAAAGGAAAATTAATCTACATAAAAAAAAATTAAAATTCATAAACTATTGGCGTGTCTCATTAATCCCCCACAAAAAATGAATTTTACACTCAAAATAATATCACTATAATGAAAAGAACTGATTATATATCTACCTCATAATATCCTCAGTTTCCCACATAGCGTATTAATGATGGTGGTTTTGTGAAAAAACGTTAAACATGTGAGGGTTTTTGTTTTTCTATCAATTTAAGTCTATGATATAGAATCTATATATCTTCTTATTTATTTTAAATTTCAAGATCCAGTGGATTTATCCACTGTTTTTGTATATGAAAAGTATTAGGTCTTTATTTCTTCTATAGTGATATATTAAAAACATCATTAACATGAGAGAGGATTGGTGGAATCACCAACTGATAATCTACTGTCAATATGCGACCAAAAATCATAAAAGGTTAATATATCTACGGATCAACATTCCATACTTCTCAAATGTAATAAACATATTCCTAGGTAAATTTATTGTAAATGTTTTCACAATCATTGAACTCTGTATCCTGATGAATATAATTTTTAAAACTTTTCTTTCATCTCTTAGCCAAATATAAGGGTTAGTGAATAGATCTCACTCTCTCAATGGATTCCCCATCTAGAAACAGTCCAAAAAGATTTCGTTCTCCGTCTTGAACCCAACATTTTGCTGTCAAAACATCCTTTCATAGAGGTATTCAGATTGAGCCATCTATATTCTTGAATGAAAGTAGTTGTTATATAAAAACTCAACTAGATATAGTCAATGATGAAAAAATAGAAAAACATTTAATAAGATCCCAAAACATCCTCATAGTTTTATAGGTATCACATTCCAATAGTATTAAACTATAGAATAATTATAGTCATAAGATGAAGTCATTGTTACATTAGGGGTTTTCACTATCAATTCATCATATAACAGTTTTGTTGGTATTGTGGTACCATTAAAAATTCATTAGATATAAAGGTTTTGGAATATCCAAAATTATATAAGACAATAATAGATCTATATTATAGGAATATTGAATAATTCGAAACATTTTCATAATATCAATCATCAGAATAAAAAAATATCTCAAGAGAATCCCATTTTCCACTCACCTTAATATGATTATGATATTGATAATCTTCATTTAAATTAAAATTTGATAAAAAATTAGTATAATGCAAGTACACCTTTCATTTTAAACAATTGTGTGATGGTGGTGTATTGTGTGGATATTTTTCGCTATTTATATAAATATGTAACTACATCCCATCACATTATAATTTAGCCACTAAATATATTTCATTCCCAAACATAAAACAACAATTAGTCAACATAATACTATTTCAACATGCTTCCTTACGCACATTTAAAATGATGGAAATATTGTCTTCTTATCTTCATGGTTTTTATAATATCATTGAAATTACATATGTTTTTCTTCACAATAACAAGAGATTGATGGGTAACATCAATATTCATTTTCTTCTTAATTTCTCATCGAATGATTAATTAATATTGGATAAAGTCCCTTATAGATAAAACCATTAAATAAAATAGTTTAAATCAATTAATAAACTGGTCAAATTTTTAATTAAGTTAGAGGATTATTCTAGTAGTGCACTTTTAAAGCCTTATTCAATTTTTCTCATAGGTACCAACCGATTAATAATTCTTTTTCTTAATATCATGTAATTATTTCTCTATCCTCATATGAATCATATGAGGAATATAATTATTGAAAAATATTATCTTAGACTCATTCCACTCTATGGTTTCAATTTCATATTTCTTTCTTGAATTATTGATAAGAGTCCACTATTGAACCACATCGCAACCCGAATGATAGATGGGAAAAATGAATTTTTCATGCTATAATCATTGGTGAGAGGGAAATATATTTTCAATGGCACACATACACTTCCCATCATATATATGATTAGTAAAACCCAAAAAATATTGTTGATGATTCCTAATGAAGGAATCCATATAACTTTGTTCACACCTTTACATGTTTGGAGATTTGGTATAATTAATAAATGATAAAGTTTTTCTATCACAGAGATGATATATTGTATTTCATATCCCATAACCATTTCATTCTGAATATTACAATAATTTCATTTTCCATTGAATTCATAATTCACATGGTTCCTTTAGGTTCCACCCATAGTATGAAAAAATTAGTGTAAGGAACAATAATCATAATAGGGAACCCCATAATCAGGAAAAATCAATGACCTGATATCTAAATCGAGAAACCGTATTATATATATATACATATGAAACTATACATTTGACCAATTTTTTTTAAAATCTATTCAAATCATCTATGGTGGTCCATTAAGGGATTGTTAATTGAAGGACAATGATTTAATGGACTAAATTTTTATATAAATTTTGATTTTTGATAAAAAATACTTATAAGGTGTAAAATAGTCTTTTTTCTTAAATATTGTTCATAGATAATTATTGTGAAAAATTCATTGGTTCCAAAATATATTTTTTACTCTAGGATATTATTTTTTAGAAATCTGATATATTTAAATTTTATCATAAGAATTCATAATTAATATTTAAATACATAAGTATTAAATGATTCAGGTGGGATCATTTGGTGATATCATTTGAGAATAGAATTGTATTTTTATTCCTTATCCACAATTGAGTCTATCATGATGAGTTCTGCATATGTGATCAATGAACTCATGTTGGATAGTAGACTAGGCTCTAAGCATTTTTCTTTTCCTTTTCTTTTCATTCATTTTCAATATTTTTGTTTCATTCTTTGTTTCCTCCATGATTCTAGCATCGACCTAGGGGGATCCTATTTCACTATGAAAATGAGAGAAAATGGATATTGAGAGAAAACATTAGATAGATATATATATATATATATATATGGTTGAAAAAGTAAATGAGGTACCTTTGTCAATCTCTCAATAAGCTGGATCAACGTGCAACAAGCATGGACTGCAAAAATTAGTGAAGCAACGACAATTTCCATACATAGGTAGTACTAAATTTGATTACACCACATAACCCCATATTGTTTTTTATTGATATAATCCCCTTTTTTCATGATTATGGACCCTTGTGGATTGATCTCTTGATTTAGGGTTGAAAATTGGGTTTCTAGTGTTTTGGGGATTTTTGGTTGGGAAACTAGGCTACATCATGTGTTTTTAATGGAGAAATAGTGTGAGATCCAAATGTTTTGGGAAGATTAGGTTTTCAATGTACACACATTATACTAGTGCATACACATCCTGTACTAGGTCGTATTCTGTGTAGCTTATAACCCAGGTAGGCTACCCATATAGGGTACATGGTAGTGTATAGTACATGGAAAGACCCCACATGGGGTTTCACGCCTTGTAGAAGTATATGGATAGGATAGGTACATGGATAGTCTATTTAATTGATACCTGATGGAACCCCCAGGTAGGGTACACGTCATGTACCCTCATTTCACACTATTTACATTGGGCTTTTACACCCCAAAACCGATGAAATTTCATGCCCATGTGGGGACATTGGGAGTACACACAGTGTACTACCCCTTGAATCCCATTATGTAGTTTTCATATCAGTTAACATTTGAGTCATATTTTGACCCATAACCTGTTAGTACTATGTTTATATTCTCATTGATAATGATTGTAATACCCGTGGGCTATTTTGAGGACACATTGGTAGCATTTATTGAATGTGTAGTTTGTTCTATTGATAATTGGATTTAAAAGTCTCATGGTAGAGAGACAAGTTGTAAGATGAGCTGAAAGCTATCACTCCAAACTGATACTTCAATAGAATTTCATATAAGGATGTATCTCTTGCAACATATTCCTATCTAGCCTATAACTTTGTGAGAATAGTTATTACCGAGGTTCCCTTGTAAAGAATTATCTACTTATGTTCTGACATAGAGGCTCCCAAATAGGATTCCTCTATTAATATTTTGTACCAAGGATATCATGAGGGATTCCTTTTTATATATGCTGACTAAGGAAGTCCTTTGTATGATCCCTTACATGTGGACCTTTGTGTGGATTCCATGAAGAATTCCTATGCTTATTATGTTGTCTTGAGGGTCCCATATAAGATGCATTTTCCTATATGTTTTTCAGATGAATCCCTATAGGATGCCTAATTATTGCTGACAGTTTGAGGTTGTGAAGGATTCATCCATTACCTAAAAAACTATTTATACACACTAGGATTCATTTTCACAACTGTATACCTATAGGATCCCAATTAGGATGACTCTTAGTTTTGACTTGAGGGATCCATTAGGTTTCGGATATTGATCGACCCTGATCTATTTAGACGATTATAGATACAGATGTAACATGTGTCACATTAGAACTCATGTTAAACATTTAATCCCATGGTGTTGTAACTATAATGTTCGGTTTATGAATTCATCCCGCTTAACTCTTTTTTTATACAAAAATGATTATCACAAATTTCAAAATGTTTACCAATGGTGATTCCTGGTGAGTGACTATTGAGCCTTATGAGAGGCATCCTTAATTTTCTTTGAGATTCCCATACATTATTATTGGGATATATCTTGTTAATTGGGATTCATAGATGGGTTTTTATAGGATATGAATTATAATGTTCCAGACCTCTCCGGTCCATACGTTGTGAAAATGTTGTGCTGGAGGTGTTCTGGGAGGTTAAGGTGACATATCCCCAACACTTTGCCAAATTTCTAGTTCTGTGAATAGTGTTTCCCGTTTTATGAACAGTATCGCTAGGTGAATAGTGTTTCTATCAGTGAGGTTCTATCGGTGACCTTGTATCAGTAGACATGAATAGTGTAATATTAGTGAGGTTCTATCGGTGACCTTCTATCTGTAGACTTGAACATTGTTTCTATCGGTGAGGTTCTATCGGTGAGGTTCTATCGGTTACCTCAAACGGTGAGGTCCATCAGTGACCTTTTCTTTCCTTTGACAAATTTTGAGTTCTGTTAATAGTGTTTCCTGAACGGTGAGCTCTAATGGTAAACTATTCTTTCCTTTTCCAAATTTCATGATTGTGAACAGTGTCCCTAGAACGGTGACCTTCTAAGTGTCACCTATTCATTCCTTTTTCAAATTTCACTTTTGTGAATAGTGTTTCCAGAACGGTGACCTTATAAGTATTACCTATTCTTTCCTTTGCCAAATTTCACGTTTGTGAACAGTGTTTCCAAAACAGTGACTTTTTAAGTGTCACCTATTCTTTCCTTTGCCAAATTTCATGTTTGTGAGTAGTGTTTCCAGAACGGTGAAATTTTAAGTGTCACCTATTCTTTCCATTTTCGAATTTCATGTTTGTGAACAATGTTTCTAGAATGATGACCTTCTATGTATCACATATTCATTCCTTTGCCAAAATTTGAGTATATGAACAGTGTTTCCAACATCCAATAGTTTCACCCCTTTTGATGTTTCTTTTCAGGTAAAATACATTTAAGTCTTTATTTTAAGGACTCTAAGGCCGATTCAAAGGACATAAATCCTATATTAATTATTCCTAAGGCCAAGATTTATTTACTTGGTTAAACCATGTGGGTTAATGCGATCCATTTTTAATGGAGAATTAACCGGATCATAAACTGTCGCCTAATTAAATATTCAAAAAGGAATGAGATATAATCCTCCCTTATTATTCTTCTTTTTTCTCGGCTAAGAGACACTAGAACCTTTCAATCATTCCCATAGGAGTTTCACAATCAAAACCTACCCCTCTGATTGGTTCCACTCTATTTTGGATGAAACCGAGATGTGTCGGCCAATCTTCCCTATAAGGTACATTTTATCGTCATTCCATTGGGGATCATCTTATAATGTTTTTCCCTTCCATATTATACCATGTAATTTTCATGATTCTAATGGGTTTTTCATGGGGTTGGTTGGTATTGTCGTACCGTGGCATCCTCCGGTGGAAGCAGTTGTCGTGAGAGGAGGATTGCGACCCGTTCTGTGGATAATGGATGTCAAGAACTCTTCGAGGTAGGGGATTCTTGGCTTCTCTAATTGTATATGTGCAATCGTAGAATTAGCATGATTTATCCCTTTGGATCACCCTGAAATTGAACTAATTTAATACTTGAACCAGATTAAAGGAATTGGTTGATCACATGTGGTTTCTTTTACCATGATAACAGTTAGATTCATGTTTTGCTAGATAGAGTGATATCTATGATTTCATTGATTAATTGTTCATTCTTGATGGAAATTGATAATGAATGTAAAGCCGAAATTAATTGTTAATTAATTGTCTAAAGATAAAGAGGCATGTAAATGAATCTGGTTGTTGTCATTGTTGTAGTTGATCATATTTGAGGTTAATCCAATTATGGCAGTAGGCATGGTTATTTAATTATGATAGCTTACTAATTAGGTCTTCCATAATTGGAACCTATGATTAAGAAATATTCTAATTCAATATGGATTAAAGAACATATTGTGTGAGAATTTATTAAAGGGTTTTGAGTTACCCTCTTGATTGTTAAAGGGTCAAGATCACATTGATGTGATGTTGTGTTTTCTTGATTCTTGTGCTGTGATGTGAGCCTGGATGGTTTTTGTGATATGTGGAGGCATGGGGACCTGTGGTTGTAGCAGAAGATGACGCCTAGGGTGGTGAAAGGCATCAGCTTATAAATGTGGGTGTCGGGGAGGACACCAAGGATGATGGTATGGGATGGATGTGATTGCTGGATTTTGGTGGTTTTGTTTGGTTGTTTATCTGCTTTACTTTTCCCCACTTCTCAGGTAGCTGGTCTTGCTTACCCTCGTTCAGAATGTGGCGAAGACACATGGGGTATCCCACATGCTTTCCGTGTTTTTCCTCTCGAGGGAGAATGTGTCTATGCTCTTGCTATAGTTGGCAAAGAATCGACGGGTAGTATATCTACTCCCCGTGTTGATCCCCCTTTGTGTTTAGTAGCATAGGATGCCTTTCTAGAATGTCTGGGAATATGGGAAAGTAATTTTGTAATGAAAGTTTGATTAAATGGTGATAATCCATGGGGATGGAGATACAGGAATTTAAAGGTGATGTGAATCTTAAAAGGAGCAGTTGATTTTGAATGTGATGCCAATTCAATTTAATGTGGAATTGTTCATAGTTAATTAATGTTTAAAGAAATAATTAATGTACAATGTAACTGATAAATTGAGAAAGGAGTAATCTAATAAAGCTCTCCAAATTTTTGTGTGCTTATAGGATACCTAGTTTTAGAAGTAGAAGCCTGGAGTCTGAGAGCAGTTATCTGAAGTTGTATCTGAGAGTAGGTAATCCCCATAGTGTGGAGGTGAGTTATATATATATTCTGTACTTTTTTGTGTTTCTATAAGCTAATCCACCATATCGGTAAGGGATACTAACACCCCTAGGATTCTAATGGCTGGGGGTGTTTTCCCCAACATTTTGATGGAAGGTTGGATGGCTGACTGCGCCCTTTAGCTCCGCTCTCTTCTCTTGGTAGATACTAGTGACTTTGGAACAACGGTTAGTTTTTCCCATATACGTGGGTAGATAGATCTAATGTCTTGTGTTTATTTCACACACATATATTCTGGATATAGTATCCTATGGACTACTATAGGTGTAACGTGTATATGCTGTGATGTCTGGAGGATCCTTACTCGCTATATGGGTTGTGATGGCTTGAGGTATAATACCCGATGTATGATACACATTATATGAGCTATGTTGGATCCTGATAACTACCTTGTTACTTTTTCTTGTGAAGATGGTGTGGTGCTTCACCCAGGTGTCTCCGGACAAGCCTGTGTGGTGCACGTGGTGTAGATTGTGGATCTTAGCCCAAGATTATATGGGAAAGCCTTTGGAGAGAGATACACTGGACGTATGTCATTGGGGCAAAGCGGAAAACTAGGGGGAAGTAGTAGCAGGGTACCCTTGATATATTTCACTATATACTATATTCGTGTATGCGTTACATGGCGAGAGTGGCCATGGTGTGGTTGGGATCTTAGTATACTTGTTTAGGTGACGAGTTACTTTCACATGTTGTTCACTGGGCTTTAGCATGCTTTCTTTACATTTGCACGAGAGTCTTGGCGAGGATCCTACTGAGTATACTATTATAATCACCCTAAGTATATATATATAATATTTTTCAGGTCACTTGGAGCAGGTTGGAGATCAAGATTGTTACTACTAGCTTTTTGTTGGAGGAGCTGTTTGGGCTTGTGGTCACTGTCATTTTACTTTCTTATGGGTACTTTTAGTTTTCCCTTTTAGTTTTAGTACTTTTGCATGACATTTCTTATATGTAGTTGGTTTTATTTTATATTTCAGATCTGAGTTAGAGTTGACTGGTGTCTATCTTATCTCTCTCTTCTGCATGTGTTCTCTTAGAGGGTAATGCCTCCCATTTGTGTGTTTAATATAACCTCAGTGATGTTCGCCAACTAGGGGCCTACCAGAGGTGGTACTCAGGGGTAATTATCTTCCTTCTCACATTTCCAGCCCAGGAGGGGTACACTTTTTTTGGAGGGGGTCGTGATAGAGTGTTATCGGTGGTCTGGTTGAGGGATAAGATGGAGTTTGGAGTTAGGCACATGTGAGGTTTCGTCAGTTGGTAGGGAAACAGTGTCATTCATGTTTAGTAAGTGAGGTAAACACTGGAGACCGGCTGAGACATAGGTGTTTAGGGCCTCCTATGATTTGACGTATGGACCATTACGTTTACAATGGCTACTAAACAATGTGATACTAGTTGTAGGGTAGAGACCTAGGAAAGGATCAACCATCATTCTTCTTTATGCCTATGTGTGAATGGGTAGACCTTGGGATAAGTTAACCTAAAATTAATAAAAGAAAACAATTAATTAATTAATGCTTAGTCTTCCATATTCCAGGCTTAGGATCTCTTGCAGTTTTTATTTTACAGGTATTGTTCCAGGTCGACGTCCATGTCAGGTTTATGTAGAAGATGTCCAGCAGGCTATTTGAACAGATTTCCGCCAGGTAGAGGTTGACGATGATGACACATGGAGGAAGTCACTCCGAGAGTTTCAGCGCCAGAGACTATAGAAGTACGAGGGATCTATTTCAAATGAAGTCATAGAAGACTGGTCGGAGGTGGCTGAGATAGGCTTCAGTTCGATGCGTTCTTGGAAGGAACAGTGGGTGTCCATGGTTATGACGATGTAGTGTGGAACAACGTGGCAGTTGTGGTTCTTATTCCTCGAGGAACATGAGGAGTCAGCGATCTCATGGGAGGAGTTTCGAGACAGGTTTAGAGTTGATTTTCTTTCTTCGACTGCGAAGGCATCTAATTAGCAAGAGATTCATACCATTCGATAGGGGAGCTCCAGTGTTCGAGAGTTTGGAATATATTTCTGGAACCTTCTACGATATTCTTTAGACCTATTACCAGATAAGGAGGCTAGGGTGAGGCATTTTGAGGAGGCTTTTCATCCATATATCCAGCGCTGTGTCACCCCATTTATGCTAAAGACATAACTTGAGGTGTTGGCGAGGGTGGAGGTTGTTGATAGTACTTTGGCTTGGACCGGATCGTCATGAGAGGGGAATCATCATGATTTATCACGAATCATAGCTGATGTCCGGGGATCCCTATTTTTCTGGAAGAAGAGTTTCTGTTCACCTAGGGGTAGGTCCCATCCCTTCCCATATCGTTTCTCAAGAGGCAGAAACTCTCATGCCTATTCTAATGGATCAGGCGCTTGTTTTTCTTATGGTGGTCGTGGTCATCAGCAGTGGGAGTGCCCGACTTTTCAGAGCAGTCATCGTACACTGGGCGCTCCGCTCTAGGTTCCTCCGTTGATGTAGTTCCAGCCGAGGCAACAGCAGCAGGTTCCACCAGCTTTAGATCACCAGAGGGTAGATGGAGCAGGCAGAGGATAGCCCCATGATGCTCCTCGTCCTCAGAGAGCAGAGCGCGGCCATAGTGGTGGTCTTCATCGGGGTCAGAGAGGCCGTTGAGGAGGTCATGGTCAGCTTCATGCTCTAGCGTTGCCATCCCCAGGTGAGCCATATGTCCCTCGAGGTACCCTTTGCTTGTTTTCTACCTTGGTGTAAGCCTTTTTTGATTCAGGAGTGACACACTCCTTCATATCACCTATCCTTGTCCATGATTTGGGACTTGAGGTGGAGAGGATTCCAGTGCCCTTGGCGTTGACTACGCCAATTAGAGGTTGAGCTCGCTTATTTTAAGTATGTAGAGACTGTGAGCTAGTGTTGGGGAAACACCGCTCTTGGGGAGATTTCCTATGTTTACGAATACAACCATATGATGTCTTCCTCTACATGGATTGGTTGTATTCGGTGTAGGATATTGTGGATTTCTAGAGGAAGAAGGTCGTTTTCTTTGACGTAGAAGGAGTGAAAGTGTTTTTTGTTGTTTGGCGAGATCCTCAGATGGGTCATAGACGAGTTCCATCCTTATCACCCATGATGGCTGAGATGATGTTATGTTCTTTAGAGGTTGAGCAGTTGGCGTTTCCTAGGGTTGTGGATGAGTACCTTGATGTCTTTCCCGAAGAGGTTGTAGCATTACCCCCTCGACGAGAGATCGAGTTTGGGATCGAGCTACAGCCAGGAGAATATCCTATCTCTATGTCTCCATATAGGATGTCCCCTTTCGAGTTACGAGAGAAACGTATATAGAATGATGGTCTATTGCAGTGCGGTTTTGTTCAGCCAAGTGTTTCACCGTGGGGTGCACCAGTTTTGTTTCTGAAAAAGGCTGACGGCAGTTTGCTGTTGTGCAACGATTATAATTGCATAAACAACGTGACAATAAAGAACCTCTATACTCTTCCACAGATTGATTACTTATTCGATCAAATGAAGGGTGCAAGTTGGTTCTCAAATATTGACTTGCAGTTAGAATATCATCAGAAGTGTGTAAAGGATGAGGATATCCCGAATACTACCTTCCTTTGTCGTCATGGGCAATATGAGTTCGTTGTAATGCCATTCGGTGTGATGAATGCTCCATCTGTGTTTATGGGATTGATTAATTCTGTGTTCCATGAGTTCCTAGACAAGTTTATGGTGGTTTTCATCAACAGCATCCTTATGTACTCCACATGTCAAGAGGAGCATGCAGAGAATCTACGAGCCATTTTGGGAGTTCTTCGCCAACATCAGATGATCGTGAATATGTCTAAGTGTGAATTTTGTGCTTGAGATGTCTGTTTCTTGGGGCATGTTGTGTCCCAACATAGAGTAGCTGTGGATCCATCGAAGATAGAAGCAGTTGAGTCGTGGGAACCCCCAAGATAGTCTCTAGGTGCGAAGTTTCCTTGGGCTCACAGGATACTACAGGAGTTTCATAACAAATTTCTCACGAGTTTCAACTCCTCTAACAGCTCTGACCTGGAAGGATCAGGACTTTGTATGGACTGATTAGTGTCAGGAAGCATTCGAGTATCTAAAAGAGAAGTTAGTATGTTCTCTCGTTCTTTGTGTTCCAGCTGAGGGAGTCCAGTTTGATGTTTTCTGCGATGCTTCACACATGGGGATAGGCTATGTTCTCATGTATCAGAAGTCAGTTGTTTCTTATAGGTATCGGCAGTTGCATCCCCATGAATGAAACTATGCCAACCATGATCATGAGTTGGCAGCCATGGTGTTTTCTATGAAGTTGTGGAGAAATTACCTCATTGGTGAGCGCTTTGTGGTTTTCACTAATAATAAGAGTTTGAGGTATGTTTTCTCTCAGTGGGACTTGAACTTGCGACAGTGTCGATGGATGGAGATCTTGGAAGAATACAATTTTGAAATATCGTATACAATTGAAAATGGACATGTTGTTGCTGATGCGCTGAGCCTAAATTCAGGTAGTGATGTTGTGCGCGAATCAGGTGATTCATGGAGAGTAATGGAGGAACTGTCAACTTTGCATCTTGATATGGAAGAGGTTGGAGGTAGATGTTGTCTTTTCTAGATGACGGTGCATTCGTCCCTGATGAAAAAGGTGGAAGAGTCCCAGTTGGGTGATTCAGATGTGGAGTTTTGGAGTGACAGAGTTGTTTGTGGTGAGGTCCCTGATGGTTGGTCAGAGGATGAACAACACTGAGTGTTGTATCATGGCAGGATTTTTGTTCCCTTGGCGATGTGTGAGACAGTTCTCCGAGAGTTCCATAGTTTTCCCTTGGCAGTACATCCTGGTGTGAAAAAAGATGTACTGATCAATGAGGAGTCAGTTTTGGTGGCCTGGGTTGAAGCATGTG
Organism: Viscum album; assembly: GCA_963277665.1. Lineage (NCBI taxonomy): Eukaryota > Viridiplantae > Streptophyta > Magnoliopsida > Santalales > Viscaceae > Viscum > Viscum album. Next base: position 519,167,310 of record OY728139.1, read on the forward strand.
GTTGCAGACTGTGTGTCTCGATGTTTAGTCTACCAGAAGGTGAAAGCTAAACACCGTGTTCCTGGTGGAATTCTCCATCCATTAGCGATTCCTCAGTGGAAATGGGAGGACATCTAAATGTACTTTTTTACAGGTTTACCTCGAGCTCCGGGAAGACATTATGCTCTATGGGTGGTAGTGGATCATTTAAAAAAATAGGCCCACTTCATAGCGATCAAGGAGTCGAGCTCAATGGATGTTTTGTCAAGGCAGTATCTGGAGAAGGTGGTGAGACATCATGGAGTCCCTAGGATGATCATTTCTGATCGAGATCCTCATTTTACCTCCAGGGCGTGGAGGGGACTCCAACATGCTTTTGGTTCTCTGATATTCCTTAACACTTCTTTTCATCCTCAAACAGGTTGTCAAGCAGAGCGAATCATCCAGACTCATGAAGACATGATGCACTCTTGTGTTCTTGACATTGGAGGTTCATGGATGAGGCACCTACCCTTGGTGGAGTTTTCTTACAATAATTTTTTTCACTCCACCATTGGTATGGCGCCGTTTGAAGCCCTGTATGGTTGGCCTTTCCGTTCTCCGTTGTGCTGGACTGTGTTCAGAGAGTCAGCAATCCTCAGACCAGAACTAGAGCAGAATACAACAGAGATGATTCAGGTGATTCGTGAGAGGAAGAATTATGCGCAAAATCATCAAAAATCATATGCTGGTCAAAGAAGGAGACCTTTACAATTTAATGTTGGGGATCATTTGTTTCTAAAGGTGACTCTCCATCGTGGGCAGTGAAGGCTTGGTCGTTGAAGTAAGATTACTCCCCTGTTTGTTGGGCCTTTCCAGGTGATAACTCGTGTTGGAGTTGTGGTGTATCGAGTAGAACATCCCCCTCAGAAGAGTTGGATACATGATGTTTTCCATGTATCTCAGCTCGGTTGTTATCTTCATGATGACTCTCACGTTATTGATTGGGGAGAGATCAATGTTGATGATGATGCAACCTTCGAGGAGCAACCAATGGAGATCCAATACCGCAAGGAGAAGGTGTTGCGTGGGAATTCTATCCCCTTAGTTCGTGTCTTCTGTTGACACAGTGGCATGGAGGAGAGTACCTGGGAGCGTGAGTCACAGATACATGCTCAGAACCCCGAGTTGTTTAATGTTCAACACTTTTCATGTATGATTTTTCCTTTGTGGTTAGACCTTTCATGTTTTCTTTATGAACTTTTTTTTCCTTTTGTAGCTTTCTCTCTTTTGAGAGGTATCTCAATGGGTTGTTGTTCGGACCTCATTTATTTTTGTTTTGCCTTTAGGTTGGTTTTGAATTCTCAAGGACGAGAATGTTTTGAGAGGTATATGATGTAATGGCCGGGACCTATATGGTCCATTACATTGTGAAAATGTGTTGTAGGTGGTGTTCTGGGAGGTTAAAGTGACATATCCCCAACACATTGCCAAATATCTAGTTCTGTGAATAGTGTTTCTAGTTTTATGAATAGTATCGCTAGGTGAGCAGTGTTTCTATCTGTGTGGTTCTATCGGTTACCTTCTATCGGTAGACTTTAATATTGTTCTATCGGTGAGGTTCTATCGGTGACCTTCTATCAGTAGACTTGAACAATGTTTCTATTGTTGAGGTTCTATCGGTAACCTCTAACGGTGAGATCCATCAGTGTCCGTTTCTTTCCTTTTCCAAATTTTGAGTTCTTTGAATAGTGTTTCCAGAACAGTGAGCTCAAATGGTGACATTTTCTTTCCTTTTCCAAATTTTGAGTTCTTTTAGCAGTGTTTCCAGAACGGTGAGCTCTAACGGTGACATTGTAATGACCCGAAATTTTGAATAAATCTTGTTTCCTAATTTTATGTGTAATTTTATTTTTTATACTCAAAAAAAATGTTTCATTGATTACATGAGTATAATTAAAATGAGACTGTTGGGTATTGACTGTTATATGACCATTGGTCAATATGACCCCTGGAAACTAAACGTTTTTATTTTAGTCTCTAAATACAAGTAATCTTGGTTAATTATTATAGAAAGAAGATTCGATGGTCTCACCTAGTAGTCTTGGACCGATCGAATCCCATCTAACAGAACTTGGGAAGGAGGTAGCACCACTGGGCTTTGCTCTGGACAAAACCCAAGCTGAACATAATCGTGTGAAGCTAGAACGGGATCGCCTTCGCAAGAAGTTCAATCTGATAGAAATTACTACTCGTGCGATGTTGGTCAAGCCTTCCTCGGATTCTCTCACCTTAGCACACCTTACACTTAGGTCCGATGCTGGTGTGATAAGGGGATATGTATGGAGACCGTAACTGCCTTGTGTAATCCTTTCTTTTAAATAAAAATTGGGATTTCTTCTTATGATGATGTTTATGAATTTTCAAATGACTGGATAAATATAGTATGAATATTTTTGATGAATTTTAGAAAAGGTATATTTTAAAAATGTTTTTGTAAACCTTAAATAATTAAAAATGTGTAATTATTTTCAAAAAATGGTCTTCTACAATTATGTTCAGTACAAAATTTAGAGTCTAATAAGATCAACATAATTTTTGATTAATAGTAAATTATGAATAGTGATTTTATGATTAGGATTAGTAATTTGTCCAAATGGATTAGTAATCTCATTTAAAGAAAGTATTAATATAATCTAGGAACCTTGATTAAGTAATGTGATTCAATAAAATGGTTAAATAACGGTTTCATAAATTATTATTCAAGTATTAGTTTTTTCGAGTGAATAGTTTTTTTTAATTAAAAAATAATTAAAAATATTTAAAAAAATTATTTTTATAAAATGGATTTCATTTTTGAACTCAGAGCACCGATATTATGTTATTGTAATTTTTTGGGGTTTTTTATGAAAAAATGAATTTTCAGTGAATAGTGTATTTATTTAAAAAAATAAATTAAAAATATTTAGAAAATTATTTATATAAAATGGATTTCATTTTTGAAATCAGAGAATTGATATTTGGTTAAGGTGAAATTTTGGGATCTTTCTATGAAAGTTTAATTTTCAGTGAATAGTAAAAAATACAGTTTTAGGGTTTCAGTATGTTTAATAACATCATAATTGTGTCATGATGATATCATGAGATATTTTAAGGTATGGTCGTCAAAAGGTGATGAATTATTGTATGTGGGGACCATGTGGCCTAACTTCATGGGAAATATCTTGGGAGAGCACATGGTTTTGAGAAAACCAATTTTGAGGCGTCCCTTGGCCATTAATGCCTTGTCCCCTCATTTTCCTTATAAATACCAAGCCATACTCTCATCAATTCCGACTCCCAACCCTCCCCCAACGAAGTTATGGTCTCATTACCTGCCAAGGAGTCCTCCCAAGGTTCCCTCAAGCCCTCAAGGTCCCAACCTTTGAGTTTTAAGAGTTATGTTTTAAGGTAAGGGATCCGAACTCTCTCTTTCTTTCCAAGAAATATCTTTTATGTAATTTATTTTATGCTCCATGTTCTTATGTTAAAAGATGTTCTTTTATACTCCTCTTACTTCCCTTTTCATGTTAATATAATGAGAGATCCCCTCTTACTCTCATTATTTCGTTTTATGAAGTTTTAAGTGGCGCCGTTAGGCTGCCGAAATTTTTGTAACAGATTCTTTCTCTCTTCTCATTTTTCAAGATCTATTTTTCATGTAAATTATTTCAAGTTCCTTTTATTATGTTGGGGGTATGATCTCTAAATTTATCATACTGATCAATTATGTTCATATGATGAGATACCCCATTTTATCTCTTAAATTTAGTATTTTTATGTTTTAAGTGGCGTCGTTAGGCTGCCGAATTTTTAAGTGGTTCTTTCACCTTTCTTCCTTTTCAAATTTCTAGTTCCAAGTAAACTCTTGGAAGTTCATTTTTATTATGTTGGGGGTATGATCTATATATATATCATACTGATCATTTATTTTCATATGATGAGAGACCCAATTTTATCTCATCAATTCAATTTTGTTGAAGTTTAAGTGGCGCCGTTAGGCTACCAAATTTCTAAGGGGTTCTTTCACCCTTCTCGTTTTCAAGATCTACTTTCATGTCAAGTCTTTCAAGTTCCTTTTTATAATTCTGGGGTATGATATCTATATCTATCATACTGATCATTTCTGTTCATATGATGAGAGACCCAATTTGATCTCATCAATTCATTTTTGTTGAAGTTTAATTGGTGTCGTTAGGCTGCCGAATTTCTAAGGGGTTCTTTCACCTTTCTCTTTTTCAAGATCAATATTCATGTAATGTCTTTCAAGTTCCTTTTTATTATTTTGGGGTATGATATCTATATCTATCGTACTGATCATTTATTTTAATATGATGAGATACCCAATTTGATCTCATCAATTCATTTTTGTTGATGTTTAATTGGCACTGTTAGGCTGCCGAATTTCTAAGGGGTTCTTTCACCCTTCTCGTTTTCAAGATCAACTTTCATGTCATGTCTTTCAAGTTCCTTTTTATTATTTTGGGGTATGATCTCTATATCTATTATACTGATCAATTATGTTCATATTATGAGAGACCCTATTTGATCTCGTCAATCCATTTTTTGGAAGTTTTAAGTGACGCCGTTAGGCTACCAAATTCTCATAAGAGAAATCTTATTTCAGTCTTCTTTTCATGTTCTTCATTTCAAATGGTATATCATTAAAATTTCATTACCATGTTCTTAAATACTATATATTCTATTACCTTACAGTTTTAGGTACCATTTTTGAGTGGGTGACCCATGTCCCCTCTCTTTTCAATGTTTTCTAAAACCATGTATTGTAGATGTTATGCTGCATAGTTTTCATCTCAAAATGCCTCCCTCTTTATCTCAAAATTATTTTATGTTATTAAGTGAATAATCAAATCTATTATTTCTACAGGGGTATTCACATATATATCAAAATGTTCTATTTTAAATTCGGGGATTTACATACATGAAACCCACTTTCCCTTTTTTATGGGTTTAAAGTGACATAAAGATCATGTCTTTAAAGCAGTTTTTAAAACGTTATGATTATGAAATGAATACCATTTATTTTATGCTATATGGGTTGTCTATGAAATGATTTATGATGATATATGTGGCTCACATGATAATAAAGACATGTCAAGGTTGCACCCAGATAGCACTCCAATGCATTGGGTAAAGACTTAATCTCTAGAGATGACCTTTTAGACTGATACCTTGGGGAATAACCTTGGTAATTTTTAATGACACCTTGGGGATGGAACTTGGTGAAATGAAATTATTGTCAACATTAACTGTTGTAGCCACATCTTCATGTTATGAAAAACGTTATTTTTTTATGATATGACTCATGATTTCTTTCTCATGCCTTAAAGTTCTTTTCATGACCTTATTGAAGTATCTCAAGTTCACATGTAAAATGTTTCTCTTGTTTCCATTACTGGGCCTTCTTCTCACCCTTTCTTTTGATGTATGTCTCCAGGTTTGAGATGCAGAAATGAACCTAGTATGAACATGAGGAGAAGCCTTTCAAGTGTTTAACAAGAATGTTTTATGTTTTCATGTTTTAAGTTCCTAGTTTCCAAGACACTAAACCATAAATATCCTCAGTTTTGTAAAATGTAATGAAAGTTTATATGATAAAAAGGCAGGATGCTATAGTTGGTATCAAAGGATGGTTTAGTTATTTGTAGAAATTAGGATATTAAAACTCTAGGAAGAACCCTATAGAAATGTTTAATATAGGAAATTATCCTTGTATTTTGGTGAGTATTGAGTAAGGGGATGCCAAGCAAATACATCCCTGTCTGGATACGAGCAGGTAGAGGTGGCTCTGGCACAGATGTAAATAGGGGTAAAACCCAAAAACACCGCTTTGAGCTAGACTCAAATGAGAACTGGTACACGACAACGGGCCTTGCAGCACTATTGGTTATGACACTCCCGGGGGATATGCTTTGGTAAAGTCATAAGATTAGTATGAACCATTGTTAAAGGAACAATGATAAAATAAAATAAATATTCACACAAGAATATATGATCATGGATAACCTAGATGGGAACCTAGGGGATCACATGTTAGGGTATAGTTTTCTTCTACAAGTTATCCTTATATTCTTTAAGTTTCTTTTCATGATTATTGGCTAAGTATTTAATCCCCTAATTATAGTTTCTTTTCTTAGTTAATGCCGGGAAATGGAAGAACATGTCCCAACAACCAATGTGATAGGAAATGCTACAATTGCCGTATTAATATGACAAAGATGATTCGGGGATTAATAGATGATTATTATTGTGGAAGATGTTCACTATTTTGGGGACCCTATATGATCGAGGTAAATAGATTACTACGGTATTTTCCTTGAGGAGTAAGGATGACTTATATTTTGAAGAATTGATGAAGTTAAGGTGGACTTATAGTAATTTAGGTTACTTGTGGGAATGATTAACCTATCATGGGTAAAATATGTTCAGGTTAGATACTTTTGTTATAAGATGTTAGGAGTGGTTGATGTTGTTTAGAGATGAACAATGAAGTTTGTTTTGGAAGACTTTGTTATCAAATCCATCTTGTATTTGGGTTTCAATCTTAGTTTGGTTTATTTTGAGGAATTTTAAGGACCGTTATTTATGGAATGGTATATGATGAACTTTGGGTAGTACCATAGAACATTGAAGATTTAAAATTAGTTTCCATTCCAATGCGATTATTTCTGTTTGAAAAGTTGTTTTACCTTTCCCTTTCTATTTTTGGGATAATGTTTAAAGATAGAAGAAATAGATAGTTAATATTTTGTGGATTATGTGATTCTCTAGAAGATGATTCTTGTGTTTTGATGAGACCAAGTAGTTTTGAATGCTCATAGTTTGGAGAAAAGATTAGTTTTGGCTAGAAACATATTAAAGGATGAAACTCTATATAACGGTAGGTATATTTTCTATGTAGTAAATTAATTCCTCAAAATTATGAAAAGGAACGTAAAACAAAATCTTTGTTGGTTTACGTTTTCTACTAGGTAATCAAATACCGTTTACACACATCATAATTTTGGGATTTTCTTATGGTTAACTTTCTCCTAATCATGTTTTCTATCACTCTCCCTCAGAACTTGACCCTTTGTTTTCTCCTCCATGTCCATGTTTTCCAACATGGAATCCTAGTGTGGGCTAACTCGGGTGACCTTTGTACTTCCCATTATTTCTTTTAAAGTAATAGTTTACTGACTACTTTTCCGATGTGGGACATTCAATGAAATTTCAAAACACAATTTTAAAAATTGCGAGGACGTAATTTCTTAAGGGGGGAAGATTGTAGTTACCCGAAATTTTGAATAAATCTTACTTCCTAATTTTATGTTTTATTTTATTTTATTTTTATACTCAACAAAAATGTTTCATTGATTACATGAGTATAATTAAAATGAGACCATTGGGTATTGACTGTTAAATGACCATTGGTAAATATGACCCCTGGAAACTAAACGTTTTTATTTTTGTCTCAAAATACAAGTAATCTTGGTTAATTATTATAGAAAGAAGATTCAATGGCCTCACCCAGTAGTCTTGGACTGATCGAAGCCCATCTAACAGAACTTGGGAAGGAGGTAGCACCACTGGGCTTTGCTCTGGACCAAACCCAAGCTGAACTTAATCGTGTGAAGCTATAACGGGATCGCCTTCGCGAGAAGTTCAAACTGATAGAAATTACTACTCGTGCGATGTTGGCCGAGCCTTCCTAGGATTCTCTCACCTTAGCACACCTTACACATAGGTCCTCTGCTGGTGTGATAAGGGGATATATAAGGAGACTGTAAGTGCCTTGTGTAATCCTTTATTTTAAATAAAAATTGTGATTTCTTCTTTTGATGATGTTTATGAATTTTCAAATGACCGGATAAATATAGTATGCATATTTTTGATGAATTTTAGAAAAAGTATATTTTAAAAATGTTTTTGTAAACCTTATATAATTAAAAATGTGTAATTATTTTCAAAAAATGGTCTTCTATAATTATGTTCAGTACGAAATTTAGAGTCTAATAAGATCAACATAATTTTTGATGAATAGTAAATTATGAATAGTGATTTTATGATTAGGATTAGTAATGTGTCCAAATAGATTAGTAATCTCACTTAAAGAAAGTATTAATATAATCTAGGCACCTTGATTAAGTAATGAGTTTCAATAAAATGGTTAAATAACGGTTTCATAAATTATTATTCAAGTAATAGTTTTTTCGAGTAAATAGTTTTTTTTAATTTAAAATTAAATTAAAAATATTTAAAAAAATATTTTTATAAAATGGATTTCATTTTTGAACTCAGATCACCGATATTATGTTATGGTAATTTTTGGGGTTTTTTCTGAAAAAATGAATTTTTAGTGAATAGTGTATTTATTTAAAAAATTGAAATTAAAAATATTTAGAAATTTATTTTTATAAAATAGAGTTCATTTTTGAAATCAGAGCATTGATATTTGGTTAAGGTGAAATCTTGGGATATTTCTGAGAAAGTTGAATTTTCAGTGAATAGTAAAAATACAGTTTTAGGGTTTCTGTATGTTTAATGACAGCATAACTGTGTCATGATGATATCACGAGATATTTTAAGTGATGGTCGACCAAAGGTGATGACGTATTGTATATGGGGCCCATGTGGCCTAACTTAATGGGAAATATCTTGGGAGAGCACATGGTTTTGAGAAAACCACTTCTGAAGTGTCCCTTGGCCAGTAATGCCTTGTCCACTCACTTTCCCTATAAATGCGAAGCCATCCTCTGATCCGTTTAGACTCCCCACCAACCCCCAACAAATTTCTAGTCTCATTACCTCCCAAGTAGTCCTCCCAAGGTTCCCTGAATCCCTCAAGGACTCAACCATTGAGTTTTAAGAGTTATGTTTTAAGGTAAGGGATCCGAACTCTCTCTTTCTTTTCAATAAATCTCTTTTATGTAATTTCTTTTATGGTCCATGTTCCTATGTTAAAGGATGATCTTTTATACTCCACTTACTTCCCTTTTCATTCTAATTTAATTATAGATCCACTCTTACTCTCATTATTTCGTTTTATGATGTTTTAAGTGGTGCCGTTAGGCTGCCGAAATTTTTGTAACAGAATCTTTCTCCGTTCTCATTTTTCAATATCTATTTTTCATGTAAAGTATTTCAAGTTCCTTTTATTATGTTGGGGTTTTATCTATAAAATTATCAAACTTATCATTTATGTTCATATGATAAGAGACACCATTTGACCTCTTTAATTCAGTATTTTGATGTTTTAAGTGCCGTCGTTAAGCTGCCGAATTTTTAAGTTGTTCTTGCACCTTTCTCCTTTTTCAGAGTTCTAATTCCATGTCAAGTGTTAAAAGTTACTTTTTATTATGTTGGGGAATGATCTTTATATATATCCTACTGATCATTTATTTTCATATGATGAGAGACCCAATTTGATCTCATTAATTAATTTTTGTTGAAGATTAAGTGGCGCCGTTAGGCTGCCGAATTTCTAAGGGGTTCTTTCACCCTTCTCATTTTCAAGATCTACATTCATGTCAAGTCATTCACATTTCTTTTTATTATGTTGGGGTATGATCTCTATATCTATCATTCTGATAATTTATTTTCATATGATGAGAGACCCAATTTGATCTCATCAATTCATTTTTGTTGAAGTTTATGTGGCGCCGTTAGGCTGCCGAATTTCTAAGGGGTTCTTTCACCCTTCTCGTTTTCAAGATATAATTTCATGAAAATTCGTTCAAGTTCCTTTTTATTATTTTGGGGTATGATATCTATATCTATCATACTGATCATTTATGTTCATATTATGAGAGACCCAATTTGTCGTCAATTCATTTTTGTTGAAGTTTAAGTGGGGCTGTTAGGCTGCCGAATTTCTAAGGGGTTCTTTCACCCATCTCGTTTTCAAGATCTACTTTCATGTCAAGTCATTAAATTTCCTTTTTATTATTTTGGGGTATGATCTCTATATCTATTATAATGATCATTTATGTTCATATGATGAGATACCCTATTTGAATTCGTCAATCCATTTTTGGAAGTTTTAAGTGATGCCGTTAGGCTGCCGAATTCTCATAAGAGAAATAATATTTTTGTCTTCCTTTCAAGTTCTTCGTTTCATATTGTATATCATTCATTTTTCATTACCATGTTCTTAAATATTATATATTCTGTTCCATTACTATTTTATGTATCATTTTTGAGTGGGTGACCTATGCCCCCTCTCTTTTCAATGTTTTCTAAAACCATGTATCATAGACGTTATGTTTCATAGTTTTGGTCTCAAAATGCCTCCGTCTTTATCTCAAAATTATATTATGTTATTATGTGAATACTCAAATATCTTATTTCTACAGGGGTATTAACATATATATCAAAATGTTCTATTTTAAATTCTGGGATTTACATACATGAAACCCACTTTCCCTTTTTTGTGGGTTTAAAGTGACATAAAGTTCATGTCTGTAAAGCAGTTTTTAAAACATTATGATTATGAAATGAAACCCATTTATTTTATGCTCTATAGGTTGTCTATGAAATGATTTATGATGATATATGTGGCTCACATGATAATAAAGACATTTCAGGGGTGCGCCCAGATAGCGCTCTAATGCATTGGGTAAAGACTTAATCTCCGGAGATGACCTTTTAGACTGATACTTTGGTGAATAACCTTGGTAATTTTTAATGACACCTTGGGGATGGACCTTGGTGAAATGAAATGATTGTCAACATTAAATGTTGTAGCCACATCTACATGTTATGAAAAACGTTATTTTTATTATGATATGCCTCATGATTTCTTTCTCATGCTTTAAAGTTCTTTTCATGACCTTATTGAAGTATCTCAAGTTCACATGTAAAATGATTCTCTTGTTTCCCTTACTGGGCCTTCTTCTCACCCTTTCTTTTGATGTATGTCTCCAGGTTTGAGATGCAGTAATGAACCTAGTATGAACATGAGGAGAAGCATTTCAAGTATTTAACAAGAATGTTTTATGTTTTCATGATTTAAGTTCCTGGTATCCAAGACATTAAAACTTAAAGATCCTCAGTTTTGTAAAATGTAATGAATGTTTATGTGATAAAAAGGCGTGATGCTATAGACATATTCTTTCCTTTTCCAAATTTCAAGTTTGTGAATAGTGTTTCTAGAATGGTGACCTTTTAAGTGTCACCTATTATTTCCTTTTCCAAATTTCACTTTTGTGAACAATGTTTCCAGAATGGTGACCTTCTATGTATCACTTATACTTTCCTTTGACAAATTTCATGTTTGTGAACATTGTTTCCAGAATGGTGACCTTTTAAGTGTCATTTATTCCCTCCTTTTCCAAGATTCATGTTTGTGAACAATGTTTCCAGAACGGTGACCTTTTAATTTTCACCAATTCATTCCTTTTCCAAATTTCACGTTTGTGAACAATGTTTCCAGAACGGTAACCTTCTAAGTATCACATATTCATTCCTTTGCCAAATTTTGATTATATGAACAGTGTTTACATATTCCAATAGTTTCGCCCCTTTTGACATTTATTTTGATGTAAAATACATTTAAAGCATTATTTTAAGGACTCTAAGGCCAATTCAAAGGCCATAAATCCTATATTAATTATTCCTAAGGCCGAGATATATTTACTTGGTCAAACCATCTGGGATAATGCGATCTGTTTTTACTGGATAATTAACCCAATCTAATACTGTTGCCTCATTAAATATTCAAAAAGGAATGAGATATCATCCACCCTTATTATTCCTCTTTGTTCTTGGCTAAGAGACACTAGAACCTTTAAATCATTCACGTAGGAGTTTCACAATCATACCCTACTCCTCCAATCAGTTCCTCTCTATTTTGGATGCAACCAAGCTGTGTTTGTCAATCTTGTCTATAAGGTATGTTTTATCCTCATTCCTTTGGGGATCATCTTATAATGTTTCTCCCTTCCATATTATAACATTTAATTTACAAGATTCTAAAGGGGTTTTCTTGGGGTTTTTTTGTACTTTTATACTGTGGCATCCTCCGGTGGAAGCAGTTGTTGTGAGAGAAGAATTGTGACCCGTTGTGTGGATAAAGGACGTCATGAACTCTTCGAGGTAGGGGATTTGTGGATTCTCTAATTTCATATGTTAAATCGTAGAATTAGCATGATTTAGCCCTTTGGATCACAATGAAATTGACCTAATTAAATGCATGAACCAGATTAAAGGAATTGGTTGATCGCATGTTGTTGCTTTGTACCATGATAACAGTTTGCCTCATGTTTTTCTAGATAGAGTGATGTCTATAATTTCATTGATTATTTGTTCGTTCTTGATAAAAATTGATAATGAAAGTAAATCCAGAATTAATTGTTAATTAATTGGCTAAAGATAAAGAGGCATGTAAATGAATATGGTTGTTGTCGTTGTTGTAGTTGTTATAATTTGAGGTTAATCAAATTAGGGCAGTAAGAATGGTATTTTAATTGTGATATCATACTAATTAGGTCTCCCGTAATTGGAACCTATGAATAACAAATCTGTTAATTCAATATGGATTAATAAGCATATTGTGTGAGAATTTCTTAAAGGGTTCTGAGTTACCCTCTTGATTGTTAAAGGGTCAAGAGCCCATTGATGTGTTGTTTTTTTCTTGCTTCTTGTGATGTGATGTGATCCTAGATGGCTATTTTGATATGTAGAGGCATGAGGACTTGTGGTTGTAGTAGTGGATGACACCTAGGGTGGCGAGATGCATCATCTTATGCATGTGGGTGTCGGGGACGACACCAAGGATGATGGTATGTGATGGCTGGATGTTGGTAGTTCTATTTGGTTGTTTATCTACATTACTTTTCCCCACTACTCAAGGATGCTGGCCTTTCTTACCCTCCTTCTGATAAGGGCGAAGAGATGCGGGGTATGCCACGTTCTTTCCGTGTTTATCCTCTCGAGGTAGAATGGGTCTATGATCTTTCTATAGGCGGCAAATACTCGACATGTAGTATATCTACTCATCGTGTTGATCCCCCTTTGTGTTTAGTAGAATAAGATGCCTTTATTGAATACCTGGGAATATGGGAAAGAAATTCTCTAATGAACGTTTGATTAAAGGGTGATAATCCACAGGGACGGAGATAATGGACTTTAATGGTGATGTGAATCTTAATTGGAGCAGTTGATTTTGAATGTGATGCCAATTTAGTTTAATGTGTAATTTTTCATGGTTATTTAATGTTTAAGGAATTAATTACCATACAGTTGAACTGATAAAATGAGAATGGAGTAATCTAATAAAGCTCTTCAAATGTTTGTGTGCTTATAAGATACCTAGTCTTAGAAGTAGCAGCCTAGAGTCTAAGTGAAGTTAGCTGCAGTTGTATCTAAGACAAGTTAATTCACATATTGTAGATGTGATATATATATATATATATATTCTGTAAATTTGGCGTTTCTATAAACTATTCCACCCTGTCGGTAAGGGAAACTAACACCCCGGGGATTCTGATCCATGGAAAGGGGGTGTTTTCCCCAACATTCTGATGGAAGGTTAATGGATGACTACCCCCTTTAGCCCCAATCTCTTATCTTGGTAGATACTAGTGCCTTTGGCACAGTGGTTAGTTTTTCCCATATATGTGTGTAGAGGGCTCTAATGTCTTGTGGTTATTTCATACACATATATTCTGGATATAGTATCCTATGGACTACTATAGGTGTAATGTGTATAGGCTGTGATGGCTTGAGGATCCTTACTTGGCGTATGGGATGTGATGGCTTGAGGTATAATACATGAAGTATGATACACGTTATACGAGATGTGGTGGCTCTCAAAAACTAACTTGTTACTTTTGGTTGTGAGGATGGTGTGGTGCTTCACCTAGGTGTCTGCGGGAAAGCCTTTGTGGAGCACGCGGTGAAGATTGTGGAGCTTAGCCAAAGTTTATACGGGCAATCCTTTGGAGAGAGATTCACAGGACACATGTCGTTGGGGAAAAGTGGAAAACCAGTGGGGAAGTGGTAGCGGGTTACCCTTGATACTTTTCATTATATGATATAATCTTGTATGTGTTTCTTGGAGAGAGAGGCCATGGTGAGGTTGGGAACTTAGTATATTTGTTTACGTGACGAGTTAGTTTCACTTGTTGTTAACTAAGCTTTAGCATGCATTCATTACTTTTTCATGAGAGGCTTGGGGAGGATCCTACTCATTATATTGTTATACTCACCCTATGTATATATGTAAACTATTTTTCAGGTCACTTGGAGCAGGTTGGATATCAAGCTAGTTACTACTATCTTGTGGTTTGAGGAGATGTTTGGGATTGTGGTTTCTGCCTTTTAACTTTCTTTTGGGTAATTTTAGTTTTCCCTTTCACTTGTAGTACTTTTGCATGAAATTTCATATATGTACTTGGGTTTCTTTTATATTTCAGTTCTGAGTTGGAGTTGATTTGTGTCTATCTTATCTCTCTCTTCCTCATGTGTTTTCTTAGAGGGTAATACCTCCCATTTGTGTGTTTACTATACCCTCGGTGCTAGTCACCAACCCGGGTCCTACTGGAGGCGGGACTCAGGGGTCATTATCTTCCTTCTCACATTGCCAGCTCAGGAGGGGTACACTTTGTGGGGAGGGGGTCATGACATGCATTCTAATCTAATTTATTTCTGATATTAAATGGTAAAAAATAGTTTTTCATATAATGATATGGCCATTTATCCTGTATATTTTATTATTAAGTTATTGGGATGTCCATATCACTTTCCTGGAATCATTCTATTGATCATAATTTTATGATATAAAGGCATGAAATCCCACTTAATGACCCTTATTGGTGATTCCACTCTCTGAAGTGATGAGGATGCTTCATCTATCCTCTATTTGATATGTCATGAAGATTAGTACTTTCTCAATGAGGTGATTATACTCATGGACGATTAAGATCATTCTATGGATATGGGTAATTTTATTCTCCCTAACATGTTACATGATTTTTGTGTTGAGAATGTAATGTCACATTATTGGATACTCAGAATTAATATGATCCTCTAGATTAAAGGAATGATTTTGATGTCTTTATTATATACTTAATGGGCGAGGGCCATGGCATATCTCCAGTGAGTTCTCCTAAAATATCCTGTAAACGCCAGACCCTTCGAAATTATTTGAGTACTGAATGTCATGATATCCTATGGAAAACGATCTAGGGCTAAGACAAGAACTATATTTACATCCCCTGAGTATCATAGATTCTATTTGAGTTACCATTTATAAGATGTCTGGATATACTTCAATGGAATCCTGTATTATTTTGATTGGAGGCGAGTATGGGTGAACCTAGGTGTAAGATATGTACCCCCACCCTATGGTGACATAGCCTACTCATATAAATCTCTATTATAGGCCAAAGTAAGTATTTTTTTTATTGGGATTACAGAATCCAGGATCGACATTATGATACATGTTTTGTGTGGTAACACATCTATTGTAATTCCATTTCAATTTACATCCACACGGTCGGGTTTACAAACACACACATTGTCTAATGAATGCTTTTAAATTTTAATGTCATAAAACAAACTATACCGAGGCACAACACATAATTTTCAAAGGCTGCCTCTATAAAATAGGGGCTAGTGACATGCTCTGAAGGCATAACATACTCATGCATTCCTTTTTCTAAGTACATGTACTCATGCATACAACCCCACTCAATGAAAAAATGCATATGAAAAAGAGAATATAAATCAGTTCTATATATAAACAACAAATATGCATCCACCTATAAATAGTAAAATTATAGGTGTTGAAATGTAAACTTAATGGTAAAGGTAAATAATACATTACCCACATGAAGAGTTTCACAACCCCACATCTTGTGGAAAACATAAATAGGTAAGAAATTCCCACTTCTTGATACCAAGACATGACCACCACACACGGCCCAAGAACCCCATATCCCTAATCTCATATGGTGTCACTCTAAATAAATCCATCATATAAAAAGACACACTTATTTTGGGAAAAGACCAAGAATGGGTGAGTATAAAAATACTTTGTAGTTTGTCTCAAAGTCTTAAGAAAGGAGAAAAAGATATGCAAAATAAGGGAGGAGTAGATAAAACAAGGTATAGTAAAATAGAGTATAGATGAACCCAACATGACTGTGAAGTAAAATCATCCCAAAAAAGGATATATAATCATTGAGAAGATGAACATATCATCGATTCTTTGTTACATTTAAAAGGAGAGTGTACATATCGTGTCACATGAATCTAGAGATGGAAAGAATGTGGCATACCTCGCACAACTTTAACTCTCCTAGAATGATAGTAACCAAAAACCAAAGAGTGGGTATTGAAATAGGATATGTATATATATATATATATATGCTCAGTCAGAGAATCCCAAATGATAGAGTAAGGGGATCTACATCTTATTGCTCAGCCTAAGAAGATGTGTGGCTAACAGTTGTCGAAGTAACCACATACAATCTAAGGATTCCTTAAATTCATCCATGAATATGCATGTCAATGGAGGTCAAATAAAAACACCGCGATAATATCATATCTAGGTGGCACTGAATCGCCCTCAGGATTTTTGGTCCCATCACAAGGATGCATCTCGGTTTGGAAAGTGCTCATTTTACGCATGAGACCAATGTCTTTCCTTGGCGTGTCTTGACACTGATCAGCATATATAGATGGTTTAAACTAGAAATTGAGGATCTTCATCATGGTGCGTTATGGGGATTCCATAGAGGTGTAACAATAGGTGACCCATTCCCATGCTAATGGGAGATCATACTTTAGATCATCCATTATCAACACCCAAGTGAATTTGGGGTTTTCCACTCGGAAACAACTATATAGAATCCAAGCCCATGTTGTTGTGGAATTCCATTCTATATCATCATAGATCCCAAACCTAGTTTTTCATTGGGATTCCACATGGATGTAACTCTAGAGGACCCATTCCCAAGCAGATGGGGGATTCCACTCTGTTCACTGTTTCCATAAAGCATCACCTCAGATAGGCATCACACTTTGAATCTCGACCATCAAACATCAAAATCCACTATGGTGATTATCATCATGTTCTACATGAAAACGAACCAGGATAGGATACTATTAGGCCAAAATCTGTGTATAAAATAATGTTATACGAGAGGTATATGTTTCATAATGTGGTGCAATATACAATTGGGATCTACACGATGTGTGACCTTGCCTCGTTTCCCAACTACATGCCTAGTTATACTAATGTACTAAACGATATACGAGTACCCAAAGGAATGCTCATGTAATTCATCAGTACAGGACACATATGTCACTAAATTTGGATTAGAGCATGATTCTTGTTTCTGGTCCAAAGGGATAAAATTTTATTTTACTAACATGCATCTTCAAATGGCTCTGGATAGCCAAAAAATCACCTAGTCACCATCATTTTACAGAAAAGCCTAAGATCGATAATCCATTCACTCAAAATAGACTCTCAGTGTAGATTCTCCATCTTTCAGCATCGTACATGAATGGTGCTTCATGGGTACCACACCTTGATCCTTGAAAACTTCAAATGGATCAAACTATTGTGATCCTTATGTAAAAAATAATGGGATCCACTATTAATTTTCCAAAAACAATTACCAGGTGGAGAAGTGAAAATTTAACATTAATGCACAAACTGATCCTAATAAGGATTAGATATTGATTTCAGTTTAATGGCTAAAAATAAGTCCTAGAACATTTCTCTCAATTATAGGGTCATAACGCCACGAACGATGCATTAATCTAAATTCAGATTCATGAGATACATCAGAAACAGTAATTGTCGAATAATAATAATAATTATAATAATAATATTTAATAGAAAGTTTCATTCCACTGAGACTCAATCCCAAATCATAATTTTCTCAAACTGGCCTCAAATAGTCTACCTTGAAGCAAGGTTCACATTGTCGTAGAGATCATGTTAACTGAATGCTCCATGTAGGTGATACATAAAAATCAATGTTAGAAAATAATAATATTATTATAATCACAATATAGTTTTTTTGTTGACATGCTCCTTTAGTCTGTAAAAGGCACCCAACATTGGTTATAAAAAATATGGCATCAATGTCTGGGTCACATTAGCATAGAAAACACATGAATTGGATGCTGCATGGGGATGTTATGTGGGATTAAATGTTTTTATAACAATAATAATAATCTTATTATTATTATTGTTATTATTTTAATTTTTTGGATTTTTGAAAAACCTCTAGGTGGTGTTCCTGTGGCAAACCACCTATATCTGTTGTTATCCAACGAAACTCCCCTATAATCCCATCTCCACGTCTGTACCAGCATGCTGACATGATCGAGCTATCATGATGACCTCGACCTCTACTGTTCCACTCACCCTGGCCACTACATTTACCCGAGCCATGCCGCCCACCAGTATTGGGGAAGAATATTCTACTGATTCACATTGACCAGCTACACCGATCCACTGCCCCACGATGTGCTATGCTTTATAGCCACACCAATCCATTTCCGATCAGCTTCCCACATCAGAGAACCATCTGTGGGCCAACATGGTAAATCTTGTGCCCATAAAATTAATACGAGAACATTTTTCGGATCATCATGAAATGATATTTACAATGGTGGTCTCCTATCGAATAATCATCAACGTCTAGACATGAAAAAAAGCTAACATATTTTTTTCCCACCGTCTTTCCTCCTCTAGCACCCGAAACTTGAACATGAGCATAGATTGAGACTCCTAAGTATGTTATCATCACAAATATTTTTCTTTAACCATGTTATATGATTGTTTAATAAGGGAAAAAATATATCATTGATGAATGATGATGAACGCGAAGAAAGGGTGATCCCAAATCAAAATATATAAGGATTTTTTATAGTTTAGCTACCATGAAAGGACTAATATTTAGTTATTTCCAATAAAAATTGAAATAAGAAAAAATGGATTCCCTCGATGAGATATTGAATCTATAAAAAGAAATCCAACCATTATTTGGGATCCAATATTGTTTTCTTTCTGCTCTATTATACAAGAACCTATATTTTCTTCATGATCTGATGGAGTTTGGACATTGAATCCCCATCAGATGTAGATGGACCAATATCCTCCATCCACAAGATATGGAGCTCACCCTAACTCATTTCTCAAATGTTTTATTTATAGGAAATATCCAGAAGTTTCTAAATACAAACCACTATCACCCCCTCACATGAGGACATCCCTATGGTAATGAACAAAATAGAAACTCAACAGTTCAGTCCAATATCCAATCTGAATCCCCCTTCTAAAGTTATCTTGAGTATCATCTACATTAAATAAAATTTTTATTATTATTTTATTTACTGTTACATCATTGATAAAGTTTTCTATTGATGATATTCACCAAAAAAAGCTATACACTACATAGGGTAAATCGAACGCTATGGAATAAATTGTGGCCTCTTTTTTTTCAACGTGCTACTGTTTAAGAGATATCCCATTTCTATCTTGTTTATTATATAAACTATACTAATGGGTTTTTAATAATATATTCATGGAACACCGAGCCCTAGAAGTAAACATCATCTCAATCCCTATCTCTAGAAATTTATATATAAATATTCAAATTTATTACATGTAAAATCCATGGTCTCTACATCATTCCCTCGTCCAATATTTGCAGACACGAATCGAAAAACTAGGGATGAAACTCAATATAAGGATCTCACACCTAGCTCTACTACTCCCTAAAAAAAACTCTATTTTATGATGCTTCCAAAATACACAAACCAATTGGATTTTTCATCTTCATATGGACTTCACCTATCAATGATGTGTGTAATAAAAAATTCACACATATCTTGGATTGTGTCACAAGGAAGTGATCACAAACCACATCCAACTCTGGGGGAATGGAATTGTGGGAAATATCCCCACAAACCCTCAAAACGATCTAGAATGGCCCAAATGACCTCAGGGGTAACTCGCCTCACCGATGAAAAACCACCACAAAATACTATATAAATTTTTTCCAACCCCTATAGAGAGTGTTCAATCTTCCCCTAGGTATAGGGGTGAAATGTTGTACTCATCCGCCACTAGTCCCCTAACACACCCATTAGACCACTCCATGATAGTGAAACAATCGATGGTTCATGATAGGAGACAAATTTTGTGTGTACCCCTGAAGGATGATGATCTCTCATACATACAATTTCCACAAACAGTTCACCAAACTCTATTCCATGATAGAAAAGAAGTACACTGACATCAGGAGTAACACTATTATTACCCAGATGGCTTCATGAACCTTCACTCAACATGGAATCCCTATGATGAAATCCCATGATATGTTATGCCATTTCTACTATGAGGTTTAATGAGGCTGCAATAAACCTATGGAACTTGATGATCACCCATCACATACTCAGAAGTGAAGAATCATGAGTTCAAATCATCTATTCTTCATCTTGAGTTAGGCCACCAAAACATTTACGGAAGATCCTTATGCATCTTCCTCACCTCAGGATATACTTCTAAAAAATTAGTGTGGAATTATATCATAACATCCCCTCATATCACAACCCGAACAACAATTGTCACTTGGAATAGGGTCCCCTTATCCCCTACATTAGAATTTTCTTCTAGTGGATCACCTATTTATATATTTTTCATGAATGATGTCATAGTTAGTGTATCACATCTAGGACTCTCTCACATGATCGAGAAGTGAAGGAGTCAACCACATCAACTGAAGAAAATTTTTACCAAAGCATCTAACAGTAGGAGAGCATGGGAATACCTAATAAGGGAATCTGCTACAATGTTTCCCTTTCTTAATGTGTAGACACTCTTGATGTAAAAGGACTGAAATAAGATAAACTATAATCACGACCTCAGGTTCAGTACTCTCAAAATAGAGACACACCTGAGACTATGGTGGTCTTAACAAACCACAATGTAATCTCCTAGAAGGTAGTGTCTCCACATCCTAAAAGAAAAGACAACCAATGCTTGAACCAAGTAGTGAGTCACATATTTTTGTTCATGGGGTATCCATCACCTCAACCTGTACATGAAATTTTTTATATCAAGGTTGACATTGAGCATGAAATGGTACAAAAGAAAAGGGTAGCTGATGGATCTCATCCAACCACAATAAGCTTGTCACAAGAAGAAAATGGTATACATGTTGTAATTATTACTCTCTTGGAAGGAGTGTAATCCAAAAACCAATGACTCCTCCACACCCACTTGTGGTATTCCATGAAATGAGAGGTCAAGCAGGAAACCTCCACTGGAAATGTGAGGACTTGCTCCGACATTCCACTGCAAAACTCTGCCACGAACACAAAAGTCAAAGGGACACATCCAGTACACCCTAATACTACCCACATTGGGTAGCACTGACTATACCTAATATTTATTCATGCATCACAAAACCACATCTCAGTGTGGGATGAATCCTTCATCCTCATGCATTATATACTACATCGAACAAAACCGAGATAGGTTTACACTGACACCCCACCTCATCGTGGTAAATCCTCATGAATGAAGTAGGGAGAAAGGGAGTACCACACATAGTTTGTAACATGTTATTTGAAAAAAGTTTTAAAAGGGTAAGACTATACCTATTATTATCTCGTACACTGCATGATCATAAACATCCTAAGTATGCACCAATCCATGGACCTGGCCACCAGCTCGTTAGCCTAATATGGCCACCTAGTGGCATTCGATGAAAATCATAGTGTCCTCCACCACCCACTGTTCTTATTTATACCCTACCAACACCACATCTCTGAGTACCAACATGTTATTACATTGGAATCCCTTGATCATGAAATTGTCTCTACCGTGGAGATACATCTACCGAATTCCTGAGAAGCTCAGCACGTATTTTCAAGAAACCACATACCATGTCACATCACCCATCACAAGAATATCACCATCCCTCCCATGGAAATAATAGTGATCTATGATGGCATCGAACATGTTCTTGAGACTAATCATATGAAGGAATCCAACATTGAGGACCTTCCAACTGATATCTGTTTGTTGATACAGACGTCATAGCTCTGACATACCCACTACCAAAACTACCTTTATGGCATATCATATAAAAAAAATATCTCTATCACCAGTGCCTACTCTAGTTCCTCTGTGTAGGTGGGGATACACAAGGGAACAATGTCAATAGATATCTCTCTATGTAATACCTTCTCATACATCCATGTTCAAATATATCTAGTCAAAATAATTATCAGAGTGTAGCATAAATGTTCTCTGAAGCTAATCACATACTCAACAACAAAAATCACTACCCTATGATGATCAAGAAGATCACTATATCCAAACGACTAATAAGAAGGAGGGGTATCAATAATCACATAACATATATTGGAAGGGATCCCATGGGATTACAAAATCATTGTACATATGAGTAACCAGACTCCACAATCATCTAGTTTCTCCATGGAAGAGAATGGATTACTAATTCACTATTTGACCCTTTGGTGTCTGAAAAATACTAATGTGGTTTACCACATATAGTATCCAATCCTCTACTTCCTGAAGAACTTGCTCATTTTGGAACCCCAGTGGCCTGTATTACTAGAACTAAAGGATGGTGCTCAGTCTGTGTACGTCCTAAGATTTCACTACTGTGAAAATGTATAGCTCAACTAGTGTGGGTAAAAGTACCTTTCCACCTTTATTATGTGGGATCAACTTAAGGATATTGAACTGAGGCTTATTCCCTCAAGGAATCATCGTCACAAACCGAAGCTATTATCCTGGCTAATTTTTATCATGAAGGTGTCATGAATGTTATCATGGAGTACCACAGTTCGATGAGCACACACACACACACACACATATATATAAATATCATAATAAAGTGGGTAGATGACTCAATATAGACATTAAAAAATCATTCATATATGATTCATGTACCATTGATCCCGTAAAAAATTTCTCATCATGTCAAGTCAATTAGTGGGTAATCTGAGTCCAAGTGAATGGCTACGTCAGTCTTTGAAACATTACTAAACATCCTCGTTTGGGAGCCTATCTCGATACATGTAGATAGTGTTCCCTAAAAAAATATTTCTTTTTTAAGGAACCTTGAATAATTTCCCAAGGAATGAGCCAGCTATGATTCCACTTTTTCATGACCCTACCCATGCTGGGTATCAATCCACAATTATCCCAAGACTGCATCCATAGCCCAGGGGATGGTGACTAGTGCCGAAAGAAAAAACCATTGGGGGATTATTCCTAATATTTATAAACAAGCACACAATCAACTCAATGAAAAAGTTCAGTGGAAAAAGGAAAATATACAATATTGTTATATATAAACCACAAATGTGAATCCAACACTAAACAATGCTGGTGTAGTTGATATAAAGTAATATGAAAGGTAATGTGGAAAAGTACACACCGAACCAAATGTGTCCCACAACTCAAAAAATTGTGGAAAATTAAAATTGAAGATAAAGACAAACTCATAAAAGACAATATATGACTACCAAATGAGGTCCATGCACCTTGTACATCTATGCTCCACTAATGTCATGAACAACTTGTGCATCGTCTTCATGGGCAGACCAATCGCAGAAAAATACCAATAATGGGTGAGTATAAAAATACTCAGTAGGATGCCTGAAAGTCTTAAGGGAGAAAAAAGATGTACTCATAAGGGGAGTAGTATATAAAACATATTATAGTAAAAGTGATAATATCTCGACCCCAAAAGAGAGTGTTGTAAACTCATCCAAAACACAAGGATCTATAATTAGTGATAGGATAAACTTTTTTGTAGAGACTTTTATACCTATAGTATGATAGTAGACACTTCTAAAAATGAGAAGATATACAAGGAATGAATGAGGCATACCCATCTTGTCTTCACCTCTCCTAAAAGGAGAGTAAACAAAACCCATGGAGTTTGTTCTAACAAATGATACATATATATATATGTTCAGTAAAATAAACCTAAATGTGAGAGTATTGGGATATCAATCTCATATCGCATCCCATGATGATGAGTCCCCAAACGATCCATATGTAAAAAAATTTGAAGCCCAACATCCCTTATGTATTGCCTGATCATGCATGTCAAAGGGGCTCGAATCACCACACCTTGATACTATCATCTTTTTTGGCCTTAATGATCCTACACAATTTTAGGTTTCATCACAAGGATGCATCATGGGGTGGAATATAACCCTCTTACTCATGAAATGATGGTCAAGTCCAAGATTTTCTCATCAATAATATGTATAGTAGGCTAGTAAAATCTCAAAGTCAAGGATTTCTAAACTAGTGCATTTGGGGGATTCTACGGAGAATTAACTATAGAGGACCCCCATTCATCTCGATGAAGCATTACAATATAAATCATCGAGGATCCACATAATAATGTGTGAAGATTTTCCACTCATATGTAACTGAAGAGGTCAAACAACCATGCTTATGGTTAGTTATACTATAGATCATCAAGAATCCACACCCTAATGAGTTAGGGGGATTCCACTCGGATCACCGCCGTAATCAATCATCACCTCGGGTAGGTGTCACACATGGAACATCTCACACCATACCATAAATCCACTATAGATGGAATCATCATGTTATAAGTGAAAACAAAATTAGGATAGGATACTCATAAGACAAAATATGAGTCCAAAATTTGGAGATATGTGAGGAAGAAGATTCATAATGTGATTCAGAATGCATTTGGGGCCCACAAGACGTGTATCCTCACCTCATTGTCTTTCAGTGAACCAAACCATACTCAATTGCTAAACTATGTATGAGTACCAATACACACACCTATCTACAACCATATTACTTGACACATCTAGTCCAAAAGGATGACGAGCACATGATTCTCAGTGCTGGTCAGAATTGCTAAAACATCATTTCACTAGCATGCCTCATCAAACGACACTAAATAGAAAAACAGAACACACCATCATTATCCATGTGGGAAAACACATAGCGTCGACTATTCATTTTCATGAAATGGACTCCCACGGAAGAGATGGTATCTCTCTACATTATTCATGAATGAATTTTTGTGTGGCCCATGCCTCAATTTAGGAACATGTCAAATTTATTGCACAATTTTGATTCAAACTGAAAAACACACCGGATCAGCTATTCATTTGTGAAAAAATAGATACCTAGTGAAAAGGTGAAATTTCACCACAAACACACATGCTAGGACTCATGGGACCATTTCCTTGATTTCTGATTAAGAACTCATAATCATTCTATGAACAACAACCACGAATATAGGTTCTTAATTACGATGATGGCATATCAAATCAGAAATCCGATGTAGGAGAAGCGTCCAATCAAAGAATCACTGAATAATAATAAATATATTATTTTTATTTTAATTGGACGTTCTATGCCACAGATCCTTGAGACCGAATCATAATATTCATGAAATGGGATCAAAATGGCCACCTCGAAGCTTGGGTTATGTTTTCATAGATGGATTTTAATCAGAAACATTATGCAGGTTCTATGTTCAAACCCGCCTTAGAAAATAATAGTAATATTATTATAAATTTTGAGGCATTTTATTGACCCACCCCACGATTCATCGAATGGTACATAAAATTGGCCAAAAAAACCACTTCAATGTCAGGGTCACACTTCCACTCAAATCACATGAATTGAACCCCAAAAGATGATGTTATGGGTGTTTAA
This sequence comes from Viscum album, assembly GCA_963277665.1. Lineage (NCBI taxonomy): Eukaryota > Viridiplantae > Streptophyta > Magnoliopsida > Santalales > Viscaceae > Viscum > Viscum album. Next base: position 519,193,033 of record OY728139.1, read on the forward strand.
ATGATTTAATATTAACAACAATAATAATATTATTATTTTATTTTATTTTTTAAATATTTGAAAAATAATTCTTGGAGGGTTTTCCCATACCTAGCCACCTTCCAATTCAACCATCCCACAATGCTCCTCTGTGATCCTGACTCGGTGTAGACACCACTGTGCTAATCTGTGTTGTCTATCGCACAAACCTCGACCTATACAGGTCCTCTCACCTCAGCAACCGCCTTCTTCCAAACAATTCCACATAGCTGCACCAGACCATCGACATCCGTTAATCCCCACCGCCCAGTCACACCGAACCGCCACTGGTCTGCCACCCTACACTGGAAAATCTTTAGCAAAACACCATAGTCACTCCAATGGTCATAAAATATTTCCAAAAATAGATCAGCGATACTCGTTGAATAATATACACAACGATGGTCCTCACATTAGTAATCATCGATTTTTCTACATAAAAAAAGTTATTAGATCCTCAAATAAGCCCCACACCTATTGCAACACATAAATCATAAATTCAATCATAAATCGGGACTCCTCATGTCGAGAGCTTGATAGATATGTGTCTTGCTACATGATCTGAGGTTGTTTGAGCATTGAAAAATTCCATTATTGAAGAATGATGAATTATATGAAGAATGAGTGATCTTGATTCAATATTGATAATGGATAATGTTAGTTTGGCCATCAACAAAGAATTATAAAGCATAAATTTCAAACCTATGTTGAAATCCTGAATAATGGATTCAATCCAAAAGTTATTGAATATGAAATATAAATATTACCTCTATTTGGATACGTTATTGTGTTCGATGTGTAATGATATACAAGGGACTGCATATTCATCGCTATCTGATGATGTTAGGGAATCAAATCACTATCATATGTAGATTTAAAAAGCTCTTCCATCCATAAGAGAAATGTGGTAACAATTGATCATTTCCCAAAATGGTTGTTTATAGGAAACTACTAGCAGAAAATGAATCTAAACCTCCTATTCCCTCTCCCCTGAGGTCACCACTAGGGTAAAAACACTGCTATAGACCCAATGGTGCTATCTGATTTCCAATATAATTACCCATTCATAATTTATCAAGAGTATTATACAAATAAAATAATAATATTTATTTATTGTTATTTTGATTACATCCTTGATAACATTTTTCATAAAAGGTCTACACCCGCCAAAGCTATATGCCACCTAGGGTAAACGGTACACTATTGGCTCATCAATGGCCTTAGATTTTTTATTGAAGCTGTAATTTGAGTGATATCATGTTCCTATCTTATGAATAGAATAATATGTAATAAATATTTTTTGTATAATTTATTTTGGGATCTATGGGCCTCAGAATATCATGTTGACTTAGTACCTAGCTCTGAAAAAATATGTCGAAATATTCTAAAGTAATACAAGGAAAAACAAGTCTCTACAATTTCATCGAGTTACTCATGAATATTCATATTTATATAATGATATATGTATGGGAATATACTTGTATACATATATATAAATGGACACCCACGGTGGAACATTCCCAGTGTCTAGGATTAGGAACCTGTGATTCAAATGTGGTTTCACATTTACTGGTTTTACATGTATTTTCTACCATCTCTCATCTAGGAAAAAAAGATTTATTTTGAATACAAATACAACATCATATATTTATATGTGTGTGTGTTCATCATTATAGGGGTTACGAAGACTATTTTCACCCATTCACATGCATCCCATAATATGTGTAGACTTAATTTATGCTTTCAGGAAGAGAATAATGGCGTGGTGGATAAGGATGGGGGATAGATTTGCATGATTGGCTGGAGATACTCATGTGGGTTCAATTGATGGTGCTAGAGTAGTTACTAGTTTGGATAGGGTTGATATAAATATTTGGAATTCTTCGAAACCTATGATGAATATAAAAATAGTGCATTATGAACTGTTGTACCGGTATAATTTTGTGGTTCCAAGGGTATGGGATTTTTATTTTGATCAATGATGGTATAATTGTATATTATATTAACCATAAAAATACACATGTTTTATTTATGTAATGATTTACCAAGTATTTCCAGCTCCTTTACATTACCAAGATTCAAAATATGGATTTTAAATTTTGGTGTGAAAATTAATGAGGTGTCTCATGAATCATATTTGACAGGTTAGATTCAAATCATACAGGATTGATAGTGTGTGAATTCTCTAAAAAATATGTTTTATTTATCATGGAAAACATACATGAATATATTTCATTTTGATGGAATGTTTAGATAATATAATTTATGGAATTTGGTGTTGAGGATCATGACATAGTCCCTATGAATGGAAGGTGATGTGATCTTAGTTGGTCGATATAGAACATGATTACCTTATGTCATACCCCTTATTGTGTGTTTCTTTTCGGTCATGGTTATCTAGTCAGGTCATTGAGTATTATTACAATAGAAATGGGAACCCTTTGTCATGATACTATTCCTTGAGGGGGTATTGCTGTATATGGATTCCTGGTGAGTGTCATTTCCTAATATATTCCCCTTTGTTATCAGGTGCGCTTTGGAGTTGTTCGATGAGATGATTTTTTTGTGTATCTGAACCTTTCATGTCGTGTTTATAGTATTTACCCTTATAGTTTTTTATATCATTACATTCTTTAAAGGGTTCCATATTTTGGGATATGTGGTATGACAATGTGACCCTATAGTCGTAAACGATCTATAAGGATAGGTGGGAGACCAAAAGGGCCGTATTTTGTAATAAAATCCATTTAGTTTAATATTAACTTTTTCAAGGGCATCCTACGTGATAGAGGTTGGCCAATGTTTCTAGTTTCATTTTTACGCAATGAGCTTGGTTTTATATTTTTTTTTAGATTGAGGTGATCTGGATTCTCATACAAGACTGTTTACTTCTTAATATATTGATATGATCCTAGTGTTAGTGATATTTCAGGTGGGCATTTATGGGCATGAATTTTTGTGTTTGGTTGGGTGAAATGGTGTTTCCACTTTTCCTAATTCTGCCATAGCACTGGTGGACGATCATGAATATACTAATTTCAGGTTAGGGTTAGTTGAGGAATAAATCACTTCATTGGTAAGGTGGCCAATTTTGAAGTGGAGTTGCAAGGTAGATTCCATATTAATGAGATTGATGTGCCATGTAGTACAATATTCATAAACATTTAATGGATGAATAGATGTAGTATGAGTTAAGAGCCAAGGTACATTCTGGTTGTGCAAGATACCAGATTAATACAATTCATTGAGTGGATATGTGAGATATGAGTACTAATGGTTTACTGACATTCCATAGTATTTTTTTCTGGAGAGATATGGGTATATGATGAGTGTCCTTCCATTATATAGTGGACATCAAGAATGAAATGTCATATCATTATCTAGATGACTCGTGGTTGAATCCCTTTTAAATTTTGACAGGATGTGAGTGTGGCTCTAAAGGATAAATAAACCCCCATTGGGGGATTATTATAGTTCTCATATTAGAGATGATCATTATCTCTCTTGAATTCTTCTTGAATACGTTGTGAGATCATTATCTCGACAGTGATATTATTTTCTTTATATGTTTCCCTTGTTGAGTAAAATCCATTAAGGTTGTGCTTGAGTAGCGGTGTAACATAATTCATGTTGTGAGGATTGCACTGATGGCGATTTTGGGTGGTGAACCTCATTGATAGTTTAATATCATAATTTCAATGGGTTTTTTAGTTCTGACAATTGTTTTGATAAGATTATTAGGTCAATACTATTGTGGGGAGTACTAGATCGACCGTAGTTGACATTCTTCCATGTAACAGATAGTTATTGATGTTATGAGGTTGGTAATTTGATAATATAGATAGATTATTATGTATATTATTAGGTTGATATTATCACTATTAGTCTTTCCACTAGGATATTTGGGGACAAAAAGATTTATCGTGGGGAGATTGTAAAGACACTTTATTTAGAGACTAAATTTTTTAATATAAATTTCATTTTTTCTAATGAATGTTTAAAAGGTGTAAAATGGTATTTTTACACTATAAGATGAACTCATATAATTTTTTTGACCACCCTTTTGGCCTCAGAATAGAGTGTTTACCCATAATAAGAGTTTTGTTGACATATGAGAAATTCGAATTTTAGTGGAATAAATAATAAATTATATTTATTTAAATAAATATTAAACAATTCACACAAGATAGTTTGGTGATATATATTGATTAAGGAATCAAATTGATGTTCCTTCTCAGATGTAGATTTGGGAATGGGCTATTTTTCCTACATGTGGAAAAATCTCAAATTGGACATCAGGGCCTGGTCGGACAACTTTTTCATTTTTTCATTTTTTCTTTTCATTAATTTCTTTCTTCCTAAAGGATTGTCATGTCCTCCAATAGATGAATCCCCCTTCATCACACGACTGAGGGGGAAGTAATTTGGAGTGATAAAGTTTGATTGGGAGGAAAATATTTGCCACTAGAGAGCTCTCAATGTGCTGGATCGACATATAGTTACCATGGACCATGGAAATGAGGGATGATTTAATGGATTCTTCGTAAAGGAGGAAAATTTAGGCTTTCCCATTATAATACAATTCAATTTACATTTATTGTATTTAATATCCTTTTCTACTTTCTAATGACCTATTGTGGTGTGATCTTTTTATTTGGTTTTGAAAATGGGGATTTCATGAATTTTAGATGGTTTTTATTCGGGAAAACAAGGATATAATTAATATGGTTCAGGTAGACTTGTCTTGTGTTATTTATACATGGATAAAGATCTATTTTCAATGTAAACACTATGTAGTACAATGTAAACTAATTGTATATGGTCTCAAATTGGTAGTTGAGTACCCGACCAGGCTACCCCTATTGGTTTGTATGGCTTGTGTAGAGTACACAACCAGAACTGTGTGGGTCGTATGCCATGTAGAAGTACACGACCAGGACATGAACATGGACATACCATTTTAGGGACACGAGTAGATTCCTTGGGTTGGGTACACACTATGTTGAAACATTGAATGACATGTACCTGGTGGGATTACATTCCCAAGAAGATATAAGAACACAACCCTATTGGGATTTGGGAATATAAATCTTGTACTCCGAGGGGGGGATCTTTGTGTACTACCCCCGTGTATCACTTTTATGTTTTTTTAACTTTTCACCTGATATTTTGAATTGGCCATAAGAGTAATCCATTCTGAGTTATGTTTCACATATATCATGATGGTATGAATAGTGTCTTTTTTTACTCCTAGGTGACGTTTTATTAATAGATAGGTCCTTACGGTAGTGATCAAATTAAATAGTCTCTAAAGAATGATGAATTTTTTGTGATGATCCCTGATATATCTCTGTTGACCAATTTTTAATAGGTTTTTATTGAGGATGTCACCCTTGTATGATGTGACCCTATGGAATATGATTGAATGAGATTAGAAGTTTGGATGAAATCCCTATAGGATTTCTCAAATGACATATCATCCTACTGGATTCTTTATAGGATTCCTTTATCTTATTTTTCTACAAGGATACCCTGAGGGGTGGTTTTTCATATATGATAACATTGGTAGTCCCTTGTGGTATCCCTTAACTGGGGATAGTTCCATGTATACCATGTAGGATTCATCTTCATGATATGATATATTAGGGGTCCAATATAGGATGAATTTTCCTATATGATGTTTATAGGATCCCTCAAAGGATGACTTTTTATGGATTAGTATTTAGGGATTACATGTAGAATTACACCATTATCTTCATATCTAATGATCACAATTAAGATTCCATCACTTATATGTAAACTTCTTGGATCCCATGTATGATGCCTCCCAGTGATTGATTTTAAGGATCCATTGGGTGACCATATATTGACTAACTCTAAGATATGATGTCGTGTTCAGGTAGATTTGGAAATGGGTGTCACCATAGAAGTCATGCCAATCATTTAATCCTATGTGGTCGTGGTAGTATAGTTGGGGGAATAAATTTTCCCACCATCACTCATTTGTTTATACATAACTTATTTATCACGGATACATCAATGTTTACAAGTTTTGATTCCATGTTTGTGATTTTTAGGTCTGACATAACGCAGATTTCATTAAATTTGGGCCGCAAAGACGTTCTTCGTGAGATCTTTAAAGTTATTACCCATGCATAGACAAGTTTTCAAAGGATCTTGCTTCTAATCCATGTTATATTTAATATTAAATGGTACACATATAGTCGATGTTTGGGATATCTCCATAAATCCTTTGTATTTTATTATTATGTTTGAGGGATGTTGAGACGTGTTTCCATGAATCTTTCTATTGAGCATACCGTTATGTTATACTGGTATGGAATACCTAGTTACGATACACATGGAAAAATCTTCTATCATTTTTGATGAATATGATACCACTCTCGGTTAAATATGTTATGAGGATGAGTATGTTATTGTTGATTTGATTAAAGTCATGGATGATTAAGCTCTCTTGTGGGATAGTGAAGATTATGATATCCCAAACATTATACTAGATCGTGGTGTTGTGCATGTATTATCACATCATTTGATACCCTGAAAGTTTTTGTTCTTATAGATTATAGGGGTGATTAAGGTATTTTTTATTATAATAACAAGTGTTGGTCAGAATTTAGTATCATTAGTGAGTAATCCATACAGATCACATATGGGTCTCAAACATAGGGATTTTCCGAGTTCTCAATATTAATGCCTCCTATGAATCGAGATATTTCCCTCAAACATTTGACTAGATTTAATTTGCCTAAGCATCATGGAATTTACCTTTGTTACCTTTTAAAGGGTCCCCAAAAGTATTTCTTGATTATTATTCTTTGCAGTGATTGGAGGAGAGTATGAGTGACCCATAGTGTAGGACGAATATTCATCTATAGTAACATAAATTTCTCACAGATATTTTTGGTGTTGACAGAAGTTGGTACATGTTGATTGGGATTAAGAAACAAAAGATTGACATAATGACACTTAAGTTGATTTTATAATATCCATCTCAATTCCATTTTATAGATTTTCCAGGAAATCATGATTACAAACCGAATAATCGACTCCTGAATGATTTTATGTTATTTCATTCGCTTACTAATAAATATTCATATATATATATATATAGATATTGGAAAATATATGTATAAATATATAGACGGGAAAATATATGGTGTCAATGTTCTATTTGGACGAGATTATGAATAAATTGCTCGACTTTGGTTTCATGATTATTGGGATCACATTTTTTAGTCATGTTTAAGCTAGGATGTGAAATATTCTTTTCTATGCACATATAGTAGAATATTTATATGTTCATCATTAGGGGTGGCATATTGATTTTATTTCTAAACCCTTCGTGTTCACCAGTCTATATGTGTAAACATTATATATTCTTTTCAGGATGATAATGTTATCATAGTTGATAGTAGGAGGCCTAATGATATGTGATTGAGTGGAGATGTTCATGTGGGATCTTACGATTATGATTGAATCGTTCAGCAATGTCTGTATCAGAGTTAGTAATAGAGAAATACACAATTATTTTAGATTCCTTGAAAACCTATATCTATATGGTCATCCATTTAGGTTACTAGTGTTGTATGTATTAAATAGATTATAGGTCTTCTATAAATTTTTTGTATTAATATAGAATGTTCTATTTCAGATCATTAACTTCTTATACACATTTTTTATTTAATAATATGCATGATACTTAGAGAGTTTCATTTTTTAATGAATCTATTTTGATGGAATAATCTTTTTATTGTCACCCCCTAGTCCCCACCTTTTAATCGCAATCCCATGGAATATGGGGAGGCATTCCTGAGGTCTCATAACAAACCCGCTCAGGGCTTCAGTTTAGTCACATCCAAGTGATGATGTTACAACTAATTTCCAAAACTAACCCTTGATGAGTTTCAAAATATGTGTGCATTAATTCCTATTATCATGAAAAATGTGACAATAGATTAAAATATCAATGGAGCCTTTTTTATTTATTACCCCTTTGTACATATATGAAAGATTTCCATCCACATGTTATATCATGGTAAGGAAATAATTTCTTGGAAAACAATCTCTATATCCCTGATCAACATTCCAAAACATTTTACTATATTATGAACTATCGCTACACTTATCCTTTTACATATCCTTTAGGATATCACTAAATTTTTATCATTCTAGATTCCAAAGGTTATGTAAACCATACCCTATTACCAAAAATAATGATTCATACATGTCAAACATAAATATTACATCATAAAAGAATAACATTCATTATAGAACATAAAAATATATGATATAATTTTATATCTATATTTCATTTTGAAAAATGGATTACTAAAATAATTATTCATAGTTGACCTATATCATCTCCCACTAATGTCATCAAAACTAGAATTATACTAAGACATATCATCTATAATAAATTTATTAATCCTATGAAATATTGATAAGAGATTCTCCATATAGTAAAATAAGTGGAAAACCAAAATAACATGTGTATAATTGTATGGGGAATTACAACAACATTTGAAAATCATATGCTTAAAATCGTATATCTGAAAAATGGGTCATGAAAAAAATTATAGCATTTCATCTTACATGAATCACCATGGAAAAAAATAAAAGCAATTCCGAAAGAATTAAATTTTCCTTATAAATTGATTTTTTCATTCACATAAACATATTAAATATTATTATAAGGATTCCTAAAATGATATTGATAAAATTTTATCCCTCGGATAAACAACCATATACTTCCTTCAGGCACAGGATAACCAACCGTGTTCACTATTTTGGGATATGGATAACCTCCCATGTAACACATTATAGGTTTTTTATAACTATATTCATGCCATTTGATCTTATAGAACATTATTTAGTACCCAATGCTTTTAGGAGTTATATATTTTTAGGCCCAACCATCACATAATGAAAATAATACATATTTGAGAAACATTATCATAAATCCTTCATAATAGGATAACACATTAAAATGGAAAATATTTCTTATCATCACATAATATAATAACACATGGAAAATAAATTAGTTTCATAACAATTTCATTAAGAAATAGCATGCCGAAAATAAATAGGTTTGATAAAAATTTAAATAATTCATCATAGAATAACCAATGGAAATGGAATGAGTGTCATAAAAATATTGTCAACATAATAACAATACATATATAAAAATAATACAGATGTTAGCATTGGATCATATCCTTTCAAAAACATAATCAAATCCAAGGGTTGTTTTCATTGATGAAGATAAATTCCATTAAAATATCACTAATAATGTTATTGATAAAATAACCTCACAATTATAAATAAATTATTTAAAATGTTAAAATTTATAAAATATTGAAGAAAATATTTTGTTTAATAATAACAATTTGAAATTGTAGGGGAGGATTTAAATCATTGATCGATCTTAAATCCATGAAATATCATTAATTCATGACTTGTTAAAACAAGGATTCATTTTTCATTTCTAGTAAAAATTAAAAAGTACCTCATTTTAAAATTGGTAAGACTACTCCTTTTAAACTGATATTAAAAATTTAAAAGTGAGATAAAATGAATTTTATAAATAAATGGATAATAATTAAAACTTATTTTAAAAAAATTATATAATAAATGGGCATGTAAGAGAGAATATATTCAATAAAGTGAAAAATATAGTAACTTGTAAATAAAAATATTATTTCATTACATTGAATTATTATTGGTATGAGAATGAAACATAAAAATGTATAATTTTTAAATAATTTAATTGGAATAAAATTAATGAGTTTCTGGAGTGTTAAATCATAAGATTCAATCATATGAAGCATAATTGTAAACATCCTCATAAAATAGTGAGAATGTACCAGAAAACAATTACAACATTGGTAACAGAATAATCCTAAGAATAATAAAGGAAATATATTTATATGGTGTATTATATAAAATAATATTCCTGATATGAATCAAAAAATAAATTCATCGGAAGTACGTATACCATACAAAAAAAACATGTTGTCAATACATAATTAGTCCCACTGAAATAAAAGTGAGACAAAATCAACAACCACTTTTGGAAAGCATTAATCATATGAATCATTGAGTACTAATAGAAAATTAAAAATTAAACATAATTAAAATAATTTTATTAATTATATAAATGTTTAAATGGGAAATATATACACCACACTAAATAAATGAGTGGGTAATATTGAATTTTTCCACCATAAATAAAAGGGAGACATAAAATCCATTTCAATAAGTCAGGAATTTGTTTCTACATGTTTAAAACAAAAAATATAATTAATATTTGTTAATTGTAAATATATGTTTCCACCATCCCCTGAAATATAATACCATATATGACTTCTATACAACATATTATCACCTTTTTTCTTGCAATTCCTTTTCAAAATTCACATTTCAGGTAATAAATGTTCCATATTTTATGTAGGTTTTGGTTCCATATTTTCGATAATTTTACATTAATCATAAGATAAATAATCTCTAAAATTATAAAATACATATAATTATAATAATTTTTAATCAAATATAAATAATTAGTGGTACATTAATGTTAGATATATAAAATGAACTACAACATTCTTTTTGATGGTAAGTGGTATGTATCGAAGGGCATTGATTCCATTTTATTAATGAAGGGATGGAATGAACAGTAAAGAAGACAATATATATAGATAATCATATTTATGATATATTTATATTTATAAATCATTGAATTTATCATTATAATGATCATTTTGAAAAAAAATGAAAAATGAATTTAATCACTTCGGGGAGGCGGTAGTCCACACATACCCTCGAGAGAGATTATAGTTTTCTGAAGGAAAGGAAGGTATGAAGGTCTATATTATATTATAATTATATCAATATAAATATGTCATTAATAAAATAATTAAATTGTAAATATATCATTTTCTCTAAATATTAGAGGTAATGATGGAAAATGTTTTACATTGGCTCACACAATGGTAGTATTCCATACAAATGATCAGTAGTTTCATTCCCCATTTTAGAGGATGGGATGGATATAGGTTATTAAATTAAAATAAAATCATATAAATAATTTGGTGAAATTTATGTTATTATTTTATTTTATTTAATGAATATTTGAAATATGTATTAGATGAAACAAAACCAAAACTCCCAGTTATTAATGATGCCTCTTCTTCGAAGAACCTCCTTAGTATTCCACCTAAAACGTTAATAAATAGGTTTAATAATATAAATAATGCATTCCGAACATGGATAGTTATCTAATGAAGGTATTTGGGAATATATTTTCTTATATTGTTCGTATTCAAATTAAAATGTATTTGACTATTGAGGCTGTTAAATTAGACATTATGCTAGGGTCCTTGTGAAAGATGATATAAGTTCATTCCTGCTTCATTATATTGTCTTTTATACCATAGATTATGATATATCTCTAATGGATGAATAAGAGATATTACCTAACTTTTTTCTTGACATTCATATTATTGGTCATGTGAAAGACAAATGATGCACAAAATTTCTATGTGATTTTTTTTCATTAAAAGGGAATTATGAGACATTATGTTGGAGGAAGATGAGAAGGAAAACAACATAGAACTAAAATATTTTTGTTTTTGGGAAAAATTCCCCTAATGAAAAAGATAATTAATATATTAGTGTTGATATTCCACAAGCAGCGGATGGTGCACAAAAAAATGCACAAGAGCATCAAGTGACCAGGGATAAAGAAAAAAAAGATTTATGGTTCATGATACAGATGAATGTCACACTGTATTGATTTCGGGATAGGTATGACCCAAACATTGGTTCCTAATCATTATGTTAAGGCCCATGTAGTGGGTGACAAGGAATCAGGTGTGCTTTTGGAAAATGAGTGGATTGAATTTGACACTTCGATCGAGGATCAATATATTCAGAGTGATGATGTGAATCTTTAAAGGAGTCAAGTTGATGTTGTTAAATTTATGAAAAAATGGAATTCAAGGAATATGGGATTAAATAGAAAATAAAAACCCAAAAAACTGAACAATAGTGAGGTTTTGTCTAATTAGAAAAAATTTTACTGTGGATGATGAAGGATTTCAACCTGTTCGTCATAGGAAAGCACGATACAGGAATGATTACTTGTATTTGAGGATAATTATTTTTACCATGTCACATAGTCTTATAGATTATAATTCTAACTTGTATGGTGATTATGATTCTTTCTACTATTGTCTCTTTGATATTTGAGTTTATCCACTTGGCCCGAGTTAATAAATGCATGTATGACCCCCTCCGCAAAACACTCAGTTTCTCAAATGTAACCCTTACGTGATAGTTTTTATGTTTATAATGTGTAAGGGTGAAGTTTGGGTGTTTTTTGATAACATTGGCTGTGTTTTGGGGAAAAATAGAATTTTCACCGGTAGTGCTTAGTTTTCCTAAATGTGTGGCCAAACCATTGTCAATGGACTAATTAATGAAATACAATCAGCACGATTGTAGAGAGACAAGGGAGACCATACAAGGAATCCATGAGTGTTTTTTCATAGGCAGTAACTAATGAACTGTTGGCGAAAGACTTGTCCAACAGTGTGAACTAATCGTGAGGATGATTTTTTGAGATCCAAATAAGTAGATATACCACTATTTTACATATATGTTGATTTTTTTCTCTTAAGCAGCAATAATTATGTAATTTTTTCCATAATTGTAGTATAACATCTCTAAATAATTTATGAGTCAATATGATGGACTTCCATGGTGAATTGAAGCCCAATTCTTGAGGCATGTGATTGTTCTTATTCGTTCTTGTTTGGTTTCATATATCTACAAAAATATACATCTCATTTCCTTTAATTTCATGATCTATGCCTATTATGGTCATCTCTAGCTATCTGGATTCCAAATATGATGATATTTTTTCATGATCTTGCTATGAGAATAGATATATGGTTGGATTTGGATAATCGAGAGTGTTTTCTTGTTTGTTCAACGTTCGTTGGGGATTCCATCAAAACATTCCAGGTGGGAGGATTATTTCTCAAATCCACATAACATAAATGATTGGAATTCATTCAAATTATATTTTTGGTGTTGAATAGATTGTGATTTGGTTGTTTAGTACTTGTTTGAAACTATATAGATTGATAGTTGTGAAATCTGGAAAATTATTGATTTTGAATGAGTTATTTGGTTCTTGGTTTTAAAATTATTATTTTAAAATTATTATTTTCTTGGAATGTTGTTACATGATTTAGATTATATTTTTTCATTTAATTGAAATGTATTGTTGAAATTAAATATTTCATTGAAATTGGTTGTGATTTGGTTTTCAATAGAAGTTCAGTTTTATTAAAATATTTTATCATTGAAATGGATGTATTTGGAATAAATGGTGTTGGTGTGAGTTCATGCTTAATGGGAGATTAATAAGTAACAAGTAAAATTGGGGTACAAGGGACCTAACCCTGGATCCAGGGCGTGTTTCATTAGGGCACAAGGTTATTGGACGAATGACTGCTCATGAGCATAGAACTATCAAACCAAGCATGCTTGTCTTGGTGTGTTGTGTACTATAGAATGCACATGAAAAATTATATTGAAAATTGGTTTTAGGATTTGATTACTTATTTTTCTGTGAAAATAAATTTTTTGAAAATTGGATTTATTCACTTTTTTTTGAACTTGGTTATAAATGGTTTTCAAACTTGTTTATATTTTCAAATAAACTGTTTTGGTAAATTGGTTTTTTATAAACTATTTTATATAAATATATCAATCCCTTCTATCCTCGTAGAATGAGTAGGGAATTCATTGGGGGAAAACCTAATAAGTATTATCCTCTCCCTCGGTCTGGAACATTGGTTTATTTTTTTATGTATTCTACTAGGATAGGGGAAAAGGTAACATTTCCCTCGATTTTAGTAAAACATCATTATGTTTTTGTTGTTCAGTGATTGTGGATCTTGGAGTTGAGGATAATGGAGTATTGTAGTATTTTGAGAGTCTTTAGTTGTTTTTCCACTGCATACGTAGATACATGGATGACTTAAACTATTTCATGATTTGATTTGGTATTGAGATACATGATGTTGTCTTATTTTCTTTCTGTCATTCATTCAACATTTAGTTAATGATTTGGTTTTGGTTTGTTGGTTTTCTGGTTTGTTTCATAAAGGGTAAATCACTCCACCAGTATTTGAAACCCTTTGGAAAACATTTCAATATTTTTTAATTTTGGGGATGCCTCTTAAGGACAAGAAATGATAAATTGTACTCTCATGTCAATTATAATCGGTGGGTCATTAAAAATTGTCTCAGTTTGGTCCTTCCATTATGGTAAATTGTTATCAGCTTCTTCGGTCCCTCCCTAACAAGTAGTTTTCAATGTTTTTGTCCTTGGAGTTGAAATTAATTGTTTTATATTAAAAGGGATGGAATCTTATTATAGGAAAAGATTTTCAGAAGAAGAAATGTATAGCACAAGAAGACATAACTAGCCAATTTATGATGAACTTATCATTACCATGGAGTTGGGTAAATGATTGTCTGAAGACACTTATGTGATCTTGTAATCACATAGTCTTTGTTTTAGCCGAAGTGGTAAGCTTGAAATGCTTTGTAGAAGAGTGAAATCTAACTTGGATTTCATATTTCATCTGTAGTAATGATTTAGGATTTTTCACAAGGTGATTTTTTTGGAAAAATGCAGAATTAGTTTTCAAATGAATGGTTTTGAAACAAATATATTTGGAGTATTTTGGAACTGGTTGGTTTTCAAAAGAATGAATGAATGTCTGAAAAATGGTTTGAATAAAAAAATGTTTCTTTTAGATAATAGTGTTCTGATATTTTATGTGATCGAATTTTAAATGCTATGAAATCAGTTCCTATAGAGTGAGAATGTTGAAGTATGTTTTTGGTTAATATAATAGCACCTGGTAGGCATCATCAGACCCAACTTGAACATGGTACGGAGAATGTAGTTTCACCTAATCCATGGATGGACCGAGATCTAGTTCATAGTATTTTCAATTATTTTAAAGATATGGATATGGGGAACCGTAGGAATGAGAGAAAACATGTAGATTATACAATCCAGTTTATGATGAAAAATCATCCTAACATCTAGGGTGATGCTGAACCTGAAAAGGGTGAGATGTGGCTGGGTAGGATGAATAGTATCTTAGATTTCATCAGCACACCGTTGGGGCTAATGGTCATGTCGGCGACGTATACTCTTTAGTATCTAGATTGAAAATGGTTGGATTTAGTAGTGAGAGCTAAATTGGATGAAGGCCTTACAAGGGAGGATTTTGAAGAATTTTTCAACAGTGAATTCTCTCCTCTCACTTTCAAGATCCATATAATTATAGAAAATTTCAGCCTGAAATAAGAGAGTCTATCATTCACAGAGTATGCAGACAAATTCATGAATTTAGTGTACTTTTCACCTAAAGTTGCTGAAAGTGCGCCCATGAAGGCACACATCATAGAATTTGGGTAACAACATGATATTCCATCGAATATTACATTACTATGTATTATGAATTATATACAGATATTAAACAATGAGATTGTGGCTAAACATGATATCTCTATTACTATAGGAGGATGTATAATGACACCTCAAGGAAGTGGTGGTAACTCAATGGTTGGGAATAAGAAGAAACATGACACCTATTTCTAAGGTGGAAGTGGAAATTAGAATCAGAGAGTTGGATCAGTGAGCCTTCCTACACAACCCAATAGAAAATAAGGTTTTTTTCAATGTGGATCAATTGACCACATAAAGAGAGAGTGTATGGAAAAACCTAGAGAATTTCATAATGCCAACAAGATGGGACATCTTCAGAGTTATTGTTGTAGTGATCCATCGTTAGGTGCTCGTGACACTTATCAAGCATCACAAGAATCATTTTCTTCGACGGGGCAAAGCCAATAGAATTAGTCTTGTCAATAGATTAGAGCTAGACATGATGATTCTAGAAATACCATGACTCCTCAACCAAAACAATCTCATCAAGGTCACAAGGATAATAGTGAAACGTGGAAGCAATTATATAGAGCTGATAAAATGATTATCTATGATCATTTTGGACAATCTACTATGAGAGATACAATTCTTATAAATTCTACCATTTTACTATTCGTCCTCAATACTAGTGAACCACATACTTTCATATTTCTCGTGCTATTTATTTTATTTTTTTTATGCTAGAAATGATGCCTTATGTTTTATTAACTACACACTCTTACTGCGGAATGATAATGTCAAGACATTGTGTGTATTGATTGTGTTATAACTGTTGATGAATATAATCTCAAATGGCACTTCTCTATGTTTCACATGGATGATTATAATGTCATCCTGAGTATGGATTGGTTTAACAAATTTAAATATCACATCAACTGTTAAAGGAATATAGTTATTTTCACGACTGAAGATGACATCGAGCATCACTTTAAAGGATAGATAATGGTAAAGAATGGTGAAAAGAGCATGTTGGTACCAATGGTGGGAAGGATCGATCTCTTCCTATTTAGTAGGGTAGACCATGGAATAAATTACCGAGATCAGGGGAAATAGTTTTCCTGAAATCTGGGATCAATTTCTAAATGTATTTCCTATAAACTTCTTAGGGTTACCACCAATATGGGAAGTGGAGTTTATGATTAATCTCCTTCAAGGGAATACACCATTTTTCTCTTATTTCTTACATGATGTAACCAATAATGTTATGTGAATTTAAAGTTAGATTGGGGGAGCTGGAAATAAATCATTTCATTCAAACATGAAAGTCTCAAAGGGTAGCACATGGAATATTTTTGAAGAAATAAAATTGAACTCTTCTATTGTGTGTTGATTACCTTAATATTATCCAAATTATGATAAATTGAAACTATCCACCTCCACAAAATTATGATATTTTAGATCAACTATGGGGAGCACAATAGTTCTTAATGATTGACTTACGATATGGATATCCCAATTTGGATGTTTGGAATGAGTATATTCCAAATACAACTTTTAGATGTAGATATGGACACTAAAAATATGTAGTCATACCATTTGGTATGAATAATTCACCAATGGTCTTAATGTATTTGATAATTATGCCGTTTTGGTAATATCTGAATTATTTTATGGTGGTTTTTGTGGAAAAAATCATGGTGTATTCAATGATAAGGTCAAACAATGAGAGGCACCAAGAAATAGTGTTACCAATCTGGAGTGATCACCATTTGAATGCCAAAATATCAAAGTGTGATTGAGGGATACAATTAGTATTTTTTCTTAGAAATTTAATTTCTGAAAATTGAGTTTATATTAATTATTATAAGATAAATGATGTTATATCCTAGAAACCACCAAAGAATTCCTTCAAGATACAATGTCTTATTAGTGTATCTTGTTAATACTGATGCTTTGTGTGCGATTTCTCATGATTAGCTTCAGCAATAATAGGTCGCACAAAGAAGAATGCTCTATTCTAAAGGAGGGAGGAATGCCAGAAATCATTCCATGAATAAAAATATCATCATACATCGACACCTATCTTCATTTTTCTATAATTACGATGGGGGAATGTGGTGTACAATGATTCTTTAGGGTTCGGGTTGGGGTTTTTTCTCACACATGGACACTATGTCATTCCTTATTATTCTTAGTAGTTGACGCTTCATGACAAAAATTACCCAAAACATGATTCGAAGTTAGCTGCAGCAATCAATGCTTTGATGACATGACATCATTTTCTCATTAGTGATAAATTCACTATGTTTACGGATAATTAAATCTTGGAACCAATTTCCTCATAGAGTGATTTGAATATGATCCATTGTAGGTGGAGGGAACACCTCCAAATTTTTTATTTTACTTAATGTACACACCAGGGAAATGAAATTCAGTGTCGTATGAATTGAGCATAAAGTAATATCCTCAATTGGATAAATAAGATTCAGATGAATGGATGTTGATGTTGGTCATAACTGACATCCATGTGGAATGTGAAAATAGAGGTGATGATGATGTCTTATTTTTTAGCTATGATTGTTTATGATTATGTAAATATGGTCAAGGTGGCACAGACATCAGATGCAAGATGTTTTTTATGAGGTCAATACTCAATGGTGTGGATACCATTGATGTCTTAAAATTTTATGGGACATCAGTTTTGTGCACTAAATATCATATGGTTGAACCTATGGCTTTTTAGGAAAAACTACTTCTTGATTACCACGATTCATGATTTTATGTATATCCAAGAACACAAAAAATGTATCAGGCTTTGAAGGAACAATTTTTGTGGAACAACATAGAATGGAATGTGGCCGAGTTCGTCTCATAGTGCTTCACTTGTCAACATGTTAAATCAGAACATTAGAGACTAGCAGGAATGTTGTAGTCTTTACCAATCCTAGTTTAGAAAGAGTATCATATTCCAATGAATATTGTTTTAGGCTTTCAATGAATGGTCTGGAATAATGATTCCATTTGGGTGATAGTGGATCATATTACCATGTCGGAACATTTCATTACAATTCTTGAATCTCATACAGTTGAAGATATATAGAAAATATTTATCCATGAAGTGGTAAACATGGATGGAATGGAAGTACAAATAATCTTAGGCAGAGATCTATGGTTCATGTTTTGTTTCTTGAAATCCTTATATAATTCCTTCGGGACTCATTTGATTGTGATCAAAATGTATCATCCTTAAAAAGATGGATAGTCTGAGAGGACAATACTGACAATGAAGACATTTATCAGGATTTTTTAATGTAATATGGTGGCAAATGGGATGGCCATATACCATTGGTAGAGTTATTATAAAAAACAACTATCAGGCCTCGATACACATGGATCTATTTGAATAACGTTATGTGAATCCTTGTTTTTCTCCACAATGTTGGGTGGAAACAGTTGAGACATCAATATTTGGGAGGATCCCTATAAATGAAATATCTTAGAAGTATCATTTCATCAGAAAGAGGGTGGACATGGCTCAGACTCATCATAAATCATAGGAAGATCACCTTTGTAGACATATTTTGTTCACTATGGGTGACTATGTTTTCTTTCGGATATCTCTGAGGCTTGGAAACCATAATTTTTGAAAATAGGTAATGTTATCTCATAGATAAATTATCCCTTTGGAGATACTACAATCAATTGGGGAGGTGGAATATCATTTGGAGTTACCCGTATGGTTTGGTTCAGTACATTGTATGTTATTGGTATCTCAGTTCAAAATGTATTAGCCTATTCGTGACCATGTGATTAGATGGGATCATGTTTACCTAGTGCATAGTATGGATTGTGGGTAGTAAATATAAATCCTTTCCTTGAAAAAACATTGGTCTTTTGAGGGTTTTATGGAAGTACAATCTGACTCTAGAAGAGACTTTGGAATGTGAAAAGGAAATGAAAGAGCAGTGTCCTAAACTCGTATAGATGGGTGACAATTTTCTAACTTCAATGGATGAAAAGTCCAATGGTGGGGAGAATATAGTACCTCATGTTTTTTTTATGTAACCCTTACTAGATTCTTTTTATGGATATAAATGGAACGGGTTGCTTTTTGGAGAGTAGGGAAAACATTGGATGTGGTTTGGGAAAAAAGGAAGTTGAACGGGCAGTGCACTATTTTCATAACTATTAGGAAAAACCATGAAAAATGTTCCTCTGGAATAAGTATTTATAGCATCGTTGGACTCATGGATTGGTAACTATGTGAGGAAGCTTTGTGAGGTTCTACCTAGGTAGTAACTAACACATGGTTAGTGCATGATTTGTCAAACTGTGCAAACTAACTTTGCAGATGGTTTATGTGAAATCCAAAAAAAAGTGGAAATCATATTTTTTTCCACCAAGAGGCTTTTTTATCCAAACTGTCCATATCTCAAGATTTTTCTTCCATGAAGGTATTATAACCTCTCCCTGGTGTTATTTAGTCAATCTGATGGCTATCATTAGTAAATCGATGTCGGATTCTTGAGGTATGTTATCATTATTCTATATTCTTAATCAGTTTCTTAGACATACATAGATATAATTAATATCTTCCATTTATTTCTTATATATACACCTGTTATGACTAGATCTAGTTGTGTGGATTCCATATATTATGAGATTCAGTCTTGATCCTGCTAGGAGAAGTGATCTAAGGCTGGATTTTGGAGAATGGACCTGGTTTTCATGTTCATTCTTCGTTCAATGGGGTTTTCGTCGAAAACATCAGTGTATGGTGCTTATTTCTCAACTCCACATAGTAATATTAATTGTCATGATTTCATATAGATAGTGTGTTGTTGAATTTATTGGGATCTGGCTTTTGAAAACTTTTTCCAAACCTTCTTGAGTGATGGTTGTAAAATTTGGATAATTGTGGATTTTGAATAATTGTTTTGGTTCTTGGTTTTAAAATGTGGATTTTTAAAGGTATATTTTCCTGGATTGTTGGAAAAATATTGGGATTAGTTGTTTTACATAAATTAGAATGTCTTATTATAATTATATGTTGCTTTTAAATTAGATGTGCTTTGGTTTTCAATAAATGTTCTGTTTTATTGAAAAGGTTGTTAGAGTAAATTGAATTATTTATCATAAATGGTGTTGGTGAGAGTTCAAGTTTAATGGGCCCGTAATAAAGAATTTGTACCATTGGGTTACAAGGGACATTACCCTATATCAGGGGCATGTGTCTTTGAGACACAATTTAATTGGCAGTGAGACAACTCATGAGTATGGAACATTCAAACCATTCATGCATGTTTGGGTGTGTTGTGAACTAAGGAATTTATATTCCAAATGATATTAAGAATTGGATTTAAGATTTGATTAGAAATATTTATGGAAAAATAACTTGCTGGAAGATTTTTTTCATTCAATTTTGATTACAGTTAGTTATAAATGGTTTTCGAACTTGATTATTATGGTTTAAACTTATTTCGTATATTGTTTTATATAAAATTGTTTATATAAATGTGGATTACGTTTTTATCCTATTTAATGAGTAGTTAATTAATTTGGGGAAACCTAATATGTTTTTTTTCTAACACCTGCTTTGTCACTTTGGTGATTTTACGGATGCTATATTCTAGGACATGGACAAAGGAAACAATTTCCATCTTTTCAGAAATTCCTTGTGGTGTTTTGGATATTCGGAGGTTGTGGATCATGAAACTTACGGGTCCTAGAGTCTTGTGGTATTTTTAAATTTTTTATTTATTTATATTATTTTTTTTTGATGCGTTTTTGATCTTCCACTATTTCAGGCTTTGATGTGGTTTTGAGATACATGAAGCTGTTTTGTTGTCCTTCGGTTATTCATGCTTCATTTATAGAATGGTTTGGTTATGGGTTGTTAGTTGGATGGTTTATTTCGTATATGGTAAATCAACCCCACTTGTATTTGAAACACATTGGAATTTATTTTCACTATTTGGAATATTGGAGATGTCACATAAGGACATGTAATGACTCATTGTAGTCTCAAGACAGTGAGAATTGGGAGGTCCTTAAAAATGGTATCAGTCAGGTCATTCCTTTTTGGGATAATTATTATCAGCTTGTTCAGTCCCTACCAAACATGTAGTTATCATTGTTTTTGGTCTTGGAGATGAAATTCCTTCTTGTCTATTCCTCGGGTAGAAATCTTATAATGAAGTAGGATTTTTGGAACAAGAAATGTATAACATAAAATAATGTACCTACACCTTTTATATTGAACATCATGTTACTAGGGAGTTGGGTAATTGAGTATCTAGAGACACATCAAGTATCTTGGAATCTCATTTTCAGGGGTTTATCCAATGAGATGAGCATGCCATGCATTTTAGGGGAATGACATCCCACTAAGATTTCATATATCAAATGGAGTAATGATTTATGATTTTTCGCAAGGTGTAAATTATTTAAAATTGCATATTCATTTTCAAATGAATGATTTTTAAATAAGGATATTTGGTGTATTTTTAATATGGTTTTGATTTAAAAAGAAATAATTAATGTTTCAAAATTTGTTGTAATAAATTAATTGTCTTTTGGAATTCAATGTTGTGATAAATGATGTAAAAGACTTTGAAATGATAATGCATCAGTCGCTAGAGAGTGAGATTGATGGAGTTTGTTGATGGTTTATAAAATATCACCCAATAGGCATCATCAAAATGAACCAGAAGACGTTGTGTAGAATATGGATTCTCCTAAACCATGGGTGGTCCAAGAGATAGTTAAAATTATTTTCCAATCCATTAAAGCTATAGACATAGGGAACTATAGAAATGATCTAAGGCATGTGAACCAAACAATCCAGTTCATGAAGAAAAATCCACCTAACTTCTAGGGCGACGCTGAACATGAAAATGTGGAGGTGTTTCTAAGAATAATGAATAATATTTTATATTTCATCGAAAAACTGGTGGAGATAATGGTCTAGCTGGTGACATATATCCTCGAGGATCTTGCATGGTAGTGGTGGGATTTAACAATGCATGTGAAATTGGATTAAGGACATAGACATGAGGATTTTGAATAAATTTTCAATAAACAATTCTATCCTCACACGTCAATGATCCATATTAAGATGTAATTTTTAAGCCTTCTAGAATATTACCTATCTTTAATAGAGTATGATGATAAATTCATGAATTTAGTTCGCTTTTCACCTGATGGTGGAAGTGGAAATCAGTATCATACGGTTAGATCAGTGAACCTTCCTCTATGATCCAAAATAAAAACACGTTGTTTTCAATTTGGTTTGCTTGACCACATATAGTGGATTGATTCTATGAAACAACCTAGAGAATGTCATAATTGCAGTAATATGGGACATCATTTAAGGAATTGTCATAGTTCTCTATGGTTAGGTGCTCAAGACAGTTCTCATGTGTCACATGAATTGTATTCTTTGATAGGTCAATGACATCAGAATCGGTCTCCTCAACAGTGCAAAATTAGCCACCGTGATATTGAAAATACAATACTCCTCCACCACAACAATCTATGCATGGCAACAAGGCGAATAGTTCCGAAACAAAGCAATAATATGGAACATATAAGATGATTGTCGATGATTTGGTTGGACAATCTACAATGAGATATAATTTTTTTTGAACTATAAACATGTGAAATTCCACATCGATAGTGGTGAATCACATAATTTCATTAATTCACACACTCCTGATTTTCATTTTTTTAAACTAGAAATTTAGCCTTTTGTTTTAAAATTGAAAACTCCTCTCGGTGAAAGAGAATATCAATCCTTCATCTGTATAGAATTTGATACAACTGCTTATGAGTCGGAGATGAAATGGCACTTCTCGATGTTTCACATAGATTTCTTTGGTGATATCTTAGGATTGTACTAGATGACAATGTTTAAGGCTCACATCAAATATTGTATGAGATTAGTTAGTTTCACGGCTGATGATGACATCGAGCATCTCTCCCTGGGAGATAAAATGGTTAAGAAATGTGAAAAAATATTGTTGGCACCAATGGTGGGAAAACCCTTTTACTAGTTGGTTGTGTTGACCTTGTAATAAATTGATGAGATTGGGGGATGTAGTATTGGAGCAATCGAAGATAAATTTACCAATACATTTTCGAAGAACTTCTTAGGTTTACCACCTATAAGGTATGTGGTGTTTAGAAATTATCTCCTTCCAATGACCAATCCTTTCTCCCTTCGATCATATAGATGGCACAATCATAGGTAATGGAATAGAAGGTGTAGTTAGAGGAGCTCGAAACAAAGGGTTTCGTTTGACCAGGTATATCTCTATGGGAAGCACCGGTCTTGTTCATGATGAAAGTAGATCAAACTCTTCAGATATGTGCTAATTATCATATTCTTAACCAAGTTAATATAAACAACTAATATCTACATCCCTACATTGATGATCTGTTCATTCAGTTATGGTGAGCTCTGCATTTCTCCAAGATTGACATCTGATCTGTATGTCACTAATTGCAAGTTCAGAAGAAGATATGGCCACTACAAATATATTGTCATACCTTTCGGTATAATGAATTCACCAGTGGCCTTAATGTCTTTAATGAATCAGATATTTGAACAATATCTAGATTATTTTATTGTGGGGTTTGTGGATTACATAATGGTGAATTCAAAGACAAGTGATGAGCATGAGGATCACCTAAAAATAGTGTTAAAAATCTTGAGAGATAATTGTTTTTATGAAAAATTTTCAAAATGTTATTTTGGACTAGAAGAAGTGTGTTTTAATGTCCATGTAATTTATACAAAAAGGTGTTTCTATTGATTTTTAAATGGTATAAGTTGTTATCTTCTAGAAACCACTGAAGAATGTCTTCATGATACAATGTTTTCTCAGTCTATCTAGTTACAAACAAAGCATTCAGCATGATTTCTCATGAATAGCTTCTCTAATTTCAACTCTCACAATGAATAATTCCACATTCCAATAGATATACGAATTCCTGAAATCAATCAATGAACAAAAAGTTTGTCATACATAGATAGCTATCTTGATCATTCCACGATTAGGACCAAGGTATGTGGTGTACTATAATGCTTCAAGATCATGGTTGGGTTGTGTTCTCATGCAAGGAGACCATGTGGTTTCTTATGGTTCAATGTAGTTGAGTGTGCATGAGGTGATTTACCAATCACAAAAATTGGAGTTAGAAAACATTCCCCATGCATCGATGTTGCGGTGACATTATATCTTTAGTGATAAATTGAATGTGTTTACAGATCATTAAAGTTTGAAAAAAATTTCTCACATCAATATTTCTATATGAATCAAATTAGATGGATGGAATGCTTCAAAATGGTTGAATTTGACTAGGTGTACACACTAGGGAAAAGAAATTCAGTGGAAGATGAATTGACAAGAATTTCTTATTCTTAATTAGAGAATGAATAATTAGAACAATTGTTTTTTATGTTAGTCCTAGATAACAGGCATAGGGAATGTAAGGACTGTGGTGGTGTTGTAGTTTTCTATTTACATACACTAGTAACTAAATTTGTTAATATATTTAATGAGTCACAACCATCAGATGAAGAATGTCTGGTTATGAGTTAAAAACACCATTGTGGGGTGACCATTGGGGGATGGAACCATGATGGGAGTTCTGTTTTGTTCTTTACTGATCATATGGTTGTACCTATGGATTTATCAAAACTACTCTTTCATGATTACCAAAATTCAATATGGGTTTTACATCCAGTTAAATTGAAGATGTGTAAGTCATTGAAGGTTCAATTGTGGTGTAACTACATGAAAAGAAAGGTGGTCGAGTTCATCTTGAAGTCCTTAACATGTAAGTCGGTTAAAGAAGAACATCCTTGACTAGATGAAATGTTATAGTCTTCACCTATCCTAGTGTGGAAATGGGAGAATATAGCAATGGATTTGGTTACAGGTCCTCGAAGAACTGCATGGTATCATGATGGCATTTGGAGGATATTGCATAGTCTTACCAAGTTGGACCATTTCATTCAAATTTGTGAACCTCATATAGTGGAGGATCTATTGGAAATATATATCTAATAAATGGTAATGTGTAATGGAATACTAGTTTTAATCTTCTCAGATAGAGTTATGTGGTTCACATTTCAATTCTAAAAATCCATACAGAAATCCCTTGGGAGCTATTTGACTTTGAGCATGGCGTATCATCCTTAGACAAAAGGCTAGTCTGAGATGACAATATAGATGATTGAAGACATGTTGTAGGATTGTGTGATTCATTTTGATGGATCATGGTAGGAACGTATACTGTTGGTGTTGTTCTCATAAAATATCATCTATCATGCCTCAATAAACATTGCTATGTTTGAAGCATTGAATGGGCATCCTTGTTGTTCTCCACTATGCTGAGAGGAAATAGGTGCAACATCACTTATTAGGACAAACCATGTCCAATAAAAATTAGAGAAGAATCAATTGATTTAAAAGAGGTTGGAGACGACTCATAGTCATCAGAAATCATACGTGTATAACCGTCAAAGACCATTGTCATTAACTATGGGTGATCATGTCATCTTGCGGATATCTCTGAGGCATGGACGTCATCGTTTTAAGAAATATGGAAATTTAAATCCAGATAAATTGGACCTTTCAATATATTATAATGTGATTGATTTATAGTAGATCAGTTTGAATTACCACCATATATTAGTTCAGTTCATAGTGTGTTCCATGTAGCTCAGTTGAAAATATATTATCTTGATCCTGACAATGTGATCAGATGGTATGGCATTGACCATGATCTAGTTTCTTCGAAGATAAATATATAAAAATGTATTGTAGATATGTTATAAAATGTATTCTATGATAAAATTATCAGTTCAGTGTGCATTTTATGGAATCATTGTTAGATTCAAGAAGAGATATGGGAACGTGAAATTGAAATGAAAGAGACATCACCAGAACTCATTCAGATGGGTGATGATTTTCTTCTTTCTAAATACATAAAGACCAATGGTAGGATGAATTTAGTACCCCCAACTTCAGTTAGTTTTCACTTACATCTTGATTTTTATATTTATAAAATTTGGGGGTGATTGTTGGTATTGTTATGAGAACATTGGAAGTGGTTTTGGGAAAAATTGTAAGTTTCACGAGTTAAAATAGTTTTCATAACTGTGTGGCCAAACAATGCCCAATAGTCTTCTAAAGGCTGTATCTCCAGCACTGTTGGAGAATTTCTTGGGAGACTGTGTGGGGAATCCATGTGGGGGCCTACCTATGTAGTATCTAATGCACGAATAGTTCATAGTTTGTCTAACTGTAAGAACTAATCGCGTGAATGATTTAAATAAGATCCTAAAACCTGGATCTCATATGTTTTTACTACTTAGTGGATTGATTTTTCTCTTAAGAATCAATAAATAGAGATTTATATTCTTTAATGGTAGGATAGCCTCTACCAAGTGTTTTGGTGACAATATGAAGTATTTCCTTAGTGAATCAAAGCTGTTTTTTTAAGGTATGTGATCGTTCTTCTTCATTCATGATTTGTTTCATAGATCTACAATGATCTACATCTACTCCACCATTGATATTTTTGATATATGTATTTTTTGGGTAAATAAATGTGTATGGATTAAAAATATTATGATATTTGTCTGTCATCATTTTAGGAAAATATATCTAAGGTGTGTTCATGGAGAATCGACTCAGTTTTCTTCTGTGTTCTTCATTCGTTGGGGTTTTTGTAAAAACCAACATTGTAGGAGGATTTTTTCCTCAACACCACCTATATAATCTGATTTTAATGATTTGAAATTTATTTTTTGATGTTTAATTGATTTTTATTTGGTTTCTAGAAATGTTAAGGAATCCTTCTTGAGTGACGGTTGTGAATTATGGAAAATTATGGATTTTGAATGAACGTTTTGGCTTTTGGATTTAAAATTTGGATTTTATAAATAGTATTTTCATGCATTGTTGGTACATGATTTGGATACAATTTAATCTAATAAAATATGGTTTAATTGAAATTAAATTATTATTAGAAATTGGTTGTGATTTTCTTTTTTAATAAAAGTTCAATTTTTTTGGAAATGGTTTTTCATAGATATTGAAGTATTTGATTTAATTGGTGTTTATGTGAGTGCGTGCATAACGATACCTTAATAAGTGATGAGTAAAATTGGGGTACATGGTATTTGACCCTCTATCATAGGCATGTGTCATCGATACACCAGGTAATTGGGCAAGAGATCGCTTATGAGTATGGAACTATTAAACCAAGCATGCATGTGTGGGTGTGTTGTGAGCAATGTAATGCATATGCCAAATGATATTAAGAATTGGTTTTAGGATTTGATTAGTTATTTTTTTAGAAATATAACTTTTTGGAAAATTGGTTTCATTCACTTTTGTTTTCACTTAGTTAAAAATGTTTTTTGAAATTGTTTATATTTGATTTTAAACTCTTTTGTTAAATTGTATTATATACACTATTTAAAATAAATTTGGCAAACTTTTCAATCCTTGTGGCATGATTATAAATGTACTTGGAGAAAATATACTGAGTTTTATACTCACCTCTTATTTGGTCCTTTGGTTACTTTTATGATAGTATTTTTGTTAAAGAGGAAATGGTAACATTTCCCATGTTTTTAGCACTACATTGTGATGTTTGGGTTGTTTCGTGATTGTGGATATTAGAGATTGTCGAGAATAATGTCTTGTGGTATTTTGCGAGACTTGAGTTTTTTATCTGCTCTATAAATTTATACTTGGTTTGTCTTCTCCTAATTATTAGATCGATGAGGTTTTGAGATACTTGATGTTGTTTAGTTTCCTTTCTATTGTTCATTCATCATTTAGTAAATAGATTGGTTATGGGTTTTTGGTTAATTGGTTTATTTCATAAAGGGTAAATCATACCAAACTTATATTCTGAACCCTTAAACATTTATTTTATGCCTTTGGTGTCTTGGGGATGTCACTTATGACCTTGTAATGACTCGTTGTACTCTCAACCCATTGAGAATTGGCGGGTAATTACACCCTCTACCGTCCTTCTTTCATTTCATTTCATTTGTTAATAAGTGGGTTCTTCTCTAACCATCATGGTAAATATTAATGTTCTAATAATTACTATTATTTTAAATAAGGAATCAATTGTTTTAAATTGTAGTAACCAAATTAGACGAATTTAACTTAAAATTATACCTGCATATGTGATGAAAATAAGCAATTTTCTAAAGAAATACATTTATAAGTATATAATTATTCTACAACAAAATTAATCACTAAAAATATATAAATTACATTAATTGGATTAATAATAATATTTCTAACTAATTTACCATTTCTAACATTTTAAAACAAGATTTAACTCTGTTAAAACTTTAAACCAAAATGAATTTCTCAATAAAAAATAGTACTTTCACTATTAATTGGAAAAATTAATCAATCATGAAATTTTAAAAATTTCTAAATAAATCTCATTATGATAATTTAGGAATGTTTATTAGAGAAATAATATTACATTTTTCAGATAAATACTCTATAATTGAAAAAATATCATTCATAATTAGGTCATAGAAAACAATAAACCCTTTTTTGAGAAAAATGTATCTTTCGAAGCATATAAGGACTTTACTAAATAAAATGTACCTTTTATAAATATGTATTAATTTTAAAATATCACATTAAATTATTTAAAAAAAGTTTTTATTCCTATTTATATAGACATAATTTATTTCTAGGTTATTACAATCATGGTTAAATAATAATATTAATATTGTATTGCAGTTTGTTAAATCACCATGTTTCCTGTAACAAAATATTTTATAGAAATTTAATAATTCATAAAAAATACTTCTAAAATTATACGGTGTTACATTATACCCCCATAAAAATAATTTTACCTTTAAAATTCAATCACTTTTACCCAAACAACTCATGATACATATATGCCTCATCCTAACCTCATGTTACCTTATAGCTTCCTGAAGATGGTGGTTTCAACACAAAACATTGGCCAGATGTGTTGTCTTATTTTGTAATAATTTTTATATATGATATATAATATCCATATTATTTTACTTATATGAAATTTTATAATACATTGGAATTCCAACATAGTTTATTACATGTGAAGGATTAGGTATGTACCTCCACCTGAGAGATAAATGGAACACATCATGGAATTTAGATAGGTTCATGAAAAGTATAATGTTATAAGACACCATTCCTACTGAATCCTGATTCTCAGTGGAAACTATATTCCAAGGGTATGGATTTAGTTTATTATATAATCTCAAAACCTTCTTCCTTTGAGAAATTCATATAAACACCAACTTACCAACTTCGAACATCATATCACATTGATGATTTTTAGAGTAACCTTTTTTCAATTATAAGATGTATTGATGTGATGTTAAATGGATATGACATTATATTAAATTTACATGGTTATTTATGGTGTCAAAATATTTCATTCTACAAATTTATCCCATCAAAATAGAGTTTTACTCTCTTACAACAAGACCCAAAGAGGGCCACCGAGTTGGGGGAAGGTCATGCTGTCAGAACCCCTTACCAGCATCCAATAAACATGGAGATCATGTCAACCACAAATTATGTATTAATTGAAAGGGAGACCTAAAAAATATACCTATAAACAAACACCCAACCAATTCCGTTAAATAGTTTATATAAATATTAAAAAGAGTGTAACAACTACATTGAATCCATTCATGCAATTAACACGTGGGAATAAAACAAAGCATGATTAAATAAAACCAATTGATAAATAAAAAAAATTAAATCCCAACTAGAAATGAAATTATAATTTTGAAAAAAGATGATATAAAGAATTAAAAAAGAGAATATGTTTTGATCTCCATGTTCAACCACCATACGTAGTCAATGAACCCAAGTCTAACTATGCTCCACCAAAGTCATCGTCAATCTAACTATCATCTACAAAATTCTTTAAATAGTTGTGACCATCCCATTGATATGTGAGTATATACATACCCTTTTATATTCAATGATAAATAAAAGGGTGTGTTATAAAAACCCATTGAAATTAAAATCAACCCCTAAAATAGGGAAATACAACCCAATAAATACAAATACATTTTCTAAAAAAGAAACCCATATGGTCGAAAAAGAGTAACTCTATATAACATCCTAACCAAATTCATGGTTTAGGAGAATCACCAAAATGTCAATACCAATTCCCAACATCAACAAAATCACTAGAAAATG
The DNA here is from genome assembly GCA_963277665.1 of Viscum album. Lineage (NCBI taxonomy): Eukaryota > Viridiplantae > Streptophyta > Magnoliopsida > Santalales > Viscaceae > Viscum > Viscum album. Next base: position 519,223,807 of record OY728139.1, read on the forward strand.
TGTGATGTGACCTTCCCATCACTTCTATGATTCATAATTGAGGGACCCAAAACACCTATGAAGGAGATTCACCGCACTGATTTTTGATGAAAATTGAGTTACACTAAACATATATAGGACTAACACCTAATGTAGGGTGGTACAATCATTATCTAAATAAAGTTTTTGGGGAACTCATTCCCTCAATAAACTAGGGGTATCAACCATGGAAACTCTTCGATGATCCCACCCTAATGACATCAATTTTCAACCATTTACTAATGAATTCCCATACATTGAATATGTTTTATCATATCTTTTAGCACAAATGAATGCAAAATCATTGTTATAAAATTTTAAAAACTCAGTACAATCTATTTTCAGACCAAATTTCGAGTTCATAAAAAAGAGATATGTAGGAATAATACATTGATGGGATCTTCCTGGGAAGTAAGGGGTCAATGCGGTGTGTCGAAAAACCTTTATTCCTATCCATTTTCTAATCTAAACATGTCATATATTTCATTTTATCATTATCAGCGTGTACATTTCACATACAACAAGTCTCAATAGCTAGAGTACTACATGGGTACATTCGGTTTTTCCCATGTACTATGTCATTCCCTACTACTATCCCATACTTATATACTCTTGGTGTACATGGAGTACCCTCCCTTATGGGGTCTTGGTCTTGTACCTACTCAAACATGGCTCTTCCACCCATGGGGACTCACAAAGTGTTTGGGTACAACTACATGATATTCTATACATAAGATTTCACCAATACCCTAGCACTACAGGTAGGGGCTACGTTCCACATGTTCTTTAAATATACAAATTGCGTACTCAGGTTTTCCCAAAAATCATCGATTGCATATGATATTTTTAGAATAATTCTCATTCCCATATATCAGGCCTATTTACTAACAAAGAAAAATAGATTAATTATTTTGTTTTCATTTAAGGACATCTGATTTCTAGATAATGTAATTTGACGATCTGATCCAATTCATGTACTTATACAATGTACATTCCTCCACTCCCCACCCTTCATAGATCCCATATCTACAAAGTATCACTAAATATAAATACTAATTCATCCTCATAACACTAATTCATTCATCATTATAAATATCTTTATGAATCTAGTGCTTCAATTTCACATGAACAACCCTTGACAATGTAAGACAGTGTCCCCATGTGTGAACAGATATGAAAATAATGAAATCGTAGTGGAAAGGAACATGAAAAAATATGAAAACATTAATTAAGAAAAATTATTGGCTAATTATTATAAATCCAAAATATCTTGGGTGACTATCATAGAATATCTAGAATAACTAATTTAAAGAACTATAATTGGATCATGTGATGGGTGGATGAATATAGATCAAAATTAGAAAAAATTTACTTTATAAATATTTTAATAAAAGGAAATAAATACACACTTTATGAATCCTGAATTAGTTTGGGATATATCATTGGAGAAGAATCAATCCTCTAATAAATGAGAAGTTCTACTAAATTCACTCCCTTTTCATAAACCTCGATCCGATCAATTGTAGTACACCAATATTGATCAACCAGCGAAGAACATTAGAGGCCTTTTTCAATTTTTCTCTAGTTTATATAGCTATCACTATATAATTTCTATAACTAGTTTTTTTAAAATAAAAATTAGGGTTTTGGGTATTACTTGAATTACTTAAATTAAATTAATTAATCTCCATAATATACACACCAATGACTCCCTCATCTTAACATATAGATCCATAAAATGTAGTTTGGTTCTATGATAAACATATAATTGTAGGTTTATCTAGAATATTGTATTTCTAATCTAAGTCACTCTTCAAGTGATATTTTAGTATTTTAAAAAAATTCACTGAATGTGATAACAAAATAATTAATATTTTTATAATATACTTTATGGTCTCATAGGTCCATGAAATCTCATGTCGTCTAAACACCTGGCTTAAAATAAAATCTATAATTAATTTAAAAGTACTGGAAGGAAAAAAATATACTCATTACATTACTGATACCATATTGTTTCTCCCTAAAAAACAATTTAAAGAAAATGTTTAGGATTCGGAGCCCGTATCTTGCATCCACGCTCCATTGAGCTCTCATGCATGTTTTAGTATGGACTATGTTTATAAACCAATGGAATAGTCTATCACCATAGGATCCTCTCATATGGATCATTGATCACCATAGGGTAATCTAGAAATGGGGCTTCATCCCTGATGTCTAGCTCACCCTGTTCAGTGAATGAATAGAATCATGCATGTATCTTGTTATTTATGACATATAGAAGACATTATTCACCTGATATATCTATGGATTTAAGGATATGTGGTTTGATACCTCTCCAACAATAAATTAGATCTTAAATGGTGTGATTTAACAAAAGGATATTTTCCCCCCAATACAAGCATCCACTATTCTCATCGTGGGGATAATAAAAAAAATCATGATTTCCCTTCTAGAAAACCAAGGCCTTAAAACATTTATCTATTTATGAGATCTATAAATTGGGTGATTTATTAATTGTTACACATATTAAATAAACATTATCAATAATTTCCTAAACCATCTGTAGCATAATAAGTGTTGTCTCACCTATTTCAGGACAATATAAGAGGGGCCTTCAAGGTCATTCTTATATTTCCTTGTAAGGTGTCCTGCTAATTTTAGTGTGATAACTATAATTATTAGAAAAATCCACCATTAAATGTGGGACTTAAATATTTTACTTAAGTATAACACATAGTCCCACTACATATCCTCCAATACATGAATAGTCTACTTGGTTTTTCAATCTATATGAAGGTGATTCATTGTAATTATCCTCAATAGGGACCCAAATTCCTTTTATAAATTCACCTTATAGTACTCTCCATATCAATTATTTAAACCACACATCATAGTCTTAGATCATAATCAAGGTTACCCTATGGAGTCGAACGATCTACCACTTGTAAAACTGCCCCAAAATATCAAAAAATACATTACTCTTTAAAATAATTTATTTTTAAAAAATTGGTATGTCATTTCACTATAATAAAGATGGAATAATTTAAACTTATTATTTGGAGAAGAACCATCATAAATAAAATTTATATTATATAAACTATCAACTATAGAATATCACAAGGTAGTTTCAGACCTAGCAGGACCAAATTCTCACCCTCCACCTACTATCATGTGAGGCACAAATAGAGGAACTCATCTACGCTCTTCCTTACGCTATCCCACCAAAAATTACACTAATCCTCCTTTCAAATATTTTTCACACTATAACGTCTAGCTAATAGAGAAGTATAAAAATCCATCACCACATCCTCTAGCTTCCTGAATGGAACCAAACCAATCTTTAAATAATAATTACATGCTTCCATCACTATATAGTTTATCTGGTGCATCCATATAATATATAGTCATAATGAAAATTATATTCAATGGCTTGATATTGGGAAACTCTCAAAATCTGGAGAATTATAGGAATCAACACAAAAAAAAATGATATGTTACACCTATATTCTGTAAAAAGGATAGCTGAAGAAAGACTACTTAATATAAGCCTCCCCCAAGCGTTAATGGGACATCCTACTATGAGAATAAACCACCACCTTTCTATTCCAAATAGTATATACTATATCAAATTCAATGACTTTTAGTAACTAATACTAAAACTAATATATTATGTTTTGATCTCCATACCTGAGGTTGTAGATTCGACTCTAGTGGTTTGAGTAAAAAACTATAATATCTCCAAAAATTTAGTTCCTCCAAATATTCAAGGTAGAGACAATAACTACCATTTATAGGTTATGAATATTGTAGTACACCTCATGGGGTCACAATTTACTTGAACCATATTTGATCCATTCATATATATTCATCACCACATAGCTTCTCCCATCTTTAGAGTAAATATAATACAATAAGTACTTCACAAAATTCTCTCGTTGCATCAATATATGAGAACCGGTAAATAAAATATTCAATAGCTCCAAGTCTCTCGAACAATTTCCAATCTTGATAAAATAAATTTGTTTCAATGAATGGTTATCAATGGGGGTGCTACCATATAAAATGTAGGAAATAACATCCTAAAGTGCCCCTCCATGCTATGAGATATTAACACACCTTTCATGCTCCTAGATAAATCCCAATAAAAAACAATATCAATATTCATAGTTTCCATATCTAATCCATGTATATAAATAACATTTCCAATAAAGTGAACCTATTTAATAAAAAACATTAACTTTAAGATATTACCCAAAATTAGGTTCTCTATAAGTAATTATAAGATGATCCTTGGATGATATACTTGATCATACAAAAATATAGAGTAAACGATCATAAAATAAAATATTAAAAACAAAAATCAATCCAATTATGGTTGAATAACTATTTTATAAAATAAACAAATACTGTAGGGGTATTCTCTACATTTAATGTAATCACATAGAAATAATACAATCTATTGTGACATCAGAATGTCATCTTCTTAATGAGTTCATTATAAACCCACATTTGGAGGTATAATGACCGATTATTGATCATCAAGAACCAAATCGCACCTAATAGATGATCAATGAAGTAATATATCCTCAGAAGTGTTACATATTCATTATCATCACCTCGTCCATGCGATGATAATCTAAAAAACCATAAACTACCATCCATCATTTTTTCAAAACAAAAAACACAAAGATTCCCTTTGGGACTATAGAGACGAAATATATTATGTTCATAATCATTAAATTAATTTTCTTGAATAATTAAAACATCATAAAATCAAACACCCAAATATTGTATTTGTTTAGTACCTTAGGAAACATAGAACCATAAACACTGGTACATAAGCGGTATATGATAACTTCCACTAGGATCATCCTGACTACACCCCTTATTAGACTCATCACACCAAATACATATCATAAAAACCTATGGAATGAAACATAAAAAATGGATGAGTTCATATGCTCAATAAGAGTAAACAATAGAGGTATTTAGGCATAAATATTATCCTAAGATAACGTGATTTTGTTATAAAATAATAAGTTCATAAGCCTCATATCAAAGATAATAATTATGAATGTAGAGTAATTGTTGGAAGCTCATAATTAAGAATCACAAGGAAATAAAGTACTTAAACCACGAATTCATAGAATATGAATAAAACATTGAATTGAAAAAATATTACTTGGATAGAAAATATTATGTCTTGGATACTTACCTAGGAATTATTAATATGCTAGTCTTGGGAAAAGCACTCATGTACCTACATTGGGCTAGGGATTTCCTCCCCTATACCCAATTTTCATGATATTCATATGTCCTCTCATATACCATCAAGTTGTGAGAATGAGATTTATTCTAATATACCCTCTTGTTTGGGGATTGGGATTTCTTCTTGTGTCCCATTTGAGCTCAAAAAATTTTCATTGAGTAATTCATTTGAGGGAGATATATGTCCAACTCATCTCATAATAACATCATTCATACATGTTCCAAAAAATAAAAAAATCAACATATCATGACCAATTAAAAGATATAGGTTTTATAAACATAAAATAATAACCCTTTAAATGAAATTTTATCATTACCATTTCAAAACATTAAACATATGAAAAGAGATATGTTTCATAATTACATCAAGAGAGTATAAACTGTGAAATGAGGTAGGTTGAAAAAGTAAAAAACTCATGGAAGAAAAACTGGTATCACATTCATCATTCCATTAAAACATAACCCATTCAAGAAATAAAATTAATACAACCATTTGACTATTTCTAAAATGGGAATGACTAAAATAAATATATTTAATCTTAGATTGTTAATAACATAGAATTTAATTTAGAAAAGAATTCTTGGGGAAAATATCTTTTCTTACAAAAAAAACAAATTTGAAAACATAACTAATTAGTTTGAATCCAACTTTCTTTAAAATAAACATGAAATTATATAAATAAAACATTGAGAACCTTTTGGAACCCTTTTTATTTGAATATATATAAATATACCTTGAAAATGTTTTGAAACACATTTATCATGAAAATATATAAATGGAGTTTGAAATTGTTTTGAAACCCCTTTTCCCAAAAACAATATAATTGGTGGATTAAAAGGATTGGAAAACTATTTCACTTGAAAAAAAATATATAATGAGTATGAAAAAGCCTTGGAAACCATTTTCATTGGAAGAATTTTTTTAAAAAATATTGATAAAATTTAACCTTTTAAACATTCAATGGATGCTTCACAAAAATGAAAGCAGGAAAATATATATATGTCATATGAGAAAAGAAGAACATACCATATAAACAATAATAAGATAGAAAAATTACTTGTTTGGAAACTAAATAAATATTATTTTGAAAACATTTGTAAAATAAAGAAGTGTAAAAAATTATTTTATATAATATATGTCAATAATAGAATATTTTGGGAAAAATATTGTATAAAACCTGGATATGAATGAATATAGATATATGATCGAAGAGTGGGTAATGTTGGGATTTTGAAAAATTTCTTCTATATTGTCTTATGTATTAAAGAGTATAATATTTTTACAAAATATAAGAATATAACTTATATAACTATACTTAATGAATCATTAGGAGTATTATGGAAATATGGATCCTAATATTTTATCAATTTAATCATAATCACAAGCAATCTAGATAAGTAAAGAGATTCTTTTAATATACATCATATCATATGGTAATATTGAATCACACTACATATTTAAAAAATAAGTTACATTAATCTTAAATTATCATTAGATGACTTAGATTCTTTATATTATATATAAAATATAGTATATACACCGTATATAAAATTAAAGGTCTATAACCTAGCATGTGTCTAAAAGAAGGGAAAATGCGATGAAATTACTTTCCTGATATGGTAACTTTTGAAACAAAAATACCATGAAAGAAAGATCATATTATATATATTTAAATAACTATGAATTTAATAATATGACTCAAAGAATACATTTAGGGTATTATATACCCCAAAAAAGTGACAAATGTGTTGAACATGGAATATCCCACGTATATAAAAAAGTGAGATGAAATCCCCCACCTTGTGTCTTTACTCTCATCCTACTCATTTAAAACACATGTATAATAAATATAAATTTATTATACCTATATCACAAAACCATATTGTTATATATAATACCATATATGGATTTAATATTATATTATGTTACCCATTTTTCAATAATTCCTCACAAAAGTTAGACTTCAGGTAATATTCACTGTGTTTTTACCATGTGTCTTAATTTGTAATATATTAAGTATTTATATATATATAATTATATAATTAATTTAAAAAATGATATAAAAATCCAATATAGTCATTATATTTGTATATTTATAATATTAATAATATAGAAGTATGAAATGGATTTGAAAATTCAAGGAGATGGTTAGTTGTATATACTCGTGAATATTGTTTTCGTTTTTATTTCCATATTAAAAGAATGAAATTAAAAGAAATATATGTATTTATATGTATATATATCAATATATTAGTATCATTATTATTTAATATATATCATATAAGATCACTAAACCCATTCTTAATACATCCTATGTAGTGTGTAAACGTATCGCATCGCATTGAGAGGGTGGTAGTCCACTATTCCTCAATAAAATTAAAATATTTGAATCAAATGGAATGTAAAAAAGAAATGTGTTGTAAAAGAAAAAAAATCATAATTACATAGAAAATATAATATATGACATTTATAAATATAATTTCAATCATCATTCCCACCATGAGAGGCGGTAACGAATAAATGAATAATCATTATTTAGTGGGGTGGTAGTTCTACTGTACACATAAATAGTATGTTCATTACCCATAAGATGGATGTGTATGTATGTTTAGATAGATAACATATCATAAAAACATCCTATTATATTTAATATAAATTTATTATTATATGATCATATAATAAGAAGTGTTAGGTAGAGGAGAATGATGTTAAAATAAAGGATAGTGAGATGGGACTTTAATGCTTAATCAAGTTACTCCTTTTGGTATGTGGGAAACATATTTCATGGATTTAATTATAATGACTTGGAGGCTTCTTAGAGGAATGGAGTGATATTTTTATGATCATTTTTTGGATATATTCCTATCCTAATTGGTTTGATATGTGAGATAAAAAGGGAGAGGTGGTGGCCTTTTATAGTCAATGGAAATGACAAAAAAGGACTTAAAAAAAGATAGGTGTACCCATGGTTTTACATAACCAATGTCATAGGAATACAAAAACACTAAATAAATTATGATGTATGTAATAATCTTGTCCATAAAATAGGTTTCAATCATGTTTCTAGGTTTTTTTGGGGTATTAAATTTAAGGTTTCGTACATTGATAAACGAATTTTTCTCTTAATCATTTTCATTAAATTAAATCACATTAACAAATATTTTTTCTAAAAATCAATGTTAACCATTGTATACATTATAAAATACTATTATTACGAATCTAGTCTCCGTTTTTCTTAATCTAATAAAATTACTCGTAGTAATTAAATAAAAAATAACCCTACTGATATGACGGCACTACAGGTTTCTAAAATAAGAATGCCAACAATATTGCTTTGTTTGTTACCATATTTTAATATGAAATTGTTTCCAATGAACTGAATTATAATTTTTTTTGATATTATTATGTAATTTCACATTAAAAAAAATAAAATTTTATTTTATATTACAGTTGAATTACATGAAAAGGGGGTTTTAATTAAAATTTATAAATTTTTTCTATTTATTAAAAAATGAAAACTTAATGAAAAATTAAAAAACAATATTTGAGAATAATATTTAGGTTTTTTTAAACTAAAAAGTTTATTTGGACCTATTAAATCTATAAAATATTGAAAAATTATATTGGAAATTGGTTCTCCATTAAAATGCGGTAAAATTAACTTTATAAAAATATAGGTGTTTAAGCATAAAATTGTGTTTGTACATATCTTATATCTGTCAAATATATAGGATGATTATCAAAAAAAAATTAATATATAAAATTCTTATGTGATCTATATCTTTCATTATTAGTAATTAATTTAACTTATTAATATAAATCATATTTTCGACATAAAATATTATTTTTTATAATCGGTCCCTTTATAATCAGTGGTTTTATATATTATATTAAAAGTAAAATGTAACCAAAGAATTAAACTATATATCTTCATAAGTTAATCTAATAATATTATATTTAATGGATATGTTATATCCTATTAAATGATAATATAATATTAATGAATTATTTTTCAGTAACTCTCGGTCTTTCATTTTTCACAAACAATCGAGGAATGCAAGTATTGCGTGAAATGTAAGCTAACCTTGGCATTCTATGAATAGAAAGATAAAATTTGTGTTTATTATAATGCTTGATTAAGATGTTATTTCATGTAGTGCAATGAAATTTTTTTTCATTAATTTTGAAAAAACTATTTTTGGTTTTTTTTAAATGAATAATTTCAAAAAGATTAAATTAATTAGAAAAAAATAACTCATAATATCTCCAGGTGTTACATTGTACCCACCTATAATAAATTTATCCTTAAAATTTCATCTAGGTTATCAAATTTTCAATAATTTAATATATCATTCATAGAAACCCATTGATTAAAGATTAATACAATATAATTCATTAAAAATTGAACGTTGGAACCATATTGGTTACCCTAAGTAACATATAAATAGTATTACACATATCAAAACATATGTTTGGAGTGATTATATTACATGGAAGAAAATTTTGGATCTTAATAGGGAGTTATTGAGGAAATCAATCATAGATAAGTCAATTATCAATAATATTTGAGGGCCTAAAATTCATAAATCCATGATAATATAATAGGCAATTTGTTCAAAAAAATTAATTTATTAGGACGACAATTGTTTATCATTATCCTAACATTGAATAGTTATTTTATGGAAAACAAATATAAGGAAATATACTTAATTTGTATATTTCAATGAAAAAAATTTCATTCTTTCATTGTGCTTTTACTTACTTCTAATTCATCCACTAATTCATGAAGTTGATGTCCTGAAATTGACATTGATGACTGAAGTGAAAAAATACACATTTAGCATATCATAAGGCCACTTAAGTAAGGAAAATTATATCATTTTTTCAGTAACTATAAATCATTATGTTTTATATGTTAATGTTTAATCATAAAAAGTAATCCTACTAGTTCATTATATAAAATTTGTCATAAAAAATATTTACACATTGACCTAGACATCTTGTAGTCCATTGGTCGGCATAAACACTTTATCATACATAATGGAATGCACATTTTAATTTCTACAAGAGTTTTAGATATTTAATTGAACACCATATTCATTTTCATGTAAAAAAAATAATATTGAAACAAATATCCCACATCTATTTCCACCTTTATACCTCCTGTAACTACTAATTCATAGATCATAATGTCTCTTATATATAAGGCTTTTGGAATACTAGGTTTTAGAACATCATAGAATCTATCAATTTTGATTTCTAGTTGAATGATAATGCACATAGTGTTCCTCAGAAGACAATGAAAACTTGATTTATATGCATGAAAATGTTAATCATCCTTTTTGTTAATCTCTAGGAATTCAATTTCCATATTTTTATGAATAAAATGATTAGATTACTTATTAAAATATATGTTCTTTTACTTGAACCAATAAATTTTTCCAATTTCATCGTACATACTTGTATTCTTGATTAGTTTTAACCACTAATCTACTCCACCTTCTAACTGATAAACATCCTTAATGATGTTATCATGCTATGAACATTATATAATAGAAAATTTCCTTTTAGTGGCCATAATCTATTGTTCTGGATCAGGTGGATTAGAATACATAATGTAAGAAGTAGTGTGTTGCCTCATAAAGTAATCAGTAGAATATTGTTCCATCATTTTCTCAGATGGGAGTCCATCATGGTTCATAGCATAGGAAATATGGGTTAGTATAGAAATTAAAATTTATATTCTTTGACCCATATAATTTGGTTACTCAAATGGAAAATTGATTCATTGTACATTATAATCACTACTAATGTAGTTTCATTAGGTTTTATCCATTGAGTAAAACCAAAATCAGAGAGTGATGGATGGTTATCAGATTGAGGGACCACATAATCATGAAAACCACTAATATGTTGTCTATATTTTGACTCCATTATTAAAAAATTACAACTTCGGTTTATCACAATCTACTCATATAAAACATCCAATTAAATTATTCATGATGGTTCATGATGAGTTTATGAATTTCCTAAGCATATCCAATGGGAATTTCAATCCATGTGTGTAGTAAGGCCCATTTTCATGTACCATATTACCTCAAGCCTAACCCGAGACATATTATTAGAGTTTTTACCCCTAGGTACATCTGTTTCAGAGCCATATACACTTTTATTATCCATACATGGATGTATTAGTAGGAAAACACTCACTATAGGTTTTACCCAAATTCCATGTCATTTTCCTATATATGAACTCACCCTTATACTTCTTCGTTGATACATCCATAAACATATAAATATAAATATACTTTGGGATCAAAATAATGTTTTATTATCCTAATTACCAATGGTTAACTAATCCTTTTACTCGATACTATATATAAATTCCCTTTATTTAATGTACATAATAGTTACATTACTTTTTGGAATACATAAATCATTACACAAAAAAAATAGTGTATTTGTTTAGTGATTTTGGAATCATAGATACATAAAGATTGGTTCCAAAGAGAGATATTTTATCTGCCACTATGTTCATCATGACTATCAACATACTTATATAAACCACACATAACATATATCCACATACCCTATAAAAGTAAACATGAAAGTGGCGATCTCAGATGCTCAGTATGGGTAAATAAAGGATACATGTGGGTATAAACATGATAATAGTGTTATAAAAATGTGATAATATTATTAGAAGATCATACCCAACATATCAAAGACCATAAACATGAATATTTTAATAAATCTTGTAACTTCACAAGACAAAAATAAATAAGAAATAAAGAATATAATCAATGAAATCATAACACATGAATAAAAAATTGAATTTTGGGAATCACATACGGATAGAAAATCTATTGTCTAGAATAACTACCAAGACCTTAGTAACATGTTATGTCTAGGATAATAAATAGTGAAACATCTATGGGTGTGGGATTCCCTCTCATGTACCCTCCTTTTTTGGGCTGGGGATTTCCTCTCGTGTACCCTATTTTTTTGGGATTGGGATATCCTATTATTTACCATCTTGTTTTGGGCATGGGATATCCTCCCATGTATCCATTGAGAACATAAAAAAGTTACGATTAACCAATTAATTTTAAATATATATTGGTCTCACCCATATCATAAAAACAACCATCATACATGTTCCATAAAATAAAACATTCTTCATATTCTAACCCATAAAAAAGAATATTTTTTATAAATAGAAAATCAAAAACCATGAAGTGAAATTAGTTTAATTAACATTTCACCACATCAAAACCTATTAAAATTGATAGGATTCATAATTACATCAGGAATGTATTACTCATGATAATAATCTTGGTTCAAAAGAATAAAACTCATGAAAAAAAATTGGCATCATAATTATAACACCTTAAAAACAGAATACATTGATGAAGGTATATAAACTGAACGTTTGGATTATTTCTTATAATGACATGATCAACATAATCATATGACATTATAGATGTAAAATATCTTTGAAGTATATTTTTAAAAAAAATCTTGAGGAAACCATCTTTTATTCATTAAAAGGTCTTTTTAAAATGAAAAATATTATTTCTAATCACATTTTTCAAAAACAATCATAGAATATTATAAATAAATGATTAAAAACATTTTTGAAACCATATTATTTTAAAACATATATAGATTTAATGTTTACGTGTTTAAAATCATTTTCCTTGAAAACATATAAAATTATCTTGAAATAATTTTCAAAATGATTTATCGTCGATAAAATGTAAATTAAACATCAAAATGTTTTGAAAAATATTTTCATTAGAATGTTATAAAAGGATAATAAAATATTTTTTAAACACATATTATATGAAAATAAGTTTTAAAAATTTATTGTTTTAAATTTTCTCTTTAATCATGTAATGAGATCTTCTATGAAATGAATATAGGTAAATATGTAAATGTTGAATGAGGTAAGAAGTACATTCCATTTTCATTATAAATGGTTAGAGAAATTCCTCATTATAAAAGAGATAATAAGATTCCATTGAAAATATTTACTGAAGAAAAAAGTGATGAATTTATTTTACATATTATAGTATAAAAGAAAAAAAATTGTGGAAAACATTTTTAGAAATCATTGTTTTTAAAGAATACATATTTACGAGTGAATAGAGGTTAATGATGGGGTTTCTTAAAAACTTATTCACAATCATATTTTCCAAATAGTATAAAAATGATACAAATATATGAGTATGTCATGAATCATAATAGGATATTAAAAATTATGAGTTTTAATAAAAAATTAATCATAATATTTCTTTAATGGAAGCATAATCATAAACAATCTTGGGAAACAATGATATTATTTCAATAAACAACTAATAACATGGTAACTTTAAATAAAAATCCTCATGTAATAAATTTAATTAAAATAAAATAAAAAATATCATGAATGGAAGGATATTAATGATGTTACATGTCAATTACATCATATAAACCATATATCAAAATATATATGTATAACATGGCATGTGTCTCAAAGAAGAAAATTTTAGACGAAAATACTTTAACAATCTGGTGACATTTTAATCCGACAAAAAATTAAATAAATATCATAGAACATATATCTAAATACCCATATATTTTTAAATAATAATCATATAATACATTCATTATCATAATACACACTATGTAAGATAAATGAATGGTTACATGACATCTATCTCACGAATATAAAAAGGGATATAAATTCCCCTAACCTTGTGGCTTGAAACTCACCATACTCATTGAAACCTCTTATATAATAAATATAAATTATTAAGACATATATAAAAGAACTCTATTGTTATTTATAATATGAAATACAGTTGTATTATGACATTATATGACCCACTTTTTAACAATTCCATGTTAAGGTTATGGTTCAGGTAATATTTTCATTGTTTTTTGCATCTATCTTAATTTGATATATATTTCATCCTTATACATGTATCAAGATTTCTTGAATGTAAAAAATTATATAAATAACAATTATATTTAATATATTGGTATTATAAACATCATTTGAGTAGAAAAGTATGAAATTGAATACTATATTCAGGGAGACAATAAGTCGTATGTATGCTTGAACGTTGTATCTGTTTTATAGTATTATTGAATGAAATAAATTGCATGACATACATATATATATAATTATATATATATATATATCATTATTCTAGTATAATTAATTTATTATATATATCATATATGATCACTAAACACATTCTTAATATAGTTCATTTAGTGTTTGAACGAATCACATCCATTCAAGGGGTGGTTGTCTACACTCCCTCAAACAAAAATATCAAATTTACCCCAATTGGAAAGAGACAAATATGTGTGACACCAAAGTAACAAATATTATTTAAGAAATAATAAATATAATAGAATACGTATATAATATTAGTGGTAATCATAATGTCTACAAAGAAAGGTAATAATGGAAAAATTAACATTTATCATTTAGTGAGGTAGTAGTTCGCTATACACAAAAATTGTATGTGCGTTACCTAATATATGGACATGATTGTATGTTTATTTTGATTATTTATCAATAAATAATCATATTATATTGAATATACAAGTGTTTTTATTCATTAATAGATTAAAAATATATGTTGGTTTGATGAATGTAAATAAAAGAAATTAGTTTCTGAGAAATGTTACAACTTAATCGGGTTATATTTTTTGGTTCACACCAATAGGATTCCTTGGTTTGAATTATGCCTAAGGGTATTTTTGAAGAAGGAGGTTAAAGATGTTACGAGGTTTATTGGGAAGAGTTTGGAAATTATTATTTTGTTTTAGATCTGTCAAGAAGAGGCATAGGTTGAGGCCTTTTATAGGAAAGGGAAAGGACACACATGGCATTTTTTAATACAATTTTGATGTACCAATGTTTTTACGCACCAAAAGTCATAAAAGGCAGAAAAACTAGAATGTAATATTCCATGCAAATTAATGGACAAAAAATTCTTTTTTTCAATTTAATGTGTCATTTTTTTCATAAATCTAATGGTTAGTACTTAATTAACCTAATTTTTCCCTTAATAATTTTAATTAATGTTAATCACATTCACTAATATTTTTGGTCAAAAATTATTGACCAAATTAGAAATAAAACAAATATCATGAAAGAAAATTTTGAATTCATATTGAAAAATTCAAATCATATAAGTGAAAAAAATTAATTTAAAAATAATCTTGGGGATGGGATGACACTAAGGTTTATTAAAGTAAAAAAAGTCCAAAAGAATGTTATTCCATTATACCCGATTTGAAAATGAACCAGATTCTAAATACCCTAAAATAAATTAATTTATAAAATTATTATCTAATTAAATATTACAACAAATATAAAATATAATTTTACCTAATAAATTATTTTGAAGTATAATAACTTTTGAATTAAAATTCAGCATATTAAAATTTATAATGAAAAAAGAAAATCTACATGAAAAAATTATCCCAACGTACTTTTTTTATTTCTTATTATTATTTGAATTTTATTTTGGAATATTAAATCTATAACATTTCCAAAAAAAATTTATTTAAAATGGGTTTAACATTAAAAGGAAGTAAAACTACCTTCATAAGTATATAGGATTTTTAGCATAAACTGGGTTTGTTCTTTCGTTATATTTATCGAATCTATTAGTTGAGTATAAAACATATTTAATTTAATATATAACATATAAATTAAAATAATATCATCCAGTTTTGAAAATTATTTTAACTTATTAAAATAAATCATTTTTTTCACATAAAAATAAACTTTTATTAAACCAGTCCCTATATATTTATTTTTCAATATTATTTTTTATTAATTGGTAACCAATGAATTAAAATTTATATATTTATAATTTATTTAATTATATAATATTAATTTTTATAGATATGTCATATACTATTAAATATTAATATTTTAATAATAAATTATTATTCAGTAACACTTGGTGTTGCGCGTTACAAAAACCCTCAAGGAATGTCCGGCATGCGTGTAACAAAAGCTAGAGTCAAAGATCCATATAGAGAAAACAAAAAGATATGTTGTTTTTAGTGCATGATTAACTTATATTTTTGTATAATTCAGTCTATAAATAGTTATGTAATATAAATTAAACTATTTTTAGTGTTTTGGGAAATGAAAAATATCAAAAAGAATAAATTACATTGGAAAAATAACTCACAATATATTGTGGTGTTAGGGAGAAATACTAGGTCTGATGAAACCTTCATCTGAAAGGTTTTCTAACTACACCCAAATATTAAGGAACATGATGAAGTCATTCTGATATTCCACTGATGATATCAGTGTTCTATAGGTGCATGTCGACATAGAAGTCTATCTCCCTCCATAATGGTAGTACTAAAACATCCTCATGTAAAATTTCCCCATTTTTCTCCATTATCTAAATAATATAGTTCAATAAATATTCTTATATACCTAGGGATAAACTCACCATCTTCTAGGTGATGAGATATAGCCTCCTTCTACCATGGAAACTTTCTCATTCTTAATATCTCTCTTAATAAAAAAGGAGAAAATTGACTATTCCGTCTCTATGTATCCAAACAACATGTGATGACATAAAACATTGGATTGAACAGTTGAAATTCAATCAAAAAAAAATATTTAATCATAATATTTTATTAGTACAACCATGAGTTCCCACAAGAAACTCTCTCCTCTACGAAATAAGTCACCTTCTAAAAGACAAGTTACATTGAAGAATTACTCCCTATAAGACCCTCTAGATGTATCTTATAAGCTAATGTCTCAATAAGAATATCCAAATTTTACCCTAGGGAATAGGAATTAGGGGGAATAAAATTTGACTATGTCTATTTGTACATATTCAATAGTAGAATAAACACAGATAATATCTCAAATCATCTCATTTGTAGCCTAGACCTAGACCTCCATGACGTGAAATTTTCCAGGACCATAACTACCAACTACCATATCAAAACATAGGACACCTAGCAGTGGTGGTAGGATCCCATATTATAGTACTCCACCAACTTCCCCTCCCCCCAATGTGGATTCTTCTACATTTCATTCACCTCCTTCTTGAGGTCCGCTTTGGCTACATCAAGGATATCCATGATCCCGACCATGCCTCAGTCGTGGGTGTAAATCTATAGAATATATATCCTTCTTGGAATGATAGATGGAGAAATCACGAGCACTAGTCGTATTAAGTAGTCCCATGATCATTAAATTTATTCTTCCATGGGAGTCGATCCACTATCTCTATGCTTATTTTAATAATTGTTCGAGAAATCATGAGTTTTGTGACCTCTCCTCTCATAGTTGTCTACGGTGACTAGATACTCTGCATCATAAATGATATGTTTGCCCATGTAACTATTTTTAATAATGATTATTACACGACTATCAAGATCATATCTTATAATGGTTACTAGATGTTGTTCACCACCCAATACTAAGATACTCCCTATCATTATCAGACACTAGATGATCCTCTATCATGAATATCTATTTAAATAGGTTTTCATCCATCACTCCCACATATGTTTAAATACACAAGGAAAAAATTCTCTTATAAATGTCTATGTGGATCCCCTATCGAAATTTGTTTCATAGAAGAAGCCATATCACACCATAATAAGGGAGTATATTTCATGGTTAGTGAACATCATGGGATAACAAGCAATTAAAATATCACCTACATGCATCTCAAAATTTTCATATATCCGAAGTGTGTGAAAGAACCCATGTTACGAAATAGATATTGAAAGGCATACAATGAATGTGATATCTCATCATGGGTCTGGATGACTAGAGACCATAAACATCATACTCTTCCATGTAATGAACTAGCTACCAGTATATCAATCTAATCTAGCGGGGTTTGAACCATCCCAATGACTCAAACCAATATCGAAAGATATTCCATAACTATCTCGGGGATATTGATCACTGAAGAACCTCAGTAGTCTCTGACATTGTAATTCACATTGTTTGATCATCCTTTACAAAATTCTACCCTACCCAACATATACAATCTCTTTTACAACAGGTGGGGGAGCAACTCCCCACCTATATAGGAAAAAAACTTATGGGTGGGCAACAAGACCAAGGCCACATTTCTCATTGAATTTTATTCCCGATCATGAACTGGTGACCTGGAATGATATCTTTATATATGCATCAAAAAAGTGATCATGATTACCACTTTATGATGTGTGTATATATATAAATGTGTTTATGTGTGTGTTTGGGGTACTAACTCAAGAAGTACATTCAAATGAATCAATTATATATGTTTCATACAACATCATTATGTTAAACTAGATTCTCAAAATAATGAGTCTACAATAAGAATTCGTTGTAATTATCCATGGATATGAAAGTTGACACACCAATACTCAGTTCTTTATCTTTAAATATACACTCAATAAAATAAGAAATCATTTTAGTTACTCCTAATAAATTTGCATATGGAAAAAACTCATATCACTATCCCAATGAATGCACTACTTTATAACCACTCTTTGATAACCTAACCAACCAGGGCCTTCCTGGAAGATGAACTGTCATGCCAACAGAACCCCATGCATATATTGAATTGGTTGTGGGAAAAAAATGTAACTTGAAGATATAAATGGAATGTTATTCCATTTAAATAAATACCTATAGAAATTCACCCATCCATCTCCATGAATTAGTGTAGATGGATAGTATTATAATTCGAACATCTATACTGAACCCATTCATGGAATAAGATATAGGGAATAAACTAGAGTAGGATAATTTGAAACCAAATTCTAAAGCTGAACAATACATGCCCAACATGAAATGATTTACCAACCCAAAAACAATTTTAAATAATGTAATATAAGAGAACCCAACTCTTGATACCCAAGATCGATAGTTGTACATTGTCAATGCACCCACGTCTCACTATTATCTAGAAATGTATCTTTTGATTTGTCTAGTTTCCTCATAAGAAATGGAATGAGTAGGAATATCCCATTTTGGGATGAGTATATACATACCTAGTAGGACACCCTAAATATCGAATGGGGGAAATATAAAGGTAGAATAATAGTAATCTATACTAAAATTAAAATGGAAATTAAACCCAATAAATATTCATATATATTCTAATAATTAAAACCATTCAAAATATGAAGGGGATATCCATCACACTGCCCATCCAAAGGTGAACGGTCAACCAAAATCTCTATAATACAAACCAATGACTAACATAAAATGAAACCACGGTAGAATATTTGTGGTAGTTCCTTCCCCTCACTATCGCACTCCAAATTCATGGGAGACATTACAATTTTTAAAGGCCCAAAAAGCCACTGATTCTATAATATATTAGAGTACCTCTCTAAAGAAATATGAACCATACCAATTTTAAGTGATTACTATAATTATATAAATACAGAGTATAAATAACCCATGCCTTGTTGTGAAAGGTTAATATTAGTCATGGAAACATTCTGATGATCTTACACTATTCATTTTCATCATGAAACGTTTTCTAATAAACCTTCATACTCAGAACATCATTTATCATATCTTATATTCCACAATAATGTGCACCATCATGTACTATTTATAAATTAACTCTAGATAGCATATTCATTGTCCAAAATCCATGTCTAAGAAAGGTTATTTTTGGGGAATAATTTCTAGTGGGAAGTATATAATGTGACATAAGTTCAAACGACCATTAGACCTTCCTCTTTTCTTGCCCCTATTCTATTTTGGAAATAGATTAAATGGCATGAAACAATACATAAAATTTACAAGTGGAACATCGTATGTATCATCTTCTTGAGGAATATTTTTAAATGGATGTTTAGGCTTCTCTACTTAGATTTGTGACCATGTATGTGGTTGTTCCCATGTACTATGAAGATTCATGATGTGTTCTCCCACCAGAGGTCATGTGGGTGTGATATCATGAACATTTAATTGGAAACAGAGAATGATCATAGGGTTTTTGAGCCATAAATAATGATATATGATTGTTAACTTTTTCCAAAACACTACTACCCTAGTAATGTTGGCTACACATTTTGTTTTCCTCCAAGATACACAATGTGTACTATTTTTTTCATAAAAATCATCACTTCATGAGAATATTTGAGGATAAACACTTGTTTCCATGGATATTACCAATTGACCAACTAAAAAAAATGGAACACGCCACCATCCATAGTATAATGGACTTTACAGGCCTAAAAATTGGAACTAACGATCCACACAAAGTCTCAAGTTTTCCCCATCTACGTTCTATCACCCACAATCATTTTAATATTATGTATTCATGATGATTCACCTGAAATCCTTCCTGATTCTAAAATAAAACCCCAATTCTTTCATCATTCTACAATATTCAATGAATTTTCATGTATAATAATTCTTGAACCCACCCCAGCAATGTCAAACCATGACTTTAAGGGCCAAAGATGAATAACGTGAAGAACTAGTGGGGAAAGGAACAATAAGAGAGGTTAAAATATCGATGGACAATTATTATTTTCTAATATATATAATGTATGGATATATATGGTGATTATCATGGAATATCAATAATAAATAATATTAACAAAATGAATTGGATCATGTAAAGGGTTGAGAAATCGAGATCCAAATTTAATAAAATATACATCCTTAATATTTTAATTAAATAACGAGAAAATACAAAATAGTTGAGTCTGATATCGAATTGGAAAAAAATGAACAACTCATTCTATAATGAATGAAAACCAATATTCATTCATTGCTTCTCAGTATTCATCGATTCGATCATCATGTTTCCTCTAATCTTAGTCTTCCATCGAATAACATTTGAGGCTCCTCTAAAATATCCCAGGGTTACATGGTAATCCCATGAAAAATTTTATAACAGGGAAATTAAATGTAATATTTTATTTTTTGGGTACTAAATAAAATAATTAAATTAATAGAATTATCAATCCACTTATCATAGACACCAAGTAATTCTTCCTTTGGACATCCAATGGTGATCAACATTTGGTCGTAATATAGTTAAATACCACATTTTGGATTATTCCATGGTCTCATAATTTCAATATGAGGATCAATTTAGGAGAAATTCAATCATTTAGGAGATAATATGCATTCTTGATAATAATATATTTAATATTATTAAAATAACAATTGTGGGCTAACTAGGCCATATAAATTTTCACCATCTCAGCACCAAGATCTGAAAATATTTTATAATAAATTTAAATTTATTTTAAGGAATAAAAATGGTCACTTCACACATTTAATTCCATAGAGGGTGACATAATAAGACATATATATGTTGGAATAAAATAAATTTCTCTATGGAATATTTACTATAAAAATATAATGAACTCAAACATCTATGAAATCTATAAAACAATATCTCAACATATCCTCTTGGATCTGAATAGTTCTATTTTATTGACCATCTCTATGAGGATGATACAATGCGATGAAACCAAACTCTATTTCCATATCCTACTGATTAAATCACTAAAAAAATTTGGTCATCATTAAATCCCGATCTGATACAAAATAACATGCTACTATATGAAACCATACAAATTAATTAAGTTTTATTTTGGAAATATGATCAACAGATAAACATCGTTGAATTATTATAACGTGTGATGACTTCATTAATAGATTCAATGAAACAAATATAATATTTTTTACTTTAACTGTTTTGGGATATACATTTTCAAAATAAATTATTAATTTTTTCCATTTCCATTCATGTATATGTTATGTTTGTCTCATCCAATTATACTTTTATCACTAAGCCATTAATTTTTAACATTACGAGCACTTAGATATTAGTTCTTCAAAGTTTCTATTCATTCCATAACACCAAAAAAACAATTTTGATTCACTATAATTATTTTTTGATTCATATATTAATAGATAATTAATAAATTTGAGCATCCTCTAACATCACATTATTTTAATTTGTAATAGATGGAACATATACATCTTTATTGAACCTTTTCACTTTATCACAAACAATTTCAAACTCAGGAATATTTCTCACATTATTCTACATTTGTACATCATTCATTAGATCCTCATCAATAATCACTTGGATATATGATGAACAATAATTTTTTAATGTTGTTATTTCTGACCACATACATCATTACATCTCTATCTATACATACAATGTACTCAAATGTTTTATATTTCTGACCCTCATTACAGATAGACCAGCATGAATAAATTCATATGTATTCATCCGCCAAATTGTTCACTTTCAAAGGGTGGTATTTTATTGAGCATTTATAATCATTAATCATCTCTAACCATCTTATGTAGATCACGTTCAAAACATTTATTTTGAATGTATACATTAAAATTTATTATTAATATATATTTCAAACCATTCTACTTTCTGAAAATAGAATGATATCTTTAATGGAAATAATTACCAGAGTTTACTCAAAATAAAGAGCTGGGTAACAATTATCCTGAAATATAAATTGTTGTGAGGAGTATGACATCACTATATTAAACATAATGAGAATTCGGCCTAGAACATCAATTGAAAAATCATTGTTGATTACAATTCCTCATCCATTGTATATTAATGTATGAATAGCTTCAATGTTTAACCTTCAATTTAGTTACTTGAAATAATATTCACATTGCACTTTATAATAGATCATATAACCTGTATAAGGTAATGGGGTGAGTAGATTAGATATTCACTATAAATTCTCTAAAACCATTGATAATAGCATAAAAACTACAAAATATTTGATCTCAATCTTAGTGGTTGGAGTGGGGTCACACAAAATAGACTCTATCATTGATGAAACTACCAATATACCCTTTATTGAGATTATATGACCCAAAAAATGAGACTCTATGTATCCAAAAAAGTTCAAAAATAAATATTTTCATACTAATTATCCTCTCTATGGTCATTATAAAAATAAAAAAACGAACGTTATGCTTTAACATACATATTGAATACCTTAGAATGTCAGATATATGGACATACAAAAACTCATAAATGTAGACTATAATGACACTATTCATCATATAAATGAATATAGTAGGGTAATTAGTAATTCCAAAATGAATAACTAAATTCTCATAGTGTATACTAGTTTTATGGAATGATGCCATAGGAATATCCTCTTTCTTTACCAATGATTGTTAATATCCATAAAAGTTTTCTATATTGGAAAATAATTGAGTTCTAAATATTTAATCAATCAAGTCATAAATATGATGTAGGGGATGCATTTTATTCATTTCGATTATGTTCAATTCCCAATAATCAATGAAAAGTATCAATAATAAATCATTTTTTTAAAATAATAACTATTGAACCCCTTGGTGAAATACATGACTGAATAAATCATTTTTAAATATTCTCCTAGAGTTCCATCTTCAATTCCTTCAACTCAATAAAGGACATTCTAAAAAAATTTAATAAAATAATAATATCACCATGTATGATTTCAATTAATAATTAATCTTCAATTTTCTGTGTAATACAATTCATCTTTTATAGAAATTCATCAAAAAAATCCAGAACCAAAGGCATATCTTGGCTATTTAGTTTCCTTATAATAAACTATGATAAACTATTTTTTTAATGGGAATCCAAATGCTTATAATGGATGTGATCTCTACTAGATGTTCAGATTTTTCATCACACTAATAGATGGTCTTAGGTTGGTTTTATTATCAAATGAGTCTACCTTTACATGAAAATTTATATGGGAATTATTTAAATAAATCCAATCTATGAATATGATTACATCAAATTCAAGTAGATGGAGAATAATGAGATTTTCCAGAAGCACATTCCCATAGACATAAACATGGGGGGAATTTATTATTTGAGATAAAATCATCATATTTGTTAAGAAAAATTCATAATAATTCAACATCTAATAATTTAGGTGGTGTCTGATGAGAGTATAAAAGTCTTAAAAAATAAAAGAATAAGTATATTAAGAATCAAATAATACATTAATAGTTCATAGAGTGTTTGATAAGTAAACATTCATTAAATCGATATCATATCCCATATTGAAAATAGTGATTGCATGGAATTTACATTTTTCTCTAAGTGAATTAGGTTTTTTATGATGAGAATCATCATAAAAAATTGGATTTGAGAATTAATTAGTATAATTATCATACGCCATTAATTTTAAGAATTGAAGTTTGGATGGTGAATTATGTGGAGCATTTAGTTTATGTTCGTCATTAATTATCCTCTTCGTATCACAAGATTATTTTTCCACTCAATGACCATGCTTTCCAGATAGAAAAAAATATTATTCTACTGAAAAATTTCACTGCTTCTTCCATCTACAATTAAACCATAAAGAAATATCATCTTTATTCTCTATGTTTTTTAGTTTATCATTTTATTTCCTTATTTATTTTGTTATTAAAATAATGTCATTGATTTGTAACTCCAATATCAATTTCCCCCTTGACATAATATAAAATGATGTCTTCATATATATTGAATTCCATTATTGATAACTCCCTGTGAAGACATCATTTTAAGGTATTGGGGAATCAGAAACACTTTTTGAAGATGGATGATAATGAAAAATTTATTCCTCATAAATATTAAAAAATATAAAACATAATACCAACAGATTTGTCATACCTATACATTATCTCAAATAACCCATTCGGAATTTTCGTATAATGAATACTAGTAAATTTCTCATTGATGAATAAGATTATAAAATTATAGTACTCCATGATGTCAATTTCAATTATCTTACCATTTATTAGTGATTGGATTCAACCATTAATCTAATTGTCCTTTTTGTTGACGACTGAAATAATGACTCATTCAATAAATATTGGAGAATGGAAAATATTTTTCAAAAAGTACTGAATATTTTCAAAATTTGTAGTGGATAAGTTGAACCACTAAATGATGTTGGATTTTTCCTTATGAAACACCCAAAAATCTCCATTAAAATAATATATGCATCCCAAATATATTTAAAATTTTATTAAAACTAAATATTATGTTATTCTAATTACCTTTATCATATAGGGTTCTCGAAATAGTATACTTATTCTAATGTAACTTCACTCTCATAATTCATTCCCTTGGCCATCTATTAGATAAATCATATATTCCATAAATCTACATATTTCCCATCCATTAAATAGTTTACCTAAAACAAAAATTCATACTAACGAGGACTTCAAATTGACCATTGGTAAGTGGTACACACTTATCTCCCTTAAGTTTGGGGTTTATTTATGGTGGCATTTCTGGATGTGACAGGTTTTCACATAGTCTGCGTGTAGTCACTTATTTAAAAATATATTAATGAATCTTTATAAAAATTCAAATATATGATACACATCCTGATAATTATTTTCATTTTCTTTAAATGATATTTAATCTGATACATTTAATTTTATGTCACAAAATGTAATAACAATAAAATTAACACCAAAATGAATGCCTCAAAAAATATATATAGTCACCATAATACATCATAACATTAATACTCAAAAGGGTTTTATAAAACACTTATAATAGGATAAACCTAATCAATTTAAATGAATTATGATATTTATTACTTTTAAGAGAACATACCAATATCAATGTTTTCATAAACTATTAATTTGATACAAACATAAGTACTGTTCTTTGAACATTACATATTATAGTGATTTTGAAAAACAATTAACATACAGGTATCATTTATGTTAAGTGTTTTATAGGATTTTTAAAAACACTTACTATGTAAACATGTACCTTGAAATTTTAAATTTATATTATCTATCCATTTTACCCAATGGAAATTATTTTAAAATACAATGTTATTTATTTTCATGAATAATCATCACAATTACCCCCGTGTTCTCACCCATGTATCTATTACACCATAAATAATTAAGACAATTTTAAACATGGGATAGAAACAAAATTATGTAAGGTTCCCAAGAAAAACAATGAAAACTATTTTACTAAAAATAATTATAAATACATGAAAACATTTTAAAAGTGTTAGACATTTAACCAATAAAACATAACTTCTTAGTACACCTCCATAAATCATAATTTTCATATAAATCTCCATAGAATACATAAATTATAAATGTAACTTTTTGAATCATTTAAATATCACTCTTATAGTAACTACAGAACACATGGATACATAGGACATACCATTCCTGATTATATTTAGAATTACTATAACACTATATTCTTTTAATATCATATTAGAAATCCTAGTGGTTAACTCTGTCACAAAACCTAATAAAATTGAGATATATAATGGTATCACACATTCTAAGATTATCATGGATCTACCCATACTCTTAATAAAAATAAATAACCACAATATAACTATAACACATAAATAATGCAATAAATTAATATAATTTTTACCCTTTGAAATAACATTTCAATTTTACCAAACTGAACAGCTATAACTGAAAAATGAATATTTTAAAATAGGACTCTTAACATTGAATGGAATAATAAAAAATTAAACAAACCCAAAAGAAATAAATTTCATTCATGAAATGTACGTAAAAGATATTCATTTTAAATATTGTAAAAATAGTTGACTTATCTACTTTAAATTAATTTGTTAATAGAACCATCGTTACCTAAAACCTTAAAAAGAACCCTTTCTTCAAAATTCATTGTGAAATTTGAAAAAACCCAATTTTACTTACTTTTTTTCATATAAACTCATTCGTATAAAAATTTGAAAAAATGGTCATGGAAGTGAATACTTATAAGAATAAATCATTAAAACATTAAAAATTAATATTTTTTATTAAAAGACATTTAAAAATATCATATCATTGATGTTGGAAATAATAAAAGAAATTTATTATGTGAATACAATATAAAAAAAATAAAAATGAAAATAAAACATTAGATACTTATATGCCATTTCACATATAAGATTAGAACGAAATAATCAAAAACTCTAAATTTAACACAAAAATGTAAATTGGGTTAAGAATTTTTTTACTACATTATCATTTGAATCATATTGAACATAAAATATTAACATTTAAAAAAACATACAATATCATAAGAATAAATAAATTCATGATCTAACATGTCAATGGAGAGTTATATTCATCTCAAAAAATAATATTGGTGCATGAAATCAAAATATGAGTCAATGTAAGAAAATTAAGACAAACTCCCTTAAATTGTGTCTGACTCGTCAAATATAATCATTATATTCATGAATAATAGACATTGGTAAATTTATAAATTTCATGATAAAGATTTTAATTTTTAATTTTTCTTTTATATCAATCATTGTAATAATAAAAACATTTAATTTTTAATTTCATGTCAGATTTTTTGGTGTTATTCATTACATGTTTCCAAAATAATTTTGGTACAATGTCAATAGTAAAAGAGTTTATTATTACATCATCTATAAAAAAATATTAATGATGTTTTTATTATTTTTATACATCAGTTTTAATTTTTTAGCAGTCCAATAAATATGTTTATTAAAAAATAATGAGGGTATAATCATAAAGACAGTAGCTCATACGATTTATTTAATGAAATTTTAATATCTTGATGATAATTATGGAAGAATGATAAGTTTTATTTATCCATAAATAGTTACTATAAATTTAATAATATCATACTAACCACTTAAATATATTTATTTATATCATCCATGTGATGTGGTGATGAAAAATAGATGACATCACATCGTGGAAGTTATAGTTCAGACATACACATGAATGATGATATTATTTATATGTGCATTAAAATTTAAAAAAATAAAAGTTATATTATTATTTAATAATGATAAATATGTTTTTAATATCATATATTAAAATTAATTGATCATTATATACTATCATGTTCGATGGTGATAGAAAAATAATTTCATTGGCTCGCGAGGTTATAGTCTGTCATACAGATGAGTGAATAATTCTTTTCCAATTTTATAGAATTGGAGAAGGATTCTGGTGATGATATTATCACAATAACTACTAATTACGTAGAGGTTATAATATTTATTATTTCATAATGGTTTAATACAATTTTTTTATTTTTATAAAGAAACAAAATAAAAATCCTTAATTAAAAATGATCTCTTTTTTTAAGACAATATCATTTTTGTAGAAACATAAAACCACAAAGGATGGTATAATCATGAAATATGATAAATAAAATTTATGTTGGGATTATATAAATTTATTTGTTAATATATTGGATGAAGAATATAGTTTTTAATGTTTAGAGAGAAGTGGATAAGAGGATCCTTTTAGTAAGAGAGGGGAGGGGTACTCTAGGAATTTTCAAAAATATTACTAAAAATGGTAATGATCTAAAAGAATCCGGTCTGAAAAATTAACTGAGAAATAAAAATAAATAATAATGTTAACAAAATTACTACATAAACGAGAGTTCATAACACCTCTATTGTATGCATCACGAAGAGATGATAAAGAACAAGGATGATAAAAGAACCACATAATTCATGTCTCAATAAACACCCTCTTTGACAATCGAGTATCTAATTATATTTTCTATACACATGTAAAAACATCAAAATGAGTTGTTTAATGAAATGAATACACTAAATCAAATGATTTTGAACTATTCATGAACATTCATGGTATTATATATCACAAAATTAACATCCAAATAAAAAATTATATTAAAACTATATATGACTCTTATTATGATAAACAACATATTTCATAACTTATATCAACACCCACTAAACAACCTCATATGTATTTTAAATACCAATATAAATAGAAAATAAACCTTTAAAAAAACCATATTTGGTACACAATACCTTTTTATTTCCATCTAGATATTGATAAACGAAGCAAAACACCACCATAAGTATTCTCAATCCCTTGATTAATAAGACGAATCCAATGAATAAAATTTAGAACTATCGTTCTATGGTCCCTTAGATGAACACCATGATTTATGAAATGATTTTTCATCAATTTAATTATACATTTAACTTATTTGAATATTATATTATTCAAATACATCTATATGAATATCCATTCTCACTTCATCAATATCGGGTTTGTATTTGATAAAAAGTTCTGAGATCCTTGTTGTCAAGGTAAAAGCAATCACTGAACCGGATTACTCAAGTAGAAGTTTCTATACATGCATGCAAAAAATACCAATAGATATTAAATATTCCATCTACTACTCCATAATTCCATCCCTAATAATAGAAACACCAAATAGAATCAATATAAAATCCCAAAACCATCAAATCAATGGAATATAGGAAAAACATGATGAATGTTTTCCACAAACCAAATATACTAATTACCTAAAATGAAAAAATAAATTACACCCCCTTAAATATTGTTAGGAGTATAAAATATCATATTAATAATTTTCATGAGAATAATTAATATAGAAGGCCGAATAAAATGTGACCTGGAAGAAGATAGCTAAGCTGACTTACACACACTTCCAAATAAATTCACACTTTTGAATTCCCTATAGATAAATTTCGCACTCATATTCTAAATCCGTATAATAATATTCTTTTACAAAAATGTATATTGTTAAAATTACAATGTCATATGATATGTAACCAACATATTACACATATTCATACTAGAAACAAATACATCAATAATAGTATGCTTCATATTATTTGGAACAATAATACTTTATAGAAGAGGGTTTTTAATTGATTGAGTTCCCCAAAAATTAATATTGGACTTCACAAAAACATACCATATATAACATTCCATTATAACATTACATCATCTCATGATATAAGTCCATTTAAATGACATAATATAATTTGGATACCTAAATATTTTCATTTTATTAAATATTCATGACCCAAATTCAATCAAATGGGAAACTAGAGTAAATAGATTATTTGTAAATTTTTTATAAACACTTCATTAAAAATAAAAGTAACCTTTATGAAAATATCTATTATATCACTATTGATTTATACACATTTCCATGAAACTGTGATGATCATACATTCATTAATTGAGTATGTTCTAATAAATTTTCATATCATACCATTGAGTTTCATAAAAATACAAATAAGTAAAATATAATGTGAAAACATGTACAAAATAATTAAAGAGGTCACTAAATTTTCCAAGAACATTTATCTATATTGAGACCTGGATATACCCTTCCATTTGGAAATATGTTTGATAATTATATTAAATGTGTCTTCCATATGGTAGATTTTTTCTTACCCCAAAATAATGAAACTCCAAATTGAATAAAACAATGTACACCCTCTAAACAACAAGACATCTAGAAATATTATTATGACTTATCATTTATAATCCTCTACATAAAACAATAGATTCTTTTTTCTATTTTATATCATGCACATTTACATATTCATAATGGTAAAAAAATTTGATTTCAAAAATAGATTCTTTGGAGGCCTTTCAAAAATAAAGGATATTATCAGCATAAAAAATGTAAAACTAGGAACATACCTATTCTAGATTGGAAAAAATTCAATATAATCCATATCAATTATAATTTAACACTTGTAGTTTTTAACCATGGAAAAGGAATAAATAATAAGGGATCAACCAGCCTCACCACTATGAGTAATTGAAAAAATTCACTCATAGATCCCCTAATAATAATTGAGAGCCTTTAAAACTAAAAATATAATTTACCATATAGATAAAGTCCATAAATAAACCATAGTTTTCAAGAACTATAAAAATGAAACATTGTTTGAGGGAATGAATGTACTTAGAGATATTAATCTTGAAAGAAAAACTCAGATACCGTGTTTTTTTCATGAGATTAACACTCTTATATGTTGTGAAAATATAAATTGAATGTTCTTACGAAGTCAAAAGAAAAATTATTAATGGTTATGATATCATTATCTAATTTCATAAATATTAATGAAATAATACTGAATAGAATTTTAGGAAGTTTATTCCTAATTTCCACTAGTCAAGAATCTATAATATTGATATCATATTAATTCTTGGTAATTTGATAAATTAAATTTGGGTTAATCCAAAATCGAATGTGAGAATTAGTTATTAATTCCCTCACCTCATTGACCACAACACAATGATTTATGTATCAAAATAACATAAATAACATGTTAGTGAACCCATAAGAACTTATAAACAATCAATGTTAAGAGAATAGATATCTCTATAATCTCCACCCTAAATGGAATTAAGGGGAGAAAATATTTCTATTTTTCAACAACATAAGCTGATTTATTATCAATAATATTTTGAGTACTATTTAAGACATCATTAGTGTAATTTCTTTGAAAATACCCAAACCCAACAACTGATATATCATTTTCCAATGAAAAAAATATTGATTAATGTTTAGATCATTGATCACTTGATTTTTTATCTTTATACATTAACTGGATAAACTTGGTGTTCTAATCACCACATTGGTTATATCTAACATTTGATTAATTTATACTCAATATTTATTAACTAGTAAAAAATCA
Source organism: Viscum album (assembly GCA_963277665.1). Lineage (NCBI taxonomy): Eukaryota > Viridiplantae > Streptophyta > Magnoliopsida > Santalales > Viscaceae > Viscum > Viscum album. Next base: position 519,255,605 of record OY728139.1, read on the forward strand.
TCCAGTTTGGATAGAGCCTCAAATTCACTTCTTGATGTATTATATCGGGTTTGATTAGAAAATTGAATGCTTGTGATCATATTATCACAATCATTGACATCATCAACAAGTATAGAATTTTATTACTCCACCCATTTGTGGGGCCCTTAATGTCATACAATTCTCATGTAATGACATTAAGGGGGATTCCTTGATATCCCAATTCCCATGAATCCTGAAAAATATCCCTACAACTAAGGATAACCATTCACCCATTATTAGATCTAAATGAGAGTGGATATTCCCTTAAAATATGTATTGAGGCAACAAGGATCAAGGGATTGTGATCTATGTATAACATAGGATGAACAATACACACTGCATATCCCTGAATATCTACACCTTTCACAAAATATCTATAATGACTAATAGCATGTCTACACTAAAGAGTTTAACTATTCCCAGTGAAATCAACCCTAGAAATTACGCCCTTATACAAGATTCACTTATCAGTGAAAATATATATGTTTGAACATTCCAATCTAGGAAAATTTTATCTTGTTTTTTAGGAAGGTGTCAAGGAGGTGTTAAACTATCTATGATGAATACAGTTATTATATATATTTTTAGACATCATGAAAATATCTGTCCATATATATATTCCAATGATATATGATATACTTTCATTCAAAAAATTATAAGTGAGTTATGAACATTTTTAAATAATGGAAACATTAATAAATTATGTTCCTCTATCATAAAAGTTAAGATGAAAATTTACATTCTTAAAAACTACTAAATGGTCAGAATCAATACTATCTGATTTTTGAGAGATGAAATTTTTTCAAATAACTCCAAAATTAAAATAAACACAATATTCAAACAAATTATTAGGCACATAAATCCTTAAAAAATTACGATTATGGGTCACAATAAAATGCCCAAGGCTTTTGACAATGGCGGAGTCCCTCAAACCATTGTAGTTGTAAAAAGGTAATCTTCATTTATAAGTGGATTTGGGGTTGGAATCCACTTTTTACCCATGTCTACTAATTGTAATATTATAGAAACCTCACAACCCTCATTGTAGATGAGGAAACACCTTGTAATTGATTTCATACATCAATAACTTTAATCATATACTTTTTTATTACTCACTATGCATGTCCAAACCCTCATTTGTCCTTTTACTTGAAAAAGTTATTGGACCCATAAGATTTCCCTCTTAGAGGGAGACAACCACATCTGAAGAACCAACACGGATAGGATCTAGTGTATGATGATCCACTACAGGAACAAGATATTCACTAATATTCTACAAGAAATCCAATGAAACCCTTGATGATGTAGTGGGATCATAAAAAAAATTCACACCTTGATATTTACATAATGAATAGATTTTCTTTGCAATAAGATATCATACACAATAATTTCTATATAAACCTCCATGACCAGATCATTTTCAACCACTCTCTCTTACAACATGAAAAATCAAAAAAAAATATCTTTTAAAATTTCATGGTTTAAAGAATGATTATCCATACATTCTACCCCATTCTCAATAGTGTCCCATAGACCAATCTCATTGAGTGAATATGGAATGCCACAAGAATTGTGTCCCTCCACTTCATCCCCCATGATATCTACCCTTGATTGTTTCAAATGAGTCAAAGAGACAAAAGATCTTTACTATTTTTCATTATATGAAAATTCATTATGAGTCTCCCCTTTCCCAGTAACCACACCATTGTCATTCTGATTTTCATTAATCTCCTTCCAATCCCTAGAATTTGGAACACCCTTTAATCCCATTTGAATCAACCTATAGTTGTTAATTGTATTATAAAAAATTTTAAATAATTCCCAACATGGAGTAACAATTTCATACTCCTCCTTAACATCAATCTTCTTTTCAATAACAAGAAGAGTAATTATTTATGGATTCTTACCTTTTCTATAAAAATCTACAAGAATACGACGAAATAAATAAATATCCCATTCCAATGATTGTTGGTACATCATTATAGGGGTACCCATGTCAAATATAAGATCATTTTGAATATTAGGATAACAATACACCCTATTCTGTCTATGATGTCTCACACAAACCCGAGCATTATATTTCTTTTATTTATGATGGTAAAAATTAATATCCCATTCATAAACATTAAAAACCCCAGACTGAAGCTAAAGACTACCAATATTCAAGGTTGTACTATGATTCTATATACATCTAAGAATAATATTAAATAACAACTCCCTATCTAAATTAGTTCCAAATCCTTATGACCCCGACAATGAAAAATCATATTCTTATGATCAACAAAAGACTATGATCTATAACCACTTTAACTCATACAATGAAAAAATAGATGATTACACTATAAGTGTTAATATAGATACTATAAAATTAAAATGGACCATAAATGAATCAATGGAGAAATTTTAACCCATATACAATTGAATTTTCTGAGGTTTATATATTTATTAATTTTATATCATTTAGTAAAAAAAATTTATTTTAAAATATCTTTATTGTCTATTGTGACACTATTCATTACATGAATTTTTAAAAATATCATATATAAAATTCAAATTAAATCCCTTTATTCAAAAAAATGAAAAATATAGAAACAAAATTTATAAAAATCATGGATGAAATTAGTAATTTAAGTTGTATTTATTTTAATACTTTTAATACAGTGTATTTGAAATTTCCATTAATTAAAAAATTAATACATCATCATTGTCATTGCATTTAAGGTAATTAATTTATCAATTAAAAATTTAAAATAAATTAACAACATTTGTACAAATATTTAATATTTTAAATGACTATTTATATACAAATATATCTTTTAAATAACTCCATATTAAAATCAAAATATTTATTAAAACATAAGTATAGGATCATTGAATATTCATTAATAAAATATACTATTAAAGTGAATAAAGTCATCAATGTGACTTCAATAGTTAATAAATTCAACCCAACAATTTTTTGGGTCAAAATAACTCTTAAAAAAAATTTACGACAAGTGTTATGATTTTTTTTTGTATTTAAATTATTATTTTTACCATTTATTGAACAATTTACTATTAACCGTGTTAATAAAAACTAAAAAAAATTCTATTCTTATTTTCTAAATAATAAATGGGTCTTATATCATATGTTTTAACCTTATAATTCTAAATATAAAATTAATTTTACAATATTCAAAAGAAATGGTGAAAATGATTTAAAATTAATCGCTTTGACTGGGTGAGAAACAAGGTTATTAAAGCTAAAACATTAAAAGATTGAATGTTTTTTATATCAAAATTCAATGATAAATTTCTTAAAACATCATATATTTTAGTTGATTTTAATAAAGTGATGTAATTGAAAATTTAAACCACAAATAAACATAAAATGACAAAATAAATTATTTAATCAAAAAAGAATTACAATAAATATCCATTATTTTTACTAATAATCAAAATGTAGAACTTATCAGAAAAATAAAAAAACCAACCAATGAATTTTTAGATATTCTTATATTGAATAAGAATATTGTATTTTTAAAAAAAAATTTATTCTTGTTAAAATAAATTTTTTAAAAAATTTATCCATTAAAATGTGCTAAATTTATATTTTGTGGAAAAACATTTATGTGTACAAGTTAATTTTTTTCATATATCATATATATATAAAGCATTTTTTATACGTTAAACATTATATTTAATATTTTATATATAATTTTCACTAATAAAATATAAAATGTGATATTTTTTTATTTAGAAGATTAAAAAACCCTTTTAATAATTTAAATAGTTTTCCAAAAAAACATTTTATTTTATTATATGAAGAGTTTGTTTTTCATTTATGTTTAATTTTTCAATGAATAAATTATATATTCATGTGTAAATAATATGTTAATAATATATTTAATACTTTTCATTCCCATAATACTAATGGATTGGTTGTAATTATTATAATTAAATAACTATATTTATTTTTTCATTAAAGACTGATTTGTCATATCATTAATATAATGGTGTATACTGTTTCCTTTTAAATACTATAGATGTTACAAGAACCATGGAAGAATAATTAGTATTTATAAAAAATTTATTTATGTATAACTAGTGGAATATAAAATGGTTTTCCCAGAATCACGTCATCATAAACATTAACAATTGAGAGAAAACATATCAATAGTGTTCTTAGATTATATCCCCAGTAAAGCATATATTACATTAAAATATGTCAACATAGATGTAAAATTATTTTGAATGACAAAAAATTTGGAACATTTCATTAGAAAAAATTCCTTGACACTTTAAGAAACACATTTTTATAACACAATAACAATTCAAATTCATTTTCAGTAGAAATAACATTGGATAATTTTAAGGGATACTTTAAAAAGAATTTAAAATTTTTCTTGATGATAATAACCTGCCAAATTTAAAAAAGAATACTAATTTTAATATATTATGGAAACAATATTCCTTGAATATTAACTTATATACATATAAAATAATATTTAAGACATTGATTTAGTATAGCAGTTGGAAGTTTTGTACATACTTTACATGTTAAAACATAAAATCCATTCATATTTTAAGAAAAAATCAAATGGTTAGAAATTGGAAAATGATATGAAGATTAATTTCAATAAATTATATAAACAAATAAAAAATGGGTTAACTGTTCATCTTTAAATATTCTAGTTCGTTTTAAAAATAAATTATATTCTTTATATAATGGTATTTCAAGAAAATTTGGATTTTGGCTGAGGACAGAAATAGAGATTCTATTTTAGAAAATATTCATTTGAACCCTGGAGTAAATAATGTGTTGAAATTAAAATAAAAACATATATTCTCATTTTATAACACTATTATATGAAATTTCTAGAATTTCATGTGATATGTATCATTATATTTACTTGTTAGAAGCATAAATATTTACATTCTCAATAAATGATTAGATTTTATCATAAAACCATTACCACTCTGGTAACATAGAATTATACACCCCATAAAAACTAACGTTAAATAAAACATAAAATATCATGAAGAGATGTATATTACTTATATAATATGTCAAATTGGTAGTATATACTCCCTAGAAAATAAGAGAGGTGTATAATAGAACAAATTTATCAAAGAAGTCTTATTGAAGAAAAAATTCCATTCAAAAATTTTATCATATGAATCATAAACCCCATCAAATATTGATCCTAAAATTTATATATAAATCTCAAAACATTCATTGAAATAATCATATAATAATTTGATGGGATGTATAAACACCACATAGATGAAATAGTTAGAGAATATTGCTTGTGTCACAAGAAGAAAAATGTGAGATGGAAACCCTTATGGTACGCCCTGAATTCCATCATTCAAATTAAATCCACTGTTTAATAAAAATAATTTACTTATAAAAACCTAAAAATGAAAATTATATATATCATACCATATATTATTTTCCTCTGACCATTTTCACATATTTACTAACAATACCTTGAAAACATTACATTTCATGTAATAAAGGAGTCAATTTTCACGTATATGTAGGTTTGGTATTTTTGGTCCTCTAATTTTGATTATAATTCCATAACCTAAATAATTTTATCCTTTATATAAATATCAAATATATTAATTATATATGTAATTATAATAATCCATAACGGTTATAAATATAATATGAAATACAATATTCATGGAGATTGTATGTCCTACCTATGCTTGAATGCTTCATCAATAAACTTGATGGTTGAATTGAAAGTAATTTTAATAATATAGTATCATTAATTATTTATATTCATGAAATTTAAATAAAATATATTATTTAAATTTTCCCAAATTATCTTCAACACATATTTTTAGTTAAAAATGAATCACTTTCCCTCACGACACGGTAGTCCACCATCCATAAGACTATTGTTATTGTATCCCCAAATGAGTTGAAAGTAAATTTTTTTATCAAAATTATATAATTATATATATGTTAATATTATCATATTTTTTTATTTTATCTATCATTATTATCAGTCACACAAAAATTAAATGAAAAATACATCTTAACATTTCACAAGAAGGTAGTTTTACACACCCATTAGCGACATTATTATTTTCCAAAGTGATGGGAGGCAAGACGTTATATGTGTTATTATAATTTTTATATATATAATATTATCATTATTATCATATTTAAATACTAATAATAATTATTAAACATCCTTGATTGGTGGTGGTAGAAAATGAATAATACTGTTTCACAAGTCCTAAGTCCACCATTCACACAAATGATGATTCAATATAACATATGTCATTTGGTGAGAAGTATTTGGGTTATTAAATTAATATTATAAAAAAATATAATATATTACATTGAAATGAGTTTAAGAATGAAATAGAATTAAATGCTCAATTAAGGATATTTCAATTTCTACGAAAGACATCTTATAGTTCAAACATAATGTCTTATTATATAGGATTTCATAAAAAATGATTATAGGGTGAGAAGGTGAATTAATGATGTGATTTTTGTGTAATTTTTAAAAATAAAAAGTATTAATTTGTGATGAGGAGAGGCTAGGGGGTGGCCTTTAAACGTGAGGTCCGTGGTACACTTGTAATGATTGAAAAGAAAAAAAAATGTTCCTATGTATTTCACTTGAGAAAAGGATCCATAATGGTACATTATCAAACCAAATAGATGATAGGGTCGAAATATTTCCATCCAATTGTATTTTTGGTAAATATTATTAGTCTTTTTATTCTGTATCTTTTTTTAAACCATTGCTATATATATTTTCACCATAACATTGTAATTAATTTTTTTAATTCCAATACTATACATAATGGTTAAATTTTTTGTTTTCATAATTATAAAATATAAATTATTTTTATTCAATAATTTTTTCATGTTTTTACATATTTTAATCAAATAACTAGGAAACTTTTACTTAATATTAATCTCATAGCTTTGATGAGAAAGAGAAATTTCAATGTGAAAAATATTCAAATGATTTAAAAGTCATTATATAAAAATTCAATTTGAAATTTATCTTAATGGTCTAAATTGGATATATATATATATATAATATAACTACTTGTCATTAAAAATCCATATTTAAGCAATTTTTTTTAAATTCTTTAAAAGAAATAAAAATTCATAATAAAAAAAGTTCTTTTAACTATTCATTATAAAATTAATGTTTTTAGAAAATTAAATAATATTCAATAAAAGATAATTTTTTAAATATTATTTTTAATACTAATATAATTGTTTCATATAAATTTTCAAAATATTGAAATAATAATATTATTATAAGGGTGAAAAATTGTGAAAAAGTGATTTATTGAAAAACTCATATTTGTAGTGTAAAATTTGATTTAACCTAATATTTTTCTAGAAAACACAAATTATTAACATTATAGTTTGTTAACATATAATTTATATACTTTTATTTAAAATAATTCCCCAAGAACTAATTTTTATAATTTATTGAGTTAAACAACATTTATGTGCTTGAAAATATTTCATAAATAAGATTTTTTTTATTTTAAAATTGTTTTTATTTTAATAGAAAACTAATTAGTCACAAATTAATTAATTTCACATAAATTTGTTGAACATATAATTTCATCATTTAGTTATTTATATTTATTCCTCTATTCAAATAAAAAGGTGATAACAATTAGATAAATTAATAATATTTTAACTGTAATTTTTTTATCTCCAAAACTCCTTATAGTGTGAACTAAAACCTATCATATAAATTGAAATTATTTTTAAAGAATTTTTTATAATTTTCTTGGGTGTTTTATTTTTTAAAACTTAAATAAGTATCTTCCACAAATATTTCAATTGCTTTTTCTAAATGAGGCTACAACATTTAAAAATACCTTTATATAATACCCACATCGTAAAACTGGTTGATAAAACATCCTATTGAATAGAGAGAATGTGACGTGTGAAGGACACCTAAAAAACACTTAATTACATTTACTTGATTGATAATAATTATCAGAAGTTTTATTGTTGATATTGAAGAGAAATGTTCCTCTAAAAAACTGATGTATAGTGATAGATAAAATGAGAAAGAGAAATTTAATAACAATAATGACATAAAACTGTGATAGGTCAAATAACCATTAGTACATTAGAAATAAAGGTAAATGTATATGATTTTATTTAAATATAAATTTTATAATGTTTGATACTTTTAAAGAGAATATATACTTATATGATTTAATTAAATTTAATAAGACTATTCTCATGCTTTTTTTGTGACCCAATAAATTTCCACATCATCACATACATTAAGAATTGATTTTTTAAATAAATTCATTTATAAATAGTGTTTAATAGTTCCATTAAATAATGTTAATTCCTTCCATCATTATATAATTGATAACGAAAATATAATTATTATCACATATTATATAAGTATATCAAAAGATCAGCTGAATCCATTCCATAAATAGTTATACTTTAGTCTCCTCCATGGACAACCAAAATAGAAATCATAACATTTAGAAAAAACAAAATTCAATATGAAAATTAAACTAATAATTTATCACCCAAACAACATGATATAACACATAGCTTCAAATACCTAATTTGTCAATAAATTTATCTAATATTTTCATAAAACATGTTAATAACCAAAATTATAAAAAAAACATGATTGATTTCATATGCACTTCCAGTTTCCTCAAATAAAAACACATAAATTTGAATATGTTATATAAATACAATAATTCGGTGAAATCCATCAATGATAAAATAAAACAAATTTTCCACAAATCATTAGTCAGTTCCATGTCCATCAATACTATCAAATTTACATTATTACAATCAATCATCACTTCATCTAAATATCATTATCTAAATATTTTGTACATATTAAGTGTTATATTACCTTAATAATGTGATTTATATAAATTATAACCTTGTTGTTTAATCGTATTTCTAGTCCATCAATACCATTTAACATATTCTCACAAATCCTTAATGAAAATATTATCTACAAAAATCCTTATATATTTCATAAATCAGGAATAACTGAACATAATCAACTAAATAATTGTACTTATTACAAAAAATATTTAATAGGATTCATCGTCGTATTCATCAAAACCACGATATATTCATATTTCAGTTTTAGTCTACTCAGTATAAGTAAAAAACCATTACATAGACCAACATATAGATCCTCTTCTTTTGATTTCTGTCAAAAAAATTTATTAATATAATGCATATATTCTACAAATTTATTACATTTAATAATTTATAAGTCCTTAAGGAAAACATTATTCTAATCCATTTCCTTAACTGACATTTTTAATTTTCTTAAGTAGTCAATTTCATTATGTAATTCATTTAAAAAAATAATAAATCTTCATGTTCTTTTGATACATTCATTGGAGTGTTTATTCCCATATTCCTAACAAATAAAATACTAATTCTTGTTTTCTCAATGGACTCCACCACCGAAAATCTCAACAAAATCTTTCCAACCCTTATATGGGGAGACTAATAGTTCACTAAGTTGATAGTTTTTAATCATATTTCATGAAAATTTATTATATATATTCATAGTATAATTTAATCTGGACGACATCAAATTTGACTTCTCATTAACACATTTTCTATCAAATTAATTATTTATCTAGTTACTATGATTCGATCCATTTACTAAAACAATAAATAATAATTCAAATATAATATTACTAGTGGAATACTACATATTAATTAGCGGTCGATTATAGCATGTCTAAATTATGATACCTTTTTTCAATGTAAGACACCTTATAATTAACATTTTTTATTCATAATCATTATTTGAATCCTTCATAATGTCTCACAAAGAGATTGTAAATTTCCAATGCAAAACCCCAAAGAAAAGCATACCATATTTGCATCAAGGCTCATTATCATGCATTAGGGGATGATAGTGTACATAACAATTATCCCTTTTTCATAGTTGTTAACCCTATATAACTCTATGCATTATTTAAATAAACTTCTTTTATCCAAAGCGGGATGCAATTCCATAGACACCACTCTCAATATCCTTTAAAAAATTCTAAAATCATTTCCAATTAGTTCACTTATATATAGTATTATTCATAGAGATATACCTAGAACATTTCCAAGAAATATCCTTAGTAATATCACAAGGTATCTCACTAATTTTTCCATATCCATATTCATAATGGTTAACTAAGCATATCAGTTGATAACAACTGCAAAGAACAAAAATTCTGATACATAGATATTACATTGTTTTATAATAATATTCATCATAGTACACACAAACACAAATAAGAATCCTCTTGTAGTAATTCTTTTGGAAACTAGAAATAACATATTTTTATTTCTTGTAAGATATTAAATATATCGTTTAATGTTATATACATATTGTATACTTCTTAAACGTACAATAATTAAAATAATTATTCATAACCCAGGGAAATGATAAAAATGAAAGGGTTGGCATAAATTATAAGTAGGTGCATAAAAGGGATATATAAATATGTCATGTTAATAATGGTATGATAATATGATAATAACAATTGAGAACCATGAAATAAATTCCTAGATCATAAACAAGATTAATTGAATATGTATTCACAATTAATAAGACATGACTGCTTATTAAATGGATGAACATAATCAATGAAAGCATAAAATATTTATAAGATTTATTTTTGTGGAAAAGATATAAAAAAAGAAAATTGTTTCCTTTATTGTGGAGGGTCATTTAAAAACCAATTATAGGGTAATGGTTTCACGACCCAAACCATCCCACTAGTAATGGTTCTTTCACAAGATTATCATAGTGGAAAAAGTGTCTTATTAAATAGGGTTCAACCCCATTCCAATCTTTATTATCTTATGAGATTTCAATATCTACACCATTCACTAGATACTGATATATTTACTACCATTAAGATAATGAAAATCATAAATATGTGTTCCACAAGATTTTAAAATATTAATCAGTTCAGATCCCAAAAAAAGTTATAGGATTCGTGGAACACTAATCATAGAAAAACTGAAGAAAATAAATGGTTTATATAAATATTAATAATATAATTAATTATTGAAAAAATATTATTTATTATCACTTAATTATTTCATCAAATCATATACCTTGGAAAATGTTGTGGTTTTGATAATATTTTAACTATGGTATGACTTCTTGAAGAGAAACCGGTTTCCAAAACAACTTTCCATCATAAATGTGTACTCATTAAAAAAATATTAATTGTGTCCTTGGATTATATCTCTAGTAAATTATAATTTACATCAATGGATTACATTTTATATGGTAATTTCTGAAAAAAAAAAAATTTGAAATATTTCATCAGGGAAATAGAATTTATAATTTTATAAACACTTAGTAAAACATAAAAAACATAAAAATAATTATTGAAAATCCAATTTTGAAAAAAAAGCTTTTATGAAATAAAAATATTACATTCATTTTATTTAAAAATAACAAAATAATATCATTATGGATTATTTATAATATTTAGTAGTTGAAATAGTGATAAATTTCATACATTCCATTCACATTAATACAAATATTACATTCTCATATTTGGTAAAATTAAAATAGTAATATTTTAAAAACTACAAGAAGACTCATTTTAAACGTTTTTCTAAAATATTCAATCATGGGTACAAAATTTTTGAATTTATAATTTACTTAATTGTCATTATACTTTTGATTTTTTAAAACATGATTTTTTTGAATAAAAACGGGGCCATGACTATAAATAGAAATAAATTATTTTTTATTTAGAAAATTAAATTGAACTCTTAAGTATAAAATTAAATTAAAATGTTTTGAAGATTAATTATCATGAAATACATAGAGGACAATAAGGATATTTAATTCCCTATGGAATGAAGTATAATATATCATCAACAAAATCATAATAAAAAACAACATGATTACACTGAGATTCTATTATAAAACTAATACTACACAGGTAATAATGAATAATGAGCCCCATGAAAGGATAAAATTATATTATATATGTATAAGTATATTTATAATATAAAATTTTAAATCTATACTATATTAACCTATTAAAATAAGAAATGTTTATAACACAACATGTGTCTCAAGGAATGAAAATCGAGACAAAATTTCATTACTACTTTTGTACATTCCGAATATTAAATCCCATGATAGAGAGAGAATAAAATGGATATATAAATCCAAATAATTTTCAGTATATAAATCCTAAAATACCGTCATTGAACTTATAAATACCTCATAAATTAAATAGTTGGAAAATAAAGCATGTTTCTATCTTATGTAAAAATGTGAAACGAAAATCCATTACTGTAATTATAGACATACCTTATATAGTTATAAACCTAATTTATAATAAATATAACTTTATTATACATGAATCATATAAAAAGAACTATTTAGATCATTATATAGTATATTTATTTATGACCTTTTACTACCCATTTATTAAAAATTCGATGTTAACATTATTTTTTTGGGAAAAATTTATTTTATCATTCACGTATGATTTTGTATGGTATATTTAATTAAAATAATTTAATAATGGTTGCATCATCTATATAATTTTATCCATGATATAAATTTCCTATATATTATTTAAATATAAATATAAATATATATATTTTTATTAATCGATAAAAGAATTATAGGGTAAATGAAATACACCATTAATGGAGATGGTATGTTGTACGTATGCATGAATGATTTACCATTTTATAAATAACATGTGTGAATGAAATTTAATAAAATTATTACCATTATATAATCATTTATAAAACATATATATATTTTATATTCATTAAACTTACAGAAATTGCCTTTTTTAAAAGGAATCATTGAAAAAAGAATCAAATAGCTTCACGACGTGGAAATCCATTGTACACACAAACAACCTTATCTTATCTATAATAAAATTAAATGTAATATGGAATATGTGGTATAATAAATAATAATGTATAATTATGTTTAAAAATACATCAAAATTAATTTAATATATCCTCATTTCCATCAAATTAAAATATAAATGAAGAACGCATAATATTGGTTGATGAGGATGTAGTCCACTGTTCACAAAAGTGATGTTATTGTTTTCCAAAAGTTAGGGATGTAATATGGTAGATATGGTATTATAATTAATGTGAGGTATTAGTTCCATAAATATCATATATAAAAATTAAATGAATCATTATATTAATCTATGTGATATTGTGACAGAATTCGAATAAGTAAAGACCCAGAAATTTCAAGGAAATTTATTTCGTAAATTCATTGAATTTTATGAGTCCACAGTTTCTAGGGGCGCCTGATTTCGAGGCCCGATGTTCCCAGAATCAATTTCAAATGTTTTGTTTGGGTACATTCAGTAAACGTACGTGCATGTTTTTCTATCATTCGAACCGGTGCTCGGAATTGAAATATGAGGACTCCGATGAACTCGCAGAACCGATATTCGCTTAAGGAGACCATTACCGCAGTTGCGTTTTATACAGGATGTATGTGATTAATTGGGGTTACTAATTAAATTTAAAAATTAAATTAAAATGTGTGTGCAACAAATATTTTTCGAAATATGGTTAAAGTCTTGAGGTGTAGGTTAGGGGTGGGGCCCACCACACCCTAACCTACCTTGGGAGGAAATAACTAGGGTTGGGGCCCACACGAACACCAACCCTCAACTCCCCTTGAAACCCCCCATTGAAACTCTTGGACTTTCCTTGATAAATAATGAAGCCACCTCTCCCATATTAAATTTTTAAACCATCCACCTTCTCTCATTAAGGTTCCATCACAATTAATTAATAACATAATTAATTAATTTGAATATTTGATTTCTTTTGACTTTATTTTTCCAACATTAAAAGAATACATTACATTATTTTATTTGGGTTGGCATATATTACCTTGGTTGAACTTTTGGAGAAATAGAGAGAGAGCATTCCTTCTTGAAGAACACGAAGAACACCATTTCTCTCCAATTAAGAATGACAAAACCTTATTCGATCTTCATCCAAGCCACCAGAAGAGGAGCCTCTTGCGAGGACCCTCAACTATGCATCTTCTTCGGACGTTTCCTGACGTCAACAAAATCGACGTTCGTCTTCCACGCTGCCCGAATTCTGCGACACCGTCTTCTGCGACTCGTCGACATGCAACGTTAAATACGATGTAGAGAAGTTTTTATAATTTTAATTGAATAAAATTACACCCTCGTTTATGATGAATGTTATGGTCCATATTTGGGATTTTTTATCATATAACGTGGAGGGTTCATGCCGAAAGAACACAGCCCGATGACCCTCCATTGTTTCTTTTTTGCATTGACAATGGAGGCGGAACCGGTAAGGTGTGATGTCCTCGCACTACGCTATAGGAAGAGCCCACAGACATGAGGCGAGGACGATCGAAGGAGGCGAAAACCAAAGGTCGCAGCCAGGTCGAGCTGCGACGGTGGAAGACCTCTGCCATCATGCCGGTAGAGTTGAAGAAACCGTGGCCCGTAATCCACGGTCTGCTCAAACAAACAGAACCATTCGTTCGCCTTCCGACAGGGCTGAAGTAAACATGGAGCCAATGGTCACCACATGGGTGGAAAATTGGCCCACTGTGTGGGCCGCTGGCGCTGGACAAAACCGGATGGCTTCGGCCGGCTGGGCAGGGAGAGGTGGCACCGCTCGGCACTATCTGGTGAACCGGACAGGCCTGCTCTGAAGGCCAGATCCGCGGGTGGGTCACGCCCCACCAGGCTGGGAAAACCCCCCAGCTAGGTCGCACCCACCAAATTGGGTTGGGTCATCCCCCCCATCTGAGTCGGACCCACCAAACCGGGTCGGGCCGACCCCCAGCTGGGTCGGACCTGCCGAACTGTGTCAGGCTGACCTGCCAGCCCACTCGGCCAGACGGGCCATGCCTGTTTTGTTTAAACATGAATAACATCTAGATCACGCGTCTGATCGACGTTGCTTCTGCGGAACTATGAAACTTGCGATTAGGAGATCCTTTGGAGATACTCTAAGTGAGTTTTATATGACATTGGAAACCGACAGTTTTTGGATCGAGCATTAATTCAACTGGACCCCTGGAATGAACAAACCAATATCTCTCAGACCAGGTGTCCGATTGACACACCATCTGTTTCTTTAGGTTCCTTGTGATGAGACGGAACTACGGGATACATTAACTCGGGACTACGTGATAATTGATGTAACGACCCCTTTGCTCGAGGAGCGGACCCTCCCAGAATCGAGCGTGCTGTGTGTGGGTACCCTAGAGCTGGCTGCGTCTTGGATGATGACTACTGTACTGGAATCCTCTGTGAGTTCGACGACAACGAAAACTATACCGAAATCATGTGTGGGTTCGACAGTTAGGAAAGAGTAGTCGGTCCTGTATCATGTGTGGGTCCGAAAACATAGATGATCTAGTGACTACATCCGATCATCACTATTACTCTAGAATAGCTGGCTTTAATCATGTGTGGGTCCGACAGCTTCGACGAGATAGCTGGCCTGTATCCTGTGTGGTTCTGACAGCTTTGACGAGATAGCTGGCATGTATCCTATGTGGGTCCAATAGCTTAACAGGTCTGTATCCTGTGTGGGTTTGACAACTTAGATGATCTAGTGGCTAAATCTGATCATCAATATCTCTCTAATATTGATGCATACATGTGTGATCAGAGTCATGTCTTTCAACCATTTTCATCATGGTGATTGAATTTACTTTAATTTTGGAATTTTTTTGTGCACGGGCTCGAGGGTTGGAGCAGGACGGGGTTTGGTACCTTAGGTATATGTTTGGTCATATACCTAAGTAGGGGTGGTTGATACTTCATGGTTGTATCTTTATTATTTTGTTTATCCTTTGTGGATATTATGGGAACTTGTGGGTCTCAGTTCCCTGTTGAGTATCATTATACTAACCTCTGCACGGGCTATTCCCGCACGTCATTGTGTTGGATGCAGACGACAGACATCGCTGACGGAGGCCAAGAGCACCCTGACTGGATGGTACCCAGAGGTGGACCTTGTGACGAGTCGGCACATGGAGAAGACTGACAGATGTGAGAGCTGAGTTGGCCATCTAGACTACCCTTCAGGTAGGAATCCCAGGAGGATGACCTGGGAGCTACTCTTTACTTTCTATTGTTTGTCCCTTTTTACTTGTACTTGTTATTCAGCTGGTTTTTTATAGCAGCCCATTTACTTCCAACAAACTATTTTGTATTCAGTTTTACTTAGTGTTTACTTCCTATTGCGTACCCTTTTTTTTGTTTAATTTTTAATTGTAATGCCTTCGCATATTAGGGAATTATTCCTTTCATGCTAGTTTCCAACCCTAGGCCTACAGAAGGCAGCCTTGGGGTTGTCACGGCATGGGACACGAGGATGGGTTGTGAAAAATTGGTATCATAGGAGTCAGTTCTACCTCACAAATGAGGACTCTGATCATTATTTTCTATGAAGTAATGGTGTTAAGAGTATTGTGTGTGGTTTTCAGTCCAGTGAGTCCAGTGTTGGTGCGGTGGCCAACATATCCATACACCAGGACCCTACCCTATTTTTACAACTCAGTGCACGAAAACACGGATTTCATGTGTGTTTCATTTGAAAAAGTATTCATTGTGATTAATTTATTTCCACTCACCAGGTATATTGTTTTGACCATGGCACACCTGTTACATATTAGGATGGACCCACAAATGTAGACATCTAGGGTTCGGAGTTATGTATGAGATGGTAGCCCACCGAGAAATGAGGACTCGGTGAAGGGCCCCAACACTGTGGAGGTACCAGCGGTACGACTACCCACCGAGCCACCGATACCACCAACTCAAGAAGCAGACAGTGCATGCCGTATGAGTGCATTGAAAGAGTTCCAACTCTAGAGGCCGCCCAGGTTCTAGGGATAGATGGACCCACAGGTAGCTGAGGATTGGCTGGAGGCCATCGTGAGAGTTTTCATATTGATAGGGACACCAACCGACCTTATGTTGATCCTTGTCCTGAGTCGCCTGCATGGAGCAGAAGGAATATGGTGGAGCCTGATGATCCAAGTTCATAACATGACATCACTACTCTGGGAAGACTTCGAGATCCTGTTCCAAGTGGAGTTTGTTCTAGCCACCCTTCGGGCGGTGCAGATTCAAAAATACTTCATCTACAATAGGGCATCATGCCAGTATCTCAATACTCAGCGAGGTTCACCGACCTCTCACGCTACTCCACGGATATGGAGCAGGACCTGTTCTTCGAGTCCTAAACCTTCGAGGTGGGACTCAGGCATGAGATCGAGGCATTGAAGATTCCCATCAGCATTCCAATGCAAGGAGAGGTGTGGGAGCGATGCCTTCTAGTGGAGAGTTTCTTCGATGAGCAGTCACCAGTGGCAAGTCCCACCATAGGGAGACACGTAGTGAGGTCTTCTGCAGCTGGCAGTAGAAAAATTTCCTAGAGGACCATGTGGGCCATGCCATTAGGTGGGCGATCTGTGGATATAGGTGCAGTTGTGCGGGGCACATGAGACAGAGTGAGGTACATGAGGAGTAGGTTGTGTTATGCATGTGGCGGGCAGGGCCACATGGCTCATGACTACCTAACCCACCTTGGAGATGCATAGTAGATAGTAGAGGGACTTCCCAGGAAGTGGCAGAGGTTCGACCGTAGTGGTCCAATGAGAGAAAGCGGACGTAGCAGAGGAGCTGTCCGAGATGTGGGTGGTCGACAACGTTTTGAGGCTCTACCACCACCACCAGCAAGAGGTCCACCCATACTACAGGGAGTTGGTAGACATAGGTGGGCTCAGCTCCAGGAAGTTGTGACCTACGACCATGGCACACCTGAGATGAATTGAGGTACTATCTATGTCTACTCCACCCTTGATGCAATACTTATATAAATTGGTGAGAGTAATTATTTTATTGCCGCTTCCCTTGTTCTGAGGTTGGAGATTCCGACGGAGCCATTGGATCGAACCTTACATCTTTAGAGTCTTACAGAAGCTGAATCGACGATTAAGCACTGGGGTAGGCATTGTGATCTTACTCGAGCAGGAGAGAGCTTCGACTGAGATTTCTAGTAGCGGCATCGATGCCTTAAGAAGCCATCTTGGGTATATACTATTTATCCACAATTCATGCTCAGATTCACTGTCTTAGGCGTAAAGTGTGGTGTATCCATAAGGATGGGGCCAGCTTTACCTTCAACAGCGAGAAGGGAGCCTTGGAAGTGCATGATGGACTTACGTAGAGGAGGGGGAATCTGATCACACATTAGTTGGATAGTCTCATCCTGAGAGCGTTTTATGTACGGAGTCCGAGTTTTCCTGTTGTGGTGGTATAGTATGTAGATTTTTTCCCTGACAATGTTTCAGGGCTCTCTCCTCATAGAGAGGTAGAATTCTATATTGATCACTTCACCAAGACAACAACGATATCTACTCCATCATATCAGATGGCTCCCGATGAGCTTCATAAGCTACGTGTACATCTAGAGCACTTTTATGGGAAGAGATTTAACTGACCTGATGTTTCACCCTCGGAATCTCCGATTTTGTTTTCCAAGAACGCAGATGGGAGCTTGCGACTATGTGTCCACTACCATCTCCTGACTCAGGTGACCGTGAATAACAAGTACCAAATCCCGAGGATTTGTGACCTCTTTGATCAGGTCAAGGGAGAACAATGGTTCTCGATGATAAGCCTTTTGTAAAGCTATCAGTAGCTCAGAGTTCGAGATGATGATGTGCAGAAGATGGACTTCAGGAGGATCATGCCTACTATTTGCGGGTGGTACTGGATACACTCTGAGAGCACCAGCTATATGGTAAACTCTCAATGTGTCAGTTCTAGATTCGAGAGGTTCACATTAATGGACACATGGTCTTAGAGGCTAGATTTGTAGTGGATCCAGCGATGATCGAGGGAGTACTTTCTTGGGAGGCACCCAGGAGTGTGACGGAGGGGCAGAGTTTTCTAGGACAGGCAGGGTACTATTAGAGATCTGTGCCAGAATCCTCCAGGGTTGCAGCACCTCTTTCGGCATTAACGAAGAAGCGGAAACCTGTCGTGTGGTTAGAGAGATGCCAGCATGTCTTTCAAGTGCTAAGGCATAGGTTGACCAGTGCACCCATTTTGAGGCTACCGGAGGAGGGCGTCGGGTACATAGATTTCTGAGACTGATCAGGGAATGGACTCGGGTGTGTCCTTATGCAGGAGTGAGCAGTGATAACTTATAGTTCCCGGTAGTTGGGACATCACGAGTAGAACTATGCTACCCATGACATGGAGTTAGCAGCAGTATACTTTTCCTTGAAGATGTGGAGGAACTATCTGACGAGCGAGCATTTTACAGTCTACTCTAACCACCGTATTCTCATGTACATCTTCTCACAGAAGGACCAGAATATGAGACATCGGCGATTGCTTGAGTTACTCCAGGAATATGAATTCAAGATAGTCTATAATCCATGGAAGGGGAAAGTTTTAGCAGATGCTCTAATCTAGAGATCAGGAATTCCACTGCTAGGAAATGCGATAGAGCAGCTGACCACGTTGCAGATATCCTTTGTGGATAGAGATAGAGATGCCTTTCGGCAGTCTCACAAAGTCACTTCTCCACATCTTCAGCGAGTCAGAGAGGTCCAGCGTGGGGACGTTTAATATGAGGTGTGACGTGCTTAGATATCCTTAGGGCAGGCACCTGATGGGTTTTCTAAATATAGGGAGCACATCATCCTCTTCAAAGGAAGTACCATGGTACTAGTTTCATTATAGGAGGAGGTGTTGAGGGAGATCCACAATTCCCCACTAGTGGTACATCCAGGAGTGGCGAAGATGTATCAGGACCTCAGACAACAACACTAGTAGATGAGTTTTAAGAAAGTGGTAGCATAGATTGTCTCGCGATGACTCAGTTTTCCGCAAGTGAAGGCAGGGCACAGGGTTTCAGTAGGCTTGGTTCCACCCTTATATGTCCCATAGTGGAAGTGGGATGGGATATCCATGAATTTCGTGATGGGAATACCACAAACATACAGAGGGAATGACTATATCTTAGTGATTATCGACCGACTCACCATGTTGGCCCACTTCCTACCGATCTAAGAGTAGGTCTCAATAGATAGCTTGGGAAGCCTCTACGTTCAAGAGATCTTACGACTTCATGGTGTGCCATCGACTATCGTCTCTGATTGAGATACTCGTTTTAGTTCCCGGCTATGGAAGGTGTTAAATGATGCTTTTGGGATGCAGCTTCGTTTGAGCACTGCCTTCCATCCTCATATGGATGGTCATACTGAGAGGACCATTCAGACTCTCGAGGTCATGCTCTGTTCATGTGTCCTCGAATTTGGTCATAGCTGCGAGGATCTCTTACCTTTGGTTGAGTTTTCATACAATAACAGCTACCACTCCACTATTGGTATGGCACATTATGAGGCATTGTATGGCTGACAATGCAGATCACCTCTATGCTGGACTGACCCATGGGAGTTAGTACTTGTAGGAACAATGATGGTGCAGGCTACGACATTGAAGGTGCAGATCATCCAGGAGTGGATGAAGACTGCACAGAGCATACAAACGTCCTATGCTGACAGGAGATGGAGACCACTGGAGTTTGAGGATGGTGACAATGTCTTCCTACGGGACTCACCTCGATGATGTATACAAATATTTGGCCTAGGATGAAAGTTATCACCGCGTTTTATCATGTTGTTCTAGTTTATCATCATAGTAGGCGAGTTAGCTTACCGCCTAGCCCTTCCACCTAATTTGCACCGGGTGCACGAAGTCTTCCACATATCTCAGTTGAGGAGATACGTGCACGACCCATCCCACATCATCAACCATAGGGAGATAGACATAAATGAAAGGGAAAATTTCATGGAGGTTCTAGTGGAGATAAATGATTGACAAGAGTGGGTCCTGTGTGGATGGTCGATTCCTCGGGTGAGCGATCGCTAGCAGAATGGGAACCTCCAGGAGAGAACATGGGAGTGGGAGGCTCATATGTGTGATCAGTACCCCCATTTGTTTCCTTAGTGTGTGATGTAGAATTATGAGGACGTAAAGCTCTGATGTGGGGGTAATGTAAAGACCAGGAAATTTAAAGGAATTTTTTTTCATAAATTCTTGGAAATTTTACGAGTCCGCAGTTTTTGATAGTGCCTGTTTCCAAGGCTCGGTGTGCCCGTAATCAATTTTTGAAGTTTTTTTCATCTATGATTAGTAAACATACGTGTGTTGTTTTCTATATTTCGAATCAGTGTTCAGAATTGAAATATGAGGACACTGATAAACTCGCAACACCGTTATTTTCTTAAGGAGACCTTTACCGTAGTTGCGTTTTATACAGGATGGAAGTTATTAATTGGGGTTACTACATAAATTTAAAAAATTAAATGAAAATGTTTTTGCAACACATTTTTATTTGAATGGGTGATAAAGTCTCTAGGTGGAGGTTAGGGGTGGGGACCACAACATTCTAACCTCCCTTGTGATGATATGACTAAGGGTGGTGTGTAACACCCCGAGCTTCCACGATATACTTCTCTTTCAAAAATGAAATAGCTTGCATTGAACGCAAGTTCGAGATTCTAACACACCGCGACCAATCAAAATAGCCATTATGAATAGTAATAAACACGTTTTGAAATTATATATATTTTATATTTCAAAATGGACTTCATTTTTGGATTCGGAATATCAAAATTATCATATGTTGATTTTTTTTCTTAGAACTTCCAATTTTTTATGAATAGTAAAAAATACATAAAAACAAATTTTTTTTAAAAAATAATTAATATTGATAAATTATAATATTTAGTGGTTTCAAAATATAACTAGAATATATTTTTACCATTTTATCTAATGGTGGTCATTAGAATTAATTTCACTTTGAAATTGGACATAAACAATTGTCAATCATTTGATATATATTGTTTCCTAAAAACACGCTATTTGTTGTGACAGTGGGAATTAATTATAAAATTAATTAATTCTACTTATATGTTTGGAATTATTTAAAATAGATATAATTTTTGAATTTGAAATATCAATTATAGCTTAGGGTGAAATTTTGACAGTGTTCGGAAAAACATCAATTTTTGATGAATAGTGAAACCACTAAGTGGTGGTTAAAAAACTGAATTTTCATTTAAATCAAACATTACGACATTTGTGATTTGATTTTCAAAAATCTGACATACATGGTTGTCATTAGGATGTAAAATTTGGTTCAATGGGATTAATATAATTTTTGGTGAATAGTAACTTTTAATTTTAATTAATCACGATTAAAGGAAATTAGTGAAATTTAAGGTAAAAATGATATTATAAAAATATGAAAATACATTTACACTTGTGTTACCCCTATTGGATGAGTCATGGCCGACCACTACAATCCATGGGTCAACTTGGGGACCCCATGGAGCCACTTTGGTAGGAAAATGACATTAAACACTTTTTATTTAATGTTAAAATAAAAATTTCACAAACATGAGTTCTTTTACTAAAACAATTTTTAAATCGGGTTATACAAGTCATATGTTTGAAAATAAATATTCATGATAAATCTAAAAAGATTTCCTACATCATTATATTTTGTTATATAATTTTTAGATATTAAATAAATTAAAATTCTTATGACACAATGATGATGAAGTGATTACCTCATTAATTAACGATTAAAATAAAATGAAAGGATAATGTAAAATCTAATGCTTAAACTTGTAAAAAACCTATTGGATGAGTATATTTAGAACCCTTATCACCATATCCTGGAAATATATCATTGTGGGACCTTTAGAATCCGAAAACCATTTCATAATAAAGTAACATTTCATTCCTTCCAAGAGTGCCCCTTCTCTCCTCTTATAAAAGGCCCCCACCTCTACCACCTTATTCACACCTTCAAGCCATTTGGATCGCCCAAACTCTTCCCAAATACTCTCCCAACTTCCCTCTCGTACTCCTAGAAGCCTCACTATGGGCATAACTCTTCCCAAGGAAGCCTTTGGCTCAAATCCAAAAATAGTTACCCGATTTTAAGGTAATGTCTTCTCTTATGTTATTTTGTTTTATTTTGCTTCTCCAACCCCCTAAACTCTTTTTATTCATTTCTTTGGTAACAAAACCAGTATCCTCAATATACTAGGTTTTTTTTATAAAAATTATTCGAGCTACAATTACACACACTTACATCTAATGGTTAGAGAACATACTGTTTCTGTGGATGGCAAATTTCTGCCTCACGAAACGATGATTGTTCAACACTCATATAACACATTCAAAGGTGTCCATTAAGATGTAACTATATTTATATATTATATATAATATGATTATGTTTTACTTAATCTTCTTTATTTTTCATTTATGTAATACCTTTATGGTTTCCATTAAATATGAAATTGAAATGAAAGTAGTGTTAATGCTGACGTACGACTTACCATCTCCATGAACGGTGCATTTCATTTCTTACCTCGAAATGTTATGTAATATTATAAATGAATGTATATACTGGATATATATGATATATATGATATCTAAATCATTAATATAATTCTGGAGATAATGGATATTCTACCACATAAACAACTTGTAATTATAATAAGTTTATTGTTGACTCAAGTACCAAAGATCGACAAAAAGACCGGTATTAACTTAAATTACTACATAATTTTTGTAACACTGTAATAAGTGATATAAAAGAGGTAATTAACATGAAAAAGGTTTTTATGTAAGTATAGATTTTCTCTAGTTTAATATTCAGGAGTTTAACGAACGGTCGAGTCAAGTCGGACACAAGGTAAGGTAATTTCTTAACTGAATTCCCATTCATTGGGTTGAACTTATCTTTCTTATTTATGTGGTTATTTGATTATGTGAGAAATGAATTTTTATATATTATCATGTATTTATACTTTCTTTATGTGATATTATAGTGAATACACATGGGCGATCTATTTTATTTACAAAATGATCATTTTAAGGGAACTTCCTAACCCAATTTCTATTCATTGGGTTAATCTCCAACATTCAAATTATTTCATGATATTGTTATATCCTATCTCGTATTTGTACTTTCTTTATGTGTACTTATAGTGAATACACATAATAGATATATTTTGTTTAAAAATTATCTTTTTAAGGGACTTCGTCTCAAAATCCATTCATTGAGGCATATTTTGTTTTATACACAATTTTCTTTTATACAGTGTATAAACCCCTGTGACTTTTACTTTTATTCAAAAGGTATATTTTTATACAGAGCGTTTTTACTAAACAACAAATGGAATGTTTTTTTACGTATGCGGCTACAACGACTTCTCCTCCGCCGTGACTATTATTTGAGTATCAGTTTCCTCTAAAAGCCATAACATTCTTTTTAAAAGAAAAAAATAAATACCATGTTTGAATTTTCTTTTATTTTGGTATTGAAAATGGTTTTGAACGTCTTATTATATCAATATATTGTATTTATATCTTGTGATTGAAATGTGGAAAATGTTCTGTTTCCTTTATGTATGTCTTATGTGATACGATTATGTTATGGTTTATGATATGTTTACACCTGTTCATATGAGGAATGCATTGGACTTAATAAGAGACGGGTGGAGCTTGCTATAGCTCCTCGATGCATCGGTAGGTCTCATGAGACAAACTAGTGTCTTGGCACGAGGCCTTGACAAAATCATATTTGTAGTCATGGCATGAGGCCTTGGCTACGTGTTTAAGATAGTCTAGCATTATGCATTCCATCATTATGAGAGTGGTTATTGATATTGCATGTGATTATTCGACGAGTAGAATATCCATGTGAAGAAGTAAATGGAATTATTTAATTTTACTTTTTCCATATTATGTTGAAGTTAAAGTTTAAAAGTCTTTTGTTTTAGTTATACATTTCCTTAAATGTTTATGTTTACTGATGAAAGCTTCTGCTATATTGTTATCCTTACTGAGCATCTGAGCTCACCCCTTCCAATGTTTTAATTTTTTTATGATGTGAAGAAGTATATTATGAATGACCTGTAGGGATAGTATGTGGGGATATGAAGACAAGATTTTGTTGTAGTTTTGTTTTTCTTTATGATGTAATGTAACATTTATGAATGCATCTAGTGTTTCCAAGGCTACTAAACTAAACGGTCTTTAGAGACTTGATCTTTTGTGATCATGCCAATGTTATGCAATAATGCACTGACTCTGGGTAAGTGGGGTTGTCTAGTTACAGTTGGTATCAGATGCAGTTTAGTACTAACCTTGGATGCTAGATTTAGATAAACTCTAATTAGATCACATAGCCTGAAGATAGACTTTGAGGATTAGTATAGAAGAACTTCCTAGAATTTTGGTATTTTAGAGATTTTGTGAGTTTTTCTAGCAATACATCCCTGTCTGGATACGAGCAGGTAGAGGTGGCTCTGGCACAGATGTACCTAGGGGTAAACCCCGAAAACACCACTTTGAGCTAGACTCAAACGGGAACTGGTGCACGAAAATGGGCCTTGCTGCACTCTTGGTTACGACACTCCCAAGGGATATGTTTAGGATAATTCTCATTTTATTTACAAAACTCTATGAAGGGTTATGAGTATATAATTCCTCAATGAAAACATTTTTATGATTATGGATTATATCCATAAATAGCTCATTTATGTTAAGTATTTTACAAGTATGGAATTATGTATTTTGATTCATTAACTATTCTAGTGTATGCCATTGTTTAGAAATGGAGCCTAGTGGGAGGAATGGAAACCGTATCAAGGCACGCACTCCGTGTAGGTATTTCCCTCCTCCTCAAGATAATTATTGTGGAGCTGGAGATACAACTGGGGCAGATCAACTTATCACCATAATGGGACAACTCACTCAGGTTATGAATAGTAGCCTTACTCGTATGGAGCACCCTGATCCGAAACATGGAGGATCAATGTTAGACCGCTTCATGAGGCAACAACCACCAACATTTAATGGGGATACAATTCCTTTAGTATCTGAGCATTGGATAAACTCCTTAGATAAAATATTCCACGACTTGGGGAGTATCGAATGGGAGAAGGTTGTCATGGCAGTTTACCGCCTCACTGGAGATGCCGATCAACGGTGGTCGCTGATTCAAAACAAAAAGGAAGATGAAGAAGTTTCAAGTATGGAATGGTGGGAGTTTAAGGAAATTTTCTTAGAAAAATACTTTCCACATGACCATCGAGTAGATATAGAAATGCAATTTCTAAGTCTGAGGTAGAAGGAGGATGAGAATATCGCAAAGTATGAGGCTAACTTTATAAGGTTAGCGAGGCATGCTACAGATTATATACGTAACCCAAGAAGTAATATTGATCATTTCTTTGATGGGTTAAAACCATTTCTCCGTATGTATTTATTATCACAATCTTTCTCAACATACGAAGATATATTCTCGTGTGCTATCAAGACAGAAAAGGAATTTTCTAAGTCTTATGACAACAAAGTAAAGAAAGAGAAAAAGATAATGGTGGAACAAGAGATAGACAAAGGGAAAAAGGGAAAGAATGATATTCTATTATGAGATAATTGTGGGAAGAATCACCCTGGTACTTGCCTAAAGGGAATGGGAGTCTGTTATAAATGTGGAGAAAAAGGGCACCAGGCTCGTGATTGTTAGGGAAAGAAAGAGTCTATCAATGTTGAATGTTACAATTGTAGGGATATGGGGCATTATTCCAATGAATGTCCTAAGCGTTATGGAAACTAATCTTAGAAAAGTCCAAGGTATAAAGGAAAGTCTTATGATGTTACTACAGTTGATATGGAATAATTAATGTATTGGTGCTTTTGTACTCAAGGATTATATTCTGGTTATAAGAATTATGTGATATATATGAGGATTATACTACAGTACTTGTTGTTTTAATTAAGTTTTTAATATTATGAAGGTAATCATATTTTTAGTATGTGACAATAATAGAAACATTACATTGTTTGGGGAATCTGATGTTACAATTGATTTTGGAATTTAAGGACCTTTTAGAGAAAGTCTGGACAGAGGTATTTTGGCTAACTATAACGGTTGGAATAGATTAAGTTGAACTTTGGATAGTATTGTTTATGGTTAAAACATTTATGAAGATTATTTTTGGAATATTATAATACTATAGTTTTAGGAAAAGGACAACCTGTAGGTTGGGGGATAAACTGTCGCGTCAGACAAAGCTGTGGGAATCAAAAACACAACCATAGTGCGACATGCCTTTATTACCTACCACCAGCCTACAGGAAGTAGCTGGTTATTAAAAAATATTTTCCCTAATCTAAATGGTATGTGTTAATATTTTGAACCTTGTAAGACTAGGATAAATATAATATTTTTGAGTTCTATTATCTTTTTGAGTGAAAGATGAGTTTGTGGTAGAAATTAGTTAAAAGTTGAATCTCAACTTGTCAAGCATAAATATACATATACCTATCACTTATGATATGAACAAATTAATTCTTAATCTTTAGTAAAGGTATATTAAAACAAAAAATGTGTTATCCTAATACCTTATGTCTTGTTGAACTGATAATATTTTAAATCAACATAGATTGAAGGCATTAAGGCCCTCAATTTTACACTTGTTTGTGATTGATGACCTCAATCACTCCCTACAAATATGTAGGTTTTTCCTCCAATTATATGTCTCTAATTTCCACCAATGTTCTCCTTATTGAGATCATAATTCGGTGGTGACTTTTTTCATTTCCCTTTCCCTCTTATTAAGGATAAATTTTATTAACCTTATTTACGATGTGGGTTTTACACAGAGGTATTTTCTATTTTCAACATTTTATTTTCAAAGAAAATTTCAAATTACGAGGACGCAATTTATTGAAGTAGGGGAGAATGTAACACCCTGAGCATCCATGATACACTTCTCTTTCAATAATGCAATATCTTGCATTGTACGCAAGTTCGAGATTCTAACACACCGCGACCAATCAAAATAGCCATTATGAATAGTAATACCCACTTTTTGAAATTAAATTTATTTTATATTTCAAAATGGACTTCATTTTTGGATTCGGAATATCGAAATTAGCCTATGTTGAATTTTTGGTATTTTTCGGAGAACTTCCAATTTTTTATGAATAGTGAAAAATACTTAAAAACAAATTTTTTAGTTAAAATAATATATAGTGATAAATTATACTATTGAGTGGTTTTAAACTAAAATTAGAATATATCTTTACCATTTTATCCAATGGTGGTAATTTTAATTAATTTTACTTTGAAATTAGACATAATCAATTGTCAATCGTTTGATATATATTGTTTCTTAAAAACACGCTATTTGTTGTGACAGCTGAAATTAATTATAAAATATATTAATTCAAACTATATGTTTGGAATTTTTTAAAATAGACATCATTTTTGAATTTATAATATCAATTATATCTTAGGGTGAAATTTTTTCATTGTTCTGAAAAACATCAATTTTGATGAATAGTGAAACCACTAAGTGGTGGTTAAAAAACTGATTTTTCGTTTGAATGAAACATTACCACATCTGTGATTTGATTTTCAAAAATATTACATACATGGTTTTCATTAGGAAGTAAAATGTGGTTCAATGGGATTAAAATATTTTTTTGGTAAATAGTAACTTTTAAGTTTAATTAATCGCAAATAAAGTTAATTAGTGAAATTTATGGTAAAAATGATATTATAAAAATATGAAAATACCTTTACACTTTTCATACACCTATTGGATGAGTCATGGCCGACCAAGAAAATCCATTGGTCAACTTGGGGACCCCATGGAGCCACTTTGGTAGGAAAATGTCATTACAAAATTTTTATTTAATGTTAAAATAAAAATGTCACAAACATGAATTATTTTACTAAAACAATTTTAAAATGGGGTTATACAAGTCATATTTTTTACTATAAATATTAATGAGAAATTTAAAAATATTTCCTACATCATGATATTTTTTTTTAAAGTAACATTTTAATCTTTCCAAGAGTTCCCCTTCTCTCCTCTTATAAAAGGCCCCCACCTCTACCACCTTATTCACACCATCAAGCCATTTGGATTGGCCAAACTCTACCCAAATACTCTCCCAACTTCCCTCTCTTACTCCTAGAAGCCTCACTTTTGGAATAACTCTTCCCAAAGAAGCCTTTGGCTCAAATCAGAAAAGAGTTACCCAATTTAAGGTAATGTCTTCTCTTATGTTATTTTGTTTTATTTTGCTTCTCCAACCCCCTAAATACTTTTTATTCATTTGTTTAGTTAAAACACCAGTATCTGAAATATACTAGGATGTTGTTATAATAATTATTCGAGCTACACGTACACACATTTACATCTAATGGTTAAATGAACATACTGTTTCTATGGATGGAGAATTTCTGCCTCACGAAACGATGATTGTTCAACAATCATATAACACCTTCAAAGGTGGCCATTAAGATGTCACTATATTTATATATGATATATAATATGTTTATTTTTTACTTATGATTCTGTATTTTTCATTTATTTCATACCTTTATGGTTTCCATTATGGGTAAACGCGATATCTTCATTTTAGGAAGTGCGGACTACCGCCCCCTCAAAGTGATTTGAATCGTTAATGTCATATGTGGGATGTATAAAGGATGGAGTAAATGGTATTATACATCATATTATAATGTAATTATAGTATACCATTATATAATTATAATTTCATTCCATTAAATATGAAATAGAAATGAAAGTAGCATTCATGCGTACGTATGGCTTACCATCTCCATGAACGGTGCATTTTATTTCTTACCTCTAAATGTTATGTAATATTATAAATGAATTTATATACTGGATATATATGATATATATGATATCTACATCATGAATATAATTCTGGAGATAATGGATATTCTACAACATAATCAACTTGTAATTATAATTACTTTATTGTTGACTCAAGTACCAAAGATCGACAAAACGACCGTTATTAACTTAAATGACTACATAATTTTCGTAAAATTGAAATAAGTGATATAAAAGGGATAATGAACATGAAAAATTTTCTTAAGAAAGTAGATATTAACTCTTGTTTATTATTCAGGAGGATAAATAACTGTCGAGTCAATTTGGACACAAGGTAAGGGAATTTCTTAACCTGATTACCATTCTTTGGGTTGAACTTATCTTTCTTATTTATGATGTTATTTGATTATATGAGAAATGAATTTTTTTATCTTATCATGTATTTATACTTTCTTTATGTGAGATTATAGTGAATACACATGGGTGATCTATTTTATTTACAAAATGATCTTTGTAAGGGAACTTCTTAACCCAATTTATATTCATTGGGTTAATCTCCTACTTTCAAATTATGTCATGATATTATTATGTCCTATCTCGTATTTGTAATTTCCTTATGTTTACTTATAGTTAATACAATAATAGATATATTTTGATTAAAAATGATCTTTTTAAGGGACTTCGTCTCAATCTCCATTCATTGAGGCATATTTTGTTTTATACACAAATTTCTTTTATACGATGTATAAACCCCTTTGAGTTTTACTTTTATTCAAAAGGAATCTTTTTATAAGAAGCGTTTTTACTAAACAACAAAAGGAATGTTTTTTCTTACGTATGTGGCGACAACAAATTCCCCGCCACTGTGACTATTATTTTAGTATCAGATTCCTCTATAAGCCATAACTTTCTTTTTAAAAGAAAAAAATATATACCATGTATTACTTTTCTTATATTTTGGTATTGAAAATGGTTTTGAAATTCTTATTATATCAATATATTGTATTGATATCTTGTGATTGAAATGTGGAAAATGTTATGTTTCCATTATGCATGTTTTATGTGATACGATTATGTTATAGTTTATGATATGTTTAAACCTGTTCATTTGAGGAAAGCATTGGACTTAATAAGTGACTGGTGGTGCCCGCTATAGCTCCTCGAAGCATCGGCAGGTCTCATGAGAAAAAATAGTGTCTTGGAACGAGGCCTTGACAAAATATTATTTGTATCAGCGGAACGAGGCCTTGGATACGTGGTTAAGATGGTCTGGAATTATGCATTCCATCATTATGAAAGTGGTTATTAATATTGCATGTGATTATTCGACGAGTAGAATATCCATGTGAAGAATTAAATGGCATTATCTCATTCTACATTTTCCATATTATTTTGAAGTTAAAGTTTAAAAGGTTTTTGTTTTAGTTATAAATTTCCTGAAATATTTATGTTTATTGATTAATGCTTCTGCTATATTGTTATCCTTACTGAGCATCTGAGCTCACATCGTCCAATGTTTTAATTTTTCCAGGATGTGAAAAGTATATTATGAATGACCTGCAGGGATAGTATGAGGGGATATGAAGACAAGATGTTGTTGAGTTTTGTTTTACTTTATGATGTAATGTAACATTTATGAATTCATTTAGTGTTTCCAAGGCTACTAAACATAACGGTCTTTAGAGACTTGATCTTTTGTGATCATGCCAATGTTACGCAATAATGCACCGACTCTGGGTAAGTGGGGTTGGGGCGTTATAGTTGGTATCAGAGGCAGTTTAGTACTGACCTTGAAAGCTATATTTAGATAAACTCTGAGTAGAGCACATAGCACGAAGATAGACTTTGAGGATTAGTATAGAAGAACTTCCTAGAATTTTGGTATTATAGAGATTTTGTGAGACCCCGGTCTGGATACGAGCAGGTAGAGGCGGCTCTGGCATAGATCTACCTAGGGGTGAAACCCGAAAATAACTCTTTGAGCTAGACTCGAACGAGAACTAGTGCACGAAAACGGGCCTTACTTCACTCTTGGTTACAACACTCCCCGGGGATATGCTTAGGATAATTCTCATTTTCTTTAAAAACCAATATGAAGGGTTATAAGTATATACTTCCTCAAAGAAATTTTTTTATGATTATGGATTATATCCATAAATAGCTGAATTTATGTTATGTATTTTACAAGTGTGGAATTATGTATTTTGATTCATAAACTAAACTAGTTTATGCCATTATTTAGAAATGGCGCCTAGTGGGAGGAATGTGAACCGTATCAATTCACACACTCCGTGTAGGGATTGCCTACCTTCTCAAGATAATTATTGTGGAGCTGGAGATACAACTGGTGCTGATCAACTTATCACCATAATGGGACAACTCACTCAGGTTATGAATAGTAACCTTACTCGTATGGAGAACCATGATCCGAAACGTGGAGGATCAATGTTAGAGAGCTTCATGAGGCAACAACCGCCAACATTTAATGGGGGTAAAAATCCATTAGTAGCTGAGAAATGGATAAACTCCTTACATAAAATACTCCACGCCTTGGGGATTAGCGAATGGGAGAAGGTTGTCAAGGAAGTTTACCGCCTCACTGGAGATGTCGATCAATGGTTGTTGCTGATTCAAAACACAAAGGAAGATGATGAAGTATCATGTATGGAATGGAGGGATTTTTAGGAAATTATCTTAGAAAAATACTTTCCACATGACCATCGAGTAGATATGGAAAGGCAATTTTTGAGTCTGAGGCATAAGGAGGATAAGAATGTCGCAAATTATGAGGCTAACTTTATAAGGTTAGCGAGGCATGATGCAGATTATATACGTAACAAAATAAGTAAGATTTTTCATTTCTTTGATGGGTTAAAACCATTTCTCCGTCGAGCTTTAGTATCACAATCTTTCTCAACATACGAAGATATAGTCTCGTGTGCTATCAAGACAGAAAAAAAAGTCTCTAAATCTTATGAAAACAAAGTAAATCAAGAGAAGAAGAGAATGGTGGCACAAGAGACAAATAAATGGAAAAAGGGAAAGAAGGATATTCCATTATGCGATAATTGTGGGAAGAATCACCCTGGTACTTGCCTAAAGGGATTGAGAGTTTGTTATAAATGTGGAGAAAAAGGTCACCAGGCTCGTGATTGTAAGGGAAAGAATGATTCTATCAATGTTGAATGCTACACTTGTTGGGAAATGGGGAATTATGCCAATGAATGTCCTAAGTGTTAGGGAATCTTACCTCAGAAAAGGCCGAGGGATCAAGGACAATCTTATGCTGTTACTACAGTTGAAGTGGAATAATTATTGTATTGTTTCTTTTGGACTCAAGGATTATATTCTGGTTATAAGAATAATGTGATATATATAAGGATTGTACTGCAGTACTTGTTTTTTTCATTAAGGTTTTAATATGATGAAGGTAATCATATTTTTAGTATGTGAAAATAAGAGAAACATTACATTTTTTGGGGAATCTGATGTTACAATTAATTTTGGAATTTAATGACCTTTTAGAGAAAGTCTAGAGAGAGGTATTTTGGATAAATATAAATGTTGGAATGGATTAAGTTGAACTTTGGATAGTATTGTTTATGTTTAAAACATTTATGCTGACTATTTTTGGAATATTATAATACTATAGTTTTAGGAAAAGGACAACCTATAGGTTGGGGGATAACCCGTCGCGTTGTACAAAGCTACAGGAATCGAACCCACAACCATAGTGTGACATGCCTTTATTACCTACCACCTGCATACAGGAAGTCACTGGTTATTAAAAAATAGTTTTTCTAATCTAAATGGTAAGTGTTAATATTTTGAACCTTTTACGTCTAAGATAAATATAATACTTTTGAGTTTTATTATCTTTTTGAGTGAAAGATGATTTTGTGGTAGAAATTAGTTGAAGGTTGAAACTCTACTTGTCAAGCATAAATATATATATACCTATATCTTATGCTATGAACAAATTAATTCTTAATCTTTATTAAAGGGATATTAAAAAAAAATTGTTATCCTAATACCTTATGTCTTGTTGAACTGATAATATATTAAATCAACATAGATTGAAGGCATTGAGGCCCTCAAATTTACACTTGGTTGTGATTGATGTCCTCAATCACTCCCTACAAATATTTACTTTTTTCCTCCAATTGTATGTCTCTAATTTCCACCAATGTTCTCCTTATTTAGATCATAATTCGGTGGGGACTTTTTCATTTCCATTTCCCTCTAATTAAGGCTAAATTTTATTAACCTTATTTACGATGTGGGTTTTACACAAAGGTATTTTCTATTTTCAACCTTTTATTTTCATAGAAAATTTCAAATTTCGAGGACGCAATTTATTGAAGTAGGGGAGATTGTAACACCCCGAGCTTCCACGATACACTTCTCTTTCAATAATGCAATAGCTTGCATTGTACGCAAGTTCGAGATTCTAACACACCGCGACCAACCAAATAGCCATTATGAATAGTAATACCAACTTTTTGAAATTATTTATATTTTATATTTCAAAATGGACTTCATTTTTGGATTCTAAATATCGAAATTTGCCTATGTTGAGTTTTTGGTATTTTTCTGAGAACTTCCAATTTTTTATGAATAGTGGAAAATACATAAAAACAACTTTTTTAGTCAAAATAATTTATAGTGATAAATTATACTATTGAGTGGTTTTAAAAAAAAAATAGAATATATTTTTACCATTTTATCTAATGGTGGTCATTAGAATTTATTTCACTTTGAAATTGGACATAAACAATTGTCAATAATTTGATATATATTGTTTCTTAAAAACACGCTATTTGTTGTGACAACAGGAATTAATTATAAAATTAATTAATACAACATATATGTTTGGAATTTTGTAAAATAGATATAATTTTTAAATTTGGAATATCAATTATAGCTTAGGGTGAAATTTTTGCATTGTCCTGAAATTTCAATTTTTGATGAATAGTGAAACCACTAAGTGGTGGTTAAAAAACAGATTTTTCGTTTAAATGAAACATTACCACATCTGTGATTTGATTTTCAAAAATCCGACGTACATGGTTGTCATTAGAAAGTAAAATTTGGTTCAATGGGATAAAAATATTTTTTGGTGAATAGTTACTTTTAAGTTTAATTAATCACTATTAAAGGTAATTAGTGAAATTTAAGGGAAAAATGAAATTATAAAAATATTAAAATACCTTTACACTTGTCCTACCCCTATTGGATTAGTCATGGGTGACCAAGACAATACATTGGTCAACTTGGGGACCCCATGGAGCCACTTTGGTAGAAAATGACATTACACACATTTTATTTAATGTTAAAATAAAAATGTAACAAACATGAGTTCTTTTACTAAAAAAATTTTAAATGGGGTTGTAGAAGTCATATTTTTGACTATAAATAATCATGTGAAATATAAAAAGATTTCCTACATCAAGTTTTTTTTAAAAAAAAATTTAGACATTAAATAAATTAAAATTTTTATGACACAATGATGATGCAGTGATTACCTCATTAATTAATGATTAAAATAAAATGTAAGGATAATGTAAAATCTATGGCTTACACTTATCAAAAACCTATTGGATGAGTTTATTTAGACCCCTTATCACTATAGCCTCGAAATATATCGTTGTGGGACCTTTATAATCTGAAAAACATTTCATAATAAAGTAACATTTCAATCTTTCCAAGAGTGCCCCTTCTCTCATCTTATAAAAGGCCCCCACCTCAACCACTTTATTCAAACCATCAAGCCATTTGGATCGGCCAAACTCTACCCAAATACTCTCCTAACTTCCCTCTCTTAATCCTAGAAGCCTCACATTGTTCATAACTCATCCCAAGGAAGCCTTTGGATCAAATCAAAAAATAGTTACCCGATTTTATGGTAATGTCTTCTCTTATGTTATTTTGTTTTATTTTTCTTCTCCAACCCCCTAAAATATTTTTATTCATTTCATTTGGAACAACAACAGTATCCTAAATATACTAGTATGTTGTTATAAAAATTATTCGAGCTACACATACACATACTTACATCTAATGGTTAAAGAACATACTGTTTCTGTGGATGGTGAATTTCTGCCTCACGAAACGATGATGGTTCAACACTCATATAACACCTTCAAATGTGGCCATTAAGATGTCACTATATTTATATATGATATATAATATTTTTATATTTTACTTAAGCTTCTGTATTATTCATTTATGTCATACCTTTATGGTTTCCATTATGGGTAAACATGATATCTTCATTTTAGGAAGTGCGGACTACCGCCCCCTCAAAGTGATTTGAATGGTTAATTCCATATGTGGGATGTATAAAGGATGGAGTAAATGATATTATACATCATATTATAATGGAATTATATTATACCTTTATATAATTATAATTTCATTCCATTAAATATGAAATAGAAATGAAAGTAGCGTTCATGCGTACGTACGGCTTACCGTCTCCATGAACGGTGCATTTCATTTCATACCTCTAAATGTTATGTAATATTATAAATGAATGTATATAGTGGATATATATGATATATATGATATCTACATCATGAATATAATTCTATAGATAATGTATATTCTACCACATAAACAACTTGTAATTATAATAAGCATATTGTTGACTCAAGTACCAAAGATCGACAAAACGACCGTTATTAACTTAAATGACTACATAATTTACGTAACATTTTAATAAGTGATATAAAATGGATAATGAACTTTAAATTGTTCTTAAGCATGTAGATATTAACTCTAGTTTAATATTTAGTAGGTTAAAGAATGGTCTAGTCAAGTCGGACACAAGGTAAGGGAATTTCTTAACCCAATTCCCATTCATTGGGTTGAACTTATCTTTCTTATTTATGTTGTTATTTGATTATGTGAGAAATGACTTTTTATATCTTATCATGTCTTTATACATTCTTTATATGTGATTATATTGAATACACATGTATGACTTATTTTATTTAC
This sequence comes from Viscum album, assembly GCA_963277665.1. Taxonomy (NCBI): domain Eukaryota; kingdom Viridiplantae; phylum Streptophyta; class Magnoliopsida; order Santalales; family Viscaceae; genus Viscum; species Viscum album. The sequence goes on from OY728139.1 coordinate 519,292,414, forward strand.
AAAATTATCTTTGTAAGGGAACTTCTTAACCCAATTTCCATTCATTGGGTTAATCTCCTACTTTCAAATTATATCATGATATTGTTATGTCCTATCTCATATTTGTACTTTCTGTATGTGTACTTATAGTGAATACACATAATAGATATATTTTGTTTAAAAATGATCTTTTTAAGGGACTTCGTCTCAATCTTTATTCATTGAGGCATATTTTTTTTTATACACAAATTTCTTTTATACGGTGTATAAACACCTTTGACTTTTACTTTTATTCAAACGGATTTTTTTATACGAAGCATTTTTACTAAACGACAAAAGGAATGTTTTTTTCTTACGTATGTGGCGACAATGACTTCTCCACCACCATGACTATTATTTGAGTATCGGCTTCCCCTATAAGCCATAACATTCTTTTTAAAAGAAAAAATTAAATTCCATGTTTTACTTTTCTTTTATTATTATATTGAAAATAGTTTTGAAAGTCTTATTATATCAATATATTGTATTGATATACTATGATTGAAATGTGGAAAATGTTATGTTTCCTTTATGCATGTTTTATGTGATATGATTATGTTATGGTTTATGATATGTTTAAAAATGTTCATATGAGGAATGCATTGGACTTAATAAGTGACGGGTGGAGCCCACTATAGCTCCATAATGCATCGGCAGGTCTCATGAGACAAACTAGTGTCTTGGCACGAGGCCTTGAAAAAATCTTATTTGTAGTCTTGGCACGAGGCCTTGGCTACGTGGTTATGATAGTCTAGCATTATGCATTCCATCATTATGAAAGTGGTTATTGATATTGCATGTGATTATTCGACCAGTAGAATATCCATGTGAAGAAGTTAATGGCATTATCTCATTTTACTTTTTCTATATTATGTTGAAGTTAATGTTTACAAGGATTTTGTTTTAGTTATACATTTCCTTAAATGTTTATATTTATTGATGAAATCTTCCACTATATTGTTATCCTTACTGAGCATTTGAGCTCACCACTTCCATTGTTTTAATTTTTCCAGGATGTGAAGAATTATATTATGAATGACCTGTATGGATAATATAAGGGGATATGAAGACAAGAAGTTGTTGAAGTTTTGTTTTACTTTATGATGTAATGTAACATTTATTTATGTATCTAGTGTTTTCAAGGCTACTAAACTAAACGGTCTTTCGAGACTTGATCTTTTGTGATCATGCCAATGTTACACAATAATTCACTGACTCTGGGTAAGTGGGGTCGGGGAATTACATGGGGTCCACACAAACACAAACCCCTCAACTCCCCTTGAATCCCCCCTTTCAAACTATTGGACTTACCTTTACAATTAATGAATCCACTTCTCCACTCTTAATTTTTTAAACCATCCACCTTCTCTCATTATGGTGCCAACACAATTAATTAATATCTTAATTGATTATTTTGATTATTTAAAATCTTTTGAATTTATTTTTCCAACATTAAAAGAAGTCATTACAATATTTTAATGTGGTTGGCACAAATTACATTGGTTGAACTTTTGGAGAATTAGAGAGAGAGAATTCCATCCTGATGAACATGAAGAACACCCATTATCTCCAACTAAGAACAATGAAACCATCTTAGATCTTTGTCCAATCCATAATAGGAGTAGCATCCCATGAGGAACGTCGACCACACTTCTTCATCAGATGTTTCCCGACATCAAGGAAATCGATGTCCGTCTTCTGCAACACCCGACTTCCGTGAAACCATCTTCTGAGGCTCATCGGCATTCAAAGTCAAATATGAGGTAGAGAGTTTTGTATAATTTTAATTGAATAAAATTATACCCACATTCATGATGAATGTTATAGTTCGTCTTTGTCCTATTGTTATCGTCTAACATGGAGGGATCGGGCTAAATGAACACGGCCTGATGAACCTATGTTATTTCTTATTTGTGTTGAAAATGGAGGCAGAGTTGGTAAGGAGCAATGTCGTCACGTCGTGCCAGAGGAAGAGGACATGACCATGAGGTGGCAGCAATCGAAGGCGGCGACAACTGAAGGCCATGGCCAGGCAGGGCCGTAGTAGTGGATGATCATCACTATTGTGCCAGCTCCGTGGAAGAAACCACGACATGGAAACCATGAGCTGCTCAGACAAACCGAATCGGCCGGCCGCCTGCCGTCTGGGCTGAAGATATAGAGGCACCACCAGGCAATCTAGACCAGCCTGCTCAGTGGGCTGGGTCAGGGGGTGGGTTGCACCCCGCCGGGCCAGGCCGACCCCCCAGACGGGACGAAGCTTCCAAACCGGGTTGGGTAGTCCCCCCTGTCCGGTCGGATCCACAAAACTTGTTCGGGCCGACCCCCAGCAGGGTTGGACCCCACAAACCAGGTTAGGCTGAACCGCAAGCCCATTGGTCTTGACGGGTCGTGCGCGTTTCACTTAAACATGAATAGATTCTACACAGTGTGTCCTATCGACACACCGTCTACGGAACTAGGACCCTTGGGATGAGGTGGTACTTTCACGATACTCTAAGTGAGTTTTGTATGACTTTGGAAAACGGACAGGTTTGGATTGACTGTAAATACAACTGGGCCCCAGGAACAGAAAATCTAATATCTCTCAGACCGGGCATCCGATTGATGCGCTGTCTGTCACGTTGGGTTCCTATTGATGAGACAAAACCTTAGGATGCATCAACTCAGGACTTCGTGATAGTTGATGTAATGAACCCTTTGCTAGTGGAGCGGACCCTACCAGAATCGAGCGTGATGTGTGCGAGAACAGTAGTGCTGGCTGCGTCTGCGACGATGACTACCTTACTGGAAACCATTGTGGATTTGACGACAACGACAATTATGTGGGTTTGACAGTTCTAACAGAGTAGTTGGTCCTATATCCTATGTGGGTCCGACAGTTTATATGAACCAATGACTACATCTGATCATCTCTATTACACTAGAATAGCTGGCTTGTATCCTGTGTGGGTCTGAATGCTTAAATGAGATAACTAGCCTATATCTTGTGTGGGTTCGACCATATAGATGAGATTTCTGGAATGTATCATTTGTGGGATCGACAACATAGCTGGTCTGTATCATGTGTGGGTCTGATATCTTAGACGATCAAGTGGCTACATCTGATTATATATATCTATTTTCATTGTGGCATACCTTCATGAGCTGATTCATGACTTTCAACCATTAACATCATGTTGATTGACTTTACTTTGTGGAATTTTTTTGCAGTTGGGCTCGAGAGTTGGAGACAGACTGAGATGGGTAACATAGGTATATGTATGGGCATATACCTAAGTTGGGTTGGTTGATACTTTGTGGTTGTATCTTTCTTCTTTTGTTTGTCCTTAGTGGATATTGATAGACCTTGGGGTCACGGGGTCCCTTCTGAGTATTGTTATACTCCCCAACACAGGAAAATCCCAAAACTCGTTGTGTTTGGTGCAGACAATGGAAAGCACTGACGTAGTCAAAGAGTTCCAAGACTGGACGGTACCCGGAGGTGGACCTTGCGATGAGTCGGCACATAGAGGAGACTGATAGACGTGAGAGCTGAGGTGGCCATCTGTACCTACCCATCAGGTAGGAATCCTAGGAGGATGTCCCAGGAGATGCTCTTTACATTCATTTATTTGTCCCTTTATACATGTACTTGTTGTCCTGTCGGGTTTGTATAATGGCACATTAACTACCAGCACACTCTTTTATATTCTGTTTTACTTAGTGTTTACTTCCTATTGTGTACTCTGTTGTTTTTGTTTAATTTTTAAAGGTAATTCCTTCACAGCATAGGAAATTACGTCTTTGATGCTAGTCGCCAGCCCCTTGCCTATGGTAGGTGGGCTTGGGGTAGTCATGAAATGGGTCTCGAGGAAAGGTCATGATAGAATATCATTGGTTCTAGAGGTTGTAGTCTACCGTACACAGGAATGATGATTTAATATTTTAGTTGTTTGAATATGAGAATTATTCTGGTAATCCCATTCAAATAATAAAACATTAATTTATTAAATATATTATTGATATTATATAGTCAATATTTAATTAGAATATAAGGAGTTGGATATGAAATGATATAAAATTCTCGGTTTGGGACCTAAACTCTTCATCCAACAACATTGTCTGGTTCACATGAAAAGGATTAATTAGTTAGCTTTCTGACCAAAAAGAAGTATACATAATGAGAGGATGGAATTGAGGTGGTTAATTTTTCATATAATCTCTTAATAAATAAGTTTTTATTGTGTTATGTTAATTTGATAAGGGGAAGAATTTTATTAGTGAGGTGAGTTATACACTACAAACATTTGAATAGAGAAATGAGTTCCCATGTTTTCCACATGAAACAAGGCTAACAAATGGGAATTAATACCCCATATAGGCGATAAGGTAATACTAAGGTCCTAAAATTGTTATTTAATATGTTTATATGCTATTTTACACTGAATATTTATAATGTAACCTCCTGGTATACAAATTTTCACATTAATCGGGTTAATTAATTTTATACTGCTTTTACGATTAATAATTGGAAAAAAATTAATTTAAACCTATTTAAAAATATAAATTTCTATGATTCAAAATATGGAATATATTTTTCAAAATTCCATTTCCATAATTGGAAAATTTTGAATTAGGTTTAGTCAAATATTATCAGTAAAAAATTGGTTTTTCCAAGATAAAATGCTTATTTATATTAAATGCTTTTATATCAAAATTAAAAAATAAATAAATTTAAATGAACCAAATAATATTAAAAGATATATAATTGAAATATTTATATATTTAGATGCTTATTAAAAAAATATTAATTTTATAAATTTTATATAAGAAATGATAATTTTTAACAAACCCCAATATTTTACACTATTCGTTGAAAAAATATCACTTTAGAAAATTTTAAAAAATAATCTAAAATATAGCCATGAAGTTATGATTTTATAATATTAATTTATTTTTTGAAATAATTTTTCTAAAATTTGAATATTATTATTTAAAATAAGTGTGTAAAAATGTATCAAAATTGAATTTTATAAAAAATATATTTCATCTATAAAACTGGATTATTTCCTATCTCTTGTGTAGAAATCATATTAAAATAAGTGAGGTTAAATGTGTTTGTGTTTATGAAAATAGTTTTTGAGAAATGTTTTCATTTATTTTCAAACCGTTTTTATTCCTATTTTTAATTGATGTATCACAAAATAATTGATTTCATACACATTTTTAAACCATATATTATCATAACATAGTTAATACTATTCATACCAACAATTTAACTAGTAAAAAAATACCTCTCATACTAATAAAATAATTCTATTATAGTAAGTCATGTTTTTCTAAAACTCAGTGTTTCTTGTAAAAAAATATATTAATGAAATTATTATTTTTTTGAATCAAATTTCTTAAAATAACATGGTATTACATTAGAACTAAATATATGATATCCAGAAATAATTTAAATCATTTAATAGTATTGAGCTCCATGAATTTGATTAAACAAGTCATTAATCCTGGGTGGATGATACTTGTTTTTGGTATTGAACATATTATGTTCATATTAATAAGATTAATGTATAATGGATCCATATTTTATTTTACAAAAACAATTAGTGAACTCAAAGGTGTAATTATTGGATAAATGATCCCATTTTAAACATTATCATTAGTTTATTATTTAAATACAGAAACTAAGTCAAGGACATTCTATATTTTTTTAAATACACGTGTCAATATGGTGACATATATAGAAATATATACTTTATGATTCATTAAAATAGTATAATTTTATTCCATTAAAATATCAGAAAACTCAGTCAAAATAACAATATTTATAATTTTGACTTTCTCCCCACCCATCTAAGATAAACTCGAGAGTTTTAATAAGAATAAAAAATCATATAATGGGTGAAACTCACCGTGGATGCTCAAATTTATAATCACGCTGATAGTTGACCAGTGATTGGTTTGGAATAGAAAATTTCAGTTCCCTTCCTTTGAAATTAATGTGGTATTTATATAAATAATGATGATCCATGACTAAAATAATTCCAAATTCAACTTGGGGGAGATTAAATATATTATTAAGAATAAAAATCACAAAAAAAACACAACCAGAGATGAATCATATACTAGAGATGGTATCATGACACCATTAAAGGTTTTCACTAATAATATAACATTAAATAATTATGGATATGAATTAACATTCTATGATAATTTTCCAAAAAATAAAATAATTTGTGTAACAATTCTCAAGTAGTGTTCTCCAATATTTCTTTACTAATATTTACACCACAACATCAACATTCTATATTAAATCCCATACTAAAACCAACATGGTTATCCTAACCAAAAATAATATATAGAAAGAGTAATGAATCTAGAAGAATCATTCATAAGAAGTGTAATCCATGACACAATCATTTCAATATAACAAAGCATATGTTTAAACTATTTCATTTATAGTTATCATATATTTAAATCGTGATAAATATTTTATAATTAAAATTTGTGTTATCCAATGGGTATTCCCTAATATTTTCAAACCATGTGAATAGTAAGGGAACACCTATTGTGCACTTGAATGATATAGGAGGTATAATTGGTTAAAAAATTGTGTTTTTACCACTAGATACATCAATTCAAAAACCATATTCACATATAATATCTATAAATGGATTTATTTCATGGAAAACACATTTTTTTACCATAACATATAAAATTATACATTATATAGAATTATACTCAGGGTTATCAATAATTTTTCCTCATCCTATATTCCAAAGGCACCAAATTGTTTTTATTATACAAACTACAGTTACACATAATTTAATACAAAAAAATTATAATTATATATTTATTTAATAAATAAGATCAAAATCCATTTTGTAATCATATAGGTCATGTATTATTGAAAAAATGGATACATACAAAATTAGTCCAAAAGTGAACTATATCATGTCCCATTAAGATCAATATTACTATCACCCTTATTAATTATTTCAAACATAAATCATTATTCATAACCTATAGAAATGAAACATTATATAATGTGATTCTAATGATTGATAAAGGTAAAAAATCAATATGTAAATGTACACCAACTCATGAAATGAGAATACTAGTATTGAGGACATGATAATAACATATAAAAACATTATTGTATATAAAATATATCACAATCATTTGTAATGGAATAAATATTGGAATTTAATACGATACGAATAATATATTAATCAATTAAAATTATCAATGAGAGAATAAAATTGGCATAACACATATTTTTATGTAATACACATAAGAATATAAAATCATACCATTAGTTGACATTTACTTCGAAGACAACAAAAGTGATTGTATTACCTCCCAAATATATCATATCCATTGATAGGGTTCACTCCAAAAATTTTCATAGTGTAAAATATATCATACTAAACTAGTTTCACCCCCTATTCTTATCCTTATTATCTTCTAAGATAAAAATATTTACATAATTCATTTAAAGGATTTATAACAAAAAAAATCATAACATAACCAATGTAAAATAAAAAAGTTTCATTGATATTACATAACCATAAATAAATTAGATAACCAAAAAAGATATTATAATTTTTTTATATCCCCATTAATTAAAAGGTAACTTCTAGTTATACTATCATAGATGAAAAATCATTTTTAAAGTTCATGAAAAAATTTATTTCATAAAATAACCTTTTAAAATTTGTAAACACTTTTAAAAAAATAAAAAAACTCTCAAATGTCAAATAATTACTATTTAATTAAAAGAACCGTATAAACATGCAATGGATTCATCCAAGAATTGATTAATCATAATTATTTCCACATCTGTTCATGTTATATAGGTCAAAGATAGGATTCTCATAGATTTATTTAAGAAAAAGAAACAAATCCTCATTCTAAAAAATGATACAAAATTCCTTTGAAATAGTTTTATTAAAAATTCATTCATGGGTAAAAATTAATATAAATTTCATTAAATAATATTAAAAATCTAAAATCCATTTTAAGGCGAATATAGACATGGAAAAAAATTCTTATAGACTAGTAAAACAGAATTGGTTTTCCGTAAATAATATTTCAGTGACATTGTCATATATATAGTTGGAAATTGATAGAAAATAATGTAATATATTGAAATAATTAAAGAAGAATAAAATTCATTATATTATTCCGATGTATAACATTTAAATTTCAGGATTATAAACATAAATATAAACAATCTCTGTAAGAATGAGTTAGTACCACCAAAACCTTACCTCAAGTTATAATTGCTTCAAAAGAGCTCTCACATATTATATAGAAAATATAAATTTATTTCAATTCAATATCATAACAATTTACATTCTTAGAATATCATATATGAAAATTTATTCCATTTCAACACCCATTAATTAATAATTATTTAATACAATAACAATTTCTCAATGTTATCAATTTCATTTTTTCATAAAAATTTCAGTTCTGTAGTTTCAATATTTTTACATTGATCATGTTACAATCATATAAAAAATGATAATAATGATATAAGTATCTTATATATTAATCATATATATACTGTCATTTATAATATATAAATATAAAAAACTGAATAGCACAATTTTAGAGATGGTAGGTTTTGCGTACACATGGCATCTATTTTCACTATTCAAAAGATAGAATTAAACAATGGAATATAATATTTCACCTTTACAGGTTCATATTCATATCATATAAATAATATGTATTCATTAAGTCTATAATTATTACTATATATATAAATAATATATGAAAAAGGAATCCAATCACATTATAGGGGAGGTAGTACATACATTCGAATGGGTGATGATCTCATTTTCTTATAGATGTAAAGAAGGAATATAATATCTTTTAAATAATAATAATAAAAATTATGTATACTTCTATCATAGACGTCATTTTTTATAAATAAAACTGTGGACTTATATGAGTTATATGATTTAAAAAATCTAAAAATGGAATGTTAAGAGTTACACCTATTTATTCGGAAAACATATATTCATTTTAAATTATATAGTATCCCAATATTCTGATACATGGATATTACATATAAATTATACATATATTCATTAACTTTTTTAAACACACACGAGATCACTTTAATTGTTTATTTTCAGTGGAAACAAGGAATAAAATATTCTGATCTTGTGAATGATATTTAATTTTATGAAAAATATCTTCCCTTCAGTACGGTTTATTAAGAACCCTTAAATAAAAATGTTATTCAAAACCTAAGGAATGGAAACATATGATAATATGAGCGTAGATATTGATTAAGGGAAAATAGAATAGATACAAATCTATGATCATATCAATGCATAATATAGGAATAAGGGTATGTGATAATGATTATAGACAATGATGTTCACACCCAACCAATCATAAATCATAAACACGAGTTATGAAATTAATTTTGGAAGCTCACAGGACATGCATTTTGAGGTACTAAAAGAACATGATCCATGAGATCATAACATTGGAATAAAATATATATTTATGGTATACAAATAATCCGAAAAATTATTTTGTCAGCACTACCCACCATTATCGACAAATGATTCACATATATTGATATCATATATTTTTAGATTAACATTAATTTCATTTCACAAACATAATTATAAGAACCATATTAGTTTAGTTTCATTAGAAACTGGAATTCCAATGTTATAATTGTTGGAGTTTGTTCCCTAGAACAAAATTCTATGTAGTTTTAGATAATCATGTATTCATTGTTTTTAATATTAATAAACTACTAATAAAATAATTATTATTCTTCTACATTACATTGTATGTGATACTATTGTAATAGTAGAAGTCGCACTAAAAGGTCATAGTAGTTCCTCGCAATGATGAGAACCTAGATATTCTATAAAAGTATTGTTTAATATATGTTATGTTACATAATGGTATCATTAGAGGTACATGAATGATATATTCTATCAGGGTGGGAGACTTGTAGGAGTATGATCCACATTCTTGTAGTTTACACTGTTGACATATAAAGTATTGATATTAAGATAATGGGACCCTCCAGTGGGAAATACACATTTCTTTATGTCATTAGATCTTCCTGTCCATCAGACCTGGGTATTTGTCCTTATGAATTAATATTGTTATTAATTATTATTATGATTCATAAACTAAAATGTATTGAAGATAAATGTGATAAAACATGTTCTTGGTGAGGTACGATATGTTTTTTGTATCAAGAGTAATATTTCAATAATGAATAATGGGAGAAAGGATTCATACCTTCTTTTATTTAATTGAAGTTGATATCTCAAGCATTTTCATTGAAATGATATAACATAATTAAATCTATTTCCATGGTGTTCTATTTTTGTGTTCGATTTCAATAAATCCAAATAATGAGATATCAAAAATATAGGTTGATCGCACCAGAATGCTACAAGCTTGATTTGAGAAATTTTTATAAAGGGATAAATTTATAAAGTAAGAATTTGTATGAGGTGACATGTAATTACGACATTTAATTCTTTATCAATGGGTGTTGTGCGGTGTTTCTTCACATAAACATTAGACATTATATTTATTCACCTAATTCCACTTTGAATGAATCTTTCAGTGTCACATAATATGTTTAACTAGAATCTCAGTTAAATGATATATTATAAATTATTATTTAATAGGATCAATAAATATTATTCCCATATGTTGTTTATTAATTATTCATATATGCTTGATCAAATATAATCCATCACAAGTTATTCAAGAGAATGTATTGTTAGGGGAATGTAAAATAAAAATTTATTTCTATTTAGTGAATACAATATTTATTCATATATTGATGAAAAATACAGTGATATTTATTTAATAAATAAATAGACATTATTCAATGACTAATAGATACTGAGGAGGAATGGTAGACCGAGATTAATGATTTAGCGATAAATGAAAATATAGAAATTTGTATAATTAAATGATATTTAATTATAATTCCCTTTTTTAGTGCATGTCAAGAAATAATAATATTTCGATTTTTATTTGTAATACGATTTTTATAAGATTAAATAAATAACAATGACACTTGTGAAATTATTTTATTTTAACCCTAACAACATAAAAACCCAATAATGTTATTTTCTCATGGAATTATTCAATTATGCAAAAAAATATTTAGGATCCTACCAAGCCATTACAGCTCTCTTCTCCATGAATTAAACAAATAATGTTGGGAAATTCTACACCATTAGATAATGGAGAATGCCTTGGAAGTGATTTTTGATAAGATCAATGTAGAATAACCAAGTGCAATGACCTTTCACGATACCACCTAGACACTACATTGGTGATGTCTGATGATTCCTAGAACATGTGTGGATCACCATTAGTGGAAATTTATTAATGGTTTAAAAACACAACGATGATGCATGACTGATCGTTCCTCAGATTCATCAATGAATAAATAAATCCTTATATTTAATTATTTATCAAAATAAATTAATTAGAAACAATATGTGTTGATATCCTATCTCGGTTCTGACATCATTAATTATTTCTATATATGATTAAATTTCATTGATAATGTGGACTAAACATCATATAGATAATTGATTGATCATCCATCATGAAAATAATAAATGTTGGGCACCATCCAAGGAACCCTTCTACTACACCCTAAACCTGCCTATTGTATTAGAGTGGAAAATAATGGTGTATAATTATTTAAATAACGTTCATGATTAAGGAATTATTAATTGAGATTTCCCATTCATGTATTATTGTTAATTTAATCTTAATTTCTAGATATATTCTTCCTAATTCATTTCCAATAAATCTAATCGAGTCATTTTATATTATGATTAAAATAAAATCAAGGAAATCATCTAGAGCTGCCAAGGATTCCAGCCAATGAACATAGGAGTACATGCCATATAATCAAAATTACACATTGGGTTCTCAATTTCAATGATCCATGAAAAAATTTATAAATTACCCAAACTATGTCCATTGATGAAATTTAGGGTTGTAAATTATTACACTGTGGGTTAACTATGATTGTCTGGTTCATTGTCACGTGGAGTAAATACCATGTAGCCCATATACATGTTGTGTAGTCCAATTGATTCAATCAAATGAAAAATATTCATTACAGAACCTCCATGAAATATTATAGTATATCACAGTGTAATCATGACTTGTGGAATACACAAGTGGCCGTGTACTCCAAATTTTCTAAGGAAAATTTTATATGTCGAGTCCCTAGGTGTGTACCATGGATTTATGTTGAATGGTGTAAAAGATATTTAGGCTGGATCTATATGATTTATAAATTTACCCAATTTTGAATATTTAAAATTTATTTATTTTACTAGTTAAGTCATGATAAAGGTACTTGTGTGTGGTTGAAAATATAGAACACACCATGTAATTTGTTTTAATATACATAACTATTTACATTTTAATGAATATATGTGGAATGTTCAGATCTACATATCATGTATGAGTTCTGTTAAAAGTTGTTACTGTATGAGCATTTGAGAATAACACATGCTCGAAAAATCATGTAATTTTTTTACTAATTTGTGAATTACATGTTGTGAAGGTTGATGATATGTTGTGTATTCCATATTTCACAATAGTAAACAACATAAGATTATATTACTAATTAGGAAGAATTATTCAAGTATTCACTGTATTACCTCTAAGGTCCATGTTATGTACACAATTAATTTTAAATGATTTTATTTAATTTGTTTAAAATTATAATGGATGATGATATTTGTTAAAGTCATAATATAAAATGATAAAATTATTTCTTAATTAAAGATATTAATTAATAAACTCAATCATGATTTTTTTAAAATAAAACTTTACTGATAGTTTATTTTTATTTTTATAAAAGGTTTAATTTGTTACATGCATATGGTTGATCATGTTCCATAATATACCCTTTGTATGTTTTTGTTTAATTTTAATCCATTACTAAATTAAATTGTTTTACTCAATTACTTATCTCTACATTATTATGTATGCCTTTGGTTTACTTGGTTTATTTTATAAAAACCCATTGTTTACCACAATTAGGTGTGAGTACATTGAAAATGTAATGGATGGAGCTCCCAAGATAGTGGAGTTAGTTTAAGTAATGATCTAAGGAGAAACCAAATCAAGGAGATACAAAGGCTTTCATGTGGAAAGTGGTAAACATATTCCTCCATTATTTATGTGATTCTTGTTAGAGTTGGTGTCCTGAGAACCAACTGTTTATACCATTATTACATGAATGTGAACTTGTTTTATATTTTTCATTATTCTATATGACTATAATATAATAATGTCCTAGAATATTTGTTTCATTAATACGGTCATGGAAGATCACCTCTATGATGAGAACCTTGAAATGCTATAACTGTATTCTTAAATAAAGTTCAAATATTGGATGAAAAACTATGATATGTCCCATAGTATACATAACATAATGTGTGAGTACTTGTATGAATATGGGACTCTCTCATAGAGTTCTCACTTGGTAATGTCCAAGATGGAAGGTTTTATGAACAGACCCGCCAGTAGTAATTCTTCATGTCTTGGTGTCATCAGACATTGCTACGTAAAAGCACAGGTAATGGTCCTTATACTGGATTATTTCCATTCACTCATGTTATGACTCGTGCACATAGATTTTCTGAGGAAAACATTCATGAAGACCGTTGGTGGGAATTAGGGTATGTTGGGTGCGTCACATATGACATATTGTTAATGGATAAGTTTAGGAATGATTTTCCCATTAATATTTATGGATGTAGATATCTCAGGAACTTTGATTGAAATACAAATTTCACCCAAATTCCATGGCCACGGTGTCACGAAGAGTTTATTTCTGGAAGTCAAAGAATGACGGAACAATCATATATGTTTATGAAACTACCATGAAACCTACTTGATGAGATATTGAGAGAAAGGGATTATATTACTCTCTAAGAATATGTATGAGGTGTCATGTCAATGTGACGTCTACTTATTTCTCTAGGGTTCCTGGACACTTTTCTAGAAAATAATCTTGGACTTTGGGAAAGCCCACCAAATTCCAACAAGAATGAGGCCTAGAGGGTCACACAATAAGTGTATCAAAGTATTTCAAGTAGAAGAATGATTATTCTCGTATGTTGATTAATAATTATTCAATGATTCCTAAATCATTTTAATGTTAGGGGAGGAATAAAATGAAAAAAAGTTATACAATCCGTGTACATTGAATGTACATGCCATGTAGTTTCCATTTTGGAATGGAAATTAAAAATGAGTACATGCAGTGTATTAATGATTACATGCTGTATGGTTTTTTCTGTCATGATTTTGTGGAAATAATATCATTTTATTAAATGATATTTATTATAATCAGTGTAGGTTCATGTCAAGGAATTAGTGACTTGACATGGGGGTTGTCAAAAAGAGTTAATGAAATAAATTTAATGTGTAATGCATGTATTTTGTTTTCATAAATCTATAACCTCAAACCCAATTATAGATATCTTCAAAACCCCAAAACTTTTCCCTAATCGGTGTGCACCAAAATTCTGGAGAATTCTCTCAAGTCCAAAATAACTCCATCCTCCAAGAACACTATTAAGACCGAGAGAGATCCTCCTCCATCTGATCAAGGTGATCTATGTAGGACAATGCAAGAATAGGCTTATGCATGCTAGCACCCGGAGATTCCATTTACAAAATCCATAGATATGTGGTGCACATGTGGATCACCACTAGAGGAATTAAATACATGGTTTCTGCATTGTAATGATGAATCACATCAGAACATGATCAGAAATATCAACGAAGAAAGATCACAATAAAAGTTACTTCTTTTCAATTAATTAAATTAATTATAATCAAACTCTGATGATCCTCCTTTGTGGTTATGTTAATATTCTTCTTCTTTTTCTATTTCTGTGATTAGATCCCTAGATTCCGGTGTTTATCATCGTATTGATCTGGAATAGAACATTTCTAACGAAAAAAAGTAATGTGGGGACATCCCCCCATGAGAATCTGTTGTGCTCGAGACCTTCATGTTGTATCAGATCGGTCAAAACATTGATTATAGTTATTTAATTTTCGTTGATAATTTACACATTTATATTTGACTAAATTCAAGATAAATCATTCTACAAAACTCAATGAATGAGATTTTTTTACTCCATCATTTCTCGATTCACATCATATAAACAACCTCTAAATTTTAATTTTGATTAAAATAAAAATAAGGAACTCATTCTGAGGAGCCAGTCATTCTATCTGTACAGTACAGGAATATACGACGTGTAGTGAAATCTACTCTCCATGTAATTTGGTTTAATGAACCAGTACTGGTCCGCTAAACCACATTGTGTGAATTAAGCATTCCTATGTTTTTTAATACACCGTATTGACTAGAACTGAACGGCGCGTGACAACTGGAATACATGATGGGTATGTTGAATCAACACACAGTGTTGTCTGATCTAGTCCAAGTGAAACCATTTACAAGGAGAAGCAGTGTAACCCTGTATATGAGATTTCCAGGTCGGTATCCATGTATCAAGGAAGTGCATTCTGTGTTAGATTAATCTATATGTCTTGTACTCCAAAATATCCAAAGTACATAAAACATGCCAAATCCCATGGTGTGTACTTTGGATAAAGGGTGAAAACAAATACCCATCGTTTAATATAGCCACCACGCCGTGTACTTTCTAGAAATTTAATTTCACCAGGTTTTCCGTAATGTTCAAAGAATCATAAAATTAATATGGATGAGAAGAATATTAAGGAAATTCAGAAAGTAATTAAAGATAAATAATTGATTATACATATGATCATAATTAATTGAATTCAATCATGACTTATCTTGAATAAAATACGATTAGAAGAATTTGAATACTAAATATGCATAAATAATTTTTCATGCAATGGAAGATCATGAGCTAGACCAAAGACCCTTTATTTGTGTATGGTTTCATTTAAATATATTTAATTTAAATTCTTTGGCCTGTGATACGTCTTCCAAAAAAATGTATGGCATGCATGCCAATGTTTGTTATAATTTAACAACCATGTAATAGAGGGTCTAACAATCTAGAGGAGATGGTTCAAAATCTGAAGCTGAGGTGAAACCAACCCAAGAAGATACAAATATGGACATGTGGGAGCTACAAAACACGAACCATCGGGTTCAATGTTTATTTCCTTAGGCCATATTTATATTATCATAACTGCAATATAATCTAACCAAAAAAATCTCATTATCATGCCATATTATTTTATTTCTATCATATTGCATGGTTTATTTATTATGTAGGTGTTTTCGTAATCACATATTTAATGAAATAAACAAGCTTGAAAATATGGAATAAAATAAAAACCAGACTATACTTAAACATTATCAGAACATTGTTAATCACTTAAGTAAGCATCACTTAATATTAACAAACATTTAATAATGAGACATTAAGAATAAAGGATTGAAATCCCCCAAATACCATATTAGGTCAGACCAAGCCATACATTAATTGATCATGGAAAAAACTCAATAAAACAATGGGTTTGAGCAACCCTTGTTGGGACTCATAATTTAATAAAGGAAGCCCTTATGAATGTATTGGGTCGACTTAAAAATTTTAAATCAAGAGGAGTAGACCTTTATAGAATTGTTGTAAAATGAAGGCACGTGTTGATTAAATCCTTGTCCGGATTTCTTGATTTGGGTATCCACTCAACAGAACAATGAACTGTTAGCTCACAGTTGGATAAGACCTGCCTACATAAATACCTTTAAATATCGTGACTTAACCCTGTTGGAGTTTGGTAAAGGAGAATATATATCCTTGCCACTAGAATTTCATAAAAACTAGGAATCCTATGTTAAATGGTGGGGTCCATTGAGACATGATAAAATAGTGGGATAACTAATAAATTCATTTTTTATTGTTAACAAAATGTAATTAAAAGGAAGTGAAAAATATGCTCTTTTAATTTGAAGAATCAATATGACAAACTCATCAACCACATTTTCTCTACGATCAAATCTCGATAAAGAAAATATCCTCACCATAAGTAACTTTCTAGAATGGTTTAGGCACCTTTGGGATATCCTACTCCATGAAAAAATGTTTTACATGCTGGAGTCCTCATTTCCTAATTCTCCTACCCATGTAAAATGTGACGAAGATTTCCTGGTCTATGGTCTACATTTGAACAGTGAACTCGACGTTCAATGTTTGATGTTGTCATCAATGTCTATTGAGCACATGAAGCCTCACAAATACATTGATGCATATAGAATACTTGATCACCTATGGGGTCTATACTAGGAGAGAGCATGACCTTAATGGTTTGAGATCTACAAGGCACTACTTCAGAGTATGCTTGGAGATGGTTCCCCATATAGGCCTCATGTAGTCAATCTCATTGGCTACATTGAGAACTGGGATGTTCTTGGGTTTAAACAACCAGAAGAAATAGGTATTGATCCCATTCTTGCATCACTCCCCCCAGAGATTCTCTATCTTTGATGTAAATTTGGATATAAACTACACTGAGAAGTCTATATCTGATCTTCTTATCCTCATTCTCCAAGTGGACAATGTTATAATGCATGAAAATCCTTTTGTCCTTATGGTGAATAATAGTAAGGGGAAGGTGAAGATCAAAAATCCCAAAGATTCATCAAAGATTTCCCAGAAAAGGAAGATCAATGGGGTGTCAAGAGAACATGAGGTTGTTTGTTTCACATGTAGCAAGAATGGCCACTGTAAGACAAACTGTAACCCGCCAAGGAAGCAAGGGGAATCTTCAGGTGCGTTTGATATCAAATTTAATCTATCAATTTCTACCAATTGGGTACTAGATACTTCTTGTGGTGCTCACATCTATATCTAAATTCAAGAATCCATGTAGATTTAAAATGATTGACCGATGTGAGGTGGATATGAGATTTTCCAACGGATCCAGACTTGATGCTATAGCTATCGGAGACTACTACCTCACATTGCATACTAAAATTATCTTTGAATTAAAATTATATTATAATGTACCCTCTGTAACCAAAAACATTATTTAAGTATACTGATTAGATACTGGTGGATTCATATTAATGTTTGGAAAGGATTTTTGTTACTTTAATAAAGATAGCATTTGTTTTGGAATGGGTGAATTTATATAACGAAATTTATGTGTTATACTAGACAAACCAAGTAATGTAAATCTAAGAAAATGTTAATTCACATGACTCATACCACACCCAACTTTGGCATCACAAGTTAGGTCAAGTTAATGAGAAACGTTTGACAGAATTACATTAAGATGGGTATTTGGATTCTTTCAAACTAAAACCACATGGTGTATGTCATGTGTGTCTACAAGGAAAATTTACCAAATCTCCATTTAGTGGGAAAGGTGAAAGGAAAAAATAGATTCTAGAATTAGTTCACATTGATGTGTGTGGACCATTTCCAGTTGAAACAAGGGCTGGGTTCATGTACTTCATAACTATTACTGAAGATTTTAGTAGATATGGATATATTTACTTAATGAGGTATAAGTCAGATTCTTATGATGAGTTCAATGAATAAAAGAATGATGTTGATAACCAACATGGTATGAAGATTACTAAACTCCACTCAGACCGAAAAGGAGAATATCATAACCAGGACTTCCTTGATTTCTTACGGGTGTTTTGGATTCTATCTCGACTCACTCCTCCTTACACGCCTGAGTGGAATGGTGTATGTGAATGGAGGAACCACACCCTTTTAGACGTGGTGAGATCAATGATGAGTCATGTGATTCTTCTATTATATTTGTGGGGATATTGATTACAAATAGTAGCACACATAATAAACTAGGTACCAACTAAATCGATAAATGGTATTCCCTACGATTTATGGAGTGGATGCAAATCCAATTTATCAAATTTTCATTTGTCGGGTAGTGAATAATTTGTTAAGGCCTCTCATGGTAACAAAAATTCACCTTGAGGAACAATGTGTACCTTTATAGGATATCCCAAGGAAATAAGGGGATATTACCTATAAAATCCCTCAGATAAAAAGGTTACAATGGAAAGACACACTATATTCCTTGGGGGGGAGAGCATCTCCAAAAGAGATAGTCGGAGCGAGAGAGAATTCAAGGAAGATGAGGCTCAATATACACAAGAGTTATACCAGAAAAAATTTCACAATGCCCCATGGAAGAACAATCTATTCCAGAGACACAAGAACTATGTAGGAGCATGAGAGATGTGAGAAAACCAAAACTATATGGTATTCTTATCACCGAGAATAGTGACTTATTATTGGTTGACAATGATGATTCCCTTACCTACAAAGAAGTAGGTGAAGGTACAGACGTTGCTGTGTGGCAAGAAGCCATGAATTCATAAATGGATTCCATGTACCAAAACCAAGTCTGGATTTTGGTAGATACTCTAATTTATGTAAAACCTGTTGGTAATAAATGGGTATTCAAAAAGAAATTTTACATGGATGGACAAGTTAGAACCTAAAGGGAATGACTGGTTACAAAAGGGTTAATACAGCATCAATGAATTGATTGTGACAAATCCTTTTCACCGGTTTCAATAATAAAATCCTTCTGAATCCTGTTGTCAATTGCAGCTTACCATGACTATGAAATTTGGAAAATGGATGTCAAAAAAGAATTCCTTAACGGGAACCTCCAGAAGATGTCTACATGACAAAACCTGAATGGTTTGTGACTCCATAGGATGCCATCATGGTATGAAAGTTGCAGAAAATCATTTATAGATTAAAAAAGCATCAAGACCATTGACCATTCATTTTGAAAAAGCCATAACATAATTTTAATTTGTTAAGAATGAATGTGATCCTTTTTTCTACAAATGTTTTAGTGGAAGTGCAGTCATTTTCTTAATTGTATATATAGATGACATATTACTAATTGTAAATGATGTACATTTCTTACAGTCAGTTAACAAATGGTTGGATAAATGATTCAATATGATAGACTTAGGCGAGGCACCATATATTCTTTTGATCAATATCCATCATGACCGACCAAAGAGAGTGTTGGGGTTGATTCAATGTACATACATTGATAACATAATGAAGAGATTCATTGTAGAACATTCCAAGAGGGTATTTTTTCTAGATTCACATGCCATTTATATTTCTAAGAAAAAGTGTCGCCAGACACATGATGAAATATAGAAAATTGAAAGTGTCCCCTAAACATCTGATATTGGTCAGTCATGTATGTTATGCAGTGTACAAGGCTATCTTTTTCTTATGCATTAAGTGCGGTAAGCATATGTCAAGCTGATCCAGGAGACCGCCATTAGATGGCAGTAAAGACAATACTTAAGCATCTGAGGAATATAAAATATATGTTCCTGTTTTATGGAGGAGATGAGGAACTAGTCATAAGAGAACATGTAGATGCTAGTTTTCATACCGATCAACATGACATGAAGTAGCAGACTGAATACATATTTAGTTTTAATTGAGGTGGAGTGAGCTAGAAGATCTCGAAGCAAGGTGTGGTCGCAGATTCTACAGCAATGTCCAAGTATATCATACCTTCTAATGCAGCTGAAGAAGTAGTATGGATGTGAAATATTGTTCATGAGTTGGATGTAGAACCTAGCGGTAAAGATAATATCACACTCTATTGTAATAACACTTCTTTGGTGGTACCAGAAAAAGATCCAAGGTCACATCAGTGTAAAAAGAATGTACTCTATAAGTATCATCTCTTGAGGTATTTTTCTCATAGGGGTGAAGTTATAGTGAGTAGTATTTCCACAGAAGACAACATGGAAGACCCCTTGACTAATGCTTTGACTCAGTAGAAACATGATCATCTTGTGAGGTCTAGCGGACTAAAAGTCATAGGGAGTTATATCGAGTCCAAGTTGGAGTTTGTTAGAGATGGTTTCCTGAGAACCATTTTTCTATACTTTGATTACATGAATGTACACTTACTATATATTGTTCGTTCATCATCATGACTATAATAAAATAATGTTATGGAATATGTGTTTCATTTATAAGGTCATGGTAGATGCCCTCTATGATGAGAACCATGAAATTATCTAACAATATTATTAGATGAAGTTCTACGTTTGGATGAAAAACTATGATAGTACACATAATATACATACCATCCTATGAGAGTACTAGTAAGATGACGAGACACTCTCTCATAGAGTTCACATCTCGAAATCTCCAAGATGGATGATTATGAGAACAAGCATGCCGGTAGTAATTCCTCATGTCTTGGTGTCATCAGAAATTGCTATCTACGAGCGTGTGTAATGGTACATAGACAAGAATATTATCATTAACTCATTTCATGACTCACGTACTTAGATTTTATGACGAAAACCATCAAGAATACAATTTGCGAGAAGTAGTGTATGTTCGGTGCATCATGAATGACATGTTGTTAATGGATTAGTTGATGAAGTATTTTTCCCTTCCATATTTATGGAAGTAGATGTCTCAGGAGCTTTGATTGAAATAGAAGTATCTCCCAAATTCCATGTCCATATTGTCATGATGAGTTTATTTTTGGAAGTCAAATAATGACGGATCGATCATATTGTTTTATGAAAATACCATGAAACCTGCATGATGAGATATCGAGACAATGGGATTGAATTACATGGTAGGCATTCGTATGAGGTGAAACATCAATGCAGTGTCAACTTCTTTCTCTAGGGTGCCTAGACCCATTCCTAGACATTAATCTTGTACATTAGGCAAGCCTTCCTAATGCCAAGAAGAAAGAGGCCAAGAGGGTCACATAGTAAGTGTATCCAAGTATCTCAAATATAATATAGATTATTCTCATTTTTGTTTTAATAATTATTCGTTGAATCCTAAATTGTTTTATTGTTGGAGGATTAATATAATGAAAATAAGATATACACCATGTGTACATTGACTATACACGACCTGTATTATAATTTTTGGAAACTAAATGAAAAATGAGTACACACCATGTATTAATTATTACACGCCGTATAGTTTTTCCAATCGAGATTTTGAGGAAATACTAACATTTTATAAAATGATATTTATTATAATATGTGTGGGTTAATTTCATGGAATTAATGATCCGACATGGGGGTTTTCAATAAGAGTTAATGAAATAAATAAAACGAGCAATGTATTTATTTATTGTCATAACTCTATAACCTCAAAACCGATTATAAATATCCTCACTACCCCAAAACATTCCCCTAATCATTGTGCAAAAAAATTAGGGACAATTCAATCAAGATTGAAATAAATCCTTCCACCAAGAATGCTCTCAATGCCGAGAGAGATCTTCCTCATCTGATCAAGGCAATCTACGACAGACAACTTAAGAAAAGGAATCTCCATGCTATCACCTGTAGATTACATTGGCGACTTCCAGATATATTTGGTGCATGTGTGGATCACCAGTAGTTAATGTCCACACTTGGTGTCTATGAAAAAATGATGAATCACATTAGAACATGATCCGATATGTCAATGATGAAAGAACGCCATAAAAAGGTACTTATTATCAATTAATTAAATTAAATATAATCAACATGTGATCATCCTCCTTTATGGTTCCAGGACTATTCTTCTTCTTTGTATATTTCTATGATTATATCCATGGAGTCTAGAATTTATCATCATATTAATCCTAGATTGATCATTTCTAGTGACAAAAAGTAATGTCACCACATCCACC
Source organism: Viscum album (assembly GCA_963277665.1). NCBI lineage: Eukaryota > Viridiplantae > Streptophyta > Magnoliopsida > Santalales > Viscaceae > Viscum > Viscum album. The sequence continues at coordinate 519,315,169 of OY728139.1, forward strand.
CACGAGCATTCACTACACCCGGGTCATTAAATTTTCACATAAGAAAATAATTAATTTAACAACTAAAAGATAGAATAACCATTTCTATAATCTAATCATTGTACAAATTTTATTATTTCTATCATTTTCATATATATTTCATTATGGATGTATTTTTGGGACAAAATAATTTATGAATTATCTAACAAAGAAAGATAAAAATAAAATAAACCATCATAGTCTTAGATATTATTTAATACATGGAAATCACTTATATAATCCCACTTAATATTAAAAAGCATGAGATAAGGATTAAAATTGTAAATATACACATAAATGGTTAAAATGATATAAGAAAATATTATGTTGGTATAGCCTTCCATTACATCGGTTAGAATCAAACCATATTTATAACAACATGAAAAACTAATGATATCGTGCTTTCAATTATCATGGAATACTTACATGAGATTTTCAATTTATATAAATCTCTTTACATCAATAGTTAAAGGAAAAAGTAGGATTTGGTATAACAGAGAGGATATGGTCAAGGAAATATAAATTAATTATTTTATGAGGGGGAGTCTACTCAGCAGATCAATGAATAGTGAGTTAATATATTTAAAATCTGAAATTCCTACATCAAACCATTCAAGTTTATTGATCAATCTAATTTGTGGGTAATTAGAAGGGGAATATAGATCCTTTAAAAATGAATATCCACGAAATTAGATTTTCTAAATCCATTGGTGAGGGGGACTGTGTTTTGATAAAATATTGGGAGAATAATAATTATAGTATTTATTTATTTTCCAAAAATTTAGTAGGTACGGTACAAAAAATATTCTTATCTTATTTATTAGAAGAATCTAAAAGATGATATCAAACATATTATTATGATCCATACATGAGAAGTAAAACCATATCACTAACACAAATTTCTAAGACTTGAAAAGGCTCCTACGTGCAATCCTTCACCGTGAATAAAATTTTTATTTCCTAGAAGAAACATTACCAGTTGTTCCTAGAAATGAGGAATGTGACTAAGAAATGAACCTCTATTAGAAACATTTTAATGATGATATAAATTTTTAGTGCTCTATGATATCATCCATGTCCAATGAGATTTTTAAGAAAGACGAGTATTTGGATGCTTAGAGAATGGTTTCTCACCTTCCAGATATCTGTCAAGATAAGGAGAGACAAGAGTGGTATTAGATCATCAATGATTTGGTAATAACTATTCTTGGTGAGTCTGTGACAACTGGGCCTCATATAGTCTTGATTATTGGAAAGATTGAATTCTTTTATATCTTAAGAATTAAATTCTAATATGTGTTGCATATAAATCACATACATTCATCACTACCCAAGGGGACCAGTACTAAAAAACCTAAATATCCTAAGAAACATCCTAACAAAAGGAAGAAGTTACAGATGTAGGGTATCAAATGGGAGAAATTATGTTTTTCATGTGGAAATTTAGGACACTGGAAGAGGAAATAAATCAAGAGGATAGACGAAGTTAAATGTGTGTTCATTATCAAGTGCAATTTCCCATTTCTATCCATTAAGTATTAGATACAACTTCTGGCTCTAACATATATATCCAAATTAATGATCCATGTAGATTTTGAAATATATCCAGAGGAGAGGTGTATCTGAGGGCTTCCAATGGAGCTAGGGTGGATTCCCAATACATTGTTGATTTCCCCCATTCATTGCCATCATGAATGATTTAGGTTTCAAAAGAGTGTTATTATGTACCAAAAATTTCAATGAACACAATTTATGTGTGAACTTTAGATAAATGTGGGTTTATTTTGAAATTGGGATATAAAATTAGTTTCTTTTATAATGAAAACAAATTTTATGGTTTGACACATTTAATAATGGTTTGTATGTATTAAATTATTAATAAAATGTGTTTGTAGTTGATTATGAGTAATCTTCCCAAGACTCATATAACACCCAATTGTGGCATCACCATCTCTTTCATTTAAATGAGAATAATTTCAAAAAGCACTGTCAAGATGGTTATTTAGACTCTTCTTACCTAAAAGCACTTGATATGTGTCATGCTTTTTTAAAAGTAGAAATATCATAACCACCATTGTGTGGGAATGATCAATGGTATATAGACCTTCTAGGATTGGTAAACTCTAATGTGTGTAGTCCATTTACAGTATAATCTAGAGGTTTATATTCATTCTTTAATATATTTAATGATGAATTATGTTGGTATGAATATATCTACATGATGATGTAAATGTTATAGTCCTTTGAGAAATTCATGGAATTCATTAATTTAGTAGATAATCATCTTCGAAGGAATATAAATAATTTTCGATTAGAAATAGGTGAGGAATATCATAAACAAGTGTTCATTGACATTGTATGAGAGTTCATGATTTTATCTCAACTCAATCCACCTTATAAACCACATTGAAATGGTGTTAGAGAAATGTGGAACCATACCATGATAGAAATGGTAAGTTTGACGATGATTCATTTAGATCTTCTTGTATCACTTTGCAGATATGCATTACAATCTAAGGAAAAAATATCTATCCATGTAACAACTAAATAGAAAATTTGAATTCCCTTCTTTTTATAGAGAAAAAAGAAACCCATTTTGTCCCATACATATGTGTGGTGTAGCGATGGATTTATAGGGCCTTATATAACAACAAAATAGGACCCTGGGGAACGAGTTGTATCATTATATTGTATACTAAGGGATCAAATGGATAATACCAATACAACCCTTTAGATAAAAATGTGACTATCACTAGACAAGATGTCTTTCCAGATATGGAACACATATTAAAATAGAATAGTTAGAGAAATATTTAATTTGATGAAGTTGATTATCAAGATACATGAGATTTTTTCTTGGAACATATTCCACAGGTCCCCATGGGAGATGTTGTTCTTAGAACACAGGTACTATGTAGTAGAATAATGGAGGTAAAATAACAAAAGAGATATGGTTTTCCTGCCATTGAGAATGGTTACTAATTATTGATTGAAAATTATTATACTTTATCAAATAAGGAGGTATTATATTGCTCATAAAATGAACTATTGCGAAAGGAAATGAATTCTAAAATGGATTACATGTATCAAAACCATGTTTAGGTTTTGGTTGATGTGATGTTGATATAGAGATTATTGGATGAAAATGTGTATTCAAGGGGAAATGGCCAATAAAGGTAAATTAAGTTCTCATAAATCATGTATAGTGGATGATAGTTTTAAAAAACATCAAGTAATTGACTAAAATAAATCATTTTCCCATTTTTCCATGTTTAAATCCATAATTATCATTATTTTTATAACAAATTACCATGAATATGAGATTTAGATGATGGATGTTAAAACTGCATTACATAATGCGGACCAATATTAATATTTTTATATGAAACAACCAAAAGGATTTATAACTCCATGTTATGGAAAGAGTATTTTCAATTTGTAGAGATCCATTTATATATGGAGGAATGTGTCATGGTAACAGAGTATTCTATTCGATGAATCCATAAAATAATTTGGTTTCCTTATGAACAAATGTGAGCCACGTGTTTAAAAATGGTTTACTGGTACTGTGGTTATTATACAATTAGTATATGTTGATGACATATTACATATTGGAAATTAAATAAAAATTTTACAATCTATAGGGGACTAGATAAACAATTGAATCTCTATAATGATTTCGGAGAAGCATCCTATATTGTAGAGATCAAGATTATTCATGATTCATCCAAGTGGAAACTTATTCTATGTCAATGTATATATATTTTCAGGAATGAAAAGACATTCATAATGGAAAATTCTAAGTGGGGATTGGTTATAGTGTCGCATGGTTTACATCTCTTTATGAATATGTATTACCAGACACAATAAAATAATGCGAGAATGAGTAATATTCCATAAATTTCCGCAATATGATCAATTATTATCCCATTTTATGTAATGGACTTGGTGTTTTTGATGCACTATGAATTATAGGGAGATATCAACAAGATCTAGGTGAAAAAAATTGGACTAATGTAAGTCTATCATTAGGTATTTTAGAAGAACTAAGTATTTTCTCTTATTGTTTAATGTATATGAGGAGCTGGTCATTAGGGTTTACACTCATGATGATTTTTAGATTGATCAGAATGATATGAAGCTCCAATAAGGAATTTTTTTATCTCAATAGAAGAGCTATGAGAGGGAAGTGTTTAATGGAAGAAGTTGTCACTAATATTATATGGGAGTCTGAGTATATAATGGCTATAAGGTAGCCATGGAATAAACTTGGATTTAGATATATTTATTGGATATTGATGTGGTACCTAGTTGTAAAGACCCTATAACTTTATATTGTGATAAAATTGTAGTGGCAGCTTTTACAAAATGTCTATGGTCACATTAATGGATAATTAATATACTCTGAATGTATCACCTATTGAGTGATTTATATAACAGTGGTGAGGTTGTATTGTTAAGATTAACCATTTAAAGGGAAAATGATAGACCCCAAGAATAAATTCATATCTCCAAATAATCATGAGTATCATGTGAGAGACAACTAACTAAAGGTTGTTTTCTATTGGATCTAATGAATGTTAGAGTCTATTGGAGTTGTTTCCCTACAAAAAGCATAATATTACTTTATGATTAACTTATATTAATTGATTCAATATTAATAATCCACATATAAAGTCATGATTCATCTTATGTGTCACATTTAATGTTATAATGTTCTAAGGTTAGATGTCTCAATAAAATTTTACAATAGTTCACTAGTATGATTAGAACCAATAAGTCATAAAAAACTATTATTAAATATAGGTTATATATATGGATGATGTCATTTGTGGGACAAAAATGATGTAGACTATGATAGGTGTAGACTCATATGACTTTGAGGAACAATATCATGTTGTACTCTCAAAAGAATATCCAGTATAGATATTATGAGAACGTGACGCTCCAATAGGAAATCCACCTTTCAATGTGTCATTTGATGTTCAAATATGCATATGTGTGTATTGGTACATATATTATAGGATTACTATTAATGAGTATTAAGAGTCATGTATATATTTGTATTGATGAAAATTGTGGCTTCCCATGTCTACAGTGAGGTAGGATATGTTGGGTTCATCACGCGTAATATTACATTAATGAATAATATGAGAAAGGATTTATACCTTACATTCATTAATGGAAGTTAATATCTCATTCCATTTGATCGAAATGATATTTCATAAATAAATCCTAGGCCTTATTTTTTTATATGAAAGATATATTTCTAGAAATACTATGAAAGAGATATCCATCATATCGTTGGTGGAACATGCATTCCACCTTCTCGATTTGAGATATTTTGATAATGTGATTATATTACATGGTAATAATTTGTATGAGGTGAAATGATGTTATGGCATTATCTTATTTCTATATAGATGCCTTGGTGTGTTTCTAGATTATGATCATCAAAATTCGGCAGTTTTTGCAAATTCCACTCAGGATAAGGCCTACTAAGTCATGCATTATGTGTACCTAAAATATATTTCAAATAATATATTATTAAATAAAATTTATCATGTTGAATAGAAAAATTTACTATATGTGGTATAATAAGTTTTCATGCATTCTTGATATCATTTATTAAGTCAAAAGTCATTTGAGAGAATATATCGTGAGAGAAATATTTAAAAAATATTTCTTTTCTATTAAGAGTATATAATATTTATTTATTTATTATTGAATAATGTAGTGATATTAATTCAATAAATAAATATATTTTATTCAAGGCCTGATAAATATTTTACAAGAATAGTGGACCAAGTTTAATGGTTCGGTGAGAAATAATAATATTGAATATTATTTAATTATAATTTTCATGATCAGAATTGGTAATAAAATAAAAATATTACTATTTTTATTTTACCTCGGGGTTTCCTAGGATTAAATTAAAAACAAAGTCACCTGTGCAATTATTTTTTCTTACCCCTTTAAATAAAAATACATAATTATATTATTCCTGAAAATATAATTTATTTTAGGATACTAAATCATGGTATATACTTTTAAATATTAGAGAGATACATTCTCCACTAAAGCTACCATGACTGGAGAGTAGTCCTCCTCCCCCAGATCATAAAGAACACTTTAGAAACGATTTTTGAGGGGATAAAGGCATATTATGAAAGCAAAGGGACCTTAAATTCTAGTACATAGAGACATCTTTAGAGACATATGTAGATTCCTAGAACAAGTATGGATCACCTCTATAAGAAATATACATTTGGTTTCTACAATGAAACAATTATACAACATATATATGTCCTTATATTTATCAATGAAGAAATAATTCCATGAAGGCAATTCTATATGTAATTAAATTAATTATAAAAATATGTGTTGATCACCTCTCTCTCATTTTCTTTGTTGTTAATTTTTCCAAATTTGATTAAATTACATTTATCAAATTGATTAAACATTGTATAAATCAAGTATTTATCATCAATAATAACAGAATCCAATGATTGGATCCACCTAACCTACACTACATCTATCACTTAAACCTACACAAATCTAGTGCAAGGTATTAAATTTTTTCTATATTGATTTTTTCATTTAGTAATCTTCATAAAAATACTCTTTAAAACACCAATCTTCATAACCTGAGGCAATGAATCATAAGAAAATTTGAGCATATATTATAAGTAAGTGTAAACATAAGAGATAAAAATATATAATCATACAAATGTTTAGGATTAGTAGAAGGTTATGTGATAATGATAATAACCTATGAATTTTATACCCGAAAGGTCTTAGATCATATACATGAGTTGGGTCGTAATTATTTTTTCTTCATATGAAATGAATCATTATGGAATCAAATAATATGATTCATGAGAGAATAAAATTGGGATACGTTATAGTATTGTAGGAAAAAAATTAAGCCTAAAGAATATTATATCAATTATACCCACCATGATATTCATAACATATTAGGACATGAATAACCACCCATGTATCTTTTTTGGCCATGGGACAACCAATCATGTAACCTCCCATTTTAGAATAAAATTACCATATATGTACCCTCATCCTTGGGGTTCATCTCACACCGGGGTACCCTTCATTTTAGTCTAGGACTGACCACCCATTTACCCATTGATCTCATTGATAATTTATCATTCCCAAATGAATTGCAGAACAATATATGTTCTCCCATAATGTAAGATAAAATAGTCTCAACTTATACTCTTTGGGACACCACCATCATATAAAATGTATTGGGAATACACTAATTGTCTATGAAAACCATCATTGGAGCATTAATCTTATTACTAAGTGATATCTGGGATGCCCCACCATATAAACATGGAATATGAACCATAACATGAATAAAGTAAAAAAATCATCAATATCATCAACAAAAATTATAAAAAAAATACACTATTCATTAATTTATATATTATTTCATTGAAAAAACGGGGTTTTCAAATCATTCTCTTAGAAAAATAATTAACATGTGGAAAATAAAAAAGTTATATACAAATATCTATGAAACATTATTGAACTATATAAATGAAATTATAATAAATAATAATCATTTGATAAATACATAAAACACTAATTTAAATAATATTAATGCTAAAAATTTATAATATTCTTGGTAAATCATATTTTACTTGAAGAGATTTATTATTTCATGAAATATTATTTTGATGAATCATTTTAACATTTCATATGGAAAATAACCCTTCTTAAAAGAATCACTTTTTATAACATTTTAAAATTATTTTTATTTTAATATAACATTGAAAACATATCATGTAATCATTTTAAAACAATTTACTTCATTTTACTACGATGATAAACGTCCATATTTAAAATATAAATTTTATAACCTAAAAAAATTCAAAATCTATTATCTTTGAAAATTACTTTGAAAATTATAAAGGAGGATTAAAAAATAAATTTTAAAAAATTAAAAACATGAAAAATTATCAAAACACATTTACAAGAAAATTAAAATAAATTCTGTGTAAAAAAGAAAATAATTTTTTTTAAAATCAATTTTTTTTATGAAAACAAACATATGATAGAATGGAGAAATAAAGACATATTTTCCGAGATAACGTTTATTAATTATATTATGTAATGAATTGTAGGAAAATTGTATAATTACATGAATATATCAGTAATAAAAGGAGGATAATGAATTAAGTTCGTAATAATATGAGGTCTAATTTGATATTTCAAAATTATATACATTACCATAATCAACCCAATCAAATGGTGAGATTTTAATAGAAAATCATTATCACTTTCATAACATGGAATCTTAATCCATGTGAATGAATAAAATAAAATTAAAATTAAAATATCATAATTATAAATACATTCACAATATTATGGGTATTATACGTTTTATATATGCCTCTTGAAATTATATTGGTCAACAACATAACATAATTCTCAGATAATGAAATGTGAGACAAGATTTCCATTAACGATTTGTTAAGATTTGAACCACCAACCCCATTAAAAAAAATTCCTAAAATGGATATGTAAATAAAAATAACTTCAACTATAAGAATAAACAAAAAAATTTATGGGATGTATATATACCACATAAATTAAACATGCAATTAATATACAATTGTTCTCTCATAAAGAAAAAGTGAGACAAAAATTCCATTACATTATGTTTTGACTCCCAACATTCTCATTCCAACATTCAATATAATTATTAAATTTTATTATAATAATTTTATAGAACCAAATATATATATATATATATATATGATACCATATATGATTTTTATGACCCTATTATTACCCTTTTATTAATATTTTCAGGTCAAATTTATCTTTTGAGTAATAACCGTTTTTCGTTTTGAATATGTTTGGACTTATTATTGTTTTGGTCCACATACTTCTATAATGGAATCATAATATTTTTTAATTGAAAACCTGATATATATAACAAATAAATTTAATATAAATTTATTTATATTAACCCATTAACATAATTAATATAAAATGAAATACACAATTAATAGAGATGGTAGACAATATGAATGAATGAATGTTGTTTACATTTTCATGTCAATGGGGAGAAAAAAATGTAAATGAAATATATATATTATTATAGTTTCATTTTTGTGCTATAATTGTCACATATTATTATTAAACCCATCCTTAATACATTCCATGTAAATAATTCATGAATAACATTTAATCACATGAAGGTAGTCCGTTACACACATGAACGACATTATCATATTCTTAAAAATGGATTTCAAAAAGGTATGTTTGATAAAATAGGTCAATATTAATATTAATATATATATATATAATACATATCATATATAAACTATAAATCCTCCTTTATTTAGATCAATTATGGGTGTTAATGGGATACAAATGAGATTAGTTTATTTGGTAGTTGTCTGCCAAACACATGAATTATGATTTCATAACAAATTTGATGAACATATGTGCATATTTAGGACTTAAAAGTAACATAATATACTAAATTTTTATGTATGATACATATGTTGTTATATCATAATGATGTAATAATTATTTAAGTTGGTTAGTATTTGAATGAGTCAAATATTATTGTTGATGAACATTACCTCTTCCCAATGAACCCTCCAATAGATTGGACTAGAATCGTTCCTATAATGGATTAATGATGATGATAAGGATTATAGGATGCGTCAGTGATGTTTTTAAGTGATTTATTCATTGATCTATCAATGCTCATGGCTTTAGTGTTTTGAATTTGTGGCGAGAGTGGGTACCCTTTTATAATTGAGGAAGAGTTTCATTCCTGTAAATATCAAATCATTTTCACTAATGGGGGGTTTAATATACCATATGTGACCAAAATATTGATCAATAATATATGGTATGGTTTTTTTGGTCTAAAAATACCACCAATAAACAAAAAATATTAATATTTTATCATTTTATTCCTTAGTAATTTATTTTACACAATTTTAGATCTTTTAGATTTCACCATGGTAACTAGTATCTTGTTATATATATTAGAAATTTCTAATTTAGGAATAAAAATATAATGAATTTTATTAGATAATATTTACCTAGAGAATATAAATATGAAATTTAAATATATTTAACAAAAAACGTATGTGTGTGTGTGAAATTAGTTTTGATACAAAATCATTTAACACACACAACTTAGTTTTAACCTTAATCATGATAATTAATTTTGAATATTTTGATTAATAATTAGGGTAGTAAAAAATTATATATTATTAGATAACATATATTATTCTTATTCAATACTTTTAATCCATTTTCTAATATTATATTGATATAATTGCATAATTCAATTTAAAAATAATCCCACATACTTGAATATAATGTGTTCTCAATTATAAAATATTCAGAATATTAGAATATTATATATACTAATTTGAAATTAAATTGCTTCTAATAGAATAAGTTTTATTTACTAGTATATAATTTAATAAAATATAATTGAAAAACAAAATTAATATTAAAATTAACTTTATAAATAAGTTAAATGGAATGTCTTTTTCCAATAAAAAAAATTATTGTTCACTACTCTTAAAAAATGAAACTTTACAAAAAAGCAGAAATTAACATAATGAAAATTTTACTATTACTATTTTTAAATTAAAATTTATTTTTCAAAATAATAAGTATCAAGGTTTCCAAATTTTTAATTAAAAATTATGTTATATATATTGGTGAAATATTTTGTTTTTATAAATATATAGTTTCTAATCCTAATGTTTGATTTATTCTTATCTCTTATCTATAAAACACAATATATGAATTTTATACATTAAATTGAATATATAATTATCAAATAATGTTTAATTATAGGGATTTTTATTATTAATTTTTGTAAAACAAACATGTTCACATAAAAAATAGTTTTTAGTGAATGATTTCAATATCATTTCAAAAGGGTTTTATTTTCATTTTTAATTAATTGGGTAATAAATAATTAATTATAATATAAATTTAAACCATATATTGATAATTTAGTTTACTTTATTTTTTATTTTCCATTCAAAGGGTTCGGTGATAAATATCATATAAAATAAAAATATTTTAATAATATGATATGTTTGAATTAGACAAAATGTTTCATGTATCAAATGATATGATATGTTTTTCATTTACCATAAGAAAAAAATAGTGTTTCACAAAATTCAAAGTAAACATATTGACTCATGTAAGGAAATATGATATTAGTTTCACAGGTATTGTAAGATAAACAAGATAATTTCTCGAACATAAAATGTTTAAAATATTAGATTCATTTGAAAATAATAATAATTCACAAAATTTGATGGAGTTACATAAATCACTAATTAAATTAATTATCCCCTTAGAATCCATCTCATTAATCAAAGGGATAAAATTTAAAAAATACTTCACATTAACCGACATTATAAATAAGATTATTAAGAATCCCATCATATATGGAAATTTTAAAACATAATTATTAATTTTGAGAACTCATAACTAAGTTACCACATAGTATTACATGGTTGGAAAGTGTAATTATTTAAATATAATAAAAATATAACTCCCAAATAATGATAAAGAGAGAGATATATATAACATGGTTTTCTAAATTGTATTGATCAAAAAACCAATCAACCAAATTATAATGAAAAAGGTTATTGATATCATCAAAAATAATGACAACATGAAAAAATATTATTTCAATTGTCCATTCTGAAATTTGAATAATTTTTAGACGAAGATAAATGTACATTATTTCATTCAATTTCATAAGATCAATATCTCTATATGGTTATTCCTTGATCAATTTCATCATTATGTTATATTCCATGAAATTAATATTTTGTATGCATGAATCAATGATGGATCATATTATCTATAAACAGAATGTTCTGTCATTCTATATAGCTTTATGATTCAATTAAAGAAAAAGGATATCATAGTATATCCAATATTCATTTGTTTTAAGATATATAAATAAAATATTAGTATCTCAAACATCATTCAATGTTCAACATAAATAATTTCATAACTAGTTATCCTTTTTACCACTCCGAAACATGAAAGAAAATACTATAGAAATATGGTGACCAACTTTCTCTAAATAAGTTTAACATTGATCCCCCTTATATTATAAGATATATATTGATTGTCACATACTAAACAAGGGAATAAATTTATCATGTATTCTATTGAAACATATTAATTACACGAATTATCATATAACCTTATTGAAAACATACATTCTTTCACAACCCTTTACAAAAACATTTATTATTGGATATATTACATAAATCAGTTTTTTTAAATCACATCAATGGTAACAAACTCTATATTGTAAAAAAAATCCATTATCATTTTTGAGTTCATTAATACTTTCCAATTAACTTTTTCCATATCTATAATATCTTTTTCAAACTAAACACCATATCTAGATCCTCAGGTACATGGGAAAGGTTATCCTCCATTAATAATAAAATATTACATGGAGATTAAATAATTTTTAAGATCATATAATCATTCAATATAAAATTTAAAATCCTTAATAATATATTATAATGAACTATACTTATATCTTTATTAACTCTTGAATTCCAGTATATAAACCAATAAATTTTCTACCGCATCCCACCTATATTATCTGAGCTTCACTGTATTTTTTCATAAGACCACATTCCTAGAGTATGAAATATGAATAATGTACCAACATTTATTAACATCAATTTAATCATGATTCTCATGTTTATCATAAAAAATTCTATTAGAACAACCCATTGATTTCATTTTCTATTTTCATTCTCCTCATCATCAACAAAATAACCATTACTGAAACATATTTTTTGATAACCTTCACGAGAATCCTCCTTAGGACATGGATTTTCATAATGTACATACAATACCCATTTAAAACATTCATTACCTGATAATACCTTTGTTATATCAATATTTACATATATTTAATTATGTAAAAATTTTATATTTCCTTAGAAATTTCATAAAATGTGTCCTTATCTTCCTTACATAAAATCGTTTTTCATTAATTTGAGACATTATCTAGTGTGGTTATTTCCACATTATTGAAATACATGACATTGAATATTTATTACTCCATGTTAAACACAACCAAAACACTACATAGACACTATAATTTTAAAAACAAAATTGAGTACATTTTCCTATATATTAAACTCATCCTTAGAATTATCATTAGAGAAATCCATAGAAATATAATTAATAATATCCCTAGGGATCTCAATAAATTATTCCTATTAATGTTTCAAAATCATAGCTAATCCTTCAAATTGATACAAACAATAGAAACCTAGGATTCTCATAAAGGGATATTACATAATTTTAGATGAATATTCATTACATTGCAATAACATATTCTAATGTACAATAATTTTTTAGAGCCAATGGAGAATTGGAATAAAATCATCCAATACATGGATGTTTATTCAATATTTCCTAGAAAGATAATACCTTTTAGTTCTCATCACAAAAATAACCTACATAAATCATTTCTTCATAATATAGAAAATGTAAAGATACTAAAGAGTGACCATAGATGACCAGTACGAGTAATCATAAGATATATAAATATATGATCATAAAAAAGAATAAGATATGAATAATGTTATTCGATAATCATCACCTATTTCATTTATACCTTACCAATAATTGATTATAAACATGAGTCATGTGATAACGATTGGCATTTCATAAGAAATGAATCATAAGGGAATCAAAGAATACGATCACAGGGAATATAAAATTCAAATAAAATATATATTTTTATTATAAACATAATAATAGAGAATAAAATTCCTTAACTACCACCATGAAATTCATAACATTTCCATATTGGGATAACCACACAAGTACAAACTTTATGCATGGGTTAACCAATCTTGTACCATTATTTTTGGGCTTTGAATGAAAACCTATGTAACCTCATCTTTGGGACTAGGATTAATAAATATGTACACTTATTTTTAGGCCTTCTATGACCACTTATGTACCATTTGAGCTCTTATAGAATTTTTCATTACCCCATACACTTAATCATTATCTGGGTGAACACAGTAGGTAATATTTAATGGGATCACCCAGTAATATCGAGGTAGATGTATTGTATAAGCTATAAAGTGAATACTCAAGGATGTTTACTCCACCCCATTATATAATTTATGATGGGATTACGCAATGTTATCTAGGAATCCCCATCGTACAATAAATTTCTATTAACCAAAACATCAATAAGGTATATTGATAATTAATATTTCAATTAAATTATTGAAAAAATCATTATTCTTTCATTAACATATTAAATGATATAAAATAAATTAATTTCATATATATATATATTTGAAAAGTGATTAACCAGTGGAAGAGATATTGGTTTTATAACAATCTATTAAAAATACGAATGACTAGTGGAAAATAAATAGGTTTAAATAAAGAGATTCCAACAAACCATAAACCATTCAATGAAAGTAAATGACTGTTATATTCGGATCATAACCAAATAAAAACCAAAATATGTATCAATGTATATCATCGTATATGGAAAATCATTTTTCTTGATCATGTTGAACTTATCTCAAGGAATATAATCCTTAATTGATGAGTCACATTTAAAACAAGTAATAAAGTAATTTTTTTAAAAATAATTACCATGAAAATTCATAAATGAGTCATTTAGAAATAATTTAAATCATATATTTATGATGATATTCTTACTAGATTTATTTTTTAAAAATATGAATCCTTTTTCAAAACCCTTTTCTTTGAAAACCTATTTCGTTGAAAATAAACTAGAAAACTTAGAAATGTGGAATTGAAAACCATTTCAAAGAATATTTAAAATAAATTAAATTAAAAAATAATTTCATTATATGATGAGATCAAAATATTATTTAGAAATTTAACACATATGTAGAAAATAATTTTTTTGGAAAAAACATTTTTCTGATCGATGTGAAAAATAATATCGTATTCTCATCAATAACTATTTCGAATTATCTTAATAACATTAGATTTTATAAATGGTAGCATTACTAGAAGATATAATTAACAATATATGGATAATAAAATAAATTATAATTATATATATATACTACTAATATTTAACAATGAAGACTTAATCGTAAACATTCCAGATAAATGGTGAGATTACAATAAGAAATCATTATAACATTGGTAACAATGATTCCAAATACACATGAAGGAAATAACTATAATGTGACATAAAATATAGTTATTGTGAATAATTAATTATATTAAATTGTTTAGAGTATCTATAAAAACTCCATGGTTGAATATAGGTGCAAAACATAATATACATCTCAGTGAAGGAAGATTGAAACCAAACTCCCTTATAGATTTGTAAACAATTGGACTCTTAAACAAATGAATGAAATATAATAAAATTTAAATTTAAATAACAAAAATAATAATTATATTAATTTTAAAATTAATTTAATTATAGCATATTAACCCCATAATATAAGCATGTGTTGAATTTGGTAGTGGTCTCTCTAAAAGTTAAAATGACATAGAAATTATTGTACCTTAGTCTAGACTGTGCTAGGACTCGTTAAATAATTATATAAAATAATTATAAGTTTACTATAAATAAATTTATGAACCATATATTTGTATATAGTATGATATATTATAGTTATGTTGCCTCTGTTACCTGTTTATTAAAAATTCTACATATAATTTCGGTATTTGCTAATAATTGCTTTGTTTTTTGTATCAATTTTAAGAAGTAATTTTTTGGCCATATTAAATTTATCACAACATTATAATAACTAAAATTTAAACCATAATATAAATTTCATATATGTTTCATATATATTTATTTATATTAACTGATTGGAATTAGTGATAGGAACAGAAATACATAGTTTATGGAGACCGTATGCCGTATAAATGCAAGCATGATGTTTCAATTTTTGTATCAAATTCAAATAAGGAAGAGTAACTGAAACACACCGACACATGTATTTATTATCATCTCAGTATCATTTTATATCATATATAGTATATATTTTTGTTAAACCCATATTTAATTCATTTCTTTTAATGCGTGAATGAATCACATCTCATTGTGTTGCGGTAGTCCACCTTAAGCACGGACGACGTTATTATATTTCCAAAATATGTTGATCTAGAATATATATATGAAATAACAATTAATGAATAATAATAATAACCTAAATATATTAAATATCATATAAAAACTATAAATCCATCATTATTTCCATCTTTAAGAGGTGGTTAGGGAAAAACGAATGACATAGGTTCATGAGGCAGTAGTTAATTGTACAAATGAATGATGATTTCATAAATAATTTTATTGAAGTATGTGTGGTAATTGGTTATAAACATAAAATAAAAAAGTAACTATATGTTTAATATATTTATCTTATTATAAAATAATGATATATTTATAATTCAAAGAGATGGATAATGGAATAAAAAAGTTGTTAATTGATGAATGTTATATATTCTTTTTATGTCCTCCTCACGCTTCTCCTAGAGGATTCCTGGAATGGATTAACCAAAAATTTAAGTATTATAGGATGATGATGGAGGTTATTATATTATTTTTTCATTTCTGGGTTGATCCAAATGTATTTTGATATGTGAAGAAGGGGGAGAGTGACTACCATTTTATAATTGAGGAGGAGTCACATTATTTTAAATAAACAAAAGTATTCACAATTGGGACATATACCTTAAACCATGTGACTTAAATATGGATCAAAAATGAAGTAAGTGGTATATTCTAATAATAAACACATCTAACAGAAAAAAAATACATTTTTATCAATTTATTCATTATCCTTTATGTTAAATCAATTTTAACCCTTTAAAATTTCTCCATGATAACTTCTATATTTTTTTACCTATGTAACATATCCTTTACTAACACAATAAAAATGAGAATTATTACTTAATTCATACATTTGTATTATCAATATAGAATAAAATTTACTAAATTAATTTCATATATGTGCTCATAAAATTATTTTTAATATAGAGGCATGTAATGGGGATAACCCTGCATATACCTTAATCATTGAAATTAATTGTAACTGTTTTCACAAATCATTATGGTAAAATTAATAATTTCACAGAACATATACAATATAAATTATTAATATTATAAATATTAAATCCATTAATTCATATTCCATTCACAAAATTAGAATAATTTAATTAAAAATTAACCCCTATATCCAAATAAAATAATTTTTTTCATGTAAACATGTTCAGAAGATTAAGATGGTTTTATATCCATTTTATGTATACAATTTATTCCAATGAAATAAATTGGATTAATGTATTTTTAATTTAATTATTTATAAATTAAAAAAAATAAATTATAATTTATCTTTTAGAAATTAATAAATTAGTTGGAAGGATTCAGTTAGAATTCAGTATTTTTTAATAATCTAAAAGGATGGTACATTTTACAAAAACCAAAAAAAATATATCATTTACCAATATTCTTGGTAATTTTCATATACATTAACACATCATTAGACATATCCTTAGTGGTATAAATAGAAATTAAATCATAAATACCCCTTGAGATTTAACTAATTTTTCCTCATTCTAGATAAGAAATTTAAAATAAAAACGTTTATTTATACATAATATACAGAGTTAGGCATATCATAAAAGGATATTACAAAATTTTAGATATATATTAATTAAATTTCACAAACATATTCTTGGGGACCATAATAGTGTAGTTCTATTGGAGAGTTGGAATACAATCTTCTAATATGATGAATGGTATTCAATGTTTCCCAAAAATTACATCTCGTTTAATAATATTCATAGATAATGTAAAGACCCGTAAAATTCAAGGGAAAGTTTTTCTTAATTTTCTTTGGAATTTTACAAGAGCGCGGTTTCTGACGGCACCTGATTCCGAGGCCCGGAGTGCCCGGAATTAATTTCCGAAGTTTGGCTCGGGTACGTTCAGTGAACGAACGAGCGTGATTTCCTAACTTTTGATCCGGTGCTCGGAATTGAAATCTGAGGACACCGATGAACTCGTAGCGCCGATATTCTCTTAAGGAGACCTTTCCCGAAGTTGCGTTTTGCCTAGGAGGAGATGTTTAATTTTCTGGATGAAATGAAGAGTAAAATAAATTTGTTATACAATATTTATTTTATTTATCTTCTTAAGTGGTTATATCCTAAGTGTGGAAGTTGGGGTGGAATCACAAGTTCCTAACTAACCAAGTGAGGATTAAGGTGAGGTGGGGCCCACACTAGCCCCAACCCTTCACATTCCCCTTAACTCTCTTCTACCCCCTTAAACTCCCTTGCACTTAATGTGCCAAAACCCCTCAAATTCCCTAACTCCCCTCTCTCCCTCTTAAAGGCTTGACAACCTAACTTTTAATTAATTATAAAACTCATGTATAATTAATAAGTGAGTTTAATTTTGAGTTTTTGAAATTCAAACTCTTGAATTCCAAAGGTTGGGTTGTGTTAATAAATTAAGTGTAAGCTTGATTTATTTTTGGGTTAGTTCCTTTGTTACTTGAGAGGATTGAGAGAATCGTTGAGAAACATGAAGATCTTCTTCGTCTTCGACGAAGAACGTGAAGAATGGTTCTTCTCCGACAAAGAACAGCGATCCCACGACCATCGAGACTCGGCGTCCCATATTCTTCCGTCTTCCTCCTCGACAAGGGAGAAGTCGCCGACCGTGGTAATCATCGCCAACGACAACGTACCTCTCTTCTTCGTCTTAAGCGACAAGTGAAGAGACGTCGTTCCCTCCTCGGACGCACCCCGACGTCCACAGAATCTACGTCCGACGCCGCGACGCCTTCCTCCGCGATAACCGACGTGTGACGTCAATTTTCAAGGTAGGGGGTTTGTCCTTTTTAAATTACGTGTTTTCATTCCCTCGAACATGAAAGAATAATCTGTTGGGCGTAGTTCCAAATTTTATTAAAAATTGTGAAACATTCATTGTTGTGTTTATACGATTGGCCAACTGATATCGTTATAACGGGAGGAGACCGGACCGCACGAACACGGCCGATTCTCCTCCCCCTTCTATTCTTTCGTGTTAATTTAGCGGAGACAGCGCGGTGTCTTCGCAACCGCGCAGGAACTAAAGAATTAATGGCTGGAGCGAGCTGCGACGAAGAAACGCGGTGCCGACGCACCGCGTCGTTGTTTACGAAAGAGACCGCGGCCGGAGACGGGCCGCGGCGGAACAAGGAGGCGACCGGCGGCCAGCCGGGCCGCCGGCGCCGGAGATCATGAAGGGCCGTGGCCCTACGGCCGCGGCGGAGTAGCCAGGGGCGCCGGCCGCGCCGACGCCGGAGAACAGGAAGGCCGCGGCCCTACGGCCGCGGCGGAGAAGAAGAAGGCTGCCGGCCGCGCCGGCCGCCGGTTTGGTTAGGAGGCGGGACCCGCAGGTCCCGCGTGAGAAAGAAACGGCCGGCCTTAGGCCGGCCGAGATCCGAAAAAATGGGGGGTTTACCCCCCCCCCCCCCCCCCCCCCCCCCCACGTGCGGCATATGCGCGGCCCCCTGGCCGCGCCGCCGCTTGCCGGACCGCGCCGCCGCGCCGCCACCGGCCGGGCCGGGTCCAGCGGACCGGGTCGGATCCGGGTCGGGTCGACCCGGTTCGGGTCAGACCAGGGGGGTCGGGCCGGGTCGGCCCGGACCCGGACCCCCCGTTTTCGAGACGACTTCGATCTTTTGGCCATAACTTGAGCCACGGACCTCCGATCGATGAACCGTCTACGGCAACGCGATCCTTGGATCGAGACGGTCGTTTCGGTATACTATACTCAAGGCGCACCTTCTTTTTCGGGAGCCTACGTGGTTAAAACTCCGTAGTTAAGCGTGCTTGACATAGAGTAGTGATCAGGATGGGTGACCTCCTGGGAAGTTTCCTAGGGTGGGTGTCAGACGGAAAGGCTGATATCATCCAGACTGGACGTCCGATTGACGAACCGTCAGCGGCGATGCGATCCTTGGATCGAGACGGTCGTTTCTGTTTATCGCACTCAAGGTTTCGGATTACTTTGAGTTCGGCCGGGTTGGTTCGTTCACGAAACCAACCGGGCCTTCGGAGCGGAAACGCTCATATCTTGAGCTACGGACGTCCGATCGACGTGCCGTCAGCTTTGTTGTGTTCCTCTTAGTGAGACGGATATTTTGGCATACTCCGCCCGAGGTTTGGACGCAGGTGGAGTACGGTCGGGTTGGTTTTCCCTTAAAAACCAACAGGGCCCCGGGGACGAAAATCCCAATAACTCTCAGACCGGGCGTCCGATCGACGCGCCGTCTGTTGCGTTGAGTTCCTG
Organism: Viscum album; assembly: GCA_963277665.1. NCBI lineage: Eukaryota > Viridiplantae > Streptophyta > Magnoliopsida > Santalales > Viscaceae > Viscum > Viscum album. The sequence goes on from OY728139.1 coordinate 519,335,564, forward strand.
TTGACAATACGGAACTTTTGGATACATCAACTCTGGACTTTGTGACAGTTGATGTATCAGCCTCTCGGCTCGTGGAGCGGACCCTCCGAACGAGCTTGCTGTGTGCGGGAACCCTAGTGCTGGCTGCGATTGTTACTGTGACTACTACTGCTACTACTGCTACTGTGACTGCGACGACGACAGTACCGAGATCCTGTGTGGATTCGACGACAACGACTACAACACTCAGCGATCCTACGTGGATCAGTGCTACAGGTCCTGTGTGGGCCCGATCCTGTGTGGATTCGACGACGACGACTACAGTGCTCAACGATCCTACGTGGATCAGTGCTACAGGTCCTATGTGGGCCCGATCCTGTGTGGGTCCGATCCTGTGTGGGTCTTTGCGCTCAGCGGTCTTGTGTGAACCAGCGCCTACAGGTCCTGTGTGGGCCCGATCCTGTGTGGGTCTTTTGCAGGGGTTAGTTACCTATCAATCCTTCGTGGGTCCGACGACTTAGATGGATCAGAGATCATCTTTATCATCCTTGAAGATTTATACCTGTGTGAGCTGAATCTTGTTGCTTTCCTGTGTGGATTACGTTTCGCTTTCCTGTGTGGAATACGTTTACTTTCCTGTGTGGACTGAGTTGTACTTGGGCTCGGAGGTTGGAGCGTATTTAAATTTGATGACTTAGGTATATGTATGGGCATATACCTAAGCAGTGTTGGTTGTTACTTCGTGATTGTACCTTTCTTCGTGGTTTATCCTTTGTGGATTTGAGAGACCTTCAGGGGTCTCGGGGTCCCTACTGAGTAGCTTATACTCACCCCTGCACGGGCTTTGCCCGCACTACGTTGTGTTGGTTGCAGACGACGGACAACGTTGACCTTGGCTGAGCCTTGCAGAGCGGGACGGTACCCGGAGGTGGACCACTGGTCGGGACGTGCTCGGAGCGGACGGCGGGACCCGTGGAGTAGTGGAGCTATCTGTACCCACCCTTCAGGTGGGATTACCGGTGGACAGCTCGGCGTAGCGGCTTTTACTTTTCAGTTGCTATTTTCCCTTTCGAGTTGTACTTTACTTTCAGTTTGGGTTTGTATACTGGCCCATTTACTTTTCCGCACTTTTAGTTGTACTCTACTTTTGCTTAGTGTTTACTTTCCGCTTGCTTACTCTGTGGTGTTTGTTTACTTTACAAAGGCAATGCCTTCCCTTTTTACGGGGATTTACACCTTGGTGCTAGTCGCCAGCCCCTGGCCTATGGAAGGCGGGCTTGGGGTAGTCACGGCACGGACCCCGAGGGAGGGTCGTGACAAATTGGTATCAGAGGAGTTCGGTTCTACCGCGAACTCTGATCTTTTCTCTATGAAGCAATAATGTTTAGCGTATTGAGTGTGGTTATCAGTCCAGGGAGTCCAGTGTTGGTGCGGCGGCCGACGTATCCGTACACTAGGACCCTGACATCTGATTTCCGACTTAATGCACGAAAACATTGATTGCGTGTGTGTTTCAATGTTTTCTTTGTGATTACTTATATCAGCTCACCAGGTATACTGTTTGACCGTGGCGCACCTGTTACCTATTCAGGATGGCCCCACGATGGCATCCAGCTAGGGTTCCAAGAGTCGAGTGTGACGACAGCCCACCGAGCGACGAGGCTTCGGTGCAGGGCCCTTTGTCAGCAGTGGCACCGGCGGTAGCACTACCCGCCGAGCCCCCGATGCTTCCAGCAGCAGCCGCTGACGATGCACGTCGCCTCAGCGCACTGCATGAGTTTCAGCGCCAGCGACCGCCCAGGTTTCGCGGGGAGACGGATCCCCAGGTAGCAGAGGACTGGCTGGAGGCAGTAGTACGAGTGTTTAGGCTAGTGAGGACACGAGCAGACCTCATGGTGATCCTCGCTGCGAGCCTACTACACGCAGCAGCAGGACGATGGTGGAGCTTGATGCTCCAGGTGCACGATGAGGCATCTCTACTTTGGACGGACTTTGAGAGCCTTTTTCGCTCGGATTTCGTCCCAGCCACCCTTCGTGCGGTGCGTATCCAGGAGCTTCTTCAGCTACGGTAGGGCAGCATGACGGTCGCTCAGTACTCGGCGAGATTTACCGATCTCTCGCGCTACTCGACAGACATGGTACGGGACCCCTTCTTCCGGGCCCAGACCTTCGAGCAGGGATTGAGACACGAGATCAGGGCATCACTGATCTCCCTCAGCATCCCGACCCAGGAAGGAGTGCTGGAGCGGGCCCTTCTGATCGAGAGCTTCCTTGCTGAGTCTACACCAGCACAACGACCCACCGCAGGGCGGCACGTGGCAGAGTCATCTGCAGCAGGCAGTCGACGGATGACTCAGGGGTCCAAGAAGACCATATCTTCAGGCAGACGACCTCAGGGCACTGGCTCAGCAGTGCAGGGCACACAGCGCGGAGCCAGTCTTTCGAGTGGAAGACAGTGCTATGCATGCGGCGGGCAAGGCCACATGGCTCGTGACTGCCCGACCCGCCATGCAGAGGAGCAGCAGACAGTTGAGGAACCACCTAGGCAGAGGCAGAGGTTCGACCGTGGCGGTTCGCAGGGAGGAGGCGGACGAGGCAGAGGAGCTGGCCGAGCAGAAGGTGGTGGGTGACGTTTTGAGGCTCTACCACCACCACCACCAGGAGGTCCACCCCGACCACAGGGAGTAGGTGAACATGCGAGAGCTCAACTTCAGGCAGCCGAGGCCTTCGATCATGGAGCTCTGGGAGCCTATGGACAGGAGCAGAACTAGTGGATACATCCTTTGTACTTCTGGTTCCTTGTTGCATTTGTGTAGCGTCTTGTATTATGAGCTGCAATAATAAAAGACGCATACCTTTGTGATATTTTCGTTCCTGTCCTCTTTCGTGATGTTACTAAGAGGTTCCAGTTTTGGCTGTTGACTTGACCCTCACTTGTGAGACATCTACTGAGGAGACCTAGTTACCACACACTAATGCCGACAATGTGACTCAACCCTTGGAGGCGAGAGTAGCGGTTGGATCTCTTAGTAGTAGCGTCGAGGCCTTACGACGTCATCCTTGGTATGGATTAGTATCATCCATGTTAGGATTGACTGTATTAGGCGAAGAATGTGGTTCATCCAGGGGATGAGACCAGATTTCTCTTATCGGCAAAGAAGAAATCTTGCAGCTCTTGTGGGACCTGAGATGGTCTAGGTCATCCATGGGCGGATGAGTACAGCTCAGAGCCGGCAGAAGCCTTATGCTGACATGAGGCGGAGGCCACTGGAGTTCGAGGGTGGTGACCACGTCTTCTTGCGGGTCTCACCTCGACGTGGTATTCGGAGATTTGGCCAAGGCGGCAAGTTATCTCCGCGCTTCATCGGACCCTTCCAGGTCCTCAGCAGGATTGGCGAGGTGGCTTATCGCCTGGCTCTACCACCTCAGTTGCACCGGGTGCACGACGTCTTCCACGTATCCCAGCTGAGGAGATACGTGCACGACCCGACGCACATCATTGACCATGGGGAGCTTGACATTGACGATGGGGCGACTTTTACGGAGGTCCCGGTGGAGATAGAGGATCGACAGGAGCGGGTCCTGCGTGGGCGATCCATTCCTCTTGTGCGCATCAGATGGCAGCACGGGAATCTCCAGGAGAGCACATGGGAGCGGGAGGCTCAGATGCATGCTCAGTACCCTCTTTTGTTTCCCTAGTTTTTGATGTATCTTTACGGGGACGTAAAGCCCTGAGGTGGGAGTAATGTAAAGACCCGTAAAATTCAAGGGAAAGTTTTTCTAAATTTTCTTTGGAATTTTACAAGAGCGCGGTTTCTGACGGCACCTGATTCCGAGGCCCGGAGTGCCCGGAATTAATTTCCGAAGTTTGGCTCGGGTACGTTCAGTGAACGAACGAGCGGGATTTCCTAACTTTTGATCCGGTGCTCGGAATTGAAATCTGAGGACACCGATGAACTCGTAGCGCCGATATTCGCTTAAGGAGACTTTTCCCGAAGTTGCGTTTTGCCTAGGAGGAGATGTTTAATTTTCTGGATGAAATGAAGAGTAAAATAAATTTGTTATACAATATTTATTTTATTTATCTTCTTAAGTGGTTATATCCTAAGTGTGGATGTTGGGGTGGAATCACAAGTTCCTAACTAACCAAGTGAGGATTAAGGTGAGGTGGGGCCCACACTAGCCCCAACCCTTCACATTCCCCTTAACTCTCTTCTACCCCCTTAAACTCCCTTGCACTTAATGTGCCAAAACCCCTCAAATTCCCTAACTCCCCTCTCTCCCTCTTAAAATCTTGACAACCTAACTTTTAATTAATTATACAACTCATGTATAATTAATAAGTGAGTTTAATTTTGAGTTTTTGAAATTCAAACTCTTGAATTCCAAAGGTTGGGTTGTGTTAATAAATTAAGTGTAAGCTTGATTTATTTTTGGGTTAGTTCCTTTGTTACTTGAGAGGATTGAGAGAATCGTTGAGAAACATGAAGATCTTCTTCGTCTTCGACGAAGAACGTGAAGAATGGTTCTTCTCCGACAAAGAACAGCGATCCCACGACCATCGAGACTCGGCGTCCCATATTCTTCCGTCTTCCTCCTCGACAAGGGAGAAGTCGCCGACCGTGGTAATCATCGCCAACGACAACATACCTCTCTTCTTCGTCTTAAGCGACAAGTGAAGAGATGTCGTTCCCTCCTCGGACGCACCCCGACGTCCACAGAATCTACGTCCGACGCCGCGACGCCTTCCTCCGCGATAACCGACGTGTGACGTCAATTTTCAAGGTAGGGGGTTTGTCCTTTTGAAATTACATGTTTTCATTCCCTCGAACATGAAAGAATAATCTGTTGGGCGTAGTTCCAAATTTTATTAAAAATTGTGAAACATTCATTGTTGTGTTTATACGATTGGCCAACTGATATCGTTATAACGGGAGGAGACCGGACCGCACGAACACGGCCGATTCTCATCCCCCTTCTATTCTTTCGTGTTAATTTAGCGGAGACAGCGCGGTGTCGTCGCAACCGCGCAGGAACTAAAGAATTAATGGCTGGAGCGAGCTGCGACGAAGAAACGCGGTGCCGACGCACCGCGTCGTTGTTTACGAAAGAGACCGCGGCCGGAGACGGGCCGCGGCGGAACAAGGAGGCGACCGGCGGCCAGCCGGGCCGCCGGTGCCGGAGATCATGAAGGGCCGCGGCCCTACGGCCGCGGCGGAGCAGCCAGGGGCGCCGGGCTCGCCGACGCCGGAGAACAGGAAGGCCGCGGCCCTACGGCCGCGGCGGAGAAGAAGAAGGCGGCCGGCCGCGCCGGCCGCCGGTTTGGTTAGGAGGCGGGACCCGCAGGTCCCGCGTGAGAAAGAAACGGCCGGCCTTAGGCCGGCCGAGATCCGAAAAAATGGGGGGTTTACCCCCCCCCCCCCCCCCCCACGTGCGGCATATGCGCGGCCCCCTGGCCGCGCCGCCGCGCCGCCACCGGCCGGGCCGGGTCCAGCGGACCGGGTCGGATCCGGGTCGGGTCGACCCGGTTCGGGTCAGACGAGGGGGGGTCGGGCCGGGTCGGCCCGGACCCGGACCCCCCGTTTTCGAGACGACTTCGATCTTTTGGCCATAACTTGAGCCACAGACCTCCGATCGATGAACCGTCTACAGCAACGCGATCCTTGGATCGAGACGGTCGTTTCGGTATACTATACTCAAGGCGCACCTTCTTTTTCGGGAGCCTACGTGGTTAAAACTCCGTAGTTAAGCGTGCTTGACATAGAGTAGTGATCAGGATGGGTGACCTCCTGGGAAGTTTCCTAGGGTGGGTGTCAGACGGAAAGGCTGATATCTTTCAGACTGGACGTCCGATTGACGAACCGTCAGCGGCGATGCGATCCTTGGATCGAGACGGTCGTTTCGGTTTATCGCACTCAAGGTTTCGGATTACTTTGAGTTCGGCCGGGTTGGTTCGTTCACGAAACCAACCGGGCCTTCGGAGCGGAAACGCTCATATCTTGAGCTACGGACGTCCGATCGACGTGCCGTCAGCTTTGTTGTGTTCCTCTTAGTGAGACGGATATTTTGGCATACTCCGCCCGAGGTTTGGACGCAGGTGGAGTACGGTCGGGTTGGTTTTCCCTTAAAAACCAACCGGGCCCCGGGGACGAAAATCCCAATAACTCTCAGACCGGGCGTCCGATCGACGCGCCGTCTGTTGCGTTGAGTTCCTATTGACAATACCGAACTTTTGGATACATCAACTCTGGACTTTGTGACAGTTGATGTATCAGCCTCTCGGCTCGTGGAGCGGACCCTCCGAACGAGCTTGCTGTGTGCGGGAACCCTAGTGCTGGCTGCGATTGTTACTGTGACTACTACTGCTACTACTACTACTGTGACTGCGACGACGACAGTACCGAGATCCTGTGTGGATTCGACGACGACGACTACAACACTCAGCGATCCTACGTGGATCAGTGCTACAGGTCCTGTGTGGGCCCGATCCTGTGTGGATTCGACGACGACGACTACAGTGCTCAACGATCCTACGTGGATCAGTGCTACAGGTCCTGTGTGGGCCCGATCCTGTGTGGGTCCGATCCTGTGTGGGTCTTTGCGCTCAGCGGTCTTGTGTGAACCAGCGCCTACAGGTCCTGTGTGGGCCCGATCCTGTGTGGGTCTTTTGCAGGGGTTAGTTACCTATCAATCCTTCGTGGGTCCGACGACTTAGATGGATCAGAGATCATCTTTATCGTCCTTGAAGATTTATACCTGTGTGAGCTGAATCTTGTTGCTTTCCTGTGTGGATTACGTTTCGCTTTCCTGTGTGGAATACGTTTACTTACCTGTGTGGACTGAGTTGTACTTGGGCTCGGAGGTTGGAGCGTATTTAAATTTGATGACTTAGGTATATGTATGGGCATATACCTAAGCAGTGTTGGTTGTTACTTCGTGATTGTACCTTTCTTCGTGGTTTATCCTTTGTGGATTTGAGAGACCTTCAGGGGTCTCGGGGTCCCTACTGAGTAGCTTATACTCACCCCTGCACGGGCTTTGCCCGCACTACGTTGTGTTGGTTGCAGACGACGGACAACGTTGACCTTGGCTGAGCCTTGCAGAGCGGGACGGTACCCGGAGGTGGACCACTGGTCGGGACGTGCTCGGAGCGGACGGCGGGACCCGTGGAGCAGTGGAGCTATCTGTACCCACCCTTCAGGTGGGATTACCGGTGGACAGCTCGGCGTAGCGGCTTTTACTTTTCAGTTGTTGTTTTCCCTTTCGAGTTGTACTTTACTTTCAGTTTGGGTTTGTATACTAGCCCATTTACTTTTCCGCACTTTTAGTTGTACTCTACTTTTGCTTAGTGTTTACTTTCCGCTTGCTTACTCTGTGGTGTTTGTTTACTTTACAAAGGCAATGCCTTCCCTTTTTACGGGGATTTACACCTTGGTGCTAGTCGCCAGCCCCTGGCCTATGGAAGGCGGGCTTGGGGTAGTCACGTCACGGACCCCGAGGGCGGGTCGTGACAGATAACCCCTAAATAAAACCTATCTTCATATCCTAGGGAAAGGAAACATTCAAATTATTCATCTCAGATGTTCAATATTGGTAAAGATAAGAGAAATAAGTATGTGATCACATGAATGTATATGATACAAAAAAGAGAACCAGGTTTTGAGATAACCTTTGATGTTAATACCCAATATGTCAAATATTATAATCATGTGTCATGGTATAAATAATTGAAGTCAATTGGTCATGAATCATAAGGGAATCAAAGAACATGATCCATGACATCATATAATTGGAATAAAATAATTATTTTATCAATACACATAATTATGAAAAATGTTATGTCAAGGAAACCCAACAAGAGAAACTTACCTTTCTAATACCTAGATATTACATCATTTAACCTGAATAGTTAGTACATTTCACAAACACATTCTTGAGGAAAATAATTTTATCTAACATTGGAAACATTGTATCAAATAATTATATTTGATAAAAACATATTTAGTTTTTATAAAAAAATCACATTTAGTATTCTTCATAAACATACCCTTCAAAAAACCATTAATTATTATCCAGGGAAAGGAAACAAATGAAAGTGTTAGCTTATATTTGTACAAAGGGTAACAAAAAGAGATATAAATTTATTATCGTATGAAACCATATCATAAGGATAATGGAATCTGATAATGATCATAACCTTTTATGTTCCTACCCAACCTATCAAACATCATTAACATGATACATGGTTTATAGTTTGGTTGTTATAATGGAAATAATCATACAGGTTTCAAAGAACATGAACCATGATATCACGAAATTGACCTAATATATAGATTTTGGGAACATATATAATTATATAAAATCATATCTCAATTAAAAAAACAAATAAATTAATAACATGTTAGGTAATGAAAACCCACCATTTTACCTGCATTATTGTTGGGCCTACCACACATGTACCATCATTTTCACACTTCATCCATCCAGTAGAGTACCAATATTTATTGTCATAGTAGAACCATGTCTGTGAACCTTTAGATAATATTCCATTTATCTTTAACAAATGAATTTGAGAACTATCCTGGATCACCCATTAATTACGATATAAAATGATCCCATGGAACTGTCTAGTCTTCCCAATCAGATAAAATGTAATTGGAATACCTAGTGTTATCTTTTAAATCTCATCATATATACTAATATGGGAATATAGGGTACTATCTACGCCTCCCCATCACATAAAATATTTCAATTAATAAAAACTAGAATAGAGTATAATGATCCCGAATATAGACACAAAACCTATAAAAACAAATATTATTCATTCATAACCTGATTAACCAATGGAATAAAAATGGTTATCATGTCAATATCATTTATTTAGGATTTACCTTTATAAATGAAGTCATTCTCATTAAAATCATATTGAATCAATATTTAACTATTGAAAATAAATGGGTTTAAATAAAAAGGAAACCAACAGAAAAAACCATTCATAAATATATTCTTAATGGTATCTTGGGATAATATCCTCAACAAACCATAAGTTACATCAATGGATATTCTCTTATATGTAAAATTATTTTGTGTGATGATTTGTAACATTTATTATGGAAAATATCCCTTCTTTCAAGAATAACATTTTAAAACAATTTAATACTTATTTTCATTGAATGTAACCATGAAAACATATAAAGGAATCCTTATAAATCATTAAAACATTTATTGATGAAATAACATTTTTACATGGAAAGAAACTTCTCCCAACATAGACCATATTGAAAACCATTTTCTCTAAAAATAATCTTGAAAACTAATAATTGAATATCTAAAAATCATTTTATATAATTTTAAACACATAATAAATTTTCATACATAATGTTACTAAAAATTAACTAAAAAATAATTTAAAACTATAATTTAAAATAATTTTGGAAAAACTTTTCTTGGATGAATTTATATTTATGATCAAAGAGGGTAATAATGAATGAATTCATAAAATGGATTAAAAATTATCTTAATTACAAAAGCATAAAAATTGTACAATTACATGAAAATATAAATAATAATAAAATGAGAATAAATATATGATAATGGTTGAATGTTATAACGTGAGACTTAAAAATTAAAAACATAACCATAAACAATCATTTCAAATAATGAGAATCATTCATAAAATTATTAGCACATTGGTACCGTTAAATTATAATCGACATGAAATAATAACATAAAATGAAACATAAGATAAAATTATGATTAATATATTCATGATATTAAAATTTTAATAAGATTTATATACAGACCATGAATTAATATAGGTTCATAGCCTAACATACATCCCAAATAAGGAAAATTGAGACTGAATTCCCCTCACGGATTCATCAACATTCGAACCATTGACCACGTGATAGATTGATCCTCAATATGATATGTAATTAACAATATTGTGAATTTTATGAACTATATAGAATATTTTGTAGTATATAAACAAGATAAAATAAATATGTGGTGAATTTGGAATTAGTCTCTCAAAGAGTAAAAGTGGGATGATAATTCCCTAACCTTAGGTCTTTAATCTCATCGTACTCTGTAAAAAATCTTATATAACAAATAAAGGTTATTATATATATATTATAGAACAATATATATATATATATATATATATATATATCTGTGTGTGTTTGTGTGTCATAACATATACTATTTTCTATGAACCTTTTTTACCTATTTACTAACAATTCCAGGAAAAGTTATATTTGGAGTAATAACCTGTTTGTTTTTATTATAGGTATTAACTTATTTTTTAAGTTCCTCTACCAATGACCATGGTCTCAACATATCTAGAATATAAACCATGAGATTTATATTGTATATTCATTATATATGTATTTATATTAATCTCTAAAATTTATTAATGTGAAATTAAATACACAATTCATGGAGATGGTAGGACGTACATACATATGAACATCCATTCCATTTTCAATTTGTATTGATTGAAACAACTATAAATGAATAAAATATAAATATTATCATTCCAATTTGTTTTTATAAGTTGAATATATTAATTATATTTATTAAAACAATCCAAAATACATTTCATGTAAAGCGTTAACGAATGTCGTCACTCTGGGAGGCAGTAGTCTTCCATACAGAAGAACGATGTTATCATATTACCTATAAATGTAAATAATGATGGTATGGGAATATTATAATTCATGAAAAATAAAACAATCATAAATTACATAAAAACCAAATATAAACTCTAAATCCATCATTATTCCCAACTGTGACTGGCTGTAATGAAAAAATGTTCGATATCGATTCGTGAGGTTGTAATCCTCCAAACATACAAACGGTGATTTCATAACCAAATTGATGAAAGTATGTTCAGTTTTAGTTCATAATTATAACATAAAAATTATATGTATATTAAATTCATTGAGGTTATTATATAATATATATATAGTAATATTTTAATGATGTGAATATTAAATAACACATTGATTTTCATCAATGAACGTTACTTCTCATTTGTTTATCCTTCTTGTGGTTATAATACAAGCCTTAATATGATATATTTAAACAAAAACTAAAAATTATTAGATGATTTTATTGATGTTTATAAGTGTGTTTATATTGTTTTGGGAAATAAAAAAAATTTTGTCTGTAGAGGGGGTGGGGGAGTGAGTTCCCTTTTATAATTGAAGACTAGTGAAATTATTTTAAATAGCCAAACATATTCACAATTGGGAGGTATCCTATATATCATGTGTATAAAATATAGATGAATAATTTATGGTAGGGTTAATTGTCTTATTAAAGGCCACTAAAACATATAAATAATATTTTTTTTCATTTTATTGCTTGTTTTTTAGAATTACTCAATTTAACCACTTAGATTCTAACATGGTAAATTTTATCATTTTATTTACCTTGGAAATTTACCTTTTAATAATAAAATAAAAATAATATTTATTATATACTTCTACCTAATAGTTATAAATATATATATCAATATTTATTAAATAAAAATCAATTGTTTTTGTAAAAAAAATTCATAAAAACACTTGTAATGTGAAAACCCCATATTTATCCATAATTATGGTACATAATTTTCACTCATTCCACTAATAAATATGTTAAAAAAATTAATTTTAACTTATTATATAATATTTTTTTTATGATTAAATCTTTTCAATCCCTTAATCCAAATTTTATTAACATATGTGATAAATTTTTATTTATAAATAATCTCATAGTGGTGATAAAAAGTGTTTTTTAAAATATAATGGATCAAAAGATTAAAAAATACTTATGTCTGTTTACAATGTGAAATTGACCCTAATGGCCTAAATCATATTATCAAATATATAATATAATTTAATTCATTTAAAAAAATTAATTATAATTTTACTGGAAAATTTTATTAAATGAAAATGTAATTGTCAATTAGAAATCAGAATTTTTTTAATACTCCTCAAAATAATGAATATTTTCAAACAATAATAGAAAATTAAACCTAAGATAACTTTGATATTACAATTTCTAAAAATATTATTATGTTCTATATTAAAAATCTAAATGTGTCAAAAATGTTTTTTAAAATAGAAAGGCCATATAAGGGTGGAAAAATATTTTTTATAAAAATATAGTTTTTAAGAATAAAATATGATTTATTCTAATCTCATGGTTATAAATCACATATCATAAATTTTAAACATTATATTTAATATATAATACAAAAATATGATTAATGAAAATTTATTTTTTAAAATTAATTAATTTTAAATACACATTTTCACATTAAAATAATTTTTTAGAGAATGATTTTCTTCTATTTTTGAAATGAATTAATTTTCTTTTATACATAATTGGTCACAAAATAAAACATTATAAATTTCGATGAAAACTATATTTTCATGGATTAGTAAATCATATTCATAAACATAATTTTAGTGGGTAAGTGATTATTATCATATTAAATAAATTTTTTTCAATAATATGAATCATTTGTATTAAAATCATTATTTTTGTAATACAAAATAATCAATGTGTATCATTTTATGAAAGATATGAAATGTGTTTATCATAAATCAATGTAAAAAATATTGATGTGTTTAGGGAAATATAAACTAGTTATTGCATTCAATTCATTATAAAAAAAGTCATTTCATGTAACATAGAATGTCAAAAAGATTAAATTCATTGAAAAAAATATTTCACTAAATATAATGGGGACATATCTTTTCATCCATTAGATGAATTTCACCCTTTAAATTCCTCTCCTTAATAAAATGTTTAAAATTTAAAAATTCTATCAGATATATTAACATCAGTTATATGAATAATAAAAATCCACTTAAATATGGAATTTTAAAAGCATAACGGTTATCTAATATAACTCATAAATAACTTCTATGTATGAGAACATAAGTGGGAAGTGAAAACATTGAAATTTTAGTGAAAAATAACTCCCAAATATTAATGTGGATTGATACCTAATATGTCCCACAAAAATATAACAATAACAAATCCATCAAACAAAGTGGTTTGAAAAAAGTCATTGATTTCACTAAAGGTGATAGTAACAGAACAACTTTTCTTCAAAGAAAATTACTTTAATTTGGTGAATTCTTATAGCTAGATATACTAAATTTATTTTATAAAATAAGATATGAACAATATCTCCATGTTTTTATGACCTTATCAATATCCATATCATGAAACACTCTAGGAAATAAAGGTGAATTTTTAATTCCAATAGTAATAAATGATCATATGATCTATTAATAGAATGATATGTCATTATGTATATCGTTATATATAATTAAAAAAATTATTATAAGTTATAAATTATGGATAAATATATATCTATATATAAATAATAAAGTAATATGTAAAAAACATTCAAATGTCAATAAAATCCATATTATAAATTGTTAGCCTTTTTACCCTACTAAAATAGGAAGTTAAAAAACATTAGATGTAAGGTCAATATGTTTCTCAAAATTATATTAACATTGATCCTCCTTATATCATAATGAATCTATTGGTTGTCACGAACAATACAAGTGAGTACATCATCATGGATTCACTTGAAACATGTAAATAACTTGAATATTAGTATAACCTAATTCAAATCATATGTGTTACCTCATCTATTTTATAACACTTATATTATTCAATATATTCCTAAAATCAATATTTTTTAACACCATCAATGACAACATAATCTACATTTTCAAATAAAAATTCATTGGATATGAGGTCATCAATATCATCCAATTTACATTATCTATATCAATCATCTCCTAATATAAAATTAACAGAATTTTAGCATCATTTGGAACATAATATGTGTGATCCAACCTTAATCATAAAATATAACCCATCTGTGAAATTAATTTAAAATATCGTTGATGTCGTTCAACATAGTCTATAAAAACCATAGTGATAAACTTAAACAAATAAATCCATATATATTTCAAAATTATAGAAAAATGTATGCATAGACAATTGAACTGTCCCACATAACCCTTAATACATTTACTATGATTCTTAATTTATTTATCTAACACCTCTTTCTTATAGTGTGAAAAATGTATCATATCATAATATTCATAAACCACAATTTAGTTATGCCTCACACACGAAGCACAAAAAAATAATTTTTGTATGACCCATACCATTAACATTTCATTTTTATCTGCCTCATTGTAAATAGAGAAACCATTACTCATACAATATATTGATTTTATTCCCAATAATTCCACATCAGTCATGGATATTGTTAAATCCCATTATATCCTCATGTAAATCATTTATCCATTGTTAATACCATAAGAAGAGAAGTATTCCCACACAAAGAATTATTCAAAAATTTTATATTTTAATTTAAATTGATTTTATTTTGTGTCCATATCCTCCACATGTAAAACATTTTGTCATTAACTTGATGCGTTACTAGCTATTCCTAATTCCACATTCTTTGAATATATAGAATTGAATCATCATTCCTCTATTGTTTTCACTACCCAAACTCTCATCAAACTATATCCTTTTTCAAATTTCAAGGTCATTTTCTGATACATTGACTCATAAATAGACATATACTTAGAGACTTACATATTAATATCTTTACAAATATCCCCACAGATATCAATAAAGTTTTCAATTCCATGTTTATAATTGTATATGAAACCATTATATTGTTACGATGTATAATGACTTAGGATTTTTATAATGGGATATTATATACTTTTAGATTAGTATTAATTACATTTAATAATCAAATTCATTAGCACTATAAATTTATAATAAAATTAGAAACATCGAAAACAATCTTCTAATTTGGAAAATGATATTCAAATTTTCCCAAAACGATATTTCCAATTATTACACTTCATAGACAAATCCTACATAAAATCATTCTTCATAACATTGGGAAATGTAAAAAAATAAAGGGTGATATAAGATGCTTATTAAGGGAAAACATAAGATATATTAATCTATGATAATTTGAAATCGTATATTATTCATAAGCATATCTCAAAACCGTTAATGTTTATACCCAACCAATCACTTATTATAAACATGATTCACATATTGTTTTTTTAATATTTTAGTAGAAATGAATCATAAGGGAATCAATGAACATGATCAATTAGAGCATATATTTTTTAATAAAATAATGATTTCAACCGTACACATAACCCAAGAGAATAAATTTTCAAGGTCACTAATTATGAAATTTATAACATGTTACATTTGGGATAACAACCTATGTAACATATTTGGTATTGTGATGAACACATTTGTACCCTTCATTTTAGTCTTGGGCTAACCACCCATGTACCCACCTTTTCAGGCTGGGTTGGACCACTTCTACACACTCAATTTTAGGCTTGGTAATTCCACTTTTGTACCCTCTAAGATCATAGACAATTTATATTTACCCAGTGAATTCAAATGTTATCTGGGTGAACCCATGATGTGAGCTATAATGGTTTCAATTGGTTCAATCTAGGACTCGACATTGTATAATATATAATTTCATTACCAGACACTATATCAACAACCCCTTGTATAAGATATAATGGGCTCTACTGGATATATATTGGCTCCCCCATCATTTAATGTGTGTTTAAGAATCATAACATGGATCAAATAAGAAAACATTTAAAATAATCATAACAACAAATAATAGAATCAATATTATATCATTACATGATTAGCCAATTAAAAATATGTTGGTTTAAATTAAATCTCATTGAAATATGATTAAATCATGGAAAAGATACTGGTTATATTAGATTATCATTGAATCAGGCCTGACTAGTGGAAGAGAGAAATTTTAATAAATATTATGCAATAAAATTGTAAATGATCTACATAAATATAAATTATTTTATCCTATGATCGTATCTACCAAAAACAAGTAATTAGTTCAAAAGATATCTTCTTAAATGGACAATATTTTTTGTTGATCATTTGTGGGATTTTATAAGGAAAATAACCCTTCATTGAATAATAACTTCATAAACGATATTCAAAATCCTTCACTATCAAAATTACATAGAAAACATAAAAATGATGATTCTAAAAATAATTTAAAAAATATATTAGGTATTATGTCATTTTCTCTTTGAATAAAATATTTTTATAGAATAAAAATTTTCAAATATCATTTATTTAAATTACCTTGAAAACATATAATTTAATCATTAATAAAAATTCATAATACATTTTAAAAAATAGAAAATTTTCAAAATAATTTTATTTGAAAATTTCAAAAAAATATAATTTAAAAACATTCTTAAATTTTTTTAGTAAAAACGAATTTGGAATAAAATTGAGTTTAGATTGAAGACATAAATAACATCTCATTTTAATAAAATCATTATATGAACAATCTTAAGTAACAATGATTATAATTAAATTAACATTACATAGTGAAATCATTAATAAAAAAATAATAATAAAATTAATGACAATTATTGAGAGTCATGGCATGATATTTCAACATTGGAGACATAACCATTAACAATCCCGTGAAATGATGATATAATAACACAAAATCATTAGCACATTGGTTACATAGGATCATAATACCCATAAAAAAATTATATAATATTAATAATAAATGACACGAGTAGGAATATATTCCTAACATTAAATTTCATATAGGCTGTATATAGACCATTTTTTAGAATATAGGTACATATAATAACATAGTTCTAGAAGTTAGAAAATAGAGAAAAAATTCCCATTATCAAATTTTTACATTTTGAACCATAAACCAAAGAATGGAAAATAAAAAAATTAATATTTAAATACAAATAATTATAATTATAATCATCATAAAAAATACATGGGAAATTATATACACTTGATAAAAGTAACATATAGTCAATATGGACATTGGATCACATAAATTAATAGTTCGATATAAATTCCATTACCTAAAGACTTAACTCTTGTCATACAACCTGAATAGCCCGAAGGAATTAATTTTTATTGATTTTTGATAGCCCCCCTTTCAATGGATAAGGGGGAACCCTTTCAAGGCCTGTAGGTTCAGAGATTAAAGGGCCCAAAGGAATATGAGATTACATGGCCCAAAGGTCTTTGGGAATTCAACCAGACTATCAATAAGGAACTCCCCCTCCCCAGCATCTACATCATGATAGTGTGACGACCCAAAGTATTTCAATAGAATATTCCTTTATTATATCTGTGTCATAAAAACACAAAATAATGAACTACTAAGTGATTAGTGACCTTTAAACATAATTTTGTCACCCCTATGTTTGGAATTTTAAAAATCTGACATACACGGTTGTGTTCAAGATAGTTTTTGGGGTCTAATGAAACAAAAATAATTTTTGGGTGAATAGTAACCTACCTTTATGAATAGTAACCTACCCTTATGAATAGTAATATTACACTTATGAATAGTAAATAAGAGTAACATTGCCTATGAATAATAAAATAAAATTTAGACATCTTAGAAAGTGACAATTTGACCTTAGTAAAGGTTTTTGGTATTTTATAATTCATAAATAATTAATTATAATTAATTATTTAATTTAAAAGAATATTTATTTTCCTGTAATGTATTCATAAATTATTGAATCAATTTCTAATAGTTTTTATATAATTTTATATGACCCTACGTAATTTTTTAAAGAACTATAAGATCAGTTTTAATCTTAAAAACTGTTTTTATGTAAATTATGATTTTATTTAAATATTTAATTAATAATATTTAGAAAATTATTTTTGAAAACTGGAATTCATTTTTGGATTGTACACGTCGACAAATGGTTGTGGTAAATGTTTGAGATTTTTCTGAGATACTTGAATTTTTGGTGAATAGTGGAATGCATTAATTTACCATATAAATACATTTTAATTAAAACCCACAATTCCTGACATCACAAGTGATTTAAGCACCCAAATCCCGAACTCACATGTCTTATTTACTATTTTTAGTCATCCAAGACTCTCTATTTCTTGTCTTAGGTGAAATTAATAAACTAATCAATTTTATATTAAGTAAACCCCTCTCCCCTCCACTATAAAAGCCACCGTTCACTCCCTCTTTTCCTCACACCTCTCAAGCTCCAATCCTTCTCTAAACTCTGCCCAAACACCTTCACTATCTCATACCCCACTTCTAAAATCTGGTGGTCTCATCAAAAGACCATGCGTAGGTTCCTTATAGAGGATCTCAAGAGGAGGACTCTAAAGTTAATTTCTCTCTCTCTTCTCCTTTAATTTCCTTTCAAGTTCAAGTTCCTTTCTTGATCTCTCCCTACCTATCTTCGTCAAAATTGTTCTTTAAATCCAGTATTATATATATACTGTAATATTATTATTCTAATGATATATTATATCACCTCACACCCTTTCCCTCTTCCATTTATTTTATTAAAGAGAACATTGTTCATGAGGTGTTAAATTTATCACCTTCAAAAACGACATGTTCTCTTCTTCCATTTCTACCTTCAATCTGGTCATGAAACCATTTTATGGATAAACCAGAATATTTAATATGTATTATTTTCTATTTTACATTCTTTAAATAACCTATGGCCTTATTACTAAGTTAAATGTTAAAACAAGATCGTTGTGATCCAAAAACCGCCCAAATTAACCCAAATAACCATCATTAAATTTTTATCTAATGATTCATCCACATGGATCTAATATAATTCATTATAAAATTATTAAATCTACTGTAATATAATTAATAACATGTAGTATCAGTTCTGGATGTTTACCCATAATCTACCCAAACATCAATTTAAGAATACAAGTGGACCGCTCAATAAACCCATAAAAACGAACATCCCCGAACAATGTTTTTAAACTCTATAAGTCATCCAAAGGAACATAATATGAAATAATGAAACCAGAATGAACCCTATTAATGTATAAATGGATCGGAAATTTCTAATTAATGAATAAAATGTAATTATACAGGACATTAAAGAGAAGGAGGCATTCAAGTACAAGGTAAGGGGAAATCTCGAACCCAATTTTCTTCCTTCAGGTTCTCCCTCTTTCACTCCATTTTTATATGGTTACTCCTCAAAGATCATTTTTTCATCATTTACATTACTTTTATGGGATATAAATGTTTTTCACTGGTTTTTAGTCCATCAATATTTTTTCCAAAAGAACTCTTCTTTCAAGATTTCACCTTTTACCTCTCATTCAAGGTTGATGGTTCTTGTATCATGTATGTTGTTCCCTATTTCATTTGGGAACCCAAAGATTATGATTGTGTAATAATGAGATGAAACCCATTCCTTTCCATGGGTTATTTATTTACATGTTTTATATGTGTTCTATGTGGAAAGCATGATAATGATAATGTTATGATGTGACGGGTGCACCCAGAATTATATAGCGTAATATGAATGTTTAAATGTGACAGGTGTGCCCAGAATTATATATCGCTCTAATGCATTGGTTATAGTGATGAATCTCATTAGTAAATGTAAAATGATGTGTGAAAAAGATGATAGAATTGTTCACAAGTATGTGTGGTAGTTAACTACTAAGACATGATGTTTCTTTTTTATGCATTGCCATATTTCATGTTTATTATTTTTGCTCCTCTCATGTTCATGATCTTTTTCCTATGTCATGATTATGCTAACCCCATGATATATTGTTCTTATCTATCCTCTTAATGGGCTTTTATCTCACCCCTTTTTGATGTATATCCTCAGGTGGCTACATATACTAAGGAGAGGACAAGTGCCAATAAGAAGCTAGAGAAGATTAAATTAAATGTTTATGGTTGATGTTGTATTTGTTATGTGTGGTCCTAGTTTGACCAAGACACTAAACCTTTGGATCCTAGATGTGTAATACTATTATGTTTTTTATCTTTGAAATGATGTAATATTAATGTAAGAAAAGGTCAGGTCGTTATAGTTGGTATCAGAGGAAAGGTTTTGTTAATTTGGGAATTAGGATTAGTAAACCCTTGAGAAAACCTCTAGCATGAGAATAAGTACAAATATGTACACATAAATATTTAACTAGGGATCCCATATGTTATGTTTTTGGTATAATTGTTTAAATGAATAAGTTATTCATGACTTTTTTACTTATGTTTTGTTCTAACATTTTCTATTTTAGAAAATGGTGGAAACCAGGAGAAATCCGGCCAACAACTCTTGCGAGGGCCAATGCAATGATTGCCCGAATGACATCCCCAATGATTTTGGAGGTGGAAATCAAAACTTCATGGAGATGATTACCCAATTATCTCAGGTTATTAATAATAACCATAATAATGGGGAACATACTCCTTCACCAAAGAGGGAGAAACTAGATATCAAATGTTTTATGCGGCAACGACAACTGAAGTTTTCTGGATCTTCTGATCCACTAGTTACAGAATAATGGGTCAACTCCATGGAGAAGATATTTTCTTGTTCTTCACTGTTCTGAGATGGAGAAGGTGACTCTAGCCGTTTATCATCTAGATGGAGAATCCGGTCAATTGTGGGATTTGATTAAGAACACCAAGCCAAGGGAGGAAATTGAGGAGATGGAATGGGAAGACTTTAAGATAATGTTTCTTAATAATTACTTCCCAAGAACTCTTCGCACGAAGATGGAGAGAGAATTCATAGAGCTCAAGAAAAAAAGAAGGAGAATCTGTCACAACCTATGAAGAAAATTTCACAAGGCTCGCAAGGTATGCTTCAGGTTTTGTTATCAACAATGATAGCAAAATTGATAGATTCTTCAGTGGATTAAAACCACATCTTCGAAAGGCTCTTGCAATTCGAGACTTTGGGAGTTATGAAGAAGTTTTTCGGTGTGCTATCAAAGTGGAGATGGAGTTTGGAGAATGGTCCCATGGCTATGGTGATAAGAAAAGAAAGATGGAGTTTCAAGTCGGTGGATCTAATGACAAATTTGGGAAGAAAACACAATGACCCACATGTCAAAAATGTGGGAAGTTGCACCATGGGAACTGACTCAAAGGTACGGAAAAATGATTTAAGTGTGGGAAGGAAGGACAGCAAGCTCACGAGTGTCGAAAAGACATGAAAAGGAAGGATAATGTAGCCGATGAAAGGATAGAACCACCCGTGGTTCAATGCTACAACTGTAGGGAGATAGGGCACTATTCAAACCAGTGCACTAAACCTCGAGCTCTTGAGGGTAATCAGTGCCAACAACCACCAAAGCCTAAGGAACAAGGGAAGTCTTATTCCATCACTACTGCAGAGGTGGAACATGATAATGAAGTCGTACAAGGTACACTTCATATTCACTCAAGAATGGAAAAAGTCTTATTTGATTCTGGTTCTACGCATTCCTTTATATCTTGCATGTTTTCTAGAACTATAGAATCGAAGCCCCGAAACCTTGATGTAGAGATATCTGTAAAAACACCAAGTGGTGCAATAATTGCAACCCAAGTGTTTGAATCTTCTCCTGTTGACGTATGTTGGATGTTTATTCCGGAAAATCTCATAATACTTCCCGTGGTGGAATTTGACGCTATAATGGGAATGGATTGGCTCTCGTTATATAGAGCACATATCAACTGTCGGGAAAAGGAAATATATTTTAAAATTCTGAACCATCCCATGCTCCTCTAAAAATGCAAGGAATATCATGTATATCCTATGAAAAATCCTTCAATGGTGTGGGTGATGATTCCCTATGAAGAATCATACCTCGCCCAAATGTTTGAGTCAAAGGAAAGTTCCAACCTTGAGGAAATGCCCATCGTAAGGGAATACAACGATGTATTTCCCGAAGAGTTACCTGGAATTCCCCCGGATTGTGAGGTAGAGTTCCCAATTGAACTCATACCCGGAGTTACTCCTATCTCGAAGTTCCTCAATAGGATGGCTCCTATCGAACTGGAGGAGTTAAAGAAGAAGCTGCAAGAGCATCTGGACAAAGGATTTATACGCCCTTGTGCATCCCCTTGGGGTGCGCCAGTGCTCTTTGTGAAGAAGAAAGATGGTACCATGCGTCTGTGTATCGATTATCAGGAACTCAACAAGATCACCATAAAGAACAAGTATCATCTCCCAAGGATTGATGACTTGTTCGATCAGTTAAGAGGAGCTCAATACTTATCAAAGGTGGATCTTTGTTCTGGATATCATCAGGTAAATGTGAAGAAGGAAGATATTCAGAAGGCTTCCTTCCATACAAGGTATGGGCACTATGAGTTTTTGGTGATGCCCTTTGGACTTACTAATGCCCCTGAAATCTTCATGGATTTGATGAATAGAGTATTTAGACATTACCTCGACAAATTTGTGGTAGTGTTTATCGATGATATTCTCATCTACTCCAAGATCAAGGAGGAACATTAAGAACACCTACGACTTGTGTTGGCAACATTGAGAAAGGAAAATTTGTACGCCAAGTTTAGCAAGTGTATCTTTTTGATGAATCAATTCACGTTCATGGGACATGTGATCACAAGCGAGGGAATTTCTGTGGACCCTTCATAGACAAAGGCGATTGAAGAATGGCCCAGGCCCTCTAGTGTCACAGAAATCCGTAGTTTTCTTGGATTAGCTGGGTACTATCGATGTTTTGTGAGAAACTTCTCACGATTTTCAAGCTCGCTAACTAAGTTAACAAGGAAAGGGGTAAAGTATGTATGGACGGAAGAATGTGAGGGAAGCTTCAAGGAGATAAAGAGAAGGCTGATCACTTCACCTGTACTCACACTACCGAAAAGTGGAGAATGTATTGTGATATACAGCGATGCTTCAAAGAAAGGATTGGGTTGTGTACTCATGAAAAATTATAATGTGATAGCCTATGCCTCATGACAGTTGAAGATCCATGAGTAAAACTACCTGACGCATGATCTAGAGCTGGAAGCCATGATTTTTTCCTTGAAAATATGGCGGCAATACCTTTATGGTGAGAAGTGTGACATATACACCGACCACAAGAGCCTAAAGTATATATTCACACAAAAGGAGCTCAACATGAATCAAAGTAGATGGTTAGAGCTAATCAAGGATTATGATAGCTCTATTCACAATCATCTTGGAAAGGCGATCAAGGTAGTTGATGCTCTAAGCAGGAAAGAAGCTGCTACTATATCCATATTGAGGATTGAGAAAGACCCTATCTTCTTGGATATGCAAAGGATTGATTTGGGAATCGTAAGGGGAGGGGATACATCCTACCTTTCCCAAATGATTGTGCAACCATCCATCCAATATAAGATTAAGGAAGCAGAAAGGGATGATGTGGAGATTCAAAATAGGTTGAATGCATTAAAGGAAGGGAAGCTGCAAGAGTTCTATGTTGACAATGATGGTGTGATCTGGTTTGGAACGCGGTTTTGTGTTCCTTCATCACCCGGGATAAAGAAGGAGCTTTTGGATAATGCACATAGCTCAACATTCCGTATTCATCCTAGATGTACCAAGATGTATCATGATCTTCGAGAACATTTCTGGTGGGTTAACATGAAGAAGGAGATTGCAGAATATATATGAAGGTGCTTGGTATGTCAGCAAGTTAAAGATGAGTGGAAAAAGTCCAAAGGTATGATGCATCCATTACCTATACCCATGTGGAAATGGGAAAATGTTACTATGGACTTTGTCACGGGTCTCCCGAAAACGTCAAGAGGAAATAATACGATATGGGTTGTGGATGATTAACTCACCAAGACTGCCCATTTTATCGCTATTCGGGAAGACCTTACACTTGAATAGCTTGCAAGGATATATGTGAAGGAAGTAGTGAGATTGCACGGTGTTCCACTCTCGATTGTCTCTGACCGTGATCCAATGTTCACATCTAAATTCTGGAGCATCCTTCAACATGCGTTGAGTACTGAATTAAATTTCATCACGACCTATCACCCCCAAACCGATGTCCAATATGAAAGGACCATTCAGACGCTCGAAGATATGATAAGAGAATTCTCTCAATAATTCATTGGTGGATGGGATCAGCACCTTCCATTGGTTGAGTTCTCATACAACAATAGCTTCCACTCGAGTATTCATATGGCTCCGTATGATTCTCTTTATGGGAAGCGATGTAGAACTCCAACCTATTGGGATGAAGTTGGAGAAAGAAAGCTACTTGGACCTGATCTTGTGCAGGAGATAACCGAGAAGGTTCAAGTCATCCAGAAACACATCAAAGCTGCTAAAAGTCAGCAAAAGATCTATGCTGAAAATTGTCGAAGGGACTTGGAGTTCGACGTTGGAGATAAAGTCTTCCTTCAAATATCTCCATGGAAGAGAGTCATGAGATTTGGGAAGAAATGGAAGCTAATCCAAAGGTACATTGGCCCCTTTGAGATCCTTTATCGTATAGGAGACGTGGCATATCGTCTGGAACTTCCACCAAATATGGCTCAAGTTCATGATGTGTTTCATGTATGACTATTGAGGAATTACATACCAGACCTCTCACATGAACTAAACTCAGAGGTGGTACAGCTGGATGATGATCTCTCCTATTAGTAGAAGCCGTTAAAAATATTGGACCGAAGTGATAAATTTCTACGCAACAAGACAACCCGCCTTGTAAAAGTGTTGTGGAGGAACCATATGTTTGAGGAAGAAACATGGGAACCAGAAGAGGCAATGAAGGAGAAGTACCCACACCTGTTTGTGTAAAGTAAAATTTTGGGGGTGAAATTTCTTAAGGGGGGAAGAATGTAACGACCCAAAGTATTTCAATAGAAAATTACTTTCTTATATCTATGTCATAAAAACAAAAATAATGAAATACTAAGTGATATGTGGCCTTTAAACATAATTTTGTCACCCCTATGTTTGGAATTTTAAAAATCCGACATACACGATTGTGTTCAAGAGAGTTTTTTGAGTGTAATGAATTTTTTTTTGGGTGAATAGTAACATACCCGTATGAATAGTAACCTACCCTTATGAATAGTAATATGACCCTTATGAATAGTAAATAAAAGTAACATTGCCTATGAATAATAAAATAAAATTTAGACATCTTAGAAAGTGGAAATATGACCGTAGTAAAATATTTTTGTATTTTATAAGTCATAAATAATTAATTATAATTAATTAATTAATATAAAAGAATATTTATTTTCCTGTAATGTATTCATAAATTATTGAATCAATTTCTAATAGTTTTTAGATAATTTTATAAGACCCTACATTATTTTTGAAAGAACTATAAAATCAGTTTTAATCTATAAAACTGTTTTTTAAGTAAATTATGATTTTATTTAAATATAAAATTAATAATATTTGGAAACTTATTTTTGACAAATGGACTTCATTTTTGGATTCTAAACGTCAAAAAATGGTTGGGTTAAATTTTTGGGATTTTTCCAAGATACTTGAATTTTTGGTGAACAGTAGAATGCATTAATTTACAATATAAATACATTTTAATTAAAACCCACTATTCCTGACATCACAAGTGATGTAAGAACCCAAATCCAGAAATAACATGTCTTATTTACTATTAGTAGTCATCCAAGACTCACTATTACTTTTCTTAGGTGAAATTAATAAACTAATCAATTTTATATTAAGGAAACCCCTCTCCCCTCCACTATAAAAGCCACCCTTCACTCGCTCTTTTCCTCACACCTCTCAAGCTCCAAGCCTTCTATAAAATCTTCCCAAACACCTTCCATAGCTCATTACCCACGTCCAAAATCTCCTGGTATCATCAAAATACCAAGCCTAGCTTCCTTAAAAAGGATCTCAAGAGGAGGATTCTAAAGGTAATTTCTCTCTCTCTTCTCCTTTAATTTCCTTTCTAGTTCGAGTTCCTTTCTTGATCTCTTCCTACCTATCTTCATCCAAATTGTTCTGTAAATCCAGTATTATATATATACTATAATATTATTATTCTAAGGTTATATTTTATCACCCCACACCCTTTCCCTCTTCCATTTATTTTATTAAAGAGAACGTTGTTCATGAGGTGTTAAATTTATCACCTTAAAAAACGACATGTTCTCTTCTTCCATTTCTACCTTCAATCTGGTCATGAAACCATTTGATGGTTGAAACAGAATATTTTATATGTATTATGTTATATTTTACATTCTGGAAATAACCTATGGCCTTATTACTAAGTCAAATGTTAAAACAAGATCATTGTGATCCAAAAACCGCCCAAATTCACCCAAATAACCATCATTAAATTATTATCTAATGATTCATCCACTTGGATCTAATATAATTCCATATAAAATTATTAAATCTAATGAAATATAATTAATAAAATTTAGTATCATTTCTGGATGCTTACCCATGATCTACCCAAACATCAATTTAAGAATACAAGTGGACCGCTCAAGAAAACCATAAAAACGAACATTCTCGAACAATGTTTTTAAACTCTATAAGTCATCCAAAGGAACATAATATGAAATAATGAAACCATAATGAACACTATTAATTTATAAAAGGTCATAGAATTTCTAATTAATGAATATAATGTCATTATACCAGACATTAAAGAGAAGGAGGCATTCGAGTACAAGGTAAGGGGAAATCTCGAACCCAATTTTCTTCCTTCGAGTTCTCCCTCTTTCACTCCATTTTTTATATAGTTACACCTCAAATATCATTTGTTCATCATTTCCATTACTTTTCTGCGATATACATGTTTGTCAATAGTTTTTATGTCCATCAAAATGTTTTCAAAAATAATTCTTCTTTCAAGATCTCACCTTTTACCTCTCATTCAAGGTTGATGGTTCTTGTATCATGTGTGTTGTTCCCTCTTTCTTTTGGGAACCCAAAGCTTATGAATGTGTAATAATGAGATGAAAACCATTCCTTTCCATGGGTTATTTATGTACATGTTTGATATGTGTTCTATGTGGCAACCATGATAATGATAATGTTATGATGTGACGGGTGCGCCCAGAATTATATAGCGCAATATGAATGATTAAATGTGACGAGTGCGCCCGGAATTATATAGAGCTCCAATGAATTGGGTAAATTGATGAATCTAATGAGTAAATGTGAAATTATGTGTGAACAAGATTCCATCTTTGTTCATAAGTATGTGTGGTAGTTAACCACTAAGACATGATGTTTCATTTTTATGCATTTCCACATTTCAAGTTTATTATTTATGCTCCTCTCATGTTCATGATCTTTTTCCTATGTCATGATTAAGCTCAGCCCATGTTATATTGTTCTAATCTATCCTCTTACTGGGATTTTAGCTCACCCCTTTTTATGTATATCCTTAGGTGGCTACATGTACAATGGAGAGTAAAAGATCCAATAAGAAGCTAGAGATGATGAAATTAAATGTTTATGGTTGATGTTGTATTTCGTATGTGCGGTCCTAGTTTACCGAAGACACTAAAACTTTGGATCCTCTATGTGTAATACTATTTTGTTGTTTATCTTTGAAATGATTTAATAGTAATGTAAGAAAAGGTCGGGTCGTTATAGATAGTAGCTCTCCACCTCTGCATGGTTGTATGGGTAGGCTTCCCATGCAAGGACAGGTTGGTCCCAATAGAATAACCATACCCTATGATTCTGACAATTCCATTTGGCTCTGCCCTAGTGAGTGCACCTTCTCTGAATCCTCTTTTGGGGCTTCTCCTTTTTTTGTATTGTGTCTGGGGAAACTACATGTGGCCTAAAGGCCTTGATGTGGCACAAATGCCTTAATGGTGGCCCGAAATCCCTACTAACTCAATGGCATGGCTGGCCCAAAAGAATTAAGGACTCCAAGATATAACCGGTGGCCCAAGGTGAATAGTTCCAGCTACTACAATGATGAATAGTACGTGCTATAGTAATTGCTTCAGTGCCTGCTATAGTACCCACACAGTGTACAGTTCTACTATAGTACCTATATAGTTTACATTTCTGCTACAGTACTGCATAGTTTAGAATGCTGCTACAGTACTACTATAGAGCCTTCTACAATCCTGCTACAGTACCCTAAAAATATTCCTCTACCTGGTTTTGATCCTAGGTCTTGTGGATGCACTTAAGGATACCTCACCAACTGGGATGAGGCTCTTGTGCACATCATAATCGTTAAAACAAAAATTATAATAAATATATTTTAATATTACATATTTTAAATAAAAATACTAATATATATCATAAAATATATATGTTTTTTACCTTTTTTTACACAATTATTAGTCATTCCATGACAATATTATGTTCTATGTAATAGATTATTTGATTACTATATATGATTTGACTCATTATTTTTTTGGTCCCCTGACATAAATCATTGTTTCCTAATATCTATAGTAATAAAAATCATAGAAGGTTAACATATATTATATATATATTTATTTAGTGTAAACACAAAATTTACTGATATGAAATGAGGTACAACATTCATGGAGATTGTAGGTTGAACATTCAACCTGAACATGGTTTCCATTTAATTATCATACTGATAGAATAGTAAATTAATTATATATGTATATATATATATATATAAATTATCATTATAGTATCATTTATAAGGCTGATTTATCACATGTTTTTATTAAAACCATCCTTAATAAAATTCATGTTAACTGTGAATGAATTTCATTGTATCGTGAGGCGGTCGGTCGTCGTGCACATGAACGATGTTATCATTTTCGAACATAAAAAAAATTATAAATGTATTTGAGATATTATAGTTATAGAATAATAATAAAATGATAAATAATATAAATATAATATATAAACTATAATTCCTTAATTTTTCTAACAGTGAGAGGTTTTAATGGAAAAATAAACAACATCGGTTTATAAGGCCATTGTCCAGCATTCACACAAATTATAATTTCATAATCCATTTGATATCGGTGTGTTTAGTTAGAGCATGTAACCATTAAATATCTAGATATTAGTATGTGGATGATACTGTGAATATTATATAGTTATGATATAATAATTATTTTATTAGGTAGATAATGAAAAAAACAAAGATTCTCATTGAAGTATGTTACCTCTTATTTATGTATCATCCACATGATTGGAATAAAATCACTCCAAGGATGAATTTACCCTAAAAATAAGGATTCAGGGATCATGTGAGGTGATTTAGGAAGTGATTTTGTAAGGGATAGGTTGTGAAAAATGGCTTAGAATTTTTAAATAAGGAAGGAGAGTGAGTCCCCATTTATTATTGAGGATAAGTGTAATTCTTGTATATACATATAAGTATTCACAATTGGAAGATCTCCCATACCATATGTGCAAAAAAAAATAGACCAAAAAAGGATGAATTTTTTTTGAATAAATGTAACACTTCCAAAACACAAATATGAAAATATATTTTTCATGTTATTCCTTTCACATTTGGATTGATTAATTTTACAACTTTTAGTTTTGACCCCAATAACAAGTATCTTTTTATATTTGTATCAAAATTATCCATTAAATATAAAAAACTAAATTTATTAGATAATTTATATATAATTATAATGAATATAATATATTATTTATTAAATAAGAATATTATGTGTGCGAAATATTAATTTTAATACGAACACATTAATGCGCATAACACTCTTTTTACCTTAATCTTGGTAATTATTTTAAAAGTTTTTAACTAATAGTTACGGTAAAAAACATTATATGAAATGAATATATATTATAAAATTGTATTTTTTCAAATATTCAATAAAATTTTCAAAATGATATTCCCACAAGTGGTCGAATTTAATTTAATACTAATATCGTATATTCAATGATATTGTAGGTTTCAAATTAAACATGTTCAAAAGATTAAAATGTTTTTAAATAAAATCTATTCATGAAATTGAATACATTGAACTTAATTATATAAAAAAATATATTATTGATCAATATATATTTTAAAACCAAATACAAATATAAATTTTCTATTTAAATAAATTAAACGAAGGAATTGTATTCAATGAAAATCTTGTTTTTTTATTAATCACAAAAAAATAAAGGTTTTTAGATAAAGGTAAAATGTAAACACTTAGATTATTTTTATAATATCATTTCAGAAATTAATTTTATATTGTAAAAAAAAATTTATATATGAAAAAAAATATTATTTTCGAATAGGTGTTCCCTATAAAGGAAACAAATATTTTTTTAGAAAAATATTGTTTATAAGTATAAAATTGGTTTATTTTTATCTTATCTAAAAAACATAATATGAATGAAAAAAATTATAATTCATATTTATAAAAAAAATTAGAAAAATATTTTTTTATTATTTTATATAAATCATACACATGCATATAAAAATATATTTATGAAATAATGATTTCCTTAAATTTGAAAAAGGGTTTAATTATGATTTTTAATTAATTGGTTGCCTAAAAATTCATCTTATATACTTGAGAAATTTAGATTTCTATGGTTTTTGTAAACATATTAGTACCCTTAATTATAAATTTTACTTCATAAATATCATTTTATGTAATGATATTTATATTTTATGACATGTTTCATTTATACTACGAGTTGAAAATAATGCATTCTTGGATCAGTGGTACGTGTAATGGATGAAAACATAGGGTTCAGCGTAAATCAATTGAATAATAATTATTTTGGAATGAATGATAAACTACATGTTATGTTTTATTCATGATAAATTAGAAATTGTGTGCTACTCAAAGTGTTTAAAATATTTAATTCATATGAATAAATATATTTTAGAACACCCCAAACTTCTATGGTATGTTTTCCTTTGAATAATGCAATAGATTGCATTGTACACAACATCGATATTCTAACACACCGTGACCAATAAAATTATCCATTGTGAATAATAATACACACTTTCTAGAAATGTATAAATTTTATTTTTCAAAATGGACATTATTTTGGAATTTAGAATATTGAAATTATCCTAGGGTGAATTTTTTGTATTTTTCTGAAAACATTCAATATTTGATGAACAGTGAAAACACTGCGTTATTGGTTAAACCAAACATTTTATTTAAATAATTATTTATTTTATTTATACCTATTTTAGGTAATATTATGTATTTAATACCTATTTATGTTCAATATAATTACTTGGATTCATTTTATAATAATCTTAGATATATAAATAATTTGTTGAACTTTTTACCATATTTTACCCACCTCCTAGGATAATTTGAAAAATGCATAAAACATAATTTTCCGGCTTCTGTGAGTTGAATTTCAAAAATATTGGGGACAAGGTTAATATCAGTATGTAAAATTTCATTAAATAAGATGAAAATAATTTTGGGTGAATCGTTACTTTTTTGCTTTTATTAACCATGGTTAAAAGTAAATATGGTAATTAAGGCTAAAAATGATATCATAATTACCCTAACACATGTCCTAATAGTTTTGGATAAGTGTAATTCGACCAAAAACAACCTTGGGAATAAAATATGATCCCCTTTTGTCCACTTGGATTATATTAGGACATTTATTATTATTTTATTTAAGTAAGATTTAAATGAGTTAATTTCAATGTTTAATAACAAACCCAATTTTAATATAACATTATGTACATTATAAATTAGACATTAAATATTAATTATAAATATAAAACTATTTCCTACTTAATGGTATTTTATTTATAATTTTTAGACATTATTTAATTTAATTTATTTAAGACACAATGATGATGCAATGATTATCTTATTAATGAAATATTAAAATGATTGATATTACAAATAACCAAAAAATTCTAAATTGAGACTTATGATGAATAACAGTAATTTTATAGGTTAATATGACATGTTATTTTGGATGAAATAAATTTTATTTTATGTGATAAAGTTTTTATGGCTTTCAAAAAATATATTAAATAGTGTCACAATTGCCATAATTGAGTTTTTAAAACAAATATTACATTATTAATTTATATAATTTTCATAAAAATATAAGGTCTGGAAAATGTATATTGATAACATTTTATATATTAATAATGAACCAAATGGGGTTATCTTGGTTTGGTATAGTATGTTTATTAACAATATAATATAAAAATACAATGAGATGTGGTAAATGTCAAACTATTTATCTAAGGGTAAAATATAAAATATAAGGTTAATATCATGAAATAAACCTATCTAAAACCGATTATATGAGTGGTTTTCAATCCAAACCCACATTATCCTTTACATAATTTAGTTTTAAGAAATTAGAAAAATAAAATGATTTTATTATAAAATAATATTTCATGATTTTCCTAAAGTGACCCCACCTCTCTTATAAAAGAGAACACGCCCTTCTCATAATTTCATCCTTCTAAAGCCTTTTTTCTCGGCCAAAACCTACCGAAATATCCTATCAACATTCCTCCCTTCATCCTAGAGGCCTTAATTTAGTCATAAATCCTTTCTCTGGATCCCTTTTGATCAAATCAAATGTAAGAACCCGAAAAAGAGGTAAAAATTTCATCACCTCTTTCAAGTTCTTTTATTCTTCCACATCCACATTCTTTGTTGTTGGCATTCTAAAATAATATCTATTCTATATTCTATATACATTGATGTTATTATAAAAATTGTACAAACATATTCATTATTCTATCCATCCTATAAATTACAAGGTCACCATACGTGCATACGTATTGATTACCGTCTCCTCCTCGTGGTGTAGTTTGTTATTCAAACACTTATTTATATGGATTGGTATAATAATGAGTATAAATAATGTAAATAATAAATATAACATGTTAATGATTCTTTATATATGATATTTCATCTAATTATATATGATTTCTCCATCAGTATAATGATATTGTTGCTCGTGCGTAAGTATAGATTACCGTCTTGACCAATGCGATGAGATTCATTACCCATCGTAATCATTCAAGAATAATTTTTATCATTTGATTAAAAATAATTTTTTTGAACATAATATAATTATGTATATGAATCAAATACATCTTATCCAAAACAAACATGGCTTATGTAACGAAGAATATAATTCAAATAGAATAATTCAACACCCAAAACATTGATAATACTAAAATATTATTAACAAAGGAATATTATAAGATCATTTATGATATCCTATTTATATATATATTTATTATATAATTTAATAAAAAAATTTAACTATTATACAGGATATTAACATACCATCAACTAAGGAAATGTACAAGGTAAGTGATAATTTCACAATCTCTTTATTATTAGAGGTTGTTTTTATGTAAGTATTTACTGGGAACTCTTTATCATCCACATCCATGTTTTTGTAAAAATGTATTTCAAAACATTTTTCCTATTTACTAGACTTTGGGTTAAAAGTTTTTTATACCTTTATTTGACCTTATATGTTTTAAATGGAATCATTATATTGTTTTCCAAAAAATTTACTTTATGACCTTTTCGACAAAATTATGGTAAGAAAGTCATTTTTAACTTACACGGCTCTTGTGGCTATTTTCTGCTATTATAACATCGTCAAAGATTACCATAAAATATTATAGGAATATTTTTAAAATAAATATTTTCTTTTAAAATTGTATTACTTTTAAATGATTTCAAAATATATATAGATATTTCTCTCAAAACATTTTGATATCATCTATGTCAACATTATTCTATGGATTTTGAACTTCTATGAGGTGGATTTACTATGATACAAATCATACATATTCAATTAAAGATTACATGAAATATTTGACAGTGTATGTGTTATTTTTATACAATTCATGGTTTATGGATAATGTATTGACATTTCGTATGCAAATTTTAATACGATTGTTTATGTTATATTTAAGCCTTTTCGTATAAGGAATGCATTGGACTTAGTAAGTGATGGTTGGAGTCTGCAATAGCTCCTTGATGAATTGGTAGGTCTCACGAGACAAAATTTTATCTTGGCACATGGCCTTGATAAAATATTATTTTTATTCTTGGAAAAAGGCCCTGACTATGTGGTTATGAAGTCTCTCATTATGCATTACATCATTATGAATGTGGCTATTGATATTGCATGTTATTATTAAACTAGTAGAATATCCAAGAGAATAAGTAAATGGAATTATTTGATTTTTTGTTTTCCATATTATGAGGAAGTTTAAGTTTAATTTTTTTAGTTTTATTCATTGACTTAAATATTTATTCTTATTTATGTAAGTTTCAACTATATTTTTCTATCCTTACTGAGCATATAAGCTCATCCATTTTTATGTTTTATTTTTCCCAGGATGTGAAAAAGTTTTTATGGTTAACCTGTAGGGGTAGGCTAAGGATATAAGTGTGTTAAAATGGGGACCAAATGTTGTTGATCTTTTTCTTTCATGATGTTACGTAAAACATAGGAATATATCTAGTATTTCAAAGGCTACTAAACTGATCGGTCTTTCAGGACATGATTCATTGTATCATGCCAATGTTATGAAATAACGCGCTGAATCTGGGTAACATGGGTTACGACGTTATAGTAGGTTTCAAAGGAAGTTTAGTACAAACCATGGAGGCTAGATTTAAAAAACTATGATTAGAGAACATTACCCTATGATAGAATTTGAAGATTAGTATATAAGAACATACTAGAATTTTGGTATTGGAGAGATTTTTTTAATATTATAGAAAATACATCCCTTTATGGAAATGAATAGGTTGAGGCATCTCTGGAACAGACGAACCTAGGGGTTAAACACGAAAACACTGCTTTGAGCAAGACTCAAATGTGAACATGTGCACGACAACAGGCCTTTCTGTTTTATTGGTTATGACACTCATTGAGGATATTCTTATGATAATTTTCATTTTTGTTACAAACCATTATGAAGGGTTTATGATTATATACATACTCAATGAAAATATTTTAATGATCATGGAATATATCCATAAATTTTTCAATTTATGTTAACATGTATACATGAATGGAATTATATATTGCGATTTATAAACTAATATAGTGTTTTACATTGTATCGAAATAGAACCTAGTGGAAGGAATGAAAACCATATGAACACACATAGTCCATGTATATATTTCCCCCTAATCATGATAATTATACTTGAGTTGGTCATGCAACTGGTTTTGATCAGCTTATCACCATACTAGGAAAACTCACACAAGTTATGAATAATAACCTTACCCGTATAGAGCACCCTGATCTACAATGCGGAGGATCAATGTTATACCACTTCATGAGGTGACAACCATCAATATTCAATGGGAGTACTAATACATTAGGAACTGGGTAATGGATAAGTTCATAAGAGAAAATATTCCATGCTTTAGGGAGTAACGAAAAGGAAAATGCTGGCATGGAAGTTTATCACCTCATGGGAGATGAAGATCAATGGTGGTCATTGATTCAAAACAAAAAGGTAGAATATGAGGTTCCGAATATTGAATGCAGGGAGTTTAATGAGATTTTCATTGATAAATACTTTCCTCTTGACCAACAACGGATATGGAAATGCAGTTTTTGAGTCTTAGACAAAAGGGGGATGAGAATGTTTCAAAATATGAGGCTAACTTTTCATAGCTATCTTGGCATGCTATAGATTATATATGTAACATAAAGTTTAATATTTATTGATACTTTGATGGGTTAAAACAATTTCTCTGGAGAGAATTATTCTCACAATCCTTCTTATTATATGATTATATTGCCTCATGTGGTATCAAGACAGAAAAATAATTCTCTATGTATTATGACTTTAATGCAATGTAAGAGAAGAAGAGATCTACTGAACACATTGGGAATTGGAATAAGGGGAAGAAATGAGAAGTTGAATATCCCTCCTATGGAAAATGTGGGATTAAACACCTCGGTACTTTCATGATGGGAATTGGAGTATGTTACAAGTGTGGTGAAAAAGGACACCAAGCTTATGACTGAAAAGGGAAAAAAGAGGTTGTTGACTACTACAGTAGTAGATAAAACGGGCATTATGAAAATCAATGTCTTAATAACCAAGGGAACATACCTTAGAAACGTCCATGGGAGTAAGGGTAAGCTTAAGTGATCACTACTGCTGAGGTTGAATCTCTAAAAGAAGTGGTCGTAGGTAATTTAATGGTTTCCTCAAATTTTTCCAAGGCTTTTTTTTATTTTGGATCATCCAATTGTTTCAAATATTCCAATTTTTCTAAGAAAGTTATATATTTTAAATTTTACATAACGCGATAGTTGTAAATAAAAACACATATGGGAAGTATCATCGCAATAATGTTTTGTGAATATGTTATCATTATGAGATATAATTTTTCTTTATCAACTGATCTCATCGGCATGCCCATGATTGAATTTGATATAATCCTCGGAATGGATTTTATTTTGGACCATGATGCAATTGTTTTTGTAAGAATAAAGAGGATAAAATTTTCGACGATGATAAAGAGTACTATATCTTTTGAGCAGAAACGTTACCACCAAATTCATATCTAGTTCCACCCCCAGTATCTCAACTATAATAAATTTTTGTGGAATAAGAGAATGATATAATTATGGGTGAGGAGAATAATGTATAATATCGGACATTATAATTGTACAAGAATATGTGGATTTATTTCTATAGGATTTACATGGACATCCTACAGAATGATAAATTGAGTTTTTCATTGATTTAATTTCTGGTTCATGGACCGTATTTAAGACCCCTTATAGTATGTCCTCTGTGTAATTAGTGGAACTAAAGAAACAACTTGAGGAATTGAGTAATAAGGGATTTACTCACCCTACTGTTTCTCCAGGGGGATCCCTAGTCCTTTTTTTAATAAGAAATATGAATCTTTGGGGATGTCATTGACTACATAGAGATCAATCCAATAATAATAAAGAACTGGTATCCCCTACCTCACATTGATGATTTATTCAACCAACTTCATGGAGCATAATATCATTTCAAAAATTGACCTTTGATCTGGATATCATCAGTTGTGTGTGATGAAGGAAGTCATTCCAAAAACAAAAATTTGAATGAGGTGTGGGAATTACGAGTTTACAATAGTGCCTTTTGGGCTAACAAATGCACCATCTATTTTCATGGATCTAATGAATAGAGTTTTCAAGGAAAATAATGATGAATTTATAGTGGTATTTATTGATGATATCTTGTTATACTCAAATATAATTGATGATCACAAAAATCAATTGTGCATTACCCTGAAGAATAATTGACATAATGAATTATATGGGATGTTTAACAAGTGTGAATTATTTATTTAGAAGATTTCTTTTCATGGATGTATTTTACCTATGGATGGAATCTCGGTTCATCTTAATATGACAAAGGAAATCCAATAATGGACAGCATCAATAATTATAACTGAGGTATGTAGTTTTATTGGTTTAGTAGGTTAATATGGACGTTTTATCTAGAAACTTTCCCAATTGGCCAACACATTAACCAATATCACTAGTAAATGGGTTACATTTGTTTGGACAAAATAATTTATAGAATGTTTTGAAGAAATGAATAAATATTAGTTAATGATTTTATCATGAATCAACTATTGGGGAGCAATGGCCTTTTTATTTATAATGATGCTTCAAAGAAAGGACTTGGTTGTGTCCTTATGCAGAATGACAAAGTCATTGCCTATGCATCAGTATAGCTAAAAATTCATGAGGAAAACTATCCAACTCATGATCTTGAGTTAATATATGTAATCTTTTCTTTGATGATATGTTGACACTATCTTAATGGTGAAAATGTGAGATTTATACTGACCACAACAGTTTAATGTATATTTTCTATGAAATATAACTCCACATGAGGAATTAGAGATGACATGAACTACCCAAGGATTATGATTTCACTATACACTACCACCTAGGGAAGGCAACCATGGAGACATAAGCTTTGATCAGAAAGGAACATGATGTTTTGAACAAGATGAGAGTTGAAAAGGATCTTATTTTCATTGATCTAGTAAAGATAGATATTGGAATAACCATGGAAGGTGAAACATAAATTCTTTTTCAAATGGTTTAAAAACTATATTTACTAGAATGGATAAAAATTTCTCAGACTGATGTTGAGGAATTTCAAAATAATGTTAATGTTGTGAATTATTGGAAATTGATCGACATCGTATATAAAGATAAAATTTTGTAATTTTTGTAGGAGACATTGTGTTCCCGATATACATGAACTAAAAATGTAATTGTTGGATTATTCTCATAGCTCTAATATCTATATACACACTAGAATCAATTAGATTGATAGTGATTTGAATGATAATTTTTGCTGGGACAACATGGAGAGAGAGATTGGTGATTTTGTGTCAAGATGTATGGTTTGTCAAGAAGTGATAGCTGGAAGGAAACACCCTGGAGGAGTCATGTAACCTCTTCACATACCTATGTGGAAATGGGATAATATTATGATGGACTTTATCATGGGGATCCCAAAAACTCCTAGAAATAATGATGCAATATGGGACATTTTTGATCATCTAACCATGTCAGCACATTTTCTTTCTATAATAGAAGATTTACAACTTGAACATATGGAAAGACTATATATTAATGAAGTTGTAAGACTTCTTGGAGTACCCCTATCTATTTTTTCTAATCATGATCCCCGTTTTACATCAAGATTATTGAAAATTATTCAAAATTACTTGGATACTGAACTTCATTTAAGAAATTCCTACCACCCTTAAACTGATGTACAATCAGAATAGACTATTCAAACCTTATAAGACATGTTGATATCGTTTTCACTTGACTTTAATGGTATGTGGGATCAATATTTACCTCTGGTAAAATTTTCCTATAATAATAGCTTCATTCAAGTATTATGATGGCACTCTATGAGGCTTTATATGGAATGAGAAGTTTCACAACAACTGGTTGGGATGATGTTGGTGAATGAAAACTCGTCGGCTTAGAACATGTTGCGGAAACGATGCAAAAGGTGAAGATTATCCATACCCACATCAAAGTAGGTCAAAGTAGGCAGAAGATCTATGTCGATAACCGATGTAAGGATTTAGAAATTTAGGTCGGAGATTTTGATTTCTTGAAGGTATCACTAGGGAAGGGAGTTATACGATTTGGTGAGATGGGTAAATTAATTCTTAGGTACATCAGACCTTTAAAAATTCTAGAAGAAATTTGCGTTGTAGCTTATCATTTGGAAATGCCGCCAATTCTCTCCATAGTTCATGATGTGTTCCATGTATCACTCTTGAGAAAATACATGTCTGACCCAACGCATGTACTCACCTATGTGGAAATTGAACTAGAACCTGATCTATCTAATTGTAAAGAGCCTATCAATTTTTTTGATAAAAGGGAACAAGTTCTAAGAAATCAGACGTCTCATCTGGTAAAAGATCTATAGAGAATCCTTAAGATGGAAGGGGCAACATGGGAACCCAAGGAACATATGATAATGAACCACCCAAATCATTTTATGTAGTAATATTCACAAAATTTCATTAACAAAATTATTCTAATGAGGGAAGAATGTGACACCCCAAGCTTCCTGGGTATGTTTCCCTTTGAATAATACAATAGGTTGCATTGTATGCAACTTTGAGATTCTGACACACATCGACTAATCAATCTTGTTGTTCTGAATTGTAATACCCACTTTTTAAAATTTTATTAATTTTATTTTGCAAAATATACTTCATTTTTTAATTTGGAATATCTAAATTATCTTAAGTTAATTTTTTGACAATTTTATAAAAACATTCGATTTTTTATGAATAGTGAAAAACATTGCGTTATTGGTTAAAAAAAATATTTTATTTAAATAATTATTTATTTTATTTAAAAAAATTTAGGTCAAATTATTACATAATTTCTATATTAGATCAATGTAATTCATTGGATTAATTTTGTAATAATCATAGATATATGAAAAATTTATTGAACTTTTTACCGCCTTTTACCCACCTCCTATGAGCATTTGAAAATTTGCATAAAACCTCATTTTACCACTTCTGTGTGTTGAATTTCAAAAATCTAAGATACAAGATTATGTAAAATTTGGTTCAATATGATTAAAATAATTTTTGGTGAATAGTAACATGTTGCTTTTATTTACCATGGTTAAAAGTAAATATGGTAATTAAGGGTTAAAATATTATCATAATTACCCTAAAACATGTCCTAATTCTATTGGATAAGTGAAATTCTACCAAAGGAAACATTAATAATAAATAATGATCCCCTTTGGTCCACTTTTATTAGATTAGGACATTTATAATTATTTTATTTAACGAAAAGTTAAAAGAGTTAAATTCAATGTTTAATAAGTAATCCATTTTTAATATAGTGTAACACTCAATATAAATCCAATTATAAATATTATAAATATTAATTATAAAGCTAAAAATATTTTCTATATAATGGTATTTTTTTTTAAAAAAATTATACATTATATAATTCTATTTATTTTTGACACAATGATGATGCATTAATTACCATATTAATGAAATATTAATAAATTTATATTTTAAGTATCCCAATAAATGTAAATTTATACTTCTGAAGAATTAATATAATTTTCTAGGTTAATATGACCTGTTAGGGTAGGTTAAATAAATTTTATTTGATGTGATAATGTTCTTATGGCTTTCAAAAAAATCAAATACTAAATAGTGTCAAAATCGACATAATTGATTTTTTAGAACGAATATTACATTATGAATTGATATAGTTTTCATAAAAATCAAAGGATCGGATAGAGGACCTAGATAAAGTTATATATAATAATAATGAATCACATGGGGTTCTCTTGCTTGTTATAGTATTTTTATTATCTATATAATATTAAAATACAAAGAGACATTGTAAATGTCAAACTATTAACTAAGAGTTAAATCTGAAAGATAAGTTTAATATGATGACCTAAACCCATATAAAACATTATGGATGAATGGTTTTCGACACATAACCACCTTATCCATTAAAATATTCATTTTGGAGCCATTAAAAACCAAAAATTAATTTATTATAAAATAATATTTCATGTTGTTACTAAAGTGGACCTCACATCTATTATAAAAGGGAACTTCTCCTTCTCTTAATTTCACACATCCAATGACTTTTGGCTTGCCCGACCCTTCCCATATATCCTCGCCACATTCCTACCTTAATTCTAGAGGCCTTGTATTGTTCATAAAGCCTACTTAATGAGAAATTTTGATCAAATCAATATGATGATCCCGAAGAAGAGTTAAATATTTCATCACATCTGATAAATGACAAAGTCACCATACAAGAGCACGTAAGGATTACCGTCACCACGTCGTGGTGCAGTTTTTTATTCAAACACTTCATTTTTTTGGATGGGTATAATAATGAGTATTACTGATATAAATAATAAATATAACATGTCAATGATTCTGTATAGATGATATTACATCCAATTACATAATATTTCACCATCAATATAATGATATCGTCACTCGTGCATACGTACAGATTACCGTCTCCACGAACGTGATGAGATTCATTCCCAATTGTAATCATTCGAGAGTAATTTTCATTTTATGATTAAAAATAATTTTTCGAACTTAATATAATTCTGTATTTGAATCAAATACATCCTATATTTAGCAAACATGGCTTACGTAACCAAGAATATAAAGGGAAACAAATCAGTTAGCACCTGAAATGATGATAGAACTAAAATATTATTTGTAAAGAAATATTATAAGATTAAATATGATACTGTATTTATGTATATGGATCTTGAAAAATTTAATAACAATGTTTTAACTATTATATAGGAGGTTAAGATAACATCGACGTAGGAAAAGTACAATTTAACGGTTAATTTCACAATCTCTTTATTATTCAAAGTTGTTTTTACACAAGTATCTATTGGGACCCCTTTATCATCCACAATTGTGTTTTCTTAAAAATGTATTTTAAAAAATAAACTATTTACATGAAAATGGGTTAATGTCATTTATACCCTTAATTTACCTTATATGTTTAAATGGAATTTTTCTATAATTTTTCAAACAGGTTACTTTATGACATTTTCTACAAAATTAAGGTAAGAATGTATTTTATAATCACATACGGTGGGTGTGGATACTTTCCGCTGTTATAACATCGTCAAAGCATCCCATACAATATTATAGGAATATTTTCAAAAAAAAATTATTTTATAATTTTAAGACTAATAAATGATTTCAAAATTGATATTGATATTTCTCTGAAAAAGTTTTGATTTCATCAATGTCAAGGAATTTGGGCCACCACAAGTGAAGATGAAAATTAGATGACCTCTGAGGAACAAGTGCTACAAGTAGGATGAGCAAGGAGATTTCACAAAATTGATTTCATGAAAGAGAGTGTATGGAACATGCCATCAGGACAAGCCTATGCATGCATGGGAATGTCTAGCTGAACAGCCCTGTGAAGGTGGTGAGATGATTTCATGATGAAAATGCTGGGGAGGAGCCGTTTCAAGTAGTTAGTCTTGGTTGTATGTAATGTTTGAAGCCTACAAGAAAATGAATTCTTCTAAGGCCTATGGGCCTTGTAATTATTACACCTGTGGGCCTTGGTAGGGTTCCAACGTACCCCTTGAAAGGTGGATTATCAAATATAATTAAAAAAATAAAGGCCTTCGGGCCATTGGATGGATGTATTGAATATTTGGTGATATATTTGATAGTGGATGTGTTATTGTAATACCATTCATGGTTTATGGATAAAGTACTGACATTATGTAATCTATTTTTAATACGAATGTTTATGTTATGTTTAAACCTTTTCACATGAGTAATGTGTTGGACTTAGTAAGTGATAGGTGGAGCCTGATATAGCTCCTTGATGTATTGGAAGGTCTCATGAGACAAAAAAATTTCTTGGCACAAGGCAATGAAAATATCTTAATTATAGTCTTGGCATAAAGCCTTGACTATATGGTTATGATGTCTGAAATTATGCATTCGATCATTAAGAAAGTGGCTATTGATATTGCATGTGATTATTCGACGTATTGAATATCCAACTGAAAAATTAAATGGAATTATTTGATTTTATATTTTCCATATTTTGCAGAAGTTTAAGATTAAAAGGCCTTTTAGTATTATACATTTCTTTAAATTTTTAGGCTTATTTACGAAAGTTTCACCAATATTTCTTATCCTTACTGAGAATCTGAGCTCACCCCTTTCTATTTTTTATTTTTCCCATTATGTGAAGAAGTATTTTATGGTTGACCTGCAGGGATAGGCTGTGTATATAAATGCATTCAAAATGGGACAAAATGTTGTTGATGTTTTTATTTCATGATGTAATGTAAAAAATATGAATGTATCTAGTACATCCTTGGATACTGAACTGATCGATCATTTGAGACATGATTCCTTGTATCATCCCAATGAACTATAATAACACACCGACTCTGGGTAACTGGGGTCGGGGCGTTACATATTTAACAAAACATTAAGGTGTTAAAAATTAATCACCGAATAAAAGATATTTTGAAAAGAACATTATTTTCATGATGTGGTAAATTATTCTATAAATGTATTATAATAGGGACTTACCTAGATAAAAGGCTCAATTATGTTAAATAGTGAAGGATATGAGGATCCATTTTATATCTAAGGGGTGGGGCACTCATAGAATTACATTGTGTTTTTAATTAATATAAAACAATGTTCCTGGAAAAACATATCCAAACTAATATAATTCAATGATAAGATGTATATTATTATAAATAAACTCAACCAATAACATTTAACAATTATTGGTGATGTTTTCACCCTCATCTTGATGATTTAACCGCACATTAAAACATTTTACAATTATTATAATATCAATGTTTTTAAAAATTAAAAAATCAAGAATGTTACTATAAAACATAAATTGATTCATAAATTGAGAATTATTGATATATTAATCCATATCAAAATCTATGTAACAATATTTTATTTTTAACAGTTATTAATTATTTAATAAAGTAATTGTTATTATAAAATATCATTAATGATATTTTCAAACTATTAATTATATTTGAAATAAGAAATAAATTTATAGAAAACGATTCAAAATACATAAATTTAATCTTTCAGTAATATGTTATATTTATTGGAAATATTTTTATAACATAATAATTCACCCAGGTTGTATTAATTTTAAATTTTATAAAATGATCGATTTCATTTTTCGATTACTTGAAAAAATATTTTATTGGTGTTTCATATGAAATGATGGTAACTATTAATGTAATAAAAATTAGAAATAAATTATCATGATTAAAAAATATTCAAATTGAAAATAAGAATTTATATGTGATTTTTTATCTATTTTCCTTATGTAAATAAATTTTATATATTGATGTCAATAGGGTGAAAGTTTGTATTTTTACATTTCCTAGGCTTTTATAAATTTCTTTATCAAAGAAATATTTCTCCATTTGTCCAGATATTGGATACATGGAAAG
Organism: Viscum album; assembly: GCA_963277665.1. Lineage (NCBI taxonomy): Eukaryota > Viridiplantae > Streptophyta > Magnoliopsida > Santalales > Viscaceae > Viscum > Viscum album. The sequence continues at coordinate 519,379,883 of OY728139.1, forward strand.
AAATAAAAAACATAAACTCATCTAATAGGTTGATGACAAGTTTTGTAAAAATTTTAATGGAATCTCCCACAACTGTAACACTTTTTGACCAATTTTACCCTTATAGAGGTGATATTTGTAAAGGGGTACGATTCATAATGAAATATATAGTTAATATTTAAGAAATATGATTCTACTAGTTCCAAATATGAGATCTATTATTCCATAAAAAATTTCTAAATATAGTCTAAATTAATATTGAAATAAATACACAAAACTCGATGATAATTGTTTTTTAGGAAAGAGCATTTTTAAGCGTAATACTAGATTTATTATTTTATATATAATAGTAAAATCCTTAAATGAATATTACAAAATTTGGCTATAAATATTATATATATATTTCATAAAAATATTTCCAAAATAATTATTAATTTAATTTTTTATTATAAAAACACGGTACATGAAATAAAAATATTTTCCCAAAAAATTGTTTTTTATATTAAATCGATTTTTGTTATCAATTAAAATATATTTATTACCAAATGAATTAATTTTATATCTATTTATGGAAAAATATTTTACAATGTAGTTATTCTTTTTCACAACCTCCAATCTAACTTCTATGTGGTAGTCATCAGATTTAATAACATTTCAATATAGTATCACGATCCATTTATACACGGTATTGTATGTAATGAAATCTATGAATGGATTAATTTTTTTAATTGATTTATATCATAACATATCTACATGTTAAAACATTATAGTTTAAAATTCCATTTTCATTGTGTAAAGTTTCCATATTATGATGTTTTTACTGGGTAACATGGTCAATAGACTGTGTGCTAATTATGTGGAAGTAACTACCCATAGAAAAAAGAGACAGTTTTTTTATGAATAGATAATATACTATAAAAATTGTTCAAAAGAACTAAAAACCCTATATACCAAACCCATAATTTCACATGGTTTTCTTGGATACTAACATGCTTATTAACAAATTCTAAAAAATGAAAATCAATGTTGGAACTCACAAAGACATATCATATGACTGCTACTAACCATGTGCCAAAACGATGAACCGGTTTTATTTCTCCTAAAACAATTCTAAATTTCTAAATAAAAAAACACTAAATAATCATGACAGATAAACAATGTAAAAAATTAAACATATTTATGACATATTGGGAATCAAAATTATCCACAACAAGAATCTTTATAACCCCTAAATTGATCGGGTTCAAAAAAAACAGAGATACGACCATTGATGCATCATCTAGGGCCCATGATCCAATGCCTCATGGTTATCCTTTCCACACTACCATTTTATTAAAATCAATGGAATTATATTTCAATGAAATTCTTTATAATGTTGTTTCTCTTTATGAACATTACTTTTAGTCAATAAGGTGTTGGGTTTAGTTTCAACATCCTCTTGATTGATCACATGCAATGGATATATATGATATTTGTTCACTAGGGTAAGATATAACACATCATGGATAGAATTCAATTGACCAGGTAATAATAAATTATAATCATCTAGGTTGATTCACAATTGAATCTCAAATGGTCTATCATGATGAGGTGCAAACATATATTTCCTCCTAAATTTCACAATCCCAAATGCGGTAAAACTCTAAGGATAAATAAATCACAAACCAATAATTATAAATGATTATGAAGTTAATCATTATATGATTTTTGGAAATAATGTGTTATAAAAAATAATTAACTCATCAATTTCATGATATCTTTCATCTCATGGAGGATTCACATACCAACCAAGGATAGTTCCCCAGCCTATTCCGAACTAAGTGGAAATAAAAAAGGCCTCCTATTCTATGACAAAAAATTTTCCATCCAATTAAATGTATAATATCTACTTTTATAGGAAAAAACGAAGGTCATATGTTTCTCCCATGATCAATTAATGTCATGTAAACATTCCCAAACCCCATATTTAAGAATCTGGATAACTCACTTAGCCTAGCCATCCATATGATAATAAAAATTTATATAAAAAATAATTTAATAATGCATCAAAACCTATAATAAATTATAAATATAAAATATGATGTGATGGTACCTATATGAAATAATATTTTTATAGAACATCATGGAGAATTAAATATCATATAAGTACTTGTTCCCCGTATCATCTACCTTTGTTGACACCTCAATAGGTAGTAAGAGAACTTATTTATTGAGAAAATGAATAATAACATATATTTCATCCATACCACATGAATATTGAGGGATAAAAACCATAAATTCTACGGATATATCATTCCATTTTACAAAATAAAATGGTAATGGTTACATTAAACTGTTGGGGGCCTGATGTTATACATTAATTCTCAACCAAATAATACATTGAGACACAAATCATGTAATCTATAATCTCACTAATGACCACTCGTAATGATATACCTATTTGTCATCCATTATGGAATCTCTAGGTAACACATACCAATTTTATATATCTCCACATTCGATCAAGTCATAGATCAGGTATACCATCATTACCATCATACCATTGATGTAAAAAAACCCATTGACAGACCAAGAAAACTTACCTGAGGTCTCCCAATCATGAAAATTAATTCAAATTTTATGATACCCTATATCCTAATACCATCCAAATCAAATATGGAAATCCATTAATGATTAATTCTATGTGTACTCTATGGATATCTCTCTATTGTCTCTCCCTTCACCAAAGAACATCTATATAAATAAACTCATCTGGAAGCATCCTCCATATAATTTGGTCATATTATAATACTGTAAGTATATGCTACAAGAATCAATGGGCACATATCGTATTCAATAGGTTTGTGGAATATAACAATAAAAGTGTTTGAGGGTACTCCACATTGTTTCCCGTTCTAAATTTTACATATCACTATGTAAAAAATATATTTCATACTGTTATGGTTTGGATGCACTATAAACTGCTCCACAATGTGGTAGTGGCACCATTTAGTAAAATAAATCATAACTAGTGATAGATGAAGATCATGAATTATGTAGGTTTTCCAATGTGGAAGTAATATTGGAGAGATATATTTTTCCATATGTATTCCTAATCTCATAATACAACCCAAACCCATACCTAAGTCATCACAATTGACATTAAACACCAAACCTGTCTGGGGTAGTAATAATAATGAAGTTGATGTAAATATCACATACAAATCCAAAAAATATATGTATCATGGATCACTCTATACAAACATCACACCCTTATGGGTGAACTCTTTCATGAGAGATATAGGATTAGAGAATTCATAAATAATGTGACTATAAAAACATTCTAATACTATGAATCCACATATATAAAACACATTTATTGTACACTAAAAAAACATCACCACCTAAATACTATCAGGATACACTATGGAACCCTTCCCATACATCACACATACAAAAATATAAACACCTTGAATCTGGAATAGAGATTTGGATATCTCCCCATATAGATGATTCCCTTTCAATAACTCATGGATGGTTTTGAAATTAGTTAAAAGATCCAATTAAAATATATAATAAATAAGTATACCTTTCATAAAAATAAAGATAAATTAATATAAGAACTTATTTAGTATTCATTTCATTAAGACCATAAATAACACATGAATTATTTTAAGGGAAAACGGAATGAACAATTACTCATTCTTTCTGCCAAAGCTCATAAAACCCATCTTATATCATCTTCATCTTGGAGTCTTTTTCAGTGGTGCACTACTATATGTTCACTTTTTTAATACCATTATCATCTATTTATCTTGTTTAATTGAACATCGATCCTAGGAAAATTATATTTCTTTAAAAAATTCAATTGTTTGAGTTTTTTTATAATAGATATTTAGTTAGACACTCACATATAACTTTTTTATAAATAGTCCCAGTAATTCACAAGGAGAAATACCTGAATGAAATAATCATTTATCTTCATGATACTGAAGTCATTCCACTAATTGTATTAATTCAGCGAGAACCATTTGATATGAGTTTTAGGAAATGGGCCTATAATGAACCCCTCCCACAAATGACACCCCTCATAGGCTGGTAATGGAGAAATGGATACAACAAATGTAGCATCCCATGTAAGTAAAAAAATTATATATTTTAATATCTATGTATATTTATGAATTAGATTGTGTTTTAAATATAGAAAATGAGAATAAATCCAATCTGAAGCATAGATTTCTCTACTAGTTTTAAATGATTGTTTTACCGCCTTTTGATGGAGAACCATTTTTAAATCTATCTTTTTGATAATTTTATAAGCTGTATTTTTCAAAATAAACTTGTTTCATTATAACTAGGACATTGAAATTTACTTTGGATAATTTTTTGGTATTTTTCTGACAATGTTCATTTGTTAATAAATAATGAAAAATAATGCATTTTACATCAAAAATGCATTTTCATCTAATTTAATTATATAGATAGATGTCCCTTTTAATTGGTTTTAATGTTTAATTATAATATATTTTTACCATTTAATCCAATGGTGTTCATTAAAATTTATTTCACTTTGGAATTTGGAATTAACAAGTGCCAAACATTTCATAGATATTGTTTCAAAAAACCCTCTATTTTTTTGGACAACGGGAATAATTTTTCTATTGATTACTGTAATTTTTGTGTTTGGAATTTGGTAAAATGGATTCCATATTTGGAATCAGATCGTCCAAATTATGTAATTATGACTCTTTTGTTTTTGGAAATTATGAATAGTAACGACGATATTTATCTTTAATTATCGTGATTAATTAGTAATCGGGTAGTTAAGGGTAATAAAATAATATCATAATAATAACAAATGACCCCAAAATGAGTCCCAATTCTACTAGTTGTATCATGGCTTACCATGGGATGCCTTGTGGGAAACATAGGGACCCCATGGAATCACTTTTGGGTGATAGTGACACTTTATCTTTTTATTTTTTTAAAGAAAGAGAATATCAAAAAAGTATGTAACACATAAGTAAAACAATATTAATATTGTATACATAAATGATCTATTGGACTATAAATAGTAATTGAAAATATAAAAATATTTCTTATATCATAGTATTTTGTTTATAATTTTTAGACATTATATAAATTAAAATTTTTTTGACACCATGATGATGCAGCGATTACCTCATTAATGAATGATTTAAATAAAATGAAACGATAATGTAAACTCTATGACTTAGACTCATCAAAAACCTATTGGATGAGTATATATCTAACCATTATCACCTTATCCTTGAAATATATCAATTTGGGACATTTAAAATCCGAAAATCTTTTTAATATAATTTAACATTTCTTGACTTTCCAAGAGTGCCCCTCCTCTTTTTTAAAAAATCCCCCCACCTCTACCTCCTTACCCACACATTTCAAGCCATTGGATCGGCCATGATCTGCACATTTTATCTCTCCACATACCTCTATTCATCCTAGAAGCCTTACTATAGGCAGAAAGCTCATCAAGAAACCCTTTTGGTTTAAACCATGAGGAGTAACCCGATTTAAAGGAAATTAAAGAACGATCGAGTGAAGTCGGACATGAGATGAGGGACTTCGTCTCAATATCCTTTCATTGAGGCATATTTTTTTATACACAAAATTCTTTTATATATTGTATAAACCCATTTTACTTTTACTTTTATTCAAAAATAATCTTTTTATACGAAGTGTTTTACTACACGACAAAAGGGAATGTTTTGTCGTACGTATGCAGCGACAACGATTTCTCTGTCGATGTGACTATTATTTGAGTTTATACTTCATATAAAATCCATAACTATTTTTAAATGAAAAATAAATACCATGTTTTACTTTTCATTTAGTTTGGTATTGAAAATGGTTTTAATAGTGTTTTTATTATATCAATGTGTTGTATTAATATCTTGTGATTGAAATCTGGAAATGTTATGTTTCCTTTATTCATGTTTTATGTGATACGATTATTTTATGGTTCTTGGGAATTTTTTATGAAGACGGGTGGTTCCATGATAAACTAAGTGCGGGTGATCCCAATATATCTCTCCAATGAATTGGGTAATGCGAAGGGGTTAAACGCTATAGTTTCTCCGAAGAGATTTAGGGAATATACACTGAAAGGTATTCCAAACGTAACCATGAAGGTTACTCCCTATGTAAGAAAGTTATGATTGCCTCAAGATTCATTTATGTCTTATGATTTCTATGATTTATTCATGATTTGATGTGGTATGTTAAAGTGCTTATGTTTTATGAGTAAAGTATGATTTCATTAATTCTTATGTATACATGGACTAATGTTTTCATTTCATACATTTATATCCCTTACTGAGCATTTCATGCTCATACCAAGTTTTTGAAATGTTTTCACATAGGTCAAAGGAAAAATACAAGATGTGTTGACAGTTTTGAGGAAGTGTCATGAAAGAATCTGTGTTTTATTTTAAATATGTCTCCTTTAAAGGGAATAAGAAATATTGTCTTCTATGTAACCACCTTATTTAAATTTGGAATGTTATGCATTATTTATGATATAATTCTCTAAAAATCTAAACCTGTAAATATCCTCAATGTGTATTATTGAAATAACTCAAGATTAAGTATGGTTTAAGGTTGGTGCCTTATAGTTGGTATCAGAGGTCGTTTTAGATAACTTTAGGAGTAATAATTCTATTAAATTATTATCCAATTTTTTTTGTTATTGTCAAATTGAAGTTATATGGCCTTTGAATATTACCATGTTGCTTCATCTAAGACATGTTTGTTCCGAATGGTTTTCCGCAGAGGGAACAGGGAAGCAGTGCTAGGAAGACATACATAAGGAAATGACCATCCGAATCAGCACCCTCAGATAGTCATAATTGGAACTGAATAGTTTGTTGCAGTAATGGTGAAGTTGACTCATGCGATAAATGGTGGTGGTATCCATTCATGAGATCAGACTGATCAACCACATAAGAACATGTTAGTGGTGGAACATTTCATGAGGAAACATCCCCCATAATTCTAAGGATCACCTAACCCTATGCTAGCTGAAGGTTGGATTATGGCACTGGAGATGATTTTTGATGTAATGGGGTGTTCAGACAATCAAAAGTTTAGTCTTTCAATTTAACGTTTAGAGGGTGAAGCGGATCAGTGGTGGTCGATGGTTAAAAATATCAGGTACGCTAATGAGTTTGATGCTCTCGACTGGAATGAATTCAAAGGTATGATTCTTGAGATGTATTTTCCTAAGTCTATTCGACTTAGGATGGAAATACAATTCCTGGAATTGCGGCAAGAGGATGACTCAGTGGCTGATTATGAAGAAAGGTTCACTCTATTGTAATGGTATGCTCCAAATTTTATCTGAGACCTTGATAGTAAATTCAATCGTTTTTACTCAGGATTAAAGCCAAAATATCAAAGGGATTTATCTTCTTGCATGTTTAAGAGTTATGAAAAACTTTTTCGATGCTCTGAGAAGGTGGAAATGGAGTTTGACGGTGATAATGTATTCCATAACAACCAACAGAAGAAGAGACCGAGGTGGTGGGAGAAAGTGAAGAATTATTGAAAGAGGTCTGATGGTAAGAAAAATTTGTTTTCAGTTTGTGATAAATGTGTTATGCCATGATGGGGATTTTTTTTTAATTCTGTAAAGTACTACTACGGTGGTAAGATGGGACATAAGGCTCGTGATTGCACTGAAATATATCAGGTTGATGGTAAGACCAAATTTTATTTACAGTTAGATAAATGATTCAAGTACAATGAGATGGGTCATTATGCAAACGAGTGTTCGAAAAAGAGCTCAAATGATGGGAAGTAGTCAAACTACAAGAAAAAAAGTGTGGTGAAATCCATTGCAACAACTTCAGTAGATGTTGGGACAACAAATGAATTGGTATCAGGTGCTTTGTTTGTTTTTTCAGATTATGCCAGAGTGTTGTTTGATTCGGTGTCTAAACATTCATTCATCTCTGAAAAAGATTCTAGTAAATTGGGAATTCCATCTCATGAATTGACTCCTGATCTTGGGGTAATAACACATGGAGGAAAATATAGAGGCAAAAATAATTTATAAGAATCTTCCTATCCTTATCCGTGGAAAGAACCTACTTGGAAACCTTATTGTTTTACCTCTAGTAGAGTTTGATGTTAACCTGGATATGGATTGGCTCTCTGTTTACCATGAAAAGATTGATTGTAGAGCTAAAGAAGTTTCTTTTCAAAATGAATTCCAGTCTGTGTACAATAATGAACCCTAACTGTTGATAACATATCAAGAGTATGAGAAACATGTAAAAGATGGAAATGAATATTACCTTGCACATATTGTTGAAAACAGAGCAACCGTTCAGATTATTGATGTGCCCATGGTAAATGAGTATCCAGATGTTTTTCCTGATGATTTTCCTGGAATAATACCAGATATGGATGTTGAATTTAATGTTTACTTAGTTCTTTATGCTATGATAATTTCAAAACCCACTTATCGAATGGCTCAAATTGAACTTTTAGAGTTGGGGGAGCAATTACATGATTTGTTAGAGAATGGTTTCATTCGACCTAGAACATCACCATGGGGTCCTACTGTCTTATTCGTGAAAAGAAAGATGGTTCTATGAGACTTTTCATTGATTATAGAGCCTTTAATAACATCACTATTAAGAACTAATATCCTTTTTCTTATATCGATGATTTGTTTGATTAGCTCCTGGGAGCTCAGTATTTTTCAATGATTCGCCTGAGATCGGGGTACAATCATTTGAAGGTAAAGGATAAAGATGATCCGAATACCGCGTTTCGTACATGATATGGACGTTATGAATTTTTAGTAATTGCTTTTGGGTTAACCAATGCACCTGTTGTATTCATGGACCTTATGAATATAATTTTGCATTAGTTCTTGGATAAGTTTGTGGTTGTTTTCATTGATGATATTTTTGTGTTTTCTAAAACTAAAGAGGAGGATGAAAGTCATTTAAGGGTTATTTTTCAAACCTTAAAGGAAAAGATTTTTTATGGGAAATTAAGCAAGTGTGAGTTTTGGTTGCAACAAATTTATTTCTTGGGTCACATTATTTCTAAAGATGGAATAACTGTTGATCCTGCAAAAAAAAGGTTGTTGAATATTGGCCAAGACCCACAAATATAACTGAGATTCATAGCATCCTTGGTTTGGTAGCTATTACCAAAGGATTTCTAGAAAGTTTTCCGGTTATCTAGTCCAATGACTAATCTAACTCATTAGGGGGTAATGTTTATCTGGACAAAGTAATGTGATGATTTTTTTCATAAGTTGAAAAGATGATTGGTGGATTCTCCAGTTTTGGAACTATGTTCCAGGAATGGTGAGTTTGTTATATATAGTGTTGATTCATTGAACGGACTTGGTTGCATCCTAATGCAGAATTATCAGGTAATTTCTTATGTTTCATGTCAGTTTAAAACTCATGATGTAAATTTCCCTACACATGATTTAGAATTAGATGCTATTGTTTTTCTTTAAAAATTTAGAGGCATCATTTGTATAGTGTAAAGTGTGAAATATATAGTGATCCCATAATATTAAAGTATATATTCACTCAGAAATAATTGAACATGAGAAAGGGGATATGGCTAGAATTAAACAAGGATTATGATTGTAAAATTCATTACTATCTGGGAAAAGAAAATGAAGTGGCTGATTCTTTGATTCAAAAAAGTAATGCTTCATTAAGAATGTTTCGTTTGGAACGAGATCCTTTGGTTAAGTATTTGATGAACATTGGCATAGAAGTAGTTGGTGTAGGATGTTCTTCTATTTTGTTTCAGGTATCAGTGAAATATTCTCTATCAGAATGAATTAAGTAAGCACATAAGCAAGACAGTATGTTGCAAAAAAATGTAGACCTAGTTCAGAAGGGTAAGTTTCATGGATTCAACATTGATAATGATTTTGTTTTAGATTTGGGAAGATATTGTGTGTGTCTTTTGATTCACAATGGAGGAGAGATTTGTTATGTGAAGATCATATTTCTCTGTTATCAGTTCATCCAGGCAGTGCTAAGATGTATAGATATCATCGAGAGTACTACTGGTGGGATGTAATGAAAAGAGATATTGCTGATTTTACTGTGAAGTGTTTGACTTGTCAATAGGTTAAAGTATAGTGGCAGTTACCAAGGGGGATGATTCAACCTTTACCAGTACCTGAGTGGAAATGGGAGAATGTGTCCATGGACTTCATTATGGGATTGCCGAAAAAACCTCGAGGTAATAATGAAATCTGGGTTATTGTTGATCACTTGACTAAATCTTCTCATTTCCATATTATACGAGATACTTTTTCCCTAGATCAACTTTCTGGTTTGTATCATCAATAGATAGTCAGGTTACATGGAGTTCCCCTCTCCATTGTATCAGATAGTGATCCCAAGTTTACTTCTAACTTTTGAAATGGCCTTTCAAAGTCATTAGGTTCTAAATTAAATTTTAGTACATATTTTTATCCTCAATCAGATGTGCTGTCAGAACGAACAATTTAAACATTGGAGGATATGCTACATGCTTGTTCGATGGAATATTAGGGATGTTGGGACCAACATCATTCTTTCATTGAGTTTTCTTATAATAACAGTTTTCATTCCAGTATACATATGGATCCATTTGAGGCATCATGGGGATATTCTATAATCAACCATGAATTATATAATATAGGGTTTTATGTGAGGAACTTATCTAACAACTAATCATTAATCATAATTTTGATAAATGAATTTTAAGGTAATTCTATATAGAATAACAACATTATAGTCTATGAATATCATTACTACTAAGTGGTTATGGATATATTAAACTTGGTCCATGAATGATATAATGTGGACCACATTATATTATTGGTATTTCCTTATATTATTAATAATGATAAATTGTGAAAAATGGTTCTTCTCGATGAAAAAATGTCTAGACATGATATACAACAAGGGTTTTCTAATAATAAAAGAGACTCTTATCTATTATTCTACCATTCATCTAGCTGAGAATATAGGGAATCAATAATTAAATTGTTACCATATAAATAAATGGTGGCATACCTTTAACAAATAACTTTAACAATAGAGGATACATGATCTAATTTTTGATCACACTAAATGTTTCATGAATGCTCTTATTCAATCAGTAGGTAACTCATTTACTCATAAAACATGTTAACTGTAAACATCCACATTAGATATTGGAAATAATTCATTCAATATAATAAATTATTCCCTTAAGTGCACTCAACTCCATGATAATCAAGGTGGGGTAGTTCAATGGAAATCAATAATATTATTAGGATCAAATTAAATAATAAGATGGTATATCATGAACCTGAGAAATATTTTCATTATTCCCCCTAAATCATATTTCAAAAGGATTTGTTTTATATTTTGTTGTTGTAGATATTTGAACATAGTTTCAAGGTTCAAAAGGTTATCAAAATGTTGTTCGGACTTAACCACTTAATATTCAACAATTACTTCAGTCATTTTATTTGGGAAGGTATTGATGTTATAGTGACTGTAATATTGAAATGTGTCTCCAAAAAAATATAATAAAAAGGGATTTATTTTATATAAATATACCCATTTGGATTCCCTAAAATATTGTGGCCTCTTCGTTAATTCGAAGTATTTTTATTTGATTATATACCAATTTCTCATCAATGATGGAAAATTTACAGAAGCTAAATACCAAATCGATCATGATAAATATAACAGAGACATAGATATTATCTTTTGTGAAATTATACTTCATATTTATTATTTCTATAAATACAATAATCTTATGAATATGTTTCTCTATGTATGAAATTTTGGTCAGAATGTTTTGGTGTTGAACATCATGGTCATTGTTTTATTTAATATGTTTGTCAAGTTATGATTTTATTTCGATGGGATGGGTAAAAAGCATCATCATTTATTCATGTGTACATCCATGGTGATCCTATATTTGAAAAATAATGGGTTTCTTTTTTAGATATTTTTTAAGGAATCTATGTGTATTTTTTTGGATAATATATCATAATTCTACAATTTAAATGAGAATTATATATTTTTCTATTTGGGATATCAGGGGATATTCATTAATATAGGCCACATGACCTCCTCTATACGAATATTCACTTTTGGAGATTTATAGTAGTACTATATACACAATTAACCAATTACTTAGGGAATTATATATCCTTATTTTATCAATCCGCTATTTGAATGTAATACAATTGTAGAATGTTTGTGATTTTTAGGATCTGGAAGATAATAACGGGTATTTTAATCACCCATATATAATGTGGATGGATCATGGGTCCTAAGAATTATTTTGTGGGGGTATCATTGGTGGGGATTTATAGGATAACATCCTCTTCCAACCCAATATAATAAAGGAAAAATTATGTTATAACATCCTTATATTCAAGGGATAATGTGGGGATACTATCCACTCTTATATTCGACAAAGAATAATCATTGTACATTATGAATATTTTTGTGGGATCATCATTAATCCTTGATGTTGATGTGGATGTATATATATTGAGGAAAATTTTATTATTGTTATGGCCACAACACATGATTGTGTGATTGAATTCAGTGAATGGTGCACATATCACACTGAATAGAGTTATTGTTCCCATGAACAATGCTTATATCCTATCATGAAGGATGTGGATGATATGAACATCGATGTTTTGTTGGGTAGTATGAATGTTGGTCCTAACATCCTTTTTATTTAAATACATAGGGGAGTGATTTATTCAAATAGACATTGAAATATATTCCCCCCTCATTGATGGGGGATGATAGATAATGGTATCTCCATGACCATAATATTACATGAAAGTAATGATATGTTTTATCCCTCAAATAGGACTTTTATGATGAAAGGATTTCCTTATTCCAATGTGATTTGTTTTATCTGATTAATAGGTAGGACATAATCTACACAATGTTCATGAAATGGGTTGATAATATCTACTTATAGTAATTTGGTGAAACAACCTGGATAACAATATATGTCATCATTTATTTTCATTACCTCTTATAAACCCTTGAATTTATATATTATTAGTCACATAATTAAATAGGGTAATTATCACCATATAATAATTCTACATGACTATCAATATAGTTATTTTTGGGACTAATTATATGATGAGGGAACAACCGTAAGTTGATCGAGCAATGGCGTTCCCAACATGATATTATCGTATATGTCCTAGAAAACCACTATAAATTTAGATTTGTATAAAATATTATTGACTTATGCGATAATAATAACAATCCCAAGTAGACTATATTGACATATATTATATATTTGTGTTTTCAATATTTATTGTGAAATATCCTCCTCGATGTGGTCTACGAAGTGGAGAGTTTAGACTGGTACATAGTTTAATCAAGATCCATTATCAATGTGACCCTAATAAATGAAAATATACTCAAATATTACTGATATATGTAAATGAATTATGTACACTTTAATAGTAGTCTTCAAATATTTGTATGTGAATAATGTAGTTGTGATTTATTTAGTAGCTCCGATTTCGAAACGATATACTTTAGTTTAGAAGGAATCGTCCTAAAAATATAGATATATGATGTTTTAGTGAATAAATTTTATTCAAATTTGTATTCAGGTATGATGCAGCTCTATAATAGAGAATCTACAATAACAATGACCAATTAGTTTAGGATGTTGTCCTTTTGGACCAATGGTTGAAATTACCAACCATGATTCAATAATTTACCATTATTATTATAGTTCATGGATACATATTCCATTGGTTTCATATATTTATAATAATTTAATGAAATTTTTTTTGTAGGTTTTTTAGTCTAGGATTGCATTCTTATGCCTCGATTGTGGTATGAAAATTTCATATTTTCTATCTTGTCATGCAATGCAATCATATTTAAATTATAAAATATTGACTCTAAGGTATATGTTATCATATATTAAAATGCTTAATGTAACTCCCTCTGAGAAAAAATAGTGTATAAGGATTCAATTGGGAATATTAATTAATATTATCTCCCATAGAGAAATATTCTTACTTGGCCTCCCCACCCTCAACAACTTAATCCCCTTCTATCATGATTTTGTGTCTGGAACTCCAAATTACACATATTCTTATAAATAGAGCTGGGATTATTTATTTTTAAAACATTAATATATCTATATTATATTACTAAATTTTATTATAGTTACATTTGGTATTGATAGTTGTCATCCTTCCAATGATGGAGGTAAGAAATCTAAAAGGGTCTTGACCAATATACCTTAAAAATAAATTAAATTTATTATTAAAAAATTTGACACCTTAAAAATAAAATGAAATAAATTACCCTAGAGGATTAATAGGGGTTCAAATTTATACAATGAAATATAACTTTTACAGAAAATATGCAGAAATTATACAAGAAGGCTTCCCACACCAAAAACAACAAAAAAATGATTGTATCAGTTTCACCATAGAACATGAAAATCCAATACATTATTTCCCTCTCAAAAAGTGTTTATTACGACCATATTATGAGACATACAAATTTTACAACTATTAATATTATAATTAATGTAATTGGGGGAATCGATCATACCATGAATAGTTTTAATATGCACAAGTCTGCCAGATTCATTAATAGATAGATAGTTATTGTTTACCAAAAACACATATATCCCATTGTTAATTTAATTTTCATCAGCCATAATAGAATATCCATGACTAGAAAAGTCTATGAATGATAAAAAAATCCAATTGTGATCCACTAATTTCCCTACTCCACACAAAATGATCTAGCTGCAAGATCCATCATCATCAATTTTGATCCCACTATTAGTGTCCCTCCAACATACCCATCAACCCAGTCTGTATCAATTCATGGAAGAAGGAATTCTCCTTTGAATTTCTATAACCATCCTCAATGAGGAATTTTCCTCCTACGTCACCAGAAAACCCAACTCCACCAAGGAACACATGTACCCAAAATTCATGGAAATAGTTGAACTATATTTTTTATTAATATGTTCCATTTCCTATTATCCCAGACAAATCAATAAATAGTATCTAAAATCATGACCATTTCCTGTGTTACAAAATTTTCATACATGAACCATGCAGCCAGTTTGGGATAAAACCCACACAACCATCCTACTATAGCTCATTACATATGATGTCTCTAAAGTCCATCTATACCATTGTATCCTAGTCACTATTGAAGAATTGATGATCAGATATTTCCCCACAAGGTTTCCTACAGCCCTTGCATCTCGGCACTATATTGAATCCTTCCATTTAAACACATAATAAATATATATTAAATTTATAGAGATCTATAGACCAAAATAATATACATAATAGTTAATTCCTTAAAAAATAACCTATTTCCTTCACCATTATTACGAATAATGTTTTTATAGACAAACCTATAGATTTTGGTTGAGAAAACCCATGTAAAGTAAATTTTAAAAACTAAATAGTAATTTTATGGTGATAATTTTTTTTATTAGTGATAAAATGTTTCTATTTAATAATAATTAAATATATATAAGATGGTTGTTGGTTATCTTAAGAATAAAACATGATAAGCATTCATCATTATGGGAAACTAAAAAGGGAATCTACATGTTATTAAACTAGAAGTTTATCTCACCACAAACCACTATCGAATGGGAGTGATACTTGGAAATAGGAATATGTTCTAGAAGAATATGCCATAGATATGAAACCTCCACCAATGTATTATAATGTATAGACCCATTCTTATGCAAAATGATCATTCTCCCTAGGGAAAGTCTTGTAGGAAATCCCAATCTCATTTCACTTGTAAACATTTCATAGTACCTTCAACGCCACATTGGTTTTTCTTCTCGGTTTGCAGTTTTTTGGTATCCCATTCCTTGTGGATTAGTGACACAAAAACCACATATTATATTCCATTATATATGATGTTGAAATCCTCTTAGTATTCACTAAAACTGTTTTAGGAGCATTGGGCCTGATAATAGTTGCATTTATATTAATGTGTGGAAATGATTTAAAAAGGTAATTTTTACCTTGATGGATTGGAATCAATTCATCCAATTTATTATGCATAGAATATTTTTATTATTGACCCCTAGATAGTGATATATAAGAAACCCACATATAGATTGTAGATATCCCATGAACTCCAATGGAAATTTTCTTCAATGAATACCAATAACTCCTCTAATTGTTTTCCTCATATTTCTAAACTATGCCTTAGAATGTATATTCCACTATTATATTAATTATTTTCCCCCAATACATCTATTATATTCCAAAAACACACCTTTTATCCCGTTTGATGTATCTTCTCCCACCATTAGTGAGAAAAATCAAGTCCTTTGAAAATGGAGGTGAGAAATACCATCATTGAGATTAATTGTTCTAAATGATAAAATGTTTCCATTTTTTATGTCACCTCAATGAACCTACTAAGAGAGTCTTGAATGATGATAAACATAATAGGTGGTAGATATACACCTTGTGTATGGTGATGAACCATGTTAAAAAAGAAACATGCATTCCCATTAGGTATACCATAATTAATTGAGAATTTTTTCACCTGAATAATATGTATCAAACAAAATTTTGTAAACACATGCAATAAATCACCCTGAGAATGAATCCTTATTATACCCATTAATATTCCTTATCCATGTATAATTTTATATGAACATTGGATCCATATATTTTTTTTAGATAAAAAAATATCATTGGAATTAAAACAATTTACTATTGAAATGTTCTCACTTTTATATAGAAATGTTGAACCAAGGATATCTAACAATGATGGTGTTAAGAGAGTATCTTGGTGAGAAAACTGGCTAGAATCATGAACAATACATTACGTATTCAAATGATCCTAAAATGATTAAAATATATTGGGTTTTTTACATTCAGTGTAAGTAGTAATATAGTTTCAAATACTACCCGAGGATATGCACCCCATGAAACTAATTTTGTATAGATGTGATTATATAATGTTTGATATGGTCCCTTAATGCCACATAAAATCACCTAAAACCCAATTTTTTCCAGGATAAATATTATTTTTATGAGAATTAATGTTTTCCAATATATCTCATTCGTCCTGGAAGCTCATGATACAATTATTAGTTAAACATGATACCTCCCAGGGTATGACATCAATCTTGTCACCTTGGAAAAAATGATAGATGCCCCATATACAAGGGTTACCATATACTTGATAAAAAATTAAATATTTATCAATAATTACTATAAAAATATCCATATCAGTCGAAAATGATCCATCATCAAGGAGGATATTAGTTATATCCCCCCACAACCTCTCATCAAGACACGCCTAAAAATTTCATATTCTTGTATCTTGCTTTCATCCCTGTAACAGATTATTTTTATATTCCACATTAACCATTTCATGAAACACGTTATAAAATTGATTATTTGACATTTTGGGGATATTCAATTTTTCATCATCACATTAAAATTCTAGACTAACTTCAAGGAGTTCAATGTCATTCTTAATGTCTTAAAGGTAAACAATTTGATATAGTTGGCTAGAATTCAATTTTTGGAGGTCCCCATTTAGATGTTTATTCTTATTAAAAAAACAAGTCCATAATTTGATGAGAAACGTTTTATTCAATGATGTACAATCCACCAAGTGAAACTCAATATTATATTAAAAATAGAAGGAAATGAAGAATTTCTCATTGACCACATTCATAAAATCCATGTTGATGAGAAGACGGTAGTGATTAGATATCATATTAACCATATGGGTGACCCAAATATATGATAATATGGGCACTAATTTAATATTAGATAAACATTGGTCAAGTCATTACTACGTACATCACACACCCTTTGTATTTTTTCACTATGTGTACTTGTCCCCCAACAATACAAAATCAATGAGCCAACTATTAACCATGAAGGATACAATTTTATGAAAATATGTACATGGATAAACATCTCATATTTCGTGGAAAAATCCAAAATGGTGTTGAAATTTGCACCTACAATTTGGGGAATGTCTTTCACCATAAATGATTTCAAATTAGTCTATAGAATCTCCATTTCTCAAGGATATCATTTCATATAGATGATCTAGAATAAAAATTCTCACTCGTTATATTAACCTTTTTGGTAATGTGTTTTTAAAATGTTCCAACATTATATAAAGTAATTTAGGAATTATTTAATGACTATATATAATAGTTTAATTTATCTCCATGCATTATGTATCAAAATATTTTTCTACATTCTTAAATTCCATATATGTTATTTTGGTCAATTTCTCCCACAAGTGAAAACAAATTCCTCAATTAATTGAAAATATATTCAATATTTACCAAAGAACCAAATATATGGGCATTACATAGTGAGTTGGATATCATTTTATGGGGTGATTCTTGGTTTTCACCACTGGTGACTTTAGTTACATACCATAAGAGGATGACAAGGCTAATTATTGTATAGAATGATTCCCTATGAAAACTCTATATGATTCTATAGAAATAATGGAGATTGTCTGATCAATATATTATTAAGTATATGATAATTTTCATTAACTGTTAGTGGTGGTGGTGGTTGTGAAGCCAGACATGCGTAGATATCATGGGAGATTAAGAATAGTGATACTAGAGGGATTGGGAACTCATTCCATGGAAGCTTTACCTCTTCTAGCTTGGATGTGTATGGTTTGTACTAGTAAACACTATAATTATGCCACATATATGGATTGATAGGTACTATAGTCAAACATTAATTTTCTATGGATTAAAAATTTAGATGATGATAAAATCATTTCATGTATGGATTAATCACATTTATTAAGGTGAGGAAATTAATTAATGGATAGTTATTTCTCATGAATTAATTTGGGAGCTTCCTTCATTATTAGGGGTGAGTAAATTCTAAATATTAATGGAAATAAAATATAATGTAGGCTGTGTTAATTGGGGACAAGGACTTGGAATTTATATAAGAGGATGTGGTAAAATATTTTTTTAATGGTGTTCCATCCTGATGTAGCCTACTAGAGAGAACAAGGAAGGTTTTGAAATGTACATTAGTCTCTTCATCCTATAAGTGCACATCTCCTCAAAATATTTGTCTCGCCTCAGTTAGTTTTTCACTTAGTGGTTTTATGATCATGAGTCAGTGAAACTCTCTATGTATTGTCAAATTTCATCTATGGTGGTCTCTGATCCCATCATGGCTCTTTTAATATAAACCTTTTATTTGGATAGTGAACACCTTCTTCAATTGTTATGATATATTTGGCTATTTTTTTATGACAAAATCTTCATTTCATGCTTCATTTAGAGTTCTTATAATTTCATTTATCATTCTACTATTTTATCTGAGTAATATTTTTTAGATACCCTTAATCATTTGGAGTAAATAATTTTTACATTTGGTTATTAGTGAATCCATATTTCTGGACATAGTCACACGGATTATCCCTATTTGGTTTTCAATGTGGAAATTTATGGTGTCATTTTTTATTTTATGAACAAATATTATCTGGTTAATGCACATTAGCATCATCATTTCATTTTTGTATAAGGATAAATAATTTATTTTTTATTTGTGGTTTTTTCATTGGTTTTTATTTACGCATTATTCACATTCCATATTTTACATTATCTATAATACGATATGAATTTTCATGATTGATAATTTATAATTATGGATGTTTTTTAGAAGATCATTAATGCCTAAATGAAGAAAAATTCTGTTTACAAATAAAATTATGTTGGGAGAGGTGATGTACTAGATATTCATGGGATTTTGAGCTCGTGGAGTAATTGTTTTGTGGGTGCTCTAGATTGGATGTCAATCACTATTATGGTGGGTTTAGATGTTTCTAGTACCGTATTTTCAATAGGATGGTGCATATAGAGATGTGATGAAGACAAGGGTGTTTGATTGTTTTTAGTGGGAGATGATAGATGTTTCTTCATAATATCCAAAGGGAATCATCATATTTTTTGCAGATGATGATGGTTGGTGAAATGTCAACAATCTTTCTTTCTAATTTAGATTTATGTATTTTTTTCCTTCTTTGACATGATTAAGGGGGATATTTTTGGGATTTATAATATATATTAAGGAGATAGAAATTAATAAATGGATATATTTTTCTTAATCATTAATAAGGGAGTTCTTATCAATATTAATGAAATGTTTATTATAAATATTAATGGTCATATATTTTAATATTGACCACATTAATTAGAGATATGCACTCAGTTTCTATATAAGATGATGGAGTAAAATATTTTCCTATCACTATTTAGTATGATTTATCCTATAAGAGATATCCATGAAGGTTTTTTAAAGTGTATCATTAGATCTATACAAGATGTGCATCTCTACTCATAATCATTGATTTTATGTAATTATGGTTTTACCCAACTGTTTTTAGATCAACAAACAGTGAAACACTCTTGGTTGGATTGGATTTCAATCATGATTGTATTTGATCTGATATCAGTTCTTTTAATCTACACCTTTAATGTGGACTATGGAATCCTTTTTTTACTAGTCATATCTATTTTGGTTTCTTTATCAGGATATGCTCTTCATTTCGTGATGCCTTAAAAATAAATACTACTTTTTCCCTTTGATCCACTATTTTAACTGAATATTATGCTTGATATCCCACTCATCTTTTGTATTATATTATTTGTACCATTTATTGGTAGTGGATCCCTCTTTCTATACTAGGTCCAATAGCTTTCCCCTCATTGGGATTCTATGTTAAAATTTATGGTGGAAACATTGATTTTCTAAAAATATATTATTTCATTACTACACATTAGATTTAGTAATGTAATATTGTTTACAGAGAAATAAATTTTTTTCAATACGTTCTCCATTTTATATAGTTTTGGATTTTATTGCTTCACATATTTCCCAACTTATAGTGTAATATGTGAATTTTTTTCATGAAATATAATTAATATGGATGTCTCTAAGTATATAATTTCACTCTCATGAGAATTGGAATGAGGGTAGGAGAAGGAATCAGGTAGTTAGAGACCTCTAATCAGACTTCTTCAGTGGAAGAAATAGTTTTCATTCAATTTAGAAGGAAGCTCATTAACACTAGATCCTCTATAGGATCTGCTGAATCTACACGAAGAGGGAAGTCAGTGGTATTTTGACCATTTGTACAAGATGATGTGACATTCCACTAGAAGTCATATGACCTGTAGAATTGGGTTGTCATAATATAGACCACTATTTTCCCACATTCAATTTCCTCTTAGTTCCTAATAAGAATTTGTCTTGGAATGCGGACTGATAGATCCACCTCAACATCAATATTCCCAAAGGTCATTCTAATAGACAAATTGCTTAGTCATCCCCGCAAGGGGATGTGCTGATGGACTCACTGATTCTGAGAAGAAAGGAAACATTTTTATATGAAATCAATATTCTAAGGAGATTAACCCAGAGCACCTCCAGAGGAGTGTAACACCCAAGAGTCACACCCATTATACACCGATATGAATGAATTCACAATTCTTCAAGTGATATTGGGGCCCAGAGCCTAGACTATATGAATTCCTCTCTGGATTGATTGATCAAAAATAAGTATTTAGTATTTTGAAATGATATCAATGTCAGATTCACCAATCCCGAAGGTCAAATTTTATTTTATAGAATGTTAATTGATCTATATCAACCCCAAATATCACTACAAAATTCCATCGAGGAAATGATGATTCCTCCTCAATAGACGACACTAGGAATGAGGTAGAAGGGGGTTCATACTCTATTCATACTTGAACCATCTCAATCGCCACATTCTTGATTGTAAGAAGATTTAAATATTTGTGACCCTTCTATATAAAATGAAAATATTTCATGGAAGGAAGTTCAAGGTATCCTTGAACTATACCCAGAGGCATAACTGATGTAGGTGTTGAGCTATGATCCCCTAAGATTGAACATTCCATAGAGATTACTCTTCTTTTTACCTATAGTGGTGGTAAAAGCTAGTGATCTGAGGAATAAAGCATTGGACCAGTCAAAAATATTGAATACATGGAATCACATGGGGGTAATTCATTTCAATGGATTAAAAACAAATTTTTTCCAGATCCTTACTTAGGCTAACATTGGCACTAGTAATAACTACACTCATGAGTTGTTTAATTGGTTGTGATTATGAATTCATCTTTTTTATAGTATTAAGTAGATTAATGTGGAAACAAGAGTTTTATTGGGGTACTTGGGGACTCAATTGGATGAATTAGTTGGCACTTCAGTCTATTGTGTTCCGAAGTCATTTAATAATAATCCACCATGAATTTTAAACACTCCACACATATATCAATGACGTTATACCATTATTCATATTCCTCTTATGGAATGATACATATTTTTCTACAAGAGCCTAGGATATATCCAACTATACCTTCAATGATTTTGACATTCTATAAATAATAAATTCATAGTTACTGTGATGCATTGTCTTATAGACGAGACAACAATCAAGACGGTAATTGAGACTGAACTATATAGTCTTCCTGAGCTCTTGAAACATTACTATGTTTTTTCCATAATCATGATGACATACCCAAAGGGATATGAAATCATGAAATAATAATCATTATTATATAATTATTAAAATCATTGGTTTCTCAAACCCCTCCTCCATTCCTAAATATAGTTTTTATATGTAGTTTCTCTAGGGAAGGTACCTCTTGATAATGGGAAATTTTGGTATTGGAATAACATTTTGTGTGAGCTTCTTCTTGAAAAATGTGGTACTTTCAAAAGAAAAAATATTTCCATATATTGATTTTCATACACCAAAAATGTATTTTTTTTCTATTAAATAGAAACCATATAAAATTTCTCTATGAATGAAAAATCTATAATTCCGATTGGGAACATTAAAGGATTCATTGTGGTCTTCATATCATCATGAAGTTTTTTATATATATCTCTAATGACTAATACATTGGGAGTATCATGACTACATAATAATACAATACTTTATACATCGTAAAAATTTATATTAAACTATAAATTTCATGTTATTTCTAATTCATGAGGTCATTTATTGTTGTTTTATTTGGGGTAGAGTTTAATTGGGAACAAATCTATAAGTGAATATCTTTCCAAAAAACAAATAATTCATATGAAATAATTCCAATACATGATAAATATTGTGAAATACTATTTTATGGTAAAAATAATAATTTATTTTATTTTTTTCATTATAATTTTCTCATAATGATGTAACATTGAGACAGAAATTATGTATTATACTTGTAACAAACCGAGATTTTGTGAGAATTATTATTTTTAATTTCATTGATGTCTTGTGTTATACGCTACAACAAAATTATCTTGTGCTATACACAACAATGTACTAGCTTACTGTTTACACAACCCTATACTTGGCCTGTGTTACACACAATTTCAAGGTCCTTTTGTACAAATTATTCTTTTCAACATTAAGTATAGATTTTGTTTAATGTATAAATGAAATAAGTTTTGATTATTTTATTCTAAACACCAAATGGATATTTCACTAAATTCAGCCCTGAAATGGCTTGCATTACATGCAATCAAGAACATCCTCGATATCCTGTGTAGTATGCAATACCCAGTTTCACAAAACAAGATATTATTATAATATTATTATGAACTGGCCGTTATGAATATTAATACCCACTTTTTCAAATTTTATAAATTTTATCATTCAAAATAGACTTCATTTTTGGATTCAAAATATCGAAATTAGGCTAGGGTGAATTTTTTTCTATTTTTCTGAAAACTTCCAATTTTTTGATTAATAGTGAAAACACTGAGTTTCTATTTAAAAACCATCTTTTTTACTTAAATATTTATTTATTTTATTTTATTTTATTTTAACTAAAAATTGATACAAAATACCTATATAAGTTCAATTTAATTCGTTAGAGACATTTTATAATAATTTTAGATATATAAAATGTTTATTGAAGTTTTCATCATCTTTTACCCACCTTTGAGGGGAATTTGAAAATTTACATAAAACATAATTTTACCACATTTGTAAATGGAATTTCAAAAGTCAGAGAGGCCTGGTTAATATCAAGGAGTAAAATGCAGTTCAATAAGATAAAAATAATTTTTGGGGAATAGTAACTTTTAACATTTATTTACCACGGTAAAATGTAAATATGGAAATTAAGGGTAAAAAATGTTATTATTATTACCCTAACACACAACATAATTCTATTCGAAAAGTGTAATTCTTCCATAAACAACCTTAGGAATAAAATATTATCCTTTATGTCCACTTGTATTAGATTAGGACATTTATTATTATTTTATTTAAAGAGGAGTTAAAATAGTTAAAATCACAGCTTAATAACTAAAACTTTTGTAATATAGTGTTATACATAAGATAAATTCGACTATAAATGATAATTATAAATATAAAACAATTTACTAAATAATGGTATTTTATTTATAATTTTTGGACATTAAATTATTTAATTTATTTATGACACAATGATGATGTAGTAATTAACTTATTAATAAAATATTAACATAATTGATATTATAAATACCCAAATAAATGTAATTTGAGACTTTTTATGAATTAAAATAATTTTCAAGGTTAAAATGACATGTTAGTATTGATTTAATTAACTTTTTCCAACTATTCATGATGTTATGATTTTCAAAAAAATGAAGTACCAAATAGTGTCAAAATTTACGTAAAATTGTTTTTAAAACAAATATTATATTATTAATTGTTATTCGGTTACTAAAAATATAAGGATCGGCCAAATGACATAGATAATGTTATATATATTAATAATTAACCACTTGAGGTTCTTTTGGCTTTTTATAGTAAGTTTATTAACCATATAGTGTAAGAAAACAAAAAGACACAGTAAAAGTTAAATTATTTAACTTAGAGTTAAATATAAATGATACGATTAAAACAGTAACCTAAACGTTTCTAAAACATATTTTTTGAGATTATTTCGACCCATAAACACCTTATCTTCGAAAAATAATCAATTTGGAGCTATTAAAAACCGAATATGACTTTATTATAAAATAATATTTTATGTTTTTCCTATGGTGCCCTCCTCCTCCTTTATAAAAAGGGCACCACTTCCCTCTTCTATTCACAGCCTTTTGAGCCTTGAAGCTCCACCAAACCCTGAAAATTACTCTTCTCAACCAATCTAGTTATATCATAGTTGATCAGGTCTTCCCAAAAGTCCATCTCTAGTTCCCTAAGAAGATTTTTAAAAGAGGTTCGTCGAAGAAGAGTTAATCTCTTCTACCGATTCTTTCAAGTTTTCTTTTTTCATCAACATCATATTCTTATTTAGTAGTTTCATTATAAAGTAATAACATCATTGTCACTAATATATTTATATGTCATTATAAATATGAAACAACCCCATTTCACCTTCTATCCATCCTACGAAAAATGAAATCAATGCGCATGCGTACGTACGGAATACCGTCTCCACGCCGTGGTGTAATCTGTTTTTCCACGACCACAATACATGGATGGGTATAATGGTTTAAAGAATATCTATATAAAGTTATTATAACATCATTATGATTCTGTGATATTGTATCATCCACTCCAATTCAATTCAATAATTATGGGGACGGTATCATTGCTCGTGCGTACATACGGATTAAAGTCTCCACGATGCGATGAGATTCATTCTCCATGTTAACCATTAAAGAATGATTATAAAGTATATATAATTAATATTAATGAAATATATAAAATGTTAAATCTACAGGATTTTTGAATATATATATATTTCACCTACTTAATTTCATTCAAGTCGATAAAAAAAGGAAGACATAGTTCATGCGTACGTATGGCCTACCGTCTCCATGAACGGTGTATTTCATTTCCTTTATATATCTATTATATATATATACTGTATATATATATCATATATAAATCATGATTTACATTATGGAAGTATGTAAATCAAGATATATGTAATAATAATATCAAGAACAACAAGTCCAAACATGTACGATAAATAAAACGGTTTTACCCAAAAATCCACTTTAACTTGGAACTTACAAAAGAAAGGGTAATATAAAGTCATAAGTGAACTATATATGATATCATAACAATGAAAATCATTCTTTAATAAGTCAATGACATTATTTAAATCATTATACAGGAGGTTTGGATACGTACGAAGCATATCAGAACTATGGTAATGGATAACTTATCCAATATCGTTTTTATCCGAGAATGTTTATTTGTAAGTATTTACTAGGGTTGTATTTATCATTCATGTCCCTATTTTATAAAAATGGTTTCATATCTATTTAAATTCCTTCTTACCCATTTTTTACTTTTACTACATGGTATGTAAGGAATATTTCTTTTGTTTACCATATGAGGTACTTTTTGACTATTCCGACAAAAGTACGAGAAAAATGATTTTTAACTTATACGGCATGAACAGATTTTTACAGTTTCATAACGCCTTTTCTTAATGAAGCTTACTCTACATTATATTATGAATATTTTTAAAAAAAATCATTTTCATTTAAAATATCACGGCATTTTGTGGAAAGAAAACGATTTTGAAGAAGAAAGGATATTTTCCTCAAGAATTCATTTGGAGTGTTTTATCAAAACTATTTTCCATCTAAAAAGACATTATTCAGTATGATCATGTTTCAAGTATAATGTCTCTCTGATTTACATGTTTTAAATTTTCTTATGGTGAAATGATATCAATTTTTTATGGATTATATTATGATTGGATGATGTTTATGAAACCCATTTTATAAATTGGGTAATGATGAATGATTTATGTTCATGTTGTGGAACAAGTAAGAATGATTTCATTATAAAATGAATGGGACCTATATCTTCCTCTGATTCATTGGGTAATGAATTATATCTCTTGAGATAGGCATGGCTGGAATGACAAGTAAATCCAGTTCAGTAATACAGTGCTGGAACGACAAGTAATCCCAGTTCAGTAAGGGAATTTGTCCACTAAGATGGTCTTGGTAGCAATGCCTTGACTACTATATAAATCATATCATGTGATTAATGTTTTTCCACAATTTGATGTTTTATTACCATGATATTTTATCATGATTAATGTTATTTTATGATATATTCCTTTTTTACAGGAATGGTATATGTCATTGCTCAATATTATGAAGTTTAGATTTTATTCTCATGTTTTTAAATTCAAAAGTCTATGGATTGTTTTATGTTCTCTATGTATACCCTTACTGAGCATTTTAGCTCACCCTTTTTATGTATTATTTTCCCCATGATATAAAGAAAGGTTTTATGTAAGAAAACAAAATTGGAGGATCTTTATGGGAGATGTTGAAGATCTTTCACCATTATTATAAGATTATGTTCCGAGTTTCCAAAGACACTAAACTATCATGGTCCTTATGTGATGGTTTTCTTATATATTAAGTATTCCACAAAAGTAATGTAATTTCCATGTATGCAATGCTTTGGGTACCTAATGTTGTTATCATAGGAAAGGTTTAGTTAACATTTTTAAACTAGGATGCAATAACTATAGTGAGATCCCTAGAGATATTTCTATGGTTTGTCTAGGGATGTCCACAAGGTTAAGTATAAGTAAAGGTTATAGTCCTATAATTAAGGTAAAAATCATAGAATTAAACCTAAGATGTTATATATTGAAGGTACTCCCCCTTTATTATGTTATTTTTTGTAGCATGATGTTTTCTCTCACACTATTCTTTTTGGGTTTTAGACGATGGATGGAACCCGAAGGAACCGTGTTGATCAATTTAAAAGAGAATGTAATGATTGTTCTCCTGAACAAACCAATGTTTTGGGAGATGGAGTGAAAAATATTATTTCTATACTTACACAAGCTATGAATCATTCTGGAATTCTAAATGATTAGAGAAGGGACCAATATTCTGTTGATTCCTACATGAGGAAACATCCACCTTCTTTCAATGGGTCTTATGATCCACTTGTTGCTGAAAAATAGATCAGTACCATTGAAAAGATATTTTCCATACATTGTTGTTCAGAACATGATAAAGTCATTCTAGGTATTTACCGTTTAGAAGGTGAAGAAGACCAGTGGTGGAATATAATTAAAAATACAAGGCCCCAAGATGAAATGGAATCCATGGAATGGTACGAGTTCAAGAACTTGTTTGTGACTATGTACTTCCCTCGTATTCTTCTAAAAAAGATGTAAAAGGAGTTAATTGAACTTAAGAAAAAGGATGATGAATCTGTTGATTTGTACAAAGAAAATTTTATATGGCTTGCAAGGTATGCATCTGGCTTTATCATCCAACTTGAATGTAGAGTTGATTGATTCTTCAGTGGCTTAAAACCAAGTGTTCGAATGGAATTATCTATAAGAGACTTCAGTTGCTATGAATAAATTATGTGTTGTGATATCAAGGTAGAACTTGAAATTGGTGTTACATATCCATCTCATGGTTTTGATAAAAAACGAAAGATGGAGTTCAAGGAAAAACCATAGAACAATGTTGAAAAAAAGATGAATGTTTCTTTATGCTCAAAGTGTGGAAAGAAGTATGGTTGAGATTGTCTAAAAGGTACAAAAAAATGTTAAAATTGTGGAAAAGAAGGTCATCAATTAGTTGAGTGCCGGAGTAATGGGAAAAGGGTTTTTAATGATGTCAATAAAGAAAAGACTGCAGAGAATGCTACACCAACACTTCAATGCTTCAGGAGCAAGGAAATGTGGAATTATGCTAAACAATTCCCTAATCCAAGGGTTTATGATGATCGACGTGAGTGACCTCTTAAGGAAAAGGACAAAGGGAAGTCACATGCGATCACTATTGGAGATGATGAGTATGACAACGATGTAGTGGAATGATTATGTATTTATGTAACTGGATTCTAAAATAATGTAGTGGAATCTAATTTATAGTACTGTATAATATAGGAATATCTATTTATTGGTTTATTATGATTTTCAATAATTATATGGTATAGGTAACCATGAAAAGTAGTTCAAATATTGTGAAAAGAAGATGATATGATAAGGAGAAAATGAAATGTTTAATAGTATGCATGAGCTCATGACTAATAGAAAGACTAAGTGATATAATGGATTGAGTATATAGAATTTGTCTAATTTTGGTATGTGGAAAGAGTTAACTTTTGACAACATTCATGTTTTCACTATGGTTCAATGGGTATTCATTTTTTTAGAGAATACATGATTAAGGTATTCAAAAGTTTGTAATTTCACCAACAAGATATATCGTATGATTTATGGGGGATAAATGATGATATTCACATGCTCATGACATGTTTAGTTATTGTTTCCATTATACTATGAGCATGGGAAGAAGTATTTTGGATAAACCTAAAGATTTGAATGGATTATGTTGGACATAAGTTAGTATTGTTTAAGGCTAGATATTTTTTCAATATTTTTGATGGAATGTTATAATAATGTAGTTTTAGAAAAAGGTCAACTTGCAGGATGGGCGACAACCCGTCGCGTCGGACTAGGATGCGAGAATCGAACCCAAAACTGAAGTGCGAAAGGCCTTTATCGCCTACCACTAGCCTACATGAAGTCCTCGGTTAGTAGAAACTAGTTTTATTTTATTATGCGTTATGATAGATGAAGTATAAGTCCATTTTACGAACCATATACAATAAATCTCACAGTAGATAGACTTATGTATATAAATTTTGCTAACCTTATGTTTCAGAGACATGGAATGACCTATCATTCTATCGCATGATTAGATAACACTTCACAGAAGACAAATTCAACTTCATTTCTTTCAGAGATGAAGTGTAAATTGTTCAAGTTACAAACAATAGTGATATTGTACCAAAATCAAGTGAGTATTTCTTCTAATTAAAAATGATCAACATTAGGGAAAGGATATTGATAACCAAAAATGTTTTCCTAGTGATCTTATATCTGATTAATCAGTTTGTACCTTAGTTCATCACAAATTTATGGCTTTTTGATTGTTTTCATTCTCATATCCATGTTCTCTACCACTCTCCATCAGACCATGATGGATAGATTTCTCTTCCATATCCATATTTTCAGCTATGTTCTACTTCGTGGAATCCCAGTGCCGTGTTAATTTGTGTAACAGTTATGTTTCATACTTCACTTTTTAAAATTATGTTTTAGCATTCCTTTTTACGATGTGGGTTTCTATGAATGAAAAATTCATGTAGTAAACCATTTATAACCTCGACGAATTTCGAGGGTGAAATTCATTTTAAGGGGGTTAGAATGTAACAACCCGAGATTTTGAGAGAATTATTCTTTTTAATTTATTTGATTTCGTGTGTTGTATGCTACACCAAAATTATCTTGTGCTATACACAACACTGTATTACCTTGTAGTATACACAACACAATTTTTGGCTTGTGTTACACACATTTTCAAGTTCATTTTGTAAAAATTATTCTATGCATCATTAAGTATAGATTTTTTTTAATGTATGAAAGAAATCAGTTTTTATTATGTTATACGCAAAACCAAACAGAGGTTTCACTACACGCATCCCGGACATGGATTCCATTACACACACTCAAGAACTTCCTCAATAGCGTGTGTAGTACGCAATACCGAGTTTCACTAAATGAGATATTATTAGAATATTATTATGAACTAGCTTTTATGAATAGTAATACATACTTTTTGAAATTTTATAAAT
This sequence comes from Viscum album, assembly GCA_963277665.1. NCBI lineage: Eukaryota > Viridiplantae > Streptophyta > Magnoliopsida > Santalales > Viscaceae > Viscum > Viscum album. The sequence goes on from OY728139.1 coordinate 519,410,608, forward strand.
TTTATCTTTCAAAAGGGACTACATTTATGGATTCAGAATATCCAAATTATCTTAGGGTGATTTTTCTTATATTTCTGAAAACATTCAAATTTTGATGAATAGTGAAAACACTAGGTTACTATTTAAAACCCGAATATTTATTTAAATAATTAAATATTTTATTTAAATTTATTTTAAGTAAAAAAATTTACATAATACATATATAAGTTCCATTTAATTCATTGGTGTCATTTCATAATAATTTTAGATATATAAAATTTTCATTTATCTTTTCACCGTCTTTTAACCACTTCCTAGGAGAATTTGAAAATTTACATAAAACTTAATTTTATCACTTATGTGAGTGGAATTTCAAAACTACAAGAGACACAGTCAATATAAATGATTAAAATGTGGTTCAATAAAATAAAAATAATTTTTGGTGAATAATAACTTATTACTTTTATTTACCACGAAAAAAAGTAAATATGGTAATTAAGGGTAAAAAATGATATTTTTATTACCCTAAAACATGTACTAATTCTATTGGATAAGTGTAATTTGACCAAAATCAACTTTAGGAATAAAATATTATCCTTTAGGTCCACTTTTATTAGATTAGTACATTTATTACTATTTTATTTAAGGAAGAGTTAAAATAGTTAATATTAATGTTTAATAAATAAAACATTTTTAATATAGGGTTATACATAAGATAAATTTGAATTAAAATATTAATTAGAAATTTAAAAATATTTGATGCATAATAGTATTTTATTTTCAATTTTTAGACATATAATAATTTAATTTCTTTATGACACAATTATGATGCAGTAATTACCTTATTAATAAAATATTAACATAATTGAGATTATAAATACCCAAATAGATGTAATTTGATACTTTTAATGAATTACACTAATTTTCTAGGTTAATAAGACATGTTAGTATTGATTTCATTAACGTTTTTTGAACTAATAGTTCTGTTATGATTTTCACAAAAATCATGTACCAAATATTGTCAAAATTGACATAAAATATTTTCTTAAACAAATATTATATTATTAATTGTTATTCTTTTCCTAAAAATCTAGGGTTCGGCCAAATGACTTAGATAAGGTTATATATAGTAATAATTAACCATTTGGGATTCGTTTGGATTTTTATAGTATGTTTGTTAACCATATAGTGTAAGAAAAGAAAAATACACGGTAAAAGTTAAATTATTTAACTTAGAGTTAAATCTAAATGATAATATTAAAATAGTGATGTAAACATGTATAAAACCTATTGTATGAGATAATGTCTACCCATACCCACACTATCTTTGAAATAAATCAAGTTTTTAGCTACTAGAAACCAAATATGACTTTATTATAAAATAATATTTTAGGTTTTTCCTAAGGTGCCCCTCTCCTCCCTTATAAAAAGGGAACCTCTTTCATCTTCTCTTCACACCCTTTTGAGCCTTGAAAAGAAACAAAACCCTGGAAATTCCGCTTCTAAAACTCTCTAGTTATATCATAGAGGTTCTGGTATTCTCAAAAGACCAACTCTAGTTCCCTATGAAGAAATTTAAAAGAAGTGCGTTGAAGAAGAGGTAATATCTTCTACTGATTCCTTCAAGTTCCCTTTCTTCTACAACTTCTTATTATTAATTAGTAGTATCATTATAAAGAAATAACATAAGTATCACTAATATACTTATATTTTATTATAAATATGATAAAACCCCATTTCACCATCTATCCATTCTATAGAAAATGAAATCACTGTGTGTGTACGTACGGAATACCGTCTCCACGCCGTGGTGTAATTTGTTTTTCCACCACCACCTGACTTGGATGGGTATAATGGTGTAAAGAATAACTATATAAAATTATTATAACATCATACTGATTCTGTGATCTTTTATCATCCACTCAAATTCAATTCAATAATTTTGGGAACGATATCATTGATCGTGCGTACGTACGGATTACCGTCACCACGACGCGATGAGGTTCATTCTCAATGTTAACCATTTAAGAATGATTATAAGGTAAATATAATAAATATTAATGAAATATATGACATGATAATGCTACTGGATTTATGTATATATATATTTCATCTACTTACATCCATTCAAGTCCATTAGGAATGGAAAACAGCGTTCATGCGTACGTACGGCCTACCTTCTCCAGGAACGGTGTATTTCATTTCATTTATATATATATTATATATATATATGGAATATATATGTGAGATATAAATCATTATTTACAATATGTAAGTATGTTAATCAAGATATAAGTAATAATAATATCAAGAACAACAAGTCCCAACACGTATGATAAATAAAATTATTTTACGGAAAACGCTGCTTTAACATGTATCTTACAAAAGAATGGGTAATATAAAGTCATAAGTGAACCATATGTGATATCATAACAATGAATATGACACTGTAATAAGTAAATGACATTATTTAAATCATTATACAAGAGTTTTGGATAAGTACGAAGCATATCAGACCTAAGGTAATGGATAACTTTTCAAATATCATTTTTATCCGAGACTATTTATTTGTAAGAATTTACTAGGGTTATATTTATCATTCATGTCCCTATTTTTAAAAAATGTTTTTATGTATTTTTAAAGTCCTTTTTACCCATTTTTTAATTTTACTACATGGTATGTAGAAAATCTTTCTTTTGTTTACCATATGAGGTACTTTTTGACTTTTCAGACAAAAGAACTAGAAAAATGTTTTTTTACTTATAAGGTATGAACATATTTTTACGATTTCATAATGAATATTACTCTACAATATATGATAAATATTTTCAACAAAATCCTTTTCTTTTAAAATTTGATGGTCTTTTGTGAAAATAAATTTATTTTTATGAAGAAATTATATTTTCCTCAAGAATTCATTTCAAGTGTTTTATCAAAACTATTTTCCATCTAAAATGACATTATTCAGAATGTTCATTTTTGAAGTATAATGTCTCTATGATTTACATTGTTTCACTTTTCTTATGATTAAATGATATCCATTTTTTTATGGATTATGTTATGATGGGATGATGTTTATAAAACCCATTTTATACTTTGGGTAATGATGAGTGATTTATGTTCATGTTGTGGCACAAGGAAGAATGATTTAATTATGAGATGGGTGGGACCTATATCTCCCTCCAATGAATTGGGTAAAGAATTATATCTCATGAGATAGACATGGCTGTAATGGCAAGTAAATCGGGTTCAGTAATACAGGGCCGGAATGGCATGTAAACCCGGTTCAGTATGGGACTTTGTCCACTAAGATAGTCGTGGCAGCAATGCCTTGTCTACTATGGAAATCATATCATGTGCTAAATTTTTGTCCACAATTAAATGTTTTATTACCATGATAATTTATTATGATTAATGTTATTTTATGAAATATTCCTTATGTACTGCAATGTTATATGTCATTTCTCATGATTTTGATGTTTAGATTTTGTGCTCTTGTTTTTACATTCAAATGTCTATGGATTGTTTTATGTTCTATATGTTTACCCATACTGAGCATTTGAGCTCAACCTTTATATGTTTTATTTTTCCTAGGATATAAATAAATGTTTTAGGTAAGAAAACAAAAGGGGAAGGTCTTTATTGGAGATGTTGAATATCTTTCACCATAATTAGAAGACTATGTTCCGATTTTCCAAAGACACTAAACTATTAGGGTCCTTGTGTGTTGGTTTTTTTATGAATTAAGTATTAGGAAAATGTAATGTAATGTCCATATACGCCAAGATTTGGGTCTCTATAATACTAGTCTGGTTCACTCTTATTGTTGAATATGGGGAATGTGGGGTTTATAAAAATGGGAAGAGATAGGGGGAAAATCAACACAATTGGGGTATTTATTTGAATCTAGCTATATTGGTTCACGTAATCACTTTATATCCTTTATTTTTAAAAAACAATACTTGATGGATTCAAGGAGAACTAATGGTAAAATCTAATTAGCTGATTACCTTGTTGAGGAATTGGGAGAAACATGGAATGACTAGTTTTCACATGCTTTCTTTTGTTGAGTCGGAAATTATATAATAGTTTTTCTTGCATTAAAAGGTGGTGTTATCTATCTTGATGGAAGAAAATCTAAGTATTATTTATCACATAATGTTAGATACAATTATGGTTTTGATTGATAAAATATTAGGTGGATTTATTTTTCCTACTCAATGAGTTTCCCCTTTTTAATGGATGTATACCAGAGTGGAAGCATCAAATCCTTCATGGGAATAACAAATAGTGAGAATATTTCCACTGTACCGTTCAGTATGGAGTCATATCAATACTTCCATCATGCACTCATATCATTCATTCATTTATATGTGTGAATGATATTCAATTTTTTCATGTGGGGGATGAGTACATAATATATCCATCCCCTGGACATTCTATTTGGGTGAGGCATGCTGGATGTGTAGTAACTAGGTTTTTTTTAGAGATTTTATATTTTTAGTATGTCTTGAATTTTTTGTCTATACATCACTTTATTTATTATGAACCATGCTTCTGATTGCAAAATCTTCATCACAACCATCCACATTATAGTCATTATCAGAATCATTCATAATGACAATGAATATGGCCTTAACAATTTTCTAGAACATGGGAGGAATCATTTTCTCATACAAACTAGGGATGTACATGGATTATAAAATATTATAACAAATTTCATATGGTGGTTTATTCTTCCTTAAGAAATTTTCCATCTTAGCCATTCATTTTGGATTATTTCCCTTGGAGTTTTTAGTTACCATTTTGGATATATAGTAACTACTTGAGAGCCTCCAATAATCATCACTGAAAATTACCCCATTAAATTAGAAAAATATTGAAAAGGATGGAAATGTTGAACCTCAAATTCTTTTAGAGCATCACCTATCCTAGGGAATACATATTTTTATAAAATTATAGGGTTGTAAAGATAAATTTCACCAACCCTATTGGATTATTTCTACATGGTTCGAACACCCCGATGTCATAGTTTGGTTGGAGCATTGATGACCCATTTGGTGGTGATGGTTGTAAAAATTTCCCAAACCCTATAAACATGGATCATTTCAGAAAATATATATTATAAGAAACTCTCATGGATTTTTTTTATTTTTGTAAATATATTATGTAATTGGAAATATGTTGTTAAATATATGGATTTGGGAAACCTATAATTGAGGACTGCTGTATGTTGATAAAAAAATATGTCTTTAAAGGAGAAGTCTACTTAATATTACAAGCTACATGATGCATCATAATTTTAATGGATCATTCATAAAAAAAAAATCTTTTTTTGGGACCTTGGTAGGGGGGATAATTTCATTGTTTATTCCAAATGGAAATCACATATCTTGGTATAAAGGCATTTTTAGAGGAGGAAAAAATACATGTCATGTCATCCCCTATGAACTAGGATTGAAAATAAGTGTGTTATAATTGATGTCTAAATACTCTCCCCATCCTTTAATCAGATATCATTAACAGAAAAAATAATTATCAATCAAGAACAATTATTCCATAGAGAAATGTTCAGTTGAGGACTCCACATTGGTGTCTATAGTTTTAGTAATGGAAGTCTGAGAGGTATTCCATGTTGATTTGGATACAAAGCTCTACTATTAAATCATTGTGGATATAATACACCCTATAAGATAAATATTATTTATTGAGATAACTTGGAGTTTTTGAAAAGTATCAACATAGATGATGCGTGAACTCATCCATCATTAGATTTATGAGGTTAATATTTAATTTTTCTAATAAGATATACATTATCGGTATACTACCTATATCTACCTCCTTCTATATAACCAAGTTTCTCACCTTCTCTCCACTGAGATATTCAGTGACCTAATTTGACCATATGGGTAATATCCCAACCACTATATCGAAGGATTTTAGTTTATCCAAAAATTATTTTATTGTGTTGAAAGATATGTAGTCTAATTTTATAACAAACATTGATATATCCATCTGATTATTCCAAAATCAAGATAAAATATCTATCATAAGTGAAGAGGTGATTACTTTAATAGGGATCAGCATATCATGTTCTACTAAATATAATGGCATGAATATGTTGGAATTGGAAGGTGTTGGACTATCTATTCAATGTGGTATGTCTCTATTTGGTTGAACATGATAGAGAATTTTTGGGGGTGGATTTACAAATAAATATTCAAATTCAACATCATGATGGAAACTGACATCCTGGCAAATTATTTAGTTGTATGGGTAATCTATTCCATATATTTTAATAGATAGGAAATCAGGGTTTGATGATAATATATCTATTGAGAGGTTTTTTACATTTAGAAATATAATGATAAAGTCTATAGTTTCATATATTTCGATCATCGTAATGATCACCAATATCATGGAAACATTCTTCTTTGGAAGTTGATTTCGTAGAATCCTAGGTTTCAAGAAAGAGGCATCCAAAGTCCCTAAGGATACTATTGCGGATCAGGATGTGGATCTGAGGTGGATCCAAAAACATATTCTTTTCCTTCATAAGACCATATGGGTTATTGTTTTTAGAGCACTAGGGTTGATGTCTGGTACGTGGGAGTCACACAATTATAATAATTGTCTCATTCCATAAGATGTCCCCTAGGTGTCAACTCATCCATCGTCGAAAGACACGAATGATTATCTTAGACGAATACTAAAATATAACAACACACCTCATAAGTATGATTAAGAATAAGAGTATACAGAAAGTGTAAATCTTGAATACAGATAAAAAATATTTCAATGGGATTTATTGGTGAGGAAAAAAAATAAAATACAACTCTTTAATAGGTGCTACTAGAAAATGTTGGTGATATTCAAGTGAATAATTGGGAATATAGGCCTAACATGATAGTTCTACATTGATTTTTTATTTATTTATTCTTAATGTGAAATGGAAATAATGTTACAGCATAGTGGATTTAAGATTATTCAAGTGAAATAGCTGAAAATTCATAGGGATATTTTCCTACGTTGACATGATAATTGGGTCATGTTTTCGAACTGTAGTTAGAATGGGGATATGAGACTGATTATGTTTTTTATTCATCATTGAAACATATCAAAGATCTATAATAATGGGAGTGGTAATATGAATATTTTCTTGATTTTTTGATGAATCATGCAGGAAGTATCATCTAATTTATTGTGTAGTAATATAGGACATCCTATGTTCTTAATTGGAATAGCTAATACATTTTCTAGGGTTTCCGTAAAGATCTGCATGGAATAATCATAGACTCAATCCTACCCTTCAATCATCATAATAATATTCTTGTGGATTTTTTTCATTAGTTGTAGAATCTAATCCAATTCATCATTGGTTTTTCATATTTTTACCCACTATCAAACAACATTTTTTATAATAGTATATCAACATGCCATGAAGGTAGTGGATACAATATGATTTTTCTCCCAAGATGCTAACCTGATGTCTATACCTGACACCTATGATTCTTCAAAAATGCGACATGAGTCTTGTCTAGTGTGATAAGTAACATAGAACACCTATTTATCCCTCTTCATGATGTTATTATTGAATCCATCATGAGGAATTGGAATTTGGCCATGTTCATTCTGGGGTAACTTTTTTCACACTAAATGGAGTCCTCATATTCACACTAGAATGATTGGCCCAGACTAGAGTCTCTAAAGTAGTATACTCTAAGTGATCTTATGGAAAAAATGATTCATTGAATTTATTGAAATTATAGATGGGGATATGATCTTATATTAGCAGACCTATATTAGTAGGTATTCCATTATCAACCTATTGATCTACCTACCTAAAATATCATATATCTGCATTTTTACACTTGTTGGAGAGTTTCCTAAGGTAGTTTGTGGTGGAAGAATGTTCCATGAAATCATTCACAACCCATCATTTAGAAGATATTTATAAGGGATTGATATCCTAGACACTCTCATGTGAATCCTCTTTGGTAGGGATTATAAAAATTATATTAACATTTCAATGTTGTCCATTGATGATTTATAATTAGTTTCAATAAGTATGTGGAACTTTCATTTTGTTCTATTGTTCCACTACATTAATTACGAATGTTTCTAGAGCCGTGAACTTGGTCCTTTTAAGAGTATACTGAGAGGTTCCAAACTGTACACCCACAAGGTATGGTTTCTTGTCTTGTGATGTTGATGATCATAAATATTTCATAAATTTAGATAATGTTGAGTTCTGAATAGGTTATAGAGAACATTAAAGGAGATCCATAATTGTAAAAATGAAACAGATTAGTGTAGTGTTGCATGTAGAAAGACATTTAAAATATCACAATAAAAAATAACGAATTTATATGTGTTTCAATATTTTTTATATAAACTAAAAATTGAATCTAACATGGTGTTTTTTTGATTAGGTGAGAACCTTGTTTCTAATGTTAGGTGTTCATTGGACATTATTACTTCCTCTACTAAATTAGGGTTGTTTAAGTATAAGAGAGTTCATTAAAATCCACACATTTAGAGGGGGATTCATTTCCCACTCTTAGAAAATCATAAAATTTTAATTTATGATTCTGAATTTTTTTTGAAACCAAGATTATAACTTTTTACCCATATGATAATGAGCGATCATTGGAAATTATTGATTTCAGTTTCTACAAAATATTATTGGCATTTCATCAATGTTAACATCTATTTGTATCATAGATTGTCTATCGATGTAACCATGAATATGTAGTTAAACTTATCAACAATAGCCATAATAATATGTTATGAATTAGTCATTAGAATATGGTTGAAATCCACACATTATAGTTTTATGGAGTATAAATACATCCAGAAGGATGATATGTATTCATGATATGGAGATCATTCCCTTAAAAAATAAATCCTTGGTAACCTCATAAAAGGTATCAAAACCCTTGAAGGATTATACCACATAATGAGATATGTTTTTCCTTTTTAATATTTTATGATAAGGAATTTCATGGTTTCTTTTTATGGTCATTCATCTAGGACCATTTCATACTAGATTTATATTATACATAGTGTAAATATAGGTGAATGTTTCTTAGTAAGGGTTGGAATGTGACTTATTGATGGAATTAGCATTCATGTTTTCGGTAAAATGGAAAATGTACAAATGAAGATGTTTTTGTTTAATAGTGAATATGAATACATGAGCTCTGTGGTATGATTTTATATTATGTATATGGATCACTGACTAGGATATATTTCAACATGGGAAATATTTAAAGGGAATATGGTCCCAGTGAAAGGATGTCTATTATCTAGGGGTATATGACCCAGAGTGAAAGATGATAGGTGGTTATGATGATGGGTCAGATAAAATAGGAGGAAAACTATAGATCATGGATTATTAAATTCAAATAACAAGTAAATTGATATACGTAGTTTAATTTACTTGTGCAGTTCCATGCAATCCATTCTAACGTCATGAAATAAATATGTTCACATACAATTTTACAAAATGTAACCTCAATTTTTGACTTCTGAATGGGGTGAAAGTAGATGATTAAATCATGATTACATATGACAATCATTTATTATATTATTATATAAGAAAAAAATTCCATTATTGGATCATGAATTATTGGGAATATTTCCATTCAAAGATAATTTCATGGAGGATCATCCGATTTGAAGATATGGTTTGGATTATGCCTAGTATTTTACATGCATCGCTAACTAAAGAATTATCATGTTAATAACAAGAATTTAAGAATTAATGATTGTGTATTACATGTTGTTAGGATATCCACTTCATTAAAATGGTAGTAATGTATACGAAGTTAATGAAAACTCAAATATGAACTACAATATATCAGATTTTCCGTGAAATATTATTCAGATATTATATAGTTGGCTATCAATACCATTCACTACGACAATGTATGAATACGTGTCCGTTTGTGACTGAAATTAATGTTTGAAATATATTATATATAATAAATAAAACATTCATATATTTTTCCTAAAAATGCATAATGACTCTAAAATAGGGGCCCACATAAGAAATATGAGGTTACCAATGAGTTTTGAATGTGGGGTTTACCATAGGCATGACCTAATCTTTGTTAGCATGTGATGTTTTTGAAATATCCATCACATGTATTAATGAATGAAATAAATAAATTAATTAACATATAATTTTTATACTGATACAGTGATAGTTTTCTCTTTTAAATGTATGAATATGATATCTTGTCATGGTGGGACACTAATACCTTGGATATTCAGGGAAATGTTGGAGAGAATTCATAACAAACAATGAATGATTAGGATTATATCATGGATTGATGAACCAATAATGTATGTGGAGCTATTTGAAAATTAAAACACAACCATTATTCATCAACTAACAATCCACACTCTACATAATTTTTTTTCATTGTGATTTTCTAACCGTTACTTAATCCCTAGTGATCAAAGATCAAATCCACAAATGGTATTGACCTGTGAATTGTTAGTGTAAAAAATTTTATGTAAATAATTAATTGTTAATTGATTATTACCTATTCATTTGATTCATTCTATGATAATGAATAGGGGGCCAACAAATAATGTTCTAGGTTTTTTCTTCACATATTTTTCATTTCGATTTATTTTGTGGTTCTTTGAATGTTCATCGCGGGTGATTTATTTTATTCCATGGTTTGACAGATTTTCCTAGTACTCATTCATTAGAAAACTATTTTTTAGAGAAAATAATCAATACAATGTGCAGTATAAGGGATTGAATTTATAGTCGAGGTGTGATGACAATGGTGGATGATCCATAGAGGATATGATGGATTTCTAGATCTGATTCGTCACTGTTTTTGATAGGTGGTGACATTTTTTTTATCAATAGATCATTTTATTAGAAGATTTATACTTCAATTCTAGATGATTATGGTTGAAAGGAAAGGATGACCTCTATAATTTAGGTTTCATAACGTGAGGGAGCTCCATAGAAGTGAAAGATGATGTGGAGGATGGTCCAGCGGATCTAGGAAATCCTAATCAACATGGAATGTAAATCAATGTTACACAACATATGGGCCCAAAGGTATGTGGTTCTAGTGTTCTAGTATTAGTTAAACCTCATTCATCGAGTGACTTAGTCACACCCCATGAAATTCCTTAGTTTATGCATTTGATGTCCTTTGAAAAGTACAAATAAATTGGAAAAAATGAAACTAACAAGTAGCATACTCTGTACATGGACACAAACACAACATAGTGTACAATGGTTAGTACACAGACATAGAAATAGTACATAGACATGGCCATATAAAATTAATATGGTAACATGTGTCTCTACATTCTGTGTACATCATCTACATGTTTTATATATGGGGACCTGTATTTTGTGTGAGGGTTTTCCAAATAGGAAGAGATGAGGATAACTCAACACATTATATACCTTCGAGTAAAATTTTTGTACCCCCATGAAGAGTGTTTGTAGGGAATTGTTTATATATCATAGACCAATATAGGTTGACTACGTTCCCTTATTCCTTACCTAAAGTTTACAGTAGAACATTACATCAATTTCACTGCATTGTCATCTCCTCCAGAGGTTGACTCTCAGATAGAGTTGTGGTGTCTGTCTGTCATACTAGAGATTGACATCGTAACATCATTGTTCCCTAGGTTGGTCTTGTGGGATTCACATGATATCCCTCAGCTACATATTGATCCCCCATATATTAGGTTGTATCAGTAGGGTTTGAGGTATTGTTAAAATATGATCCCCTGCATAGAAGGTTAATTGATATTGGGATTGTGGTGTCCTCCAACAGATCTATTTGTGACCACCTAGTAGTGTTTCAGGGTCTTCATAGACTATTGAGATTTCTTTGGTGTGGAATGATGATCTCTACCTCTAAATCAAGTCTCCCTGATGATAGAATGTCTTCGAGAGTAAATTATCCCAGAATGATCATTTCATCAAGAAGAATCATGTGTTAAGAAGTTAGTTATGACCTCTTGGTGTCATGGGGGTTATCTTCAGTATATCATAATGTTTCTGTTATACATTCATTTTAATATCATGTAATGGGTTAACTATACTAGGTTTTTTGTGCATAGTGTATTTGGGGGTGTGCAACCGAGTATTTTTTTTAGTCACCACTTCGTGGGATTTTTTCATCATTCGTTGGGATTAGATATATGGGTATTTCAACAAGTAAATTAGGATAATTTCCCCCATTTGTGGGATATAACAACATAGCACTGGTCACTATCCCTTGTCCTATTTATGGTGTTATTGGGGTAGTTATGGCTCAGACCTCGACAATTTGTGTTGTGAGAAAGTATTATCATAATATTTAGTTCAATATTTGTATCAAACATAGTGTTATTCGTTTTAGGAATTAATGTTTTTTATTCAAGTTAGGATTTTAGACCATGGAATCTAATTTTAGTGTAGTGGTTGACTTACATATAAAAAAGTGTCTATTCACATTCCTTTCAACTCGGTACATGTATACAGAGGTTTAATATAAATTTATTAGTATATAAATCAAATAGGAATGGTTGTTTTTCCCATTTACATTATGATTTATCTCCCCAATTATATTGTTTTAACGGTGGTACATATGTTTTTTTCACAATACATCTACATCGAAATCCATGATGAATTTCAATACATGATCATGTGGATGATCTACCTTATAATGATGCATCAATATAGGGTATTGTACTAGAGATAGACCCTCTGGGTGGTTTACTTGTTATACTACCTCCCCTTGAGATGAATATACTGGTGGATATAGTGGATCAGGATAAACACATGCTATGTGAGTTGCATGAGATTCAAATAAAGCCACCACCCTGGATTAGTTGTGAGAAAGACCCGCAGATTGCATATAACTTGCTAGAGGAAGTCACTCATGTTTTCAACATTATGAGGACACCCAAAAATCAGATGGAGGTCCTGTTTGTTAGTCTTCTTCCGGGATCTTCCAAGCGATGGGGGAGCATATAGACTCTGTCACATAATGATACATATCTCTCCTACTAAGACATTGAGTTTATAATATTGGATACATTACATCTATCCAAGATGTGATTATTACACATACAAAATATTAGTATTTTATTTTTTGGGAATTTAGACTGTGGGAGAGTCCTCAACAAGTAGTACTAAACTCAAAAGGTGCTCATTGGTTATGGTGGGAGATCAGTTCATTAGTGGTGAGAACATTGATATGGGATTACTGTAAGAAATAATGGATTCATTTGAATCCCTTTTTATTTCCACCTATGTTAGGGTGCTAGTTCAAGCCTTGGTGGTGGAGATCATTCTGGAATATTAGGCACTAGTAGTGGAAGATAATAATGGGAACCCAATAGCCGAGACACATGTAGAAGGTAGCCGATGATAGTATCATGGATCCAATAAAATTAGACGCATATGAAGGTTATCTATGGACAAAAGGTTAGGTATAAAGGGATCTCATGATGGTTAAAATCAGACGATGGGGAGGCAGTGTTTCCCTTTCAATGATTGGGGACATCTGGATCAATATTGTATAACCCTTATTATAGCTAATTGTAATGTAGTTAAGGGACATCAAAGATAGATGAAGGGGTAGAGGTAGGGTGTTCCATAGGGAAAAAAACATGTTAGATAGTCTATAAGGGTAGTAAGAGGTGGTCGTTGGTTTCGAATATTACCAAAAAACCCAATGTCGTCTATACAAGGATCAGTGAGTTGGTGAATAGGGATGGGGCTCATGAAACGATATGGAGTCCTTTGATACAGAGGATCCAAAGATGTCCAATGTATTATTTGTGTCTATTATATTGTATATATTGTACTAATTGACATAAGTTAAATTAATTCCTTCCAATCCACTTCTCTAGATTTAAACATAGGGAGTCTAGTTAATTCATTGACTCTAGGATTGTGATTGGAATCTCTTGTAGACAGTGACATAGAGATTGTGTGCATGTGTCGAATGTGTTATATGACACTAGATGATGATATTTTGTAGTTGGACCTCTTAATTTTAGAAATTTGTTAATACGATGACATTTTAGGTAAGGAATGGCTATCCAACATCCATTTGCTGGTTAATTTTTTTACGTTTAGGATGTAGTGTGTCTAAAAAAATGGAATTAGGTTTTCATTTTTGGGTGAAAATGAGATCATGGGAGAGTAGTAAAACCTCATACATAGGACATTGAAGCTGATTACTCACAAATTGGCTAGAATGAATCTGGAAGAATTAGATATTTTGGGCTATCAATTTAGATAATTGAAGTTTGAGTACCCGAAAATCTTTTAAGATGATATATTGTTTTACCTCAACACCATATCTCTTATCTGATGATATACTGGTTCTTTGTAGTTTTCATTTATGGAATCCTAGTGTATTTAGCATTTGCAGAGGGGAATACACGAATCATGAGGATGGTTCCTGACACACTATCAAAGAACCAGCATTTTGGAAATCTCTCCACGTATTTATTTTTGATTTTATATGTCCACATTCAGGGACATGTCATCTCAAATGATGGAGTAGTAGTGGACCATGGAAATGTGGATGTAGTTCATGATTGAGAGAAAACCAAGATTGTTACTGAGGAGAGGAGTTTCATCATGTTGAACTAATAAAATAATTTCTTTGTGAACAACCTCTCAAGAGTCGTATAACCATTTACATATTTGATTTGTAAGTGGAAGCCTATCAAGTTGAAATAAAGTTTTCATCAGTTCGTTCATGATTTTAGTCAAAGGTTTACTAGAAATCCCATCATAAGATCTCTAGAGGAGACTATCAAGTACTTAGTGTTGTACAATGAATTAGATACTAGACATAGTTTTTTCTAACAAATAGAAATGTGTGTATTCATTATGATTGAATTTAGTTTAGATCACAAGAAAAGAACTACATGAACCATGATATCTATTTATTGTGGCGATAGTACCTAATGGTTGTATAGTTTATCATTGACTCGGAACACAATAGTCTCATGTATATATTTTCACAAATGGATCATAAATTGAAACATAATAATTTTATTTAGTTCCTCTTGGTCTAAGACTGTGGTATTTCATATATTTTTATTTAGGGGAATTTGGAGGCAGACTCTCTCAGCAATAGATATTTTTTATTGTTTTTAGCTGAAGCATCGAACCAATTATCCTCAATGTTGGTTTCCATTGTAGACAAGGATGATTATTCATATCTTTAGTCTTCGGTTGTTACTCCACCACTTTTACAGTATGTCGGGGATTCTTTGTTAGGAGATACCTACTGTAAGTCCTTATGTACTCCAATATCCACTGTGCATGCTATGTATGGATAATATAACGATGTGGAGCTATATGTTTTCAAAAAAATGGACAATGGTAACATTTAAATTATTGGAGAAGGAGATTTGGTACTTCCATACATCCCATTGGGCCGGAAATATAAGAGTAAAGACGTTTTACAAGGAAATTAGATGTCAGTTTTTGGGTCCATTCATTATAACGGTAGTTACAGAGTTTGTTACGAGATGCCTCACTTTTCTCGTGGTGATGGATAAGAACCCTATTCTAGTGGGTTTAGAAAAATACCTTGAAGTTCCAAAGTAGATGTGGTATGTGATTTCCATAGCCTTCAATATTTTATTACAACATTCATTCATTGTAAACAATTAAATCAAAGTAATCATAGAATGAATCCCCACATCATACCACTTCCTATCTATTCAAGTGTAGAGTTCAGTAAAGTCATTAGAGAGCCTCTAGTTGATGAAAATAGTCCTAGTCCATGGGGTTCCCCTGAAAATCATCTCAGAAAATGATTATCTATTCACATCACATTTTTCGAGGTGTTTGAAAGTGGATTATGGGACTTAGTTTCACAAGAGCTCTTTTTTTCACTCCAAAAATGATGAATAAATTGATTATTCCATTCAGGTCTAGGAAGCCATTCCATGGGCTTGCATGTTGGACTTTTTCCAATATATGGATGGTTACCTAACCCTGTCAGACCATTACTCTATTAGTATGACAAAATTCATGTGTTTTGGTGGGAAAACCTATATGTCAACACATTTTGGAACTGAAATAGGTGAGACATAAATTATTGGACTAGAGTTGGGGGGTGATACTATATAAAAGTTTAAGATCTTCTAGGAGAGGATGATGACAACAATGATTCATAAAATGGCTTATATGGACCGAAGATGGAGTCCTATACGGTTTGAGAAAGGGGAACATGTGTTCCTTCAGGTTTATATCGACATGAATTAAGGAGATTTGGCATTGAAAACATGTTATCAAGGAGATTAATTAATCCAATATAGATAATTCTTATATTTGGAGAGATGTTGTATCACTTAGCTCTACTTATATAGTTGGAATGGGCTCACAGAATCTTCCACATGTCGTAGCGGTGAAGATACATGCATGACCCATCATAGGATATCAATTAGGGTGACTTGGATAGAAATTATGGATATAACTCTATATATTACCATATGTATATTCATTATAGGATAGATAATATCCATCATGGATGATTGATTCCCAGTATGCATGTATAGTAGAAAAAAATAAAATTCAAGAGAGAATATTGGAGTGGGAGACCCAAATGTAAGCCCAGTAACATAATCATTTAGAGAATTATTTTTATTTTCAGGATGAGAATCCCTTAGGTGGGTAGTATTCACATAAATATATTTTCCATGTAATTATTTTTTAATAATATGTATAATATTTTTGGGACCATGTTATTTGAAAAAGGTGTTTCTGGGGACTTTTGTACCCATAATAAATGATTCGAGTATATTTGATATATTTAATATATTAAATAGAATAGGTGCATAGTTTTTCTCTAAAATTAGAATTACCATTGAATGTGTGCCTAAATCATAAATATTAGGGAATCAATGAGTTCATAATGTGGTTTTACCTTTTGATCTACAAAATATTTTTCATCATGGGCCAATTGCAAAAAAATATCATTAGATTTAATTAATGAAAAAAATTAAATAATCAATTTATTTTATTATTTTAATTCATGGAATATTTTTTCCATTAAAAGAATTTTTATGATGTTTCTTCGAAGTAGGATTCTCAAAAACCATAGATATTTTGAGCTGTCATTGATCTTTCAAGGACAACGATGATAGATATGGATTGGATCATGGACTGTTGCACTTACATAGTCCATGAGTCTAATCAATGACAACAACCCATCCATTATTCATTAATTATAAATCTAAACTCTACATAAGATTGTATTATTTCTTATTTGTATCTCATTTATTTATCTTGATCAATTATTGATCAGTTCAATTAACATAATTAATATGTGCATCATTAGTTAAATTAATTTGATGGAAGTAATTAAATTTTTAATTAATTTTTCCCACTTTTTTTATATCATTCTATGATAAAGAATTGAGGATGAACTAAAAATTTTTGAGGTTCATACCTCATGTTTTTTTTTGATTTTGGACTTCTTCCCTTGTTCTTCTCAGGTTCATCATATGAATTTTCCTTTTGAACTTGTTTCGATTTAATACATGATATTTGATAAATGAAAAAATGTTATTTTGTGAGAAATATCAATATAGTAAGAATATTATTTAATAAATTGTATGGCCCATGTGTGATTACAATGGGGGATATTCAAGATTAGTATAGTTGGATATGTGGTTCCCTTTCGTCCTAGTTTATGGTAATGATGATAGTTCTTCCCTGGAAAAACCTTTTACGAGTACATTTGATTTTAAATAATGGTCAGTGACGATGAAAATGATCATCTAAACAAATATCAATATATTCCAACAAATTGGGATGATCTAGTAATGTTTGTTATGACATGTATGATGATAAACCAGATATGGAATATCCGTATCAACGTGGAGGGGATGTAATTTCTTGATAAATTATATGATGATATAAATGTACATGATTTGGGATCAGATATTAAATAAGTGGTGTGTATGTGATTAATGATACACTAATCTATGAGAGGTAGGATTGTGACTCCCAATCTATTATGTTAGGATTTTTAGGCTTATGATTCTACTACATTCATATATGTTTCATCATAAATATATTATATCGATTATTACATTTATGCTATGATCAAATCATTTATGTATTAACTATGATCCATTCATATTTAGTAGTGATATAATAACTGTTTTTGTGGAATTATATTATTTTATCATACAGACATGCTTATTTATCCTCACATGTAATAAAAAATGATTATATTTGTTATTTACCCTTAAAATCCATATTATATAACATTTTATTATATTTAATTTCTCCATATTATGAAGAATATTATTATGTGTGTTGAATATAAAAGATATAACATAAAATATACATCTTTGGGAGGTAATGCATAAAATATTGAATAAGATGATTATATAGTTAATTTTTAAAGCAACTAAATCGTTGGGTTCTACGGTGTCCTTAATTGTTATATTAAATGAATATTCATATAAAATAATGTAGTATTATTATAAGTATGTTTGGGTCAAAATAATTAGTATCAGAGTTGGGTTTATTAATTATTGGGTATTAATTTATGTATTTATGGGGATTGGGATGAAAAAGAATTATTAAAAAACCAATAGATATATATAATTATATGAAGGCAATGTAATTTTATTTATATTTATCTATTGGTGGGTTTCCAAACAATGGTATCCCTATGAAGATACAAATATGTAGATGTGTTATTTTAAATGTATCCACGTAAGTGTAATAACCATGAAAAAGGATATTTGGTACTAAACATGATCTTCAATCAGTGTATAACATGTGGAAATAACTACACCACAAATTTTACACTCTCATTGAATATGATGTGTTTAACTCAAGTTTTATTTATGAAAAATTAGTTGGTATTTCAATATATTTATGTTATAAAATCTATTAATAAATGACAACATATAAACTAGATTAAAACCTAGAAATTCATATGTTAGGATATACATATTGTTTATGTGTTATTTATTCTATGTTCATAGATTCATTTTTATTAAAATAAATTTAATTATTTTCTTCCAAAATATTCATTAATTTACGTAACATTTAGATAATTGAAAAAATTCAATTAATTATAGACTTTATTGGAATTTTATTGATTATCCCAATGGGAAACAAAACAGTATTTGAGTAAGAGTATGAAATCTAATAGTGATATTGAATAAACTCTCCCTTGATATCAATAATAACATGACCCATGATGTGTTCCCAAACACACTATAGAAATAGAAAAAATTTATCAAGTCCTTTAAAATAAAAAACCACCATAGATTATTAGTTATTTTATCCCACTAATTTCTGTTAAATAGAATGATGTAATATCTAGCATATTTCTTATTATCTAGTTCTCAAATGATGATATTTCACTTTTGTATGTTTATCATATAGAAGGTTATATTTTCAAATTGTTGATTCTAATAAAATTTACCACTAAAAAAGAAGAAGTTGAATCCTTGTAATGTAAGGAATATAATAAAGTATTAATACTGAAATAATTTACCAAATGATATATATGAATATATATATATATATATATATATATAATTCCTTAAGTTAAAAAAACTTGAGGATAATGTCATTGGAATTTAAAAAGTCGAATTCATGAAACTGTAAATATAAATCTCCCATTTATTAAGTATCCTTGAAATAAATATCAAGAATTTAAATAGTTGAATAAATGAAATTATTAAAATTTATCCATCAATAAAATACTTTATAAGCTAAGAAAAAAAATGTTCAACGCACTATCAAAGTTGAAATTGTTATCCAATAATGAAAATATTATAAACGTTTTGGGATAATATATGTAAAATAATTTATCTTTCTAAAATATTATTCTAATTATTATATTTTTATTTCTATTTTTTGAATACATATTATTTTATATATTTA
The DNA here is from genome assembly GCA_963277665.1 of Viscum album. NCBI lineage: Eukaryota > Viridiplantae > Streptophyta > Magnoliopsida > Santalales > Viscaceae > Viscum > Viscum album. The sequence continues at coordinate 519,430,514 of OY728139.1, forward strand.
AATATTATAATCCCTTGTATCATTTTTTGGGAAAAAAATTTCAAAACATATCTGTATTTTAATTATAAATTGAGTTATTGTGATCATAATTTTATAATTACTATTTGTTTTGAAATAAAACATGTTAACAAAAAGTATTTTAAAATAAAATGATGTCACGTTTTTTCTTACCAATGATGTAATTTTTAGTTGATCATGATACCTTCTTTGGGATTAGAGAAATATTTTCAGTTTAAAATAGTTTATATATTTATAATATATTTAAATTATAACATGAACTATAATGATCATATTATTTTGGGAAGTGTACCATTGGATATAATTATTTTAGATATTAATTTAATATTGTTAAATAATTATCTAAATATATTATTTATGTTGGGCATCGATTGTTCAAGGATCTGGAAACTATTTTGAAGTTATGAAATCTACATAATGAAAAATATTTTTTTTCAATTATATATAAATTATTTCTGATCGAAATCACTCATAATTTATTTTGATATAAATAAAACAAGTTTTAATTTATTTATTACTTTTTGGAATATTTAACAATGTCATTTACTTACCATAAAAACTGGTCAAAGTGCGAAAATTCATTCTGCAGTTTTTAAAACATGTTTTAATAGTTTTTTGATCATATCTTCTCCAATAGTTATCAAAATTAAGTGAATATTGATTAATGATAAATATATTTAAATTTTATTCATGTAATTATTGTATAACAACTTGAAAATAAGTTTATTAAATTGTATAATTTTTTATCAATGTTTATTTTTCATAGTTTATACATAAAATAGTGAATTTATATTCATATTTTACAACATCTACCTTATTTCTTCCATGAATAATCCTAATTATTAATCTTGTATATTAAATATTGTTTTTTTCACATTAGAATATTCCCTATGCTTTACAAATATTTAACATAAATCATTCATTCCAATGGAGGGTACACACATTCCATTCCAATAGATTTTCCATACATTCATTCCAATGGTGGGACACATGGAAATATATTGAATCATGGATCTCTGCCATTTAATTTAAAGGAGGGTATTTATTATTTTTTCCAATGGTGGGTCTTTCATTTTTTTTTAAAATGGTGGATCATTTTCAAATGATGGATCGTTTTATAAATAGTTGATCATTTTTATCAAGTGGTTGTCTATTTTTTAACTAGCGATTTGTCGTTTTTCATCGAATGAGAAGTCATTTTTGAATGAATCGTGGTTCAATTATTAAACTAGCACTATGTAAATTTGGATCCACTAGTGTCTCAATTTTTAATGAAATATTAATTAACTTCTAATGGTTAATTATTTTTTCATGGTGCATCATTTTTCAATTGAAGATGATTACTTCTAATGATTGATCATTTTTCATTGGGGCGTTCCATTAGCATTTGTTAATTTTTTCCACACGTAAGTGTTACATTTTTCTATTTCCAGTTTTTTCTATGAATGTTTTTCCATGGTATCTTTTTCATCTATTATTTATATCTCCAAAAACATCATACTTATATTATTATTTATAGTATCATACTGATTTTAAAATTTTATATATATTATATATTCTCCATGAAAATTTTTATTATTATATTTTATTTAGTATTAAAAAATTATTTTATTATTTTATTACTATTATGAAACCCATATATCAAATTATTGATATTTATAAAATCTTTATCATGAACTAATTTTTCGGCCTTATAGATATTAATATTTATTGATAAACAATATATTCTATCCTATTTTATAGAATTTCAGGTAGAATAATTTTTTTTAAAAATACATGCGGAATTAAATTAAATAGTACTTTTGTGATTTTTGAAAAAAAAATTTATGATTTTTAAAAGATTTAATTTAATTTTTAATATCATTTTATTTTAATTTGAACTATGTTTTTATTGATTTATTATGATTTTTAGTAAATTTATATATGATTATTTTATTAGGAAGTATAATTTTATCTCTACTAAAGATATCTCTTAGTTTTATTTTAAATTTCATTACTCAGATAATGATTTTTATGTTTTCATTTATAATTTTTATTTCATGGTATTAGAATATATCAAGGAACATCATGTATATCTCTCTTTTGATACTCCATTTGTCAACATTAATGGTAATTATGTGAACATTCAACATGGTTTACAAATTGAAATGTCTCGTATGCTTCTTTTTATCTTCATTTGGTTGATCTCTAATGTTGAAATTAATTTTTTTATTTACACTTTCTTGGATTCATGATTCAAATAATTTATCAATAATGATTACATATTTCATTTTTCTTAAATAATATACTTTGTCTCATTTCATGAGTCTTTAACACAAATTCTTACCATTTACGATCACCCGGTTCTTTGATTTTTTATTTTACATTCAAAAAAATATCATCTTCTCTTCTTTGGGTTGTTACTCCCATATTCCAAATTGCACACTATTTTGGTTTTGAAAATTAATGTCTAATGTGAAGATTCAATTTGGTTGTGACTCCCCAAGCAATGTTTAGTGTCACGGTAAATCCTACATTAAAAAATTATTATGCAATTTTGTTATGATTCCCCCACAAAAATATGTTTTTTACACAATTATATTTCACATAGTATAGAGTTATAAGACTGGACTATGTTCACTTTTCGATGAAATACTATAAAAATTGTTGGTTTATTTATTTATTTTCAGAGATAATTAACTATTATAATTCCTAGTAATAATTAATTTAAATAATAAAATTATTTGATAGAAAATTTTAATTTGGTATATTTCCCCACTCTAGACTATCTACAATTTCAATATCCGACTAAATTATTGGATTCATATGAAAACCATATTTAGAAATTTATAACTCTATATTTCAACATATTGATACCAAAAATCTGTATTAATGTCTGTTCCTTTTATAATTATTTGATCCCTCTATAGGGTTTATATTTATTTTATATTTTTTTATCCTATTCCTAGACCGTTCAATCTATGGGAGATAATCATTAATATAGAAAATGTTAATGCCAATGATTGTGGAATTTATTAGAATCCACCACAGGTTTATTGAAATTATTATGGCTATAAGAGATCATTACTGGAGTATTACCACAAATGGTTGATCATTGGGAACTGGTCCATCATAAAAAAATAATACACTCTACTCACAAATGAACCATATAAAATGAAAGGAAATGATGTAACAAGAAATGATTTAAATTTAAAATATTTTAACATGTTTTATTTTTTTTGTTATCATAAGTATTTGTTGGGATGTTTCTTCTTATAACATTACTCATGATATTTGGATGATTCTACAATCCATTATCCTTCTTTCAGAAAAATTACTTCGAACCAATATTTCAATGCTTCATGGTGAGTACCAATACTTCATGATGGATCATGATGAAAATTCCACCCAAACGTTCCACCAATTCAAGATCATTTTAAATAGAATGAATTCGCATAAAGAATCATTAAAAAAATATGATTTTTAATTAGTCTATGAAAAATTACCAAATAAATGGAATGACAAGAGGGATTCTATTGGAAAAGGAAAGAACATCAAAGGGTTCAATCTGGTAGAATTAATTGTATCATTACTTCATTATGAACTGGAAATTAAGAACAAAGATAATGAGATGAAAAAAAATTATCTTTTAAATCTATGATTGTTGTTTATAGAGAAACTTCTGATTTATATCTATTTGATAGGGAAAAAATGGGCTCAGATTGTTATTGGAATTTAAAAAAGAATAAAAAAGATCAGATTCAAGAAACAATTTCGGAGAAACCCTTAACAAAAATAACAAAGGGTATTTAATAAAGGATGTATGAATTAGAATTATTTATATGTAACAAAGATTTATTGTATTAATAATGGTCATACATACATTGGATTACCTAAATTAAAGAATAATGAAAAATGAAAAATAATAATAAATATTCATGGACCATTATTTTGAGTTATACAGACGAATATAAATCTAGTGAACAATAAGTAACTGAAAACAATAAACAGCTAACTTGTGCTTCATGGAATCACTAAAGAACATTAGAGATTGTAGATCTTATTTTGGTTGTCTATATTCTAACAATGTAGCTCAAAACTAGAATTTTTCAATTTACATTAAAAAATAAAATATTGAGAAAATATTTATTTCAATGATACCATTTATATCATAAGAATAATTAAAATAACTAAATAAAAACATTTGAAAATAAATTATTATAACCCAAAAAATAAAAAATTATGGAATAACGTTTCTTCTAATCAGTGTACATTCTATTAAAAAATATGAAATATTAGAATGATTTGAATTAAAAACTGAGAATGATTTTTAAATACTAAAATAATTTTTATATAAATCTATAGAATTTCAAGGAAAATATCACTATATGATGTATTTAAATAGTTTAAATAAAAATATTCGTTGTTTTTTATATTATAGTAGATTACATAAAATATTTAATGTTCATTTTTAATGTAAGAATGGTTTTAATCTCAGAATTAATAGCTTTAGATATGGGATAAATGCCACTACCAAATTTATTTTTATCCTATATTTAATCATGATTCGGTATTTTGAAAAATGAATATTTCTAATTAAATTAAATCTAGAATACTGTAAAATTATTATATCCAATATGAATGGGTTCATAAAAATATAAAAAACAATCATATTGGAACCAAATCCTTGTAACTAAGAAAAATTTGAAGTGATTGGTGTCTATAAGAACAACTACCTGGATATCTCATGAATGACTTATGGTACATGGGAATTTGATGATCTAGGCGTAAAGTCAGCAAACAAGTGATGTTTACATTTTAAAATACATGTGATGGATGCACTGTCACATTTAGATAAAATTACAAAGACAAAGTTGAGGTTTTTTATTTAAATTTCACATTTCAAATTCTACTTTTAATTATAATTTTATATATTTTGATATCTTAAAACAAAATTTATTAACTATATCTCAATTATTTATAGATGGAATGGAATTAAAATTTCCATATGAGTTGTTATTATTTTTTAATGATGATTTTTTATTTTTTTATGCAAATAGAAAAGAATATATGTATACTATTGATTTTATTGATCTTAATTTTCAACATGAAAACAGTTTCATTGCAATTCAGAGTGATATAATCACTTTTTATCGATGTATAAGTAATATTCTTATAAAATTTTTAAATATAATCTCAAAATATGTGAATTTAAAACAACTACCTTCCTTGAAGAAATAACAACATCATGCTTATGAAAAAAAACATTAAAATGAAACAATATAATATTTATTTTGGACATATCATTCAGATAAGTACAAAAGTGTCATTATTGTTAGTTAATCTATATCTTTTTTGTCATACTGAAATTTCTATCCTTGGTGGAATGAAATATATATTAGTAATTGTTTATCATTATGGTAGCTTTACATGGGTATACATTATTTCACATAAAAATGATACTTTTTATATATTTTATGGGTTTTTAATTGAGTTCAAAAGAAAAAATTATTTGTTATTTTTTATATTCATAGTGATAATTTAGTGGAATTCAAATATAATATTTTGAAAACATGGGTAAATATAATGGGTTTTTTAATAATTTTTCCACTTCTTGAAAAAATAGTTTTGTACAATTGGAAAATATAACATTTTCAAAATGTATTGAATATTATTATGTGAATACAATGTACATATTTATTTTAAAGAGAAACCATTTTTTAGCATGTTATATTTCAAATATTATTATTTTTATATATTTTTTAAATAAAACTCTTATTGAATTATTTAAAAATTAAATACCTAAATTTTATTTATTTTGGAGTTTTTGGTATTAAATATTTTATGTTGAAATCATATGGTAATTTGTTTAAATTTGATTGTAAAATGATCATGTACTTTTAATACATATTCTAATAATTATTAATATTAATGAGATTATAATGAACTAACTATGGTATCTAAAGAGTATCATAATGTAATACTTAATAAAAATATATTTACATGGAATTTTGATTATAATATTTCTGATGATAATATTATATAATTTTTTATTAATGAAGAAAAACCATATGAAAAGGAAGAATCTATTTAGAGGGTGAATAATTATTCTAAAGATGATATAGGAACATGGATGTTTCCTATAGATCAGGATATTCTAAATGTTATTGGGAATATGTTTTCAGTTGTAAAAAATATAAATTATATTTTAATATTTTTCTATCACATCTGAATTTTTTTCATTTTTTATAGTATTATTGATCATTTAAATGATTATAACTAGACTTTTCCAATCAAATATATGCCTAATAAGTTTGTTTCATATAATTTTTGGCCTTGAGTAGAACTGTATGAGAATAAGTAGGTAATTTGAACCAAGTGGGTCTTTAAAAATAAGATTAATGAATCTGTAAATGTTTTCAAAAATCTCCCAACATGTACATCATGGATACTATAAAAAATGTTTAATAGAATTTAATGATTCATTTTATCATTTTTATTACGTAGACCCAATTAAAATCTTGTTGGATTTGGTATTTTTTTCATTTTTTAATATTTAATTAAAAAAAATAGTTATAAGTTATTTCTTAAAGGGTTTTCTAAATGATGATGTTTATAATTCTATACCCCTTATTTTTTAAAATGAAAAATTCCCCATCAATGATTTTAAATTATCTTTATAATTATATGAAATTAAATATGAATTTCAATCTTGGTATGAAATAAATTATTTATTTTTACTGATTAATGAATTCAAGAGATGAAATGTTGGTCATAGAATACATATTAAAAACATTATATGATATTTTTATTATAAATTCTATATTAATGATTTATTTTTTGGTTTATCATGTGAAATACTTCATAATGATTTTTCTACATTTAATTAATGTTATTTTGAGATGATATTAATGAGGGAATTAAGATTTTTTTCAGACATAATGTTTCTCAGAGAAAAATGGGTTCTTTTCTTAATCAATTTATGTGTCTTAATGATATAATAAAAATATTTTGTCTTGATTCCTATAACTATATGAAAACCCTAACGGGTAATAATTGTAAATCATATGTTGATGAATATTGTAAATCAATGATATAAAAGTTTATAGAGGCGTGATATGTATTTTTCTATATTTAACCACATCTAGACCTGATATCATATTTTCTACTTATTTATGTTCATGATTTAAATTTAATATTAATTAATTTCATATTACAGACATAAAAAAATAATTAGATAAATTAAATGTACTATTGATTCTATTTTATTTTCTTATAATTAAATTTTTTTATTTAATGTCTTATTTGAATGTTGATTTTAGAGGATTTAGAATTGAGTGAAAAAATATATTAGCTTTGTTTTATTTTCTAAGAAGAATTTAAATTTCATTGTTTTTTATGAATAAACTATATTTATTCTATATACTTAAAAATTTATGTTTATCTCTACTTCTAGTAGTTTTTATAAAATTATATACATTGAATAAAATTATATGGTTTTGGTATTTACCTTGTTAAATTTCTTGTTTTATATATTAAAACATCTACAATTTCTATTTTTTAAAACCCTTTTTGAGATCTTGAAAAAAGAATAACAATATTTTATTTTATTTTATTTTAGATTAGGTGAATAAAAGTGATATTGTATAAGGACCCGACCTTAATAATTAGATAATAATGATTTATTTTAATAATTATTATTTAGGATCATTTTATTTTAAAACATTAGGGAATTTGGATATAATATAAAGAAAAAATTTAATATTACATATAGACACATCTACTCAGTATCAATTTTCTTCATAAAATGAAAACTCTTGTAAAAAAATTATCATGTCTAGTTACGTATTTATGAAATCATGATTTTTCCTTGATCCCATCCTTGACCATATTCATATTTATGTCCCATGAAAAATATTTCCAAAAAACCTAGGATGAGCATAAAAACATAATAAGGGATACACAATGAAGGAAAACAGTTCGTTTTTCAAAACAACAAGTAAATCAAGAATACATTATAATAATTAATTCTTTTTACCTTTATGAAGTAGGAAATACTCTTAACTAAATAAATGATCATTGCATACCCATTTCCAACCAAAATATTACAATAAAACTCATATAAATTACATAATCTATAATGGTAACATGTGATATAAACAAACATAAATGGATTAACCATAATTTCTACTTACACACAAATCACTAAATAGAATAGACATACAACCAACATCCATAACCAATTAATTGATGTTTATAATGTAACCACCCATCATGTTTTATCACGACACCACCCATCATTTGGTTTATCACGTAACCACGCGTCAAATGTCCAAGTATGCAAATATATAACACATAAAATATTACAAATATAAATATTTCACTAATAGTATTTCATATGCAATCAAAAGAAATAATTTCATGATATTTAAATAATCAGTCCATTTCAAAAATCAATTTCAATAAAAAAACATCCAAAAACCGTGTATGGGGTTTTCATTTCCATTTATAAAAATTTTGCGGCTTATAGGGGATGCCAAATTATAATTACAACAGTGGAGAGGTCATTGTCAGCGAAAATGTTACAAACATTCCTTTTGTCTTTTAGTAAAACGCTTCATAGAAAAATACACCCTTTGAATAAAAATAAATTTAAAAGGATTTTATACACCATATAAAATAATGTCATGTATAACGCAATATATCCCTCAATGAATGGAGATTGAAACGAAGCCCCATACCTTGTGTCCGACATGTCCCGTTCGTTCATTAATTTCATAAATAATATACATAAAAAATTTCTACTTTCATAAAAACAATTTTCAATTTTATTATTCCTTCTATATTACTTATTACTTTTCTAAAACAATTAGTTAATTATTTGAGTTCATATCGGACATTTTCTTGATGTTCGAAACTTTTGTTAAAAATAAACTTATTATAAAAAATATTTGATCATGTGGTCAAAAGTATATTATATCCCTAATGATATTCATTATTTAGATATTATATATATCATATATATATATATATTCATTTATTTATAACCGTACATAACACTGGGAGATAATAAATGAAATGCACTGTTCATGGAGAGGGTAAGCCGTACGTATGCATGAATGCTACTTTAATTTCTATTTCATATTTCAAGAAAATGAAAACATAATTATTCATAGTTATATTATAATTAAATTATAAATTCATATATAATTTCATTAACTCCATCCTTTATTTGTCCCACATATGGCATGAATGCTTCATATCACGTTGAGGGGGAGGTAGTTTGCACTTCCTGAAATTAAATTATCACGTTTACCCATAATGGAAACCATAAATCCATGATATAAATTAAATATACAGAATAATAGAGAAAATATAAATATAATATATATCACATATAAATATAGTTCCACCATAATGGACACCATGACATGCAAAAGGAGATAATTGAACAATCATCGTTTCATGAGGAATTAGTTCATCATCCAAAGAAACAGTATGTTCTTTACACATTATATGGATGTGTGTTAGTGTAGTACGATTAAATCTCATAAAAATAACCTAGTATATTGTGTATACTTGTTTTTCTATAAAATAAAGGAATTAAAAGTGCATAGGTAATTAGAGAAGGAAAATAATACAAAGGAACTAAAAAGAAGATGTTACCTTTAAATCTTGTAACACTCTTTGGATTGAACCCAAACGATTTGATGAAGTCACTTCTACCTAAGGTATGTCTTCTAGGTGTAATTGAGGGATACGAAGATCTTTCTTGGGTAGATTTTTGACAATACAAGTGTCTTTAGAGGTGTGATTAATAAGCATGATGTGACGTCTTTTTTATAGTGGTTAGGAGGGGCTCTTTATGAATGTTTAAAAGTTTTATTTTATTATATAATGATATTCAGTTTCTAAAGCTCCAAAACTTATTAAAGTCAAAGATATGATGAATCATTTTTTAACTAAAATAATCACAATTAAAATGGGTAATGTTTTAATTTTTTTTTATTTTTATAATAATATTTATTTATATCATTCCTTAATGAGGTAAACCAAGCATCATTATTGTGTCATAAATAATTTCATTAAACGATGTCTAAAATTTATAAATGAATTTCCATGATGTGTGAAATATTTCTATCTTTCAATTTAATATATATAATATAATATATAACTTATATAACTCAATATATAAATTTATTTTCTAAAACATGTTTGGTTATATCATTTTTGCCTTTACTTTAAATTAATTAATATAAAGTGTCTTTATCGCCCTTATGTGGCTCCATGGTGTCCCAAAATCATCCCAAAGATGACCATGGTCGTAAATGTATCAACCAAAAGGATTAGGTCACATGTTAGGGTAAATTAATATTATTAAAATATTATTTTTAACTTAAATTACCATATTTTTCTTTAACCGCAGTAAATAAAAGTCACTAGTTACTATTCACCTAATATTATTTTCCTTTTATTGAACAACATTTTACTTAAAAATAACAACCATATATGTTGGATTATAAAAATAATTCACAAAACTAGTAAAATCTTATATAAATGAAAAATTATGCTTTTTAACTATTACTCAGTGTTTTCACTAATAATAAAAAATTGATGGTTTTCAGAAAAATTAAAAAAATTCATCATGAGAAATATCTAATATTCTGTATTAAAAAATGATGAATATTTTACCAAATCCAAAACATATATTTTGGATTATTTAATTTAAAAACAATTCCCATTGTCATAAAAACTCGTGTTTCTAAGAAATAATAACTATAAAAAGATTGACTATTGTTTATGTACAATTTAAAATTGAAATTACTTCCAATGACCTAAAATGGATTAAATGGTAAAACTATATTCTGATTACACATTAAAAAAATTAAAAAGATAATCTAACCATATAAATAAATTAGATTAAATAGATTTTTAGAATTAAAATACAATTTTTACGGTTAATTAAAAAATATATTTTATCATAAAAATACCAAAACATTTACCCAAAGTAAATTTTGTGGTCCCATTTCTAAAGGAAAATTTTATATTTTCAAATAGAACACATAAAAGTGACAAAAATTAGATTTTAAGAGGGTTCTCCCTCAAAACGTATTAAATTGACCTTTTAATGAATGTTTGGGTATTTATGCTTAAAATAAAATTCATTAAATTTATAAGCCTCTAATATTTTTTGGATAAATTTAAAAAAATTTACTAAACATGTACAATCAAATTTTAGTTAGTTATTTTTTCCCTATGTATAATGGCTATGAAATAAATATCATTTAAAATAATATAATAATATTATTTTTTTAGTATGACCCAATGTTGTGTGCAACGTAAGATTTCAAAGAAACCCATTATTGCATATCAGGTACGCTATCGATCATAGAATCCCATTTAAATTAAAATTAATATTTAAATAAAAAATATTAATAAATATGAAAATTTCTTATTCTTTATTTACATGTGCTGTTACAACCTTCCCCCATTTTGGGAAATGTGTCCTCGCAATTTTATTCCCTTATAAAAAAATGGGGGTACTTGTCCCTCAATGCATTTTTAGATTCTGACCATTCCTCTTCAACCATATGGTTTTCCACCTATCATTTACCTGATAAATTACCTTATTCCACAAAACCATATATCTTCGGTCTATAATCTGGACTGGTTATATCCCATAATAGATATTTCCTTCCATCTGAACTACTTTTGGGCAAAAAATATTGGATAAACTTGGCATATACCCCATTAACATTGAATCATGAAAAAAAATTGTGTACCTGGGATAAACATTGAGATAAATAAACTCAATAGGCAACTAATCCAACTTTCACCAATATTTCATAAGGTCCAATATTCCATAGACTCAACTTTCCTTTCTTACCAAAATGCATCACACTTTTCCTTGGAGAAACATTTATAAATAAATGATCACCTAGCTCAAAAGAAAGATCCTCCGGTTATTCGCATAAAATTTCTGCCTCCTCTAAGATGATATCATGTTCTTCTCAATCAACTGATCTTTTTATTCAATATCTTATACCAACTCTACTCCCATCAACTTCTTTCACATACCTCATCCCAAAAATCTATAGTTAGATAGAACATCCCATATAATTCCTAAAATGAAGTCATCTGTATACTTAAAATAAAATTATTATTGTAAGAAAATTCAACCAAAGAAAGGGGTTGGTCCCAACATCCCTGGTACTCCATTGATCAGGCACGTAGCATATTCTCCACGGTATGAATTTTTTGTTTTGACTACCAATCGGATTGAGGATAAAAATATATACTAAAATTTAATTTAGTACCCAATTACTTTTGATATCCTTTCCAAAAGATAGAAGTAAAACTCTGATCATGATCAGATACATAGAGAGAGGAACTCCATGAAACCTAACGATATATTTAACATATAACCGATAAAGTAGATCTTGAAAAAAATTATCCTTTATTGGAAGGAAATGAGAAGATTTATCCAATCGATCAAAAATAACAAAGATGGAATTATTACCTCAAGATGTCTTTGCTAATCCCACAATGAAGTCCATGGATATATTTTCCCATTTCCATTATGGCATCAGTAGAGACTGAATAATCGTTTTCGGTAACTGCTACTCTGCTTTAACCTCTTGACAAGTCAAACACTTCATAAAAAAGTATATAATTACTCGTTTCATTCCATCCAACCTGTAATACTCCTGGATATCTGTTTACATCTTACTACTGCTAGTATGAATAGAAAATGGAGAACTATGAGCATCACATTACAACAAATTCTTCAACTATTTATCCCAAGGCACACATAATCTCATCCTAAATCTCAGAGTACAATCATTATCAATGTTGAATTCAGGAAACCTTCCCTTCTGAACCAAATCTACCTTTTTCTGCCACTCACTATCTTCCTTCTCCAGTTGTTTAATTATGTCTAATAGAGATGATTTCACTAAGACCTGAATCAAAATAGTTGAAATTCCCGTAGTAAAAACTTATATTCCAATATTAATCAAATTACTATTAAAAAGGATCTTCTTCTAAATTTTACATGGTTGATGTTGAATTACTCATTCGACTCATATCATCAGCCACATTATTTTCCGTTCCCGGATAGTAATAGATCGTGAAATCATTGTCCTTGAATAATTCCAACTATCTCCTTTGTGTCATGTTTAATTCCTTTTGAGTAAATATATACATCGATCATTTGTGGTCAGTTTATATTTCACATTTTACTCCATTGTTCTGATGCCTCCAAATTTTTACAGAAAAAACAACAGCAGATAATTCAAAATCATGCGTAGGGTAATTTAACTAATGAAGTTTCAACTAACATAAAGAATTGGCTATTACCTGATCATTCTACATAATTACACAACCTTGTCCTTTCAATGAAGCATCACCATATATGACAAATTCACAATATCTAGAAGGTAATGAAAAAAAGGATCATTCACCAATTGTTGGGAAAAAACCCCTCTTGGTATCACTGAAGCATTTTTGAGGTGATTGTGTTTATTGACAAAGTGAACATCTATGTTGTTATTGTTGACAAAGAAAACCATAACATACAAATTTTTTTATCAAATATATTTCATGGTGGACGGTCAAGTTTAAGGGATGTGGATAATGAGCCATTTTTTATTCAAGAACTACGAAAAAGGAATTGATGATCTTGAGGTGGTAAAAAAGAACATATACAAGGTGGCACCGTATTCTAGTGTTTGGAAAATTTTGGGCCTGAAAATCAACAAATGAAGAAAAGTGGTTTTTGGAAAAGGGACTTGCATGCCATGTACTTGAAGGAGAGGAAAATTGTTCTTCTAATGTTTTTCAAGATCATAACATCAAAATATGGCTAAGGGAAAAATGGTGCCCAATATTTGAAGTTGGTCGCGCAAGTGATTTGTGGGGGAAGACTTGCAGACCGAAACATGTGCACTGAGGGGAGACTTGCGCGCTATCGAAAATGGTGTCCAAATGACTATAAATACTGGTCGAACCCTCCTAATTTGGTACGATCTCAACACATGGAGAAAATCAGAGCTCATGTCATGCAGGTGTGGTGGTCGCACATGTGGTGTGTGGTCACGGAACTAGAGGTTGTGCGCTAGGTGATTGTTACGCACCCAAGGTGGTCTGGGATAGGAAGGAAGATAGTCTCCCATGTTCTGAGTTGGAGAAGGAAGTGCCGCACAAGTGGTTTTGTGACACTTGAGCACCGAGATTTGAAGAAGGCCAAAAGATGTTGGTTGCACACCAAAATTGGTTTGGGCGTAAAAGGGTGTGCATCGTGAAAGTTGGGAGTTTCAGAAACCTGTATCACACAATTGGTTGAGGTGGACATGCATGCTGATACTTGCGCCCCAGATTAGAGAAGGGTGCATGGTAAGGCTGATTCCCGGCATTGATTTCAGGATGTGTGGAAGCTGTAAGATTTCACTATACCTTCGGTTCAAATAGATTTTAATCTATGGGTGAAATTTGGACATCAATAGAGCATCCACATACAAAAAAGGATGTATTCAATAATGATAATGAAGAGACCTACAGGTCTATAAACTGTGAGTGGATCCTTTCCAGATTAGTAAGAAAAGGAAGAGGAAGAAGATGATTCTATCCACCAGCTGTGAGCCAGAGAGAGAGAGAGAGACATGGACTAACCCTTGGGAATGTAGTGAGTTGACCCAAATCATTGTAAACCCAGTGAACCTTGGAATAGATGTCATTTATCCCAAAATTTGTAAACGTCGGTGTGGTTTTAGTGGATTTTTTACATCAGCACATCGTCAATTTATACTCCTTGGACATAGCCCAGTAAGGGTGAACCAAGTTAAAATCATTTTTTCCTATGCATGCATTAGTTTTCGTTTATAATTTACTTCAGGAAAGAGAGAGAAGAGAGTCATTCTTAACTATGAGACAATAATAATAAGAGCAGTTTTTTTATTCTGTCATACCCTGATTCACCCCCCCCCCCCCCCTTCAGGTTATCTAACATAGTGGACTTAACACTAATATTCTTTTCAATTCCTAAAAACTATCATCAAATTATTTTTTCCAAATGAACATAAAATCTTTTCAAGTTAACCTAGTAATTAGGATAGATAACCAGAAAAATGTTTCAAAAAAACCTCTTGTAATAACATTATAAACCATGAAAAAAAGGATATCTTTTATATTTGTGGGTCTTGGACATTTTTCATCAAATTTTCTTTAGGAGGATCAACAATTATTCCATTTTTGTAAAACAATGTGACCAAGGAATGAAATTTGTTATAAACAAAATTCACACTTTCGAAATTTCACAAATAGATTATTATCAATTTAAGGATTTCATGAATGCCATTTAATGTCATCCATGATTTTATTTAATTTTAGAATAAACCAAAAAATTATCAATGAACTCATCCATAATCACATCAAAGAAATCATAGAAAATTCTCTTCATAAGATCCATGAATACCACAAGTGCATTGGATAAATCAAAAGGCATAACTACAAATTAATAATGTACATATCAAGTATAAAACTAAATATTTGGAATATATGCTTCTTTTACATTCAACTGATGGTAACCCGACCTCATGTCAATCTTCCAAAAATATTGAGCTCTCTGGAGCTGATAAAAAAAGCATTGATATGTGGAAAATGTTACTTGTTGTTATCAATGATGTTATTCAATGCTCTATAATCTATGCAATGACTTATTGAACCATCTTTTATTTTAATAAATAATACAGAAAACCCTCATGGTGATGTGCTAGGTCGAATGAAACCTTTATCTAATAACTTCTATAATTTCTACATAAACAATAAAAAATCAATTTGATCCATTCAATAAGGGGGATTCAATATTCTCCTAGAATCACGAAATAAGTAATCAGTAAATTCAACTTCCCAATATGGTATTATACTAGACAGCTCATTATGAAAAACAACAAGAAAATCATTTATCACTTTCAAATCATTAATCTTAATAGTTCCATTATTTTCATCTATATGTGAAAGGTTACATTTATTTCCATATTTTACTAATTTCTCGTCTTCCTGATATTTTATAAAAATTAAGGGTTCTTTATTGTACTCAAACTATAATTATTTTGTAATAGAAAACTATTTAGCTTTATTTTCAATCATAGAATGACAAACAAAAAGTCAATCCATGTCCAAAATAACATCAAACTCTACTAGAGGAAAAAATAAAAGGTTCACAGGTAGATTCTTTCCGTAAACCAGGATATAAAGGTTCTTATAACTGTTTTCAGTCTCAAATTTTCCCCCACTGTTTTTTCCATAAGTTCAGGATTCATATCTTGATATGGAATTCCCAATTTACTAGAAAACTTCTCAGAAATGAATGAATGTGAGACCCATTATCAAACAACCCAATGGAATAATCTGAACAAACAAATAGTGTACCTGATACTACTTCATTTGATGGCCCAAAAAATACTGTAGTAGTTGCAACGGATTATGCCACCCCTTTATGGTTGTATTCCGGCTGCCTTCCCTCGACCGATATCTTTGTTGGACACTCATTTTCATAATGACACATTTCATTGCACTAAAAACATATTATCGTCAGATTTTCATTGCTTTCATGATCCAATTACAAAGAGTTACGAGTAATACGACCAGACTTACAACACTTGAAGCACTTTCCAGACATTGATAAACATTATCCAGGATGTTTTTTACTACCCTTCTCAATTGATGGATTTTTAATTTTCAAACATTCAGTCTTATTTGATAAATTCATTCCATTTTCCTAACAACTAGACCACTTCTTTTCTTTACACTCTTGGAACACCAGATCATCCAAAAAATTGATTTCTACCTTCTCAGAACATTTGAAAAGCTGTTCATATCATTTGAATTCATGAGAGGATAAGTCTATTCAATATCACGACATCAGCCCAGAGTAAAATAAATTTATCTTTCTGTCAAGATCTCAGATGAAATTCGGATCATATATTGCCATTTGAGTGACTTTTTCGTCATAAGCAGTCATAGAGTCATCATCCTACCTCAATTTTAGTAATTTTTTTGTCTATACTAAGATGAACCACCATATTAAAATATTTCACAAGAAACATACATTTGAATTCATCCCACTCAAGAAATTAAATCTCCTCACTATCCCCGATATGTTTCACCATCGACCACCAATGATCAGCTTCACCTTCAAAATGGTAAAAAGAAAGACTAACCATTTGATGTTCTGAACACCCCATGACATCAAAAATATTCCCCATTTCTTTAATTCCCCCTTCAAATAGAAGAAGGTCATATGATACTCTGAATGATGGGGGATGTTGCCTTATGAAAATCTCCACTACCGACATATTCTTATATAGTTATTCTAGCTGATCTCATTCCTAGAAACCACCACCATTTATATCCTGAGTCAACTATTCCATCCATACAACTCTCTATCATGTTCCGATCCCGACTATCTCAGGTTGCTGATTTGGAATGTTGTCTTCCTCCGGATGTTGTCCCATCACAACTACCATGTTTCCAATATGGAAAACCATTCTAAACATAGAGATATCGTAGGTGAAGCAACATTGTAATCTATAAATGCAATATAATTTCAATTTTAACATAATTTAACACATGGAAAATAATTTAACCATTACCTAACTCCTACGGTTTTCAAAACCGAATCTGATACCATATATAAGGACCTATCCTTAAACATTACATAATATTGAATTAAGTTAATAATTCAAATTAAGGATCTTTTAAGGTTTATAGATTTATATAATTAGGTCATAACATAAAAAAACAAGATGAATATTATATGTAGGAACTTCTTCTCGATATCCATTTGTTTAATAAAATAAAAACACATGAAAACAAGTGTCATGTCTAGTTTCATATTTTAGACATCATGACCTTTAATTGATCCCATCCATGAAGCTATTCATCTCTATTCTCTGTGAAAAACATATCAAAAAAAATGTTGGATGAGAATAAAATTCTCAGTAAGGGATAAACAAAGAATGAAAACTATTATTTTTTTCAAAACAACAAGTAAATCATGAATAATTTATCATATGTAATAAATTTCACCTTTATGAAGTAGTAAATACTCTTCACCGAATAAAAGATCATTTCTTATCCATTTGTAACACAAATATTACCATAAGACCCATATAAAGCACATAACATATATAGGTAACATGGGATATAAACTTACAAAAATGGAATAACTATATAGTGAACATTCACACATATCACTAAATGGAATAGCCATACGGCTGAATTCCATACCCAATGAATTGGAGCTTATAAAACAACCACCCATCCTGGTTTATCATGACACCACCTGTCATTTGGTTTATCATGTAACTACCCATCAAATGTCCAACTACCAAAAATCATAACACACAAAATATTTCCTAGATATACATTTCACTAATAACATTTAATTTGAAATAACAAGATATTATTTAAATATATTGAAATAATCAATCCATTTAAAAAATTATATTCAATACCAAAACACCCAAAAATAGATTATGTGGTTTCAATTTTCAATAAAAAATATTTAGACTTATAGAGGAAGACAAATAACAATTATGACGGCAGAGAGGACATTATCGCCAAAAACATTAAAAAATTACTTTTTTCCATTTAGTAAAATGATTCATAAAAAAAATTCTCTTTGAATAAAATTAAATGTCAAAGGATTTTATACACTGTATAAACTAATTTCATGTATAAATCAAAATATGTCTCAATGAACGAAGATTGATATGAAGTCTCTTACCTTGGGTCTTACATTACCCGTGCATTCATTAATTTCATAAATAATAATAATATGTTAATTTATACTTTCATTGATCCGTATTCTTGTTTATTATTAGTTTTACATCACTTATTACCTTTCTATAACAATTATTTAATTATTTGAGTTTATGTATTTATTTTTTTACCTAAAATTTGGAGATATGAAATGAAAAGCACCATTCATGGAGATGGCAAGCCGTAAGTCACATTAACGCTACATTCATTTATATTTCTTATTTTCATGGAATGAAAACTTTTTTATACATACATATATTATTAAAAAATTTTAATATAATATATAATTTCAATAACTCCATCCTCTAAACATCCCATGTATGGAATGAACATGTCATATCACTTTTAGTGGGCGGTAGATCACACTTCCTCAAATTAAATTATCGCATTTTTCAATTATGGAAACCATAATGGTATGATATAAATGAAAAATGCATAATGATATAGATAATATAAATATAATATATATCACATATTAATATAATTCCATCTTAATAGCCAATATAAGAGGAGGTAAGAGATAATTGAAAAATTATCGTTTTGTGAGGCTTTAATATGCCATCCATAGAAAGAGTATGTTCTTTACCAATTAGATGGAGGTGTGTGTAAGTATAGTTCTAATAATTCTCTTAAAAATGACCTATTATGTTTAGGATACTATTTTTTCTATAATATAATGTAATAAAACAGGTTTACAAGGTTGGAGAAGAAAAATAAACCAAAATAACTTAAAAGAACATGTTACCTTTAAATCGGGTAACTCCTCGTTGGATCGTACCAAAAGGATTTCTTAAAGTACCTTGTGCCTAAAATAAGGATTCTAGGGGGAAGAAAATTACGTGGGGAGATTAAATTGTCCCATTTTTGACCAGGCAAGGGTCTTGGGAGATGTGAGTAATGAGTTAGAGTAGAGGAATTTTTATAAGGGGGAGGAGGGGCCCATTAAAAATCTATAAAAATATTATTTTATTATATATTCATATTGGGTTTCTAAAGTCCGAAACTCATTAAACTCGATGATAAGATGACTCATTGTCGAAATAAAATCATCCAATAATAATTGGAAAGGATTTAGATTTTGATTAAATTTTTATAATCTTATTTATTTAAATCATACCAAAATTAATTAAACACTTCATTGTTATTATGTCATAAATAATTTTTTTAATATGATGTATTAAAATTAAAAATAAATCCGTGATGTATGAAAAAAATTTAGATTTAAAATGACTAGATATATTCCAAGAGATAACTTATTTAATCCCATGTAAAAATTGATTTTCTAAAATTTATATGTTTATGTCATTTTTCACTTTACATTAAATTATTTAATACAACCATGTATGTCAGATTTTTGAAATTTAAATTCAAAAAAGTTGTAAAATTTCATTAAAATGAAAAAATCTATCTTTTTAACTATGACTTAATGTTTCCACTATTCAAAAAAAATTGAATATGTTTAGAAAAATGAAAAATATTTTGTGTAAGCTATATTTGATATTGAAAATTCAAAAATAATGTATATTTTTACAAATTAAAAACAAGTATGTTGGATTAATTAATTAAAAATTTATGCTCGTTGCTAAAATAAAAAGGGTGTTTTAATGAAATAATAACTCTCAAAAGAGTGACACGCGTTTATGTCAAATTTCGAATTAAACATATTTCCACCAACCAACATTGTATTAAATGGTAAAAATATAATATAATTACACTTTAAAATCAATTAGAAATATAACTTGGCCATAAAAATTAATTTTATTAAAATGCATCATTTAATTAAAATATAGAATTTTTTACAATTCATTAAAAAATAAATTTTATCAGAAAAATACCAAACATTTACCCAAAGTTAAATTTCATGTCCCGATTAAAAATAAAAAATTTATCTAGTAAAATGGAACATATTTAAGAGACAAAAACTATATTTAATGAGTGTTCTCTATCAGAAGGCTGTAAATCAACCTTTTAACAAATATTAGGGTATTTATACTTCAAATTAGATTCATTCACATTTTAAGCCTCTAACTCTTACTGGATAATTATAGAGAAATTTAAAAAACATTTATAATCATAGTGTATTTAGTTCTATTAATTCCATCTATTACAACATCTATTTGTTACATACCATTTAAAATAATATTATATTATTATTTTTTCATTATGACCGAATGTTGTGTATGATATAATATTCTAAAGAAACCCATTGCTGTGTATCGGGTACGGGGTCAAAATTTTATCTATTTTAAATTAATATTTAAATAAAAAATATTAACAAATATGAAAATTACATATTATTTATTTACCTGGTATGATACATATTTTTTTTATAATTTAAACCTAATTTTAACCAAGTAGCAGATATATTTTATCAATACATTATTATCTTCTATGATTGAAAAAAATTAATTAGATCTTTGGATGTTGGAGGCATAATTAGTTGATCATTTCAGTTATTTAGTGAGGTGGATAATTTATCATATAAAGCTACAAATGGGGAAAATTTGATTTTCAATTTTCATGTACTATAATCAAGAAAGGGGGATGTTTTTTGGCCATGTTAATGAACATATTTTGTTATAGTTATATTTTATGTTATTTATTTAAAAATATTAACGAACCATTTTTTATTTTGTGGAAATAAATACTTTTAAAATATCGATGTATTTTATTAATACAAAGAGTAATTTTGATTATAATTTTTTAATTCCTATTAAATTTGATATATTTCCAATTTATATAAATATTATTGAAATAAATGATTATCTTATTTTATCTCTAGCATGTTTAATTTTTATGCAAACACGATACATGATTTTGGATTAAATAAATAAATTATGTTTAAATTAATTTATAGTTTTGTTTTGAATTTCAATTATTCCGATATATAAATTGGTCATAATATTTCTAAAACCGATCTATTTAATAATAAATATTTTATTTTCATTTAATTAGTGTAAATTTTAGCCTTTATGTGTTTTTTTTGATGTATGTTGGTCATCCAGAGATCATGAAACATTTATAGAATTATAAATTCTATAGAATTCAAAATCATTTTTGTTAATTTGAAATCTTATTTTTTTTGTTATAGAAATCACTCAAATTGTGTTTGGTTAAAAATATAAAAAGTTATTATTTATTTAATTAGACATCATAGAACTCTAAAAATGTCATTTACATTCCATAAAATTCCATCAATGTTTTTAAATTAATTCGTAAGTATTAAAAACATGGTTTCAAAATTTTTAGATCAAACCCATTATTTATTTATCTTAATTAGGTAATTATTTATTCTATGTAAATATAATGGAATCATTTTCAATTATTTATTTTATACCATATTCTAATATTCTAATTCACATGATTTAAACACATAAAATATTCAATGTGTGAATGATTGTATATAGAATTATGAATTTATATTCATTATCCTCTTTCTCAATAATATCTTATCGATGGAATCTCTTAACACATCATCATATTTATGAACATTAGTATTGTTTAACGTACACAGCTTCTCCAATATTTATCATTTTTTCACATCATACTTTCATTTAATATTAGGTTTCACACCTTACATTATAATATTGTTTTCAAAATTTCAGTCATTTAGGGGCGTCACATGGAAATATATCCAATGGTGGATCACGATCACTTTATCTAATGATATATCTTTCTTATTTTTCAAATAGGGATTTTTTCTTATTATTATAATGTTGTTTATTTCTTATTTTTTCCAACGGTGTGACTTTATAATTTTTTTCCAATGGTCAGTCTTTATCATTTTTGAATAGTGTATCATTTTCTAATAATAAATTACATTAAAAAAAGTGGATAATTTTTTATCAAATGATGTATCATTTTTCTAAAATTGTGTGTAATATCGAAACTAACTGTGGGTAATTTTTTTTAGAAATAATGGGTCTTTTTATTCTCTAATAGTGGGCATTTTTTATCAAATGATGGGTCAGTTTAAAACTAATGGTGGATCATTTTCCAATAGTGTATCATTTTCTAACAATGGATCATTATTCAATGGGGGGTCCTTTATTTCAATGGTGGGTCATTTTTCAAAGATGATATACACTTGATGGTATTTATATTTTTGATTTCCAGATATACATTTATTTTACGATCAGTTATTATTTTGAAAATTTACACATAAATGATTTTTATTCACTTGTAACATCTTCTTGAATTTCATACTTCTAAGAATTGTTTTAAATATTTTGTTGACATCATCAATTAATTTACATTCATATTCAGTAATGATAATTATTATAAAATATTTTAAAATTATATAAATTATTACTTAATTATTTTATTAATCATAAATAACATATACAAATTTTTTTTTGATATTTATAAAATTTATATATTAAAATGTCTTTTTGGTCTTATTATTGGTAATATTTATTGAATATCTAAATATTCAAATTCATGTTTTTGTATTTTAAGGAGTATAATTATTTTCTAAATTACTAATGTAATAAATTGTGATGTATTTAGTATTTTTCATTAAATGTTCCTCTGATTTTAATGATATTTATTTGACATGTTTTTAATGTTTAATGTGTTAGTGAAATTTGTTTGAATTTGTGTTTATGTTTTGAATGAAAAGTATATTTTATGTAATTCTTTTGGAGGGAAATTTTATCTCTCCAAAATTATTGTATTTTTTTGAATTACTTTACTTGTAGGTTTGATTTTTAATTTTGATTTATAGATCCAATTTTAAAGGTTCTAGGACACTAGACGGATCATTATCCATATAATATTCTTCAATAATCTATTTTTCTCCAAGAAATAAAAATAATTTAACATTCAACATACTGAAAAATATCCAATGTCCTGGGTGATTTTCTTTCTCATCATTTTGATGATATATCTAGTTTCGATTTTCATATTATTTGACTACTACTACCTTGATGAGACAATCCATATCTTTTTCATGAACAAGTACCTATGGTATAATTATTTGTATATATACATCATCAAGTATCTTAAGATGGTATCACAACTTAATACCATTCATTCACACTCTATTGTTTTATTTACGATATAAAATAATGGACAATTTATTTTTCACATTATTGGGTTATGAAACGCAATTTCTAAAGTTAGGATCAAAAGCCTCGACCTAGTTGAGGAGGACTCTGTAAGTGAATCCAACAGAACAAAGTTCAAAACCGACCAGAAACATAATTTATGGTTTATAATAGTGTTATTGTAGCACCCCTATAGCAGGTAATATAGCTAGAACTGTTAAGTGTTGTAGCAGCCAGAAATATTAATCTGTTTTTGATTTTGAGCCATCCGTTTGGGCATCGAGTCCTTCAAGGCCGTCGGGAAACCTATGGCCTTTGGGTTAGTAATGATTTCGAGCCACCATAAGGCCATTGGTCGACATCGTGGACTTCATGCCACCACAAGGCCTTTGTGCCACCTCACAATCATTGGGCATCCATAAGATGGGCATATAAGACTTGCTAGACTCTAGAAGGAGTGGACATAAAATGAGTATTCAGAGAAACTGCATCCACCATAGAAGAAGAATATTAAAATTAGTCATAAAGATAGGGTATGGCATATTCCATCAATACCATCTTGTGGTTGCACGAGAAGCCTTGCCGAACTAGTATGGTGAAGGTGGACAGCTGACATCAGGGAGAAGAAACTGGGGAGGAGCATTTACATGTTGTTATAACCTGTATATTTAATAATAACTACAGGTCATGTAAAATCTATTCCTTTGGGACTTTTAAGGGTTCCTCCTGAACCCATGATTGGTGGATATCAAAAATCAGTAAAAATTAGGCCTTCATTCTATTAAGGTTAAATTCGGGTTATAATTGGGTTTTTAGTAAATATTAAATGGAGTTTTACCCATCCACTAGAAAAAAGATATTGTATTTGGGTTATGATTCCCCTAAAAAATAAGTATATTTCACTTCTATATCTCACCAATTAGTGAAGTGTTGCACCATAAAATGTCTATATTGGATTGATGAAGTATAAAACTCTCTTCATTTGATTATATATTTTCTTTTCTATCCAACTATAATAAATAAATTTAATAATTATTTCAAATAATTAATTTATTTGATTAAATTCTATATCAGTTTTATTCACCCACTCTATAGTATATTTCATTACATTTTCCAACCTAAAAACATAAAAGATATGTCCTATGGTTGTAGGAAATTTAGTATTATTGTTTGAACAAAACTTCAAATTAAGAATGGGGAAATTAATTCAATGTGTTATGAATATGTTTTACATGAGAAAAATTATGACAACCTGCATGTGACTGGTAAAAAAGATTTGGATGTCAGATAATAAAAAGTGGAACATATATCTTATATTGTTTCACCACACAATATCAAATCATTCAGTTGTATGTATCATAGAAATTTCATAAATAAATGAACCAATGTAGTGGTTAATGGTGATAGTCATTTTCAGAAACCTTATATTCCAAGAGAATAATGGAATCCAAATATTATTATAATCGTTGAACATATTCCTAAAAATAATGTGGTGGGAGATTCACTAAGATTCCATTTAAAATATTTTCATATATTAATAGTTTGAATTTCAAAGGACTCAATTATATATGTAATATTTTACAAAGTCAAAAAATCACCACATAGTTGATTAGATACATAATTATCACTCAAATCCAAAGGGGTGAGATAAATTCATATCATGTCTATCAATCCTAGTTTATAGAATTTTATTGGAATTTGATTCTTGATAAATATATAATTATTCCCTAAATAAGTTTTATTTATATTAGTTATGAATTGTATCTATTTATATAAATCCCATTATAGTTACCAAGATGTGGGAGTAACCATTAATATCCCAAATCATATAATTTTCATTAATCAGATCATGGATATGAACTGAAAATGATATTTATTTCAATTATATGGGTCATATAACGCTATTAAGAGTGTTATATACATAAAATGGATGTAGAAGTAGAATTTTATTTTTACCTATTATTAATTAATATTAATATTTATTTAAAGGGGAATTTTTTGTTCTCCTCACAAATGATGAATTTGAGTTTTAAATTGAAATTAAACATGGTGCCCTGCCTATAAAAAAATCATTGTAGAATGGATGTGATTTAATTGGTTGAATTGAAGAATAAGACATAATAAAATATTTTTAGTGTCTATATAATCTTGAGTGATTGTCCATGGGGTTCACCACTTCTCATTGTAATGAAGAAGGATAGATCAGCTTGTATTTGTATGAACTATTGCGATCTTGTTATGGGCATGATAAAGAAAAAATATTGTTATCCCTTATTGATGATTTTTTTATTTACTATAAAAATCTCAATATTTAACAATGAATGACCTTTTATATTGAAATAATAAATTAATGGTCAAATTTGATCATATTTTAAGTAAAACATTCGGCATAAAATTTAAACACTATGAATTCTTAGTGATTCCATTCAGACTTACAAATTCCTCTTTATTATTTATAGAGATGATGAGAAATATATTTTTAAGTTACCATAAATTATTTTTGTATTATTTATTAAACAAATTATTATTATTCTGTAATATACATGATGTTTTGAGATCATATGATGATTTTTATAAAAATTATTAAAAGACATAAGTTATATTCTAAATACAGCAAGTGAAAAATCAAGTTAATTTGTGTATCATTCCTAGGTTTTCTAATTAAAATATTGTTTATATATGATAATCCATCAAAGATAGTATTTAAAAAAATATTAAAGACATAGTATTGTGAAAAATATCTTTATTTTTCTTACTTTGGATGGATATAATTGATTATCTTAAAAGAATATATCTTGGGAGTCATGTTTATTAGGATATATTTAATTGAATAAATTCCATGGAGAGTAATAGAATATTAGCAACTATACTAGAACTCCAACAACATTATAATTAAATAGACAATATTATATATAGTTATAAATATTCGAGAATGTATATAAAATCAATATCATGAAAAATGAGTTAGTGGTAATGCATGACTCTTATTAATTTATTTTCCAATCAAAAATTACAATGATCATGAATAAGATATAGCCGTGATTATATATTAATTAAATATATTGAGGTATTATAATTAATGTGGAAAGTATTACATATGTAATGATTTGTTGATTATAATGATTATATTCATATATAAGGACCTGAACATGTTTTAAAGGTGATGGTTATGTTTGATAAATAATTTGAATGCTCAATAAATTAACAATATGGGAAGGGAAATATGGTATTATATGATTTCAGAAGAAAAGAATTATGCTACACTATCCATGATGATGATTGAAAAGGAAAAATAATGATATATTTACAATGGATATGAATTGAAATAATGAGGTATGAGTTTAAATCCAATATTTACCAAATAAATGACAAACTATTCATCCAAGTTAATATCATGGAGGAAACAAGATAAAAAAATACTATATAATAGGATGGGGAAAATTTTATAGTAAAACATAGACAATGATGGAGTTATAATATTTGGTAAGTGGATATGTGTTCCATCAATTACATATTTGAAGATGCTGCAATTAAATGATATAAATAGCTTATCATTCTCTATTAATCGAATAATCAAATCAATATTTGTAGATCTAAAATAGTATTTACAGTGGGAAATCATGATCTCGTATATTTTAATAATTAATGCTAATTATTGGTGTTCCTAGAAGCTAAGGATAAATTATTGATGTCAAACGGTATGATTAAACCATTTCCCAACCCAATATAAATATTAGAGAAAATATCCATGGATTTTATTATATGACCCCATAAAATAAGTAACGACCCTAATTCTATTTGGGATGAAATCGATTATATTACGACGTTAGCGTATTTTTTTCTATAAAATTTTATTTCTAACATTACCAACCTTCCATATGAAAAACATATGTAAATGTTGAGTCTACATGTTATACCACATTCTTTAAATTAGATCAGTATTTGATGTTTACCTTGATGTTATGGAAATTATATTGTATTATTTTGATACATAACTATGGTTAATTATCACTTTTCATCCTAGGACTGAGGGTTAACCAAAGAGGACCATCTATAATATAATTAGATATCCTATCTAATTGATTTAGGTGGTCGTAATAATCAAAATATTCCACTGATATTGTTCTCATATAATAATATTTTATATTCTATTATTTAAATTTGACTATATGAGGAATTATATATAAAAATGGGTAAAAATCCAACATGTTTGGAATTTGTTGGAGAGTATAAGTTGGTTGGACAATTAAAAAATCAATAGATGATTAAAATGATCCAAAATATTCATAAACACATTAAATCGTCACAGAGTGAAAATAAGTGCCATACAAAATAATTTTAATGAGATTTAGTGTTTAATCTAAATGATATTCTATTAAATTGAATATTTATAAAGAGGAAAATAAATTTATTTGGATTGAAGGTAATTGTATGAACTAAAAACATTGGTCCTTTTGAAATAATATATCATGTGGGGATGAAACCATATCATCTTTCACTTATTATGAACCTATCCCATGTGCATTATCTATTCCATGTATTATATTTGAGGAAGTAATACCAAATATAACACATGTACTAGGCTCAATTTTCCGTCCATCACTAAAAACTGAGTTGGAGAAAGGCATCATGAATTCCAATGATCATGATTTTGGGAGAACTAGAAAGAAACTATACAGTAAAATCTAGGTCCCTCACCGGTTTTGTTATTGGAAGACCTTTCATGTTAGCGGAGCCTAGGATGGATGTTTGGACAGATACAGATTCAGGAATCATACCACACATCTTTCATCATAGCAGACATCAAACAATATCTTTCTCATCAAACAAGGTTACCGTTATCTTATTAGATATACTATTTATGCTTGTTGGGAATTTATCAATCGTAGGTGGTAATTAAATTTTATATAGAAATACCTTTATGCAATTGGATTCTTGAGCTTTAATATCAGTTTTTTGAACTCTTCCAACCTCGTTTTTTTCCTTTCTGTAAAAATAGATTATTATAGACTTTAGGTGAGACATTCTTGGTCCTTCAGGGGTTATTCATGAAAATTCTTAAATTAACCCTATACATTAAACCTTGCATGAAGTCCCCTATTATAACAAATCATTGCATTATTACACAGATAAACATGATTTATTTCCTAAAAATTCAATTAAGACATGTATGGTTATCGAGAAGTATAATTTCATAGGAAATTAGGAACATTACATGAAAACATAAGACATAAAATACATAATCTTTATTGAAAACATCTTTTACGTGACCAAAAAATTTCTTAATTACATAGAATTACATGGGATAACCTGAGGACATATATAAGAAAATGGTGAGCATTGAAGCCCGGAAAGAGAGTAAACTAGGCATAACATGGAGTATAAAATAAATGTAACTAAATATGCATATCAATGGATCAGAAGTGAATAATTACCATGATGGATTAATATATCATGATTATCATAACATGTGAGTGTGGTTACAACATACAACATGATATTAGCATGAATTTAGGCTCATTGAACAAGGATTTTCATGAGAAACCCCTCATTGCACTTTAATTAGCATGAGTAAACCCTCGTTGCACTTGAAATAGAATGATTCAAACATCATTGATCTTGAATTAGCATGATTAAACCATAATTGCATAGGGTGTATCGTGATATTGAACATTACCCAATGTATTATATTTCAATGAGGGAAGCCCTTTTATAAACATTTCATTTCATGCATAACTATGGAACAAGGATCATATATCCTGGAATCATTCATCATTATAATTTTTCCTTGATATGGGAATTTTTAATACAGATATGAAATTCTTTAATCAATAAGTATACGTGAAAAAAGGTTACTATGCATGATAGTGAAATGGACATGGTATTCACTAAATGATGATTTTAACATGGAAAATTACAATGCAATTTAGGAATCAAAATTGTATAACATAAAAATTCATAAAAATGGTTTATGAAATAGAAAGGATTCTGTCATAATATTTACATGAAATGAAAAGTAAGGAGGTCATATAGATACATGTCTGAAAATAGGTAATTTGGATATTTAAGGGGTAACATAATAAAGAAACTTGAAGAAATAAGAGAAATGAAATAAATCTTACAAAATTGTGGCATGGTAATAGGTGTACGTGGGTTGGATAAATGAGATATAAAGATGTAAGTAGACATTAAAAATAAATAGTAAAGTATGAGAGAGGTTTAAAATAATACCCCATCCTTTTTAATTGAAAATAAAAGGGTATAACATCATAAAGAAACATGGAAAAAATGATTAAAGAATAAATCCCCTACTTTATTGTGTGACATCTAGAGCATGAAGACAAGCTTCATGAAAGAATGGGGAACCTTGAGAAGATTATTGAGAAATGAGGGGATATTCGAGACAACATCCATGTATTTTTAGTGAATATAAGTGGGAAATATGGTTTATACATGAAATGAGATAGAATTCATTATTATTTAGGTTTTGGAAACTAAACATTAACCTAATCAAATCCAAAAAACAATTCTATTGTTTTTCAACATGGTTTCATTCAAAATGGAGTGATATAAAATATTTAATGATGACTTGTTTAGACTATTTTAAAATATTATGCTGCAATATGTGGAGATGAGTAACTCTCTCAAGGAAATCATTTTAAAATAGTTAAATATTTTATATGTCTTGGAGGGTCCAGTAAGGCTTTATAATATGAATACAAATAATATATAAAAAACATTTTATAGTTAAAATATTTATTGGTAAAATATACCTTTTACTATATTTTATTACATAACTATTGTGTAATTATGATTTCATAAAACAAATTATATATTTATTCTATATTAAATTTTTTTTAATCAATTCGACTAAATCAGATAAATATGAAAAATTTAAAATTGGATAATTTCAATGTCATGAATCCAAAAATCGTATTCATTTTATATAAATATATTTCTTAAATAACTGAATATTCAATTTTAAAAATAAAAACAATCATTTATTGAAAATTAACTGGTTTTGACAAATACAGTTTCCAAACCATAATAAAATTTTCATTTGACGTCATTAATATTATTTGAAAATTTATATTATAAAATTATAATAATTTATTAAAATATTATTTATTCAAAAAATTTATTAATTCATCAAAATAAATATTTTAATTAAATACAAAATTTCAGCTTTATCTTATGAAAATATAACTCTTAAAAAACTAAATACATTATCATTTATAGAGTAAAAACAATAAGTAATATAATCACCACATATAATTAAATGATGTTTTATTATAACAATATTAAAATTACAATATTAATAAAACATCAATATAATATTATAATTTATATATTTTTAAACAGTACCATTTTACCCAAAAAAGTATTTTTTATAATTAATTATATCTTTTTTAGAAACAATTCTCAGACAAGAATTAATGGAATAAGACTTTTATTTTTAAAAAATGTATTACAAATAAATTAACTAATTTCTTTTTACATAACACCTATTAACACTCGAATAGACATAATTGTAAGGGATGTGATAGTAATAGACTCTTGTTCTGGATGAGATAACATCGATCCAGTGATAATCACTATTAACTTAAACTTCTCCCACAAGAGATTCTGTGCTAGATTAATGTGTTGATGCGTGGCATGGGCTTGGAAAGAGATAATCGTATTAATGAAACACCCTTCTAGAGTCCTTACATATGAGTGATGTATGGATTGAGACTACTGGATGAGGTCATCCTACACTTTCTCAATGTTGAAAGGATTCCTTATTAAAAACCACAAATTTATAACAGTTGTGTGATCACTATTAAATGACTATATTATCATTTCTATTGATATATAATGATCATTTAAAACTGTAAATAAATAAATAAAATAGTTCCCCTATATTCTATATCCATGAAAAATTTAATTAAATAAGTGAAAATAAGTTTTATTCATGAATGTTTCGGTTGTTATAACATCCCCCCTTAAGAATCTCCTCCCCTAAATTTTTTTCACACTTTAAAACACATGATGGTTACATTTCCTCATCACTTCCTTTGGTTCCCATATTTCTTCTCAAACTATTGGTTTCTCCACAACAATATTATGAGGGGAATGTCCTTATTTACTAGAACTTTTTCCCTATGTTCTAATATCATAACCACATTTTCTTCATAGTATAGTTAATTCCCAAATAGTGCCACATCTGGATTGAGTACATGAGATGAGTTTTCAATGTACTTCCTTAAGACCGATGCATTGAATACATCATGTACTTCATAGAGGTTCGGTCAGAGTTCTAGTTGATAGGCTACTACTCCAATGCGATCAAGGATATCAAAAGGGATGATGTACCTTGGAATAATCATTCTACTCTTTTAAAACCTCATAACAATCTTCCATGGAGATAAATTGTGGAATACCATGTCTCTAATATAAAAATATTGGTCAGGTCAATGATGGGTAGAAAAGATCTTTTTGTTGACTCTAAGCAGAATGATGTGTTTTTAAATGGTCTTACCACTCTCCAGGATATCATAGACGATTGAGGGACCTAGATGTTTTTTATCACCAACTTCATCCCAACATGCATGAGATCAACACCACTTTCCATAATGTTCTTCATAAGTATCCATATGGATGCATGAGTGGAAACTATTACAGTAACAACACTCAACACGGGAAAGATGTTGATCCCACCCTCCATTGAAGTTCATTGAACTTGATCTAAACATTTCCTCTAGTGTTTGGATATTCTGCTCATATTTTTCATCAGTTTGAGGATGGTAAGTCGTACTAATGTTCAGCTAAGTATTCAAAGCATGTTGCAGAATCTTCTAGAACATAGTGTTCAATCATGGATCTTGATAAGATATAATTGATAGTGAAAATCTATGTAGACATACCACATCTATGATGTATATCTATGTGTGTTGAATAAATATGAAATCCTATTGAATTGCAATGATGTGCGTTGTCATTATAAGATGATCCACAACAACACAGATATCATTATTACATTTTGATGTGTTTCGAAGTCCAGTTATAGAGTCCACGAGGATGATTAAACATTTCCATGTTGTAATGGGTAATGGTTTCATCATCCCCTAAGACATCTACCTCTCAGCCTTCACTCACAAACATATCAGGCACCTTGATGCATATTCCATGATCTCCTTCTTCATGTATTCCACCAATAATTCACTTATATATATCGATAAATCTATGTGTTTATTGTGTGAATGGGTAAATTTGAACGATATGAATCATCCAAAGGTGCTTTCATTAACTCATGATTTAATGAAATTGACAGCCTTGAACCAAATATCACAATTTCATCTTCATTAACATTAATATCTAAGGATTTCTCTTTTCTGATAGTTTCCACTCTCTTCTGAATTCCCACAACATTTTTTTGATAATCCTTTAACATTTACAAAAGTGACGGTTGAGAAATTATTTGTTAAAATATTGATTATTTTCCCTTAATT
Organism: Viscum album; assembly: GCA_963277665.1. Lineage (NCBI taxonomy): Eukaryota > Viridiplantae > Streptophyta > Magnoliopsida > Santalales > Viscaceae > Viscum > Viscum album. The sequence goes on from OY728139.1 coordinate 519,463,872, forward strand.
ATTATTCCCATGTCCATATTCATCAAATCTAAGAATATCAGATCATTTTATATTCTCATCAATGATAGAATCATTGGGTCTTTTTTACATAGAGAAAATGTCACCTTGTTTACATTCCCAGTGTGGTGGTGGATTCATCTTTCATTATCATTGATTGTCTCTAACCATCATCATTGGAGTATATTCAACTCTTTTTATATGAATATATACTTGGGGCTTGTGTGGTCTTTATACATTTCACTCTTCTCCCCCAATAAGTTAATTCAGCCATATTTTCAACACTCTGATCTCAATGGCTAACTTCAAATCATGTGTTTGATAGTGTCTCTCTTGAATATTCATCTTCTTTGAGGAATAGTCAATGAATATGTCACTTGCCCTAAAATTCCATAAAATGAAGAAATTAAATATTTTCAATAAGTTGATTACTATAAAATTCAAAATCTGATAAAGCACTTATAGATGTTTTCCCTAATCACTTAATATCAATTCTAGTGGGGATTAAATGGTCATAGAAAATAGGAAAGATATACTAAAAGGATATGAATTGAAATATACTATGACATACTCTATTTGATTTAGCAGATTCATGTAATTCGTTAATCATTCTCCATCTCAACACAAGACATTCTATGCTCCATAAATCATAGTGATTATTGATTCTCATCATGCTTCATAGCCCTTGTAATAGATCACTGTATTGGGTAATGTCCAACTATTCCACATTTATGGAATATAACTGTATTTGATGCCATATATGGTACATTGCTTCCTTTCATGAAATTATCCATCTTGGTGAGGAAATTAGCTACTTTGCGCCCATCCATTCCATAGATAAAACATCTCATTGTCCCTTTGTGACATTTCCCATGGCGTCGTCTTCCACAATTATTCCATGAAGGAAATTGGGTGTTTTCACCTTATCAACATTAGTAGATAAAAATTCATGAAATTGTGTCTTCCTCTACCTTTAATTACATTAAAACACAATTAAGTGCCAATTGTGGATCTTGAATTCTTATAGATTTTTTGCCACAATTAGTAGATTTCTTACTTGAGCTACCATTTTATTAGGAATCTCACTGGGACATTCATTATGTTGTCCTTCACCTCAGTTGTTAGGCATATTCCTCAAATTACCATCCATTAACATGAATAAAAGAAAAATTAGGGATGAGTATCTTATTCATTTTAACACATAAAGGGGATTGTAATGACAAAATGGGATAACATATAAATTATATTTATTTTATTTACGTATAAATTTATAGGATTTAATCTATGTTATCCATGATATACTTCCCAATATATATATTTAGTGGAATTTTTTTACTCCGAGAATAATTGTTGATACTACGCTTATAAATATAAAAAAAGCATATCCCCTGAGAGTATCATAGAAAGAGAAATGCAGAGGACATTTTTTTACCGCAATTCTAATTCTAGTATAGCGCAAAGTGTTGTTTTTTGGTTTTATACCTAGATAAATCTATGTTATAGCCACCACTACTTGTTTGTATCTAGGCAGGGATGTATTTTTTTATAATCCACTTACTCTATAATCACCAAAATTTATTTATTTTTTTATTATATATTGTCTTATACTTAATGTTTTCACTTGAGGTTTCTAATCCTAATTACAAAAATATCTTACCATATCCATTGATACCAACTATAACTATTGTAGTCTTCATTACACAGATAAACATGATTTACTACATAAACATGAAATTAAGACAACTCTGAGGATCGATATGTCTTGTTTCAATAGAAATTAGGAATATTACATGACAATATAAGAAATAATGTATAACATCTTAATTGAATACCTCTTTTATATGACCACAACATTCTTTTGTACTTATCATTACATTGGATAACCTAAGGAAATACATAAGAAAATTGTGATCTATAAATCTCAATAAGGGAGTAATCAAGGCATAACCTGATGAATAAAATACAAGTAATGAAATACTAATATCAATGGATAATAAAAGAAACGTTAATATAACATCAAGATATAGAATGACTCCCATAACATTGAAATCTGGAAACAAAAAAACAACATGATATCAGCATGGATGAAGGCTCACCGCACATGGATGAGCAAGGATAAAACGTCATTGAACATGAGTTAGCTTGCGTAAACCATAATTCCACTTGAATTATCATGATTAAATGCTCATTTTATGTGGCTTATCATGCTACTAATCATTATGCATTGCATTAGAGTACAATCATGGCACACCTTTATAGACATTTCATTTCAGGCATAAGTGTGCCACATAGATCATATTACATTTAATCATTTAACATCATTATTTATTCAATGGTAAAAGAATTTATAATAAATAATTTTTAATTATAAAATAAATTTTTATATGTTCTAATTGGTGAATACCCATGATATTGGAAAGGATTTTGTATTCACAAAATAGTGATTTTAGCAAGGAAATTTGCGGTGCAATTTCGTCAACCTAAAAACATGACATTAAAATTAATTAAATTGGTAAATGATATAGAAAGAGTTATATAATCATATGTACATGAAATTTAATGTTATAGGATCATATAGATATATTTAACAACACATGTAATATTTAAATTTAAGGCGTACCATAATAAAGAAACTTGATGAAAGGGGAGAAAAGAAATAACTCTTATGAAACATCAGCATGGTAATCAGTGTAAATGGGATGCATTTATGATAGATATTAAATTCTATAATCTTTGAAACATAAGGATAAAAGTTTTTGGTAGGTTTTAAATCATTCCTGTCATTTTTAATTGAAAATAAAATGGATTAACAACATAAGAAAACATGGAAAAAATTGAGAAAAGAAGAAATCCCTTACTTGAGTATGAGTCTTCCAGAGCTTTGGGAGGGGATTCCTGAGAGCTGGGGGTACCTTGGGAGGAATACATAGAGTGGAGGGAATATTAGAGACGTCATTCAATTATTTTTAGTTATGATAAATGGGATATTGAGTGGGTTTATATAGAAATGGAGATGAAATTGCATAGTATTTATGTTTTGGACACTATACATTAAACAAATACAAAACTCAAACCATAAAATTGTTTTATTCAATGGTTTCAACGAAATAGGAGTGGTATAAAATATTATATTATTCCAATAGCCAATAAAATTATAATATTAGGATTTCTAATGTGATGATGAGTTTCACTCCAAAGAAAATCATTTTAAAATGATAAAATATTCTATATGTCTTGTAGGGTCCAATAAGAAATTAAAAAATTAATTAAACATATATAAAATAATAATCAAATATATGTAAATCATATATTGGAATAATATCACATATATAGTATTTTATTACATCATTATTGGGTCATTATGATGTCATTAAACACATTATATATTTATTCGGTATGTAATTTTTACCAAAATATTTGACTACCTCAAAAAATTATTAAAAAATCACATTTGGAAAATGTCGATCTCTTGAATAGAAAAATACTACTCATTTTAACAAAATAATTTTCAAAATATGTAAATTTTACCTTTTTTAAATATAAAACATCAATTATTGAAAATTTATGGATTTTGACGAAAACTGTTTCCAGATCGTAATAAAAATTACATTTGACTTCATAAAAATTATATGATAATTTATATTTAAAAAATAATATTTTATTAAATTATTTTTTTCTCCAATAATTTATTAATTCATCAAAATATATTATTTAATTAAATAAATACAATTTTAGTGTTATCGTATGAATATTTAATTCTTAACAAACTAAATACTAAATCATTTATAGAATAAAAAAATTAATGAATATAATCACCACTATAAGAACCAAGATCTTCATTTTAGGTATGGATCTTATTTTTTTGGTTTTTTTAAAAAAAGAGTAGTTTCTAGACATTTAAGGATTACATGTCATATACTTAATAGTACACATCGTGTAACTGGTTTCTATAGGTAGCAGTGTACTTGTCGTGTAACGACAGAGTTCATGGCTGTGTGGGGAGACCTAGTGACCACCTAAAGAGGGGCCCAGTAATGGCACATACACGTTGGGTACATTTATACAACACGTAGTGTATTTTTTATCTATTTGAAAAATTAAATGGGGGTCGCATCTTGTTCACAAAAAACACTTATTTTTTCTTTGTCTCATCCTGGTGTGACTGAAACCAGTATTCTTCTCTAAGCCCCCAACCCAATCATCATTCTCTAATTCAACCACCGTAGACTGTGTTGAAATTTCTACACTGTGTTCTTCCTTATTCTAGAGCCTCATCCTTTGATTTCCCTTCTTTTGTGAGATATATTTGGTTTATAATTTTAGACTTTTGGTAGATCTACTATGTTCTAGGTCGATTCAGAGGCTGATTATCATCTATATCAAATGTACAACATCAAGATAGATGGTTTGTGCCTTTACATAGTTTGTCATTGAATTATATATTCAAAAGTTACCAATAGCCTAGTTCTGGGTATTTCATGTTTTTGGAATTTAACCCTTTAATGTATTCTGTTACTTTATTTATAGAGTTAGCGCTCTTGTTTGGTGAAGGGTATAATTACTTAAAATGGTTGTGTCTTCCAATTCTTGAACTGATTTTAGTCGTTAGGTCTATAATTTCATGATAGGATGCTTTTTTCCATGCCTAGTATTGTTAGTATGGAATGATTTTTTCAAAATATGTTTTTTATGCCTTGTATCTATTTATCCAAGTAGTATGATGTGATTTACATTGATTGTTGGAAAAATTTTATGCATGATTGACTTCCACACAGCTGTGGGAAATTAGTGTACTTATACCATAAGGGTTATGAATGCTGACGGCCTCCCCAAATTTTTTTTTTACTTTTTCATGTTGTGAGACAATAGGGTGGATGGAATTCCATGTTATCTCAAAGTGTCTGATGTTCCAAATTTCGAGACCACAGGGGGAATGGATGTTGAGTGCTTCCTCGGAGTGAATGTAGTTTTCCACTAAGAGACCATATGGGTAATTGATGGTGATTGCTTTTTCAGAGAGTCTTTGTTAAACTAAACTAGAGGGGTTAGACAATGAGAACATCCCATTGGTTTTCTTGAGATTGATTGGTAGTTTATTTATTATATGTAAATGAATGTCATTGAAACTGTAGGATTGTTTAATTTTGAGTACATCCTTGTTTATTGCTTCATTTTTTATATTTCCTAATATATATATTCATTGACTATTATGCTTAGATAATTTGGTGGTTGCCTACTAGGATTCATCTCACACCCTGTTTGGGTTATGTTTTTGGACCCAAATAGATTATATTGCTACATTAATTGACATGGAAAAACACCCTTCTATATTAGGTACTTGATTATTGTGGAGCTGTAGAGCATGGGACCAAGTTGAGGCTTGTGATGCTGTTGGACATTTTCCCTTTTTTGGTTTCCCTGTACATGGTTTAGTATTTAATTCAAGAATTGTGACTTGATTTGATTCATTCCTAAAAAATGTATCATGCATCATTTATATATGATATATTTTTGTTTATATACTAGTTGTCTTACGTTGATTACTTTTGTATGGTATTATTACTTCATTATCTATTGATATATGTTTGTTTCCACTATGATACTCATCCAATGAGGGAACAGTTTCTCCACTATCACACCCAAGGCCCTCGCGGCATGTTGGTAGCCTCTGGAGTTCAGGGAAATGTTCATGAGGCCATATGAACATTAGTATACGAGGAACCATTGGGTGGCACCGAAAACAGGGACTTTACAAAGTGGTATCATAGGTATTATTTTCTACATTGACTTACTATATTGATCATATATCCATGAATAGAAAGGAATAGGGTGTTGGTAATATGTTTTTCCCATGAGTAGCTAACCCATGTATTCGGAAAAGATAATTTACCTCAATTATTTCAATTTTTCGGTATTTCAATTATTAAAGTTTATTTGATTGTAACATTGGATGATTTAAATGTTTTGTGTTGTTATCATTGATATTGGTGAGGTTATATTTTTGTTGCAACCCAATGAGACTGTGGTATTCCATCTCATTCATTATATAAGAACGTGATATAGATCACATGTCATGCTTTCATGTCATTCCATTTACGCTGCATTAATGATTACATGTTGTTTTTATAGATGTTGTTCATTATATGCATACTTCTGTGATGTATGTCATGAAAAAATAATTATTATTTAATCTTTTATTGCTTATTGTGTATGTTTTCATTTGAGTTCGAACAAAACAATGGTCCTTGTAGAGTGATGAGCACTCATGGATTGGAATTTGGTGGATTATTTGTTTCTGGCATAGTTAAACATGTTATGCGAAATGAATATGATTACACGATTTTATTAGAGGACAGTATGGGCCTTCATGGATCATAATTCATTACATTAAATAATTATTTCCGTGTTTTATGGGTTCCAGAGTAGTTTTGGAGATATTCTATAAGAAAAAACCCAAAATACATGGTGTGTATTGATGAATACATGACATGTATCCTTCTATATGGAAATGAATTATTTCTCTTATGTAAATTCCGTGTACTATATGTATACAATGTCTAATCCTTGACCATGTGACTGCCTGTGTGGGATGAGCAACATGTTTGGTAAATCTTTAGTGGAATGCACCATGTATTGGACGTACATGTAGGGTTATAGAGGCCATGTGTTTTGTTGTGGGACTAAAGACACGGGTGGATGAAAATCATGTAGTATATGTCATTTTAATCTTGAACATGCCATTTAGATTCAACGATGTCTCCAACCGTGTCACTAATGAAACTGGTGGTTGAAACCTATGTTGTACACTCTATGTCTGGCAGAAACAGCCCTTGTAGTTTTGTTTGAGGAAAGAACTGTGTGGTGTATCTGTGTAATGGAACCTGGGGAGTTGGAAAGGATACAACTATACACCATTTAAATGGAGAACTCACCATGTGTATGGAATGTTTCACAATCAGTTTTGGAAGAAGTAAGAATCCATGTAAAGGCTTGAGGAAACAAGTCGTGTAGGTGTTATACAAACCGTGTATCCCAGTTTTGAAATAATATGACTGTTTTCTTTCTCCACATTATTTATTAAACGTCTATTTTTTATTCCTTGATATTATTGAACTAAGGAATAGACTTTCAATTGTAGATTCATGCTACCATAAAATTCTCTGGTAGTACAATAGCTACAGGGTAGTGAACAGACATCAGAAATAGTAGATCTTAGTCTACCAATAGATCCTCATGTCATAGCTATCATGGTCATAATTGTTATCTATGATATTGCTGTTGATGTATAGTTACAAGAAGGTTTCATGATATTTTTCAAATCCTTCTAGGGAGTACCACACCATGCCCCATCTATGGAAAAATTGTCGTGGGTCTTTCAACCTCACATTCATCCTAAATTCATATGGGATGGAGGACCTCAGGAAGCAGAGCCCTTGTTGGAATCCATGTTGTTGACATTTGAGCATCTGGAGATGGCTCCAGAAAGGAGGGTGAATCTCGCTACTTATATTCTCAAGTATTCCTCCAAGAGATGGTGGGATGAGATCTCCTAGGTAGGACACCAGCGGGTTATGTCTTGGGATGAGTTACAGTGTGCCTTCTATGATTACATCTACTTGGAGATATTTAGGGTTGATTGAGCCCAAAATTTCATGAGTCTAGAATATTGATCTATTTCAGTCATGGAGTTCTCTTCTTGCTTCATAGAGATGTAGTGCTTCACCCCAATTCTAGGGGGGTGATGTGTTATTTGTGGTGAGGAAGTTTGAGGATTATCTCAGTCCTGACATTCGATTTAGGTGAACATCAACAATTTGACATCTATCACTTATATGGTCAATTAAGTAATGATTGTAGATCACAATCTAAGAGCCTATAGTGCTATGAGATAGATCGGCCCGACATCTGCAGCTGTTACCCCTCCAACTGATGGTGGGAAGCAGCACTGGTCATCTATCTGTGGAGATCCGCGGAGGTAGGATACTACATATGGTAGCCATGTGGTGTGATAACGGTGCAGAAAGACCGGGCATGTGAGGCCACATTGCCCGAGAGACCTAGTGGATTTCTGATTCGGTGGAAAGAAGGTCCATCTTCTGCATTTCTTCCAATTGTTTTCACCATCATCTGATTATATGGGTTCAATTTGGATTCCTCGTATCGGAGAAGGACCAGCAGTCCAACATCAAACTGGGGGATAGAGTTCTTCTGGTTGTTCATGCCAAGGTGGAGGTCATGGCTGCAGTGTTCTAACATAGGGCTTTCGGTATCTATAGGGTTGATCAATACAGGGATCTCTGTCAGCTTCACAGGGCCATGGTCCAGGTCAAGCATTTGCAACATAGTAGATCTAGCCAGATTAGGATCCCAAACCCTGTACAGTTAATGGTACAATTCATGTTGCCTCAGGATTAGCTACTGCACTATATGATACATGGGATTCCCACAATTTCATATTCATCATTGTTATGGGGATCCTTGGTCCTTTTATCATTACTTCTCTTTTTATCATGATTCTTGACACTCTGTTGGGGAATATAATAGCTAGTGTACATTAGGGAAAGTCAATCCCACTTGAGGTTGGTGGGTTTCACTTCTTATGGGACCTCTATGTACTAGTGATGGCATGCTCTGATGTCATTCTAAGAATGTACTGGTTAGTAACATTCCAGGTTTTTTTTCTATTGGAATCATTGTAAGATGAGATTCACATCACCAGAGTGCAGATCGTTTCTTCATAATGGGGAATGGGAAGTCCATTCTACCAGAGTAGGACCTGATAATATTGGGTTTGGAAGAGTTACATCCCATATTTCTTGTAACACCCCGAGCTTCCATGATACACTTCTCTTTCAATAATGCAATAACTTTCATTGTACACAAGTTTGAGATTCTAACACACCGCGACCAATAAAAATAGACATTATGAATAGTAATACCCACTTTTTGAAATTATATATATTTTATTTTTAAAATGGACTTCATTTTTGGATTCGGAATATCGAAATTAGCCTATGTTGAATTTTTGGTATTTATCTGAGAACTTCCAATTTTTTATGAATAGTGAAAAATACTTAAAAACAATTTTTAAATCAAAATAATTTATAGTGATAAATTATACTATTGAGTGGTTTTAAACTATAATTAGAATATATTTTTACCATTTTATCCAATGGTGGTCATTAGAATTAATTTCACTTTGAAATTGGACATATACAATTGTCAATAATTTGATATATATTATTTCTTAAAACCAAGCTATTTGTTGTGACAACAGGAATTAATTATAAAATTAATTAATGAAACTTTTTTGTTTGGAATTTTGAAAAATAGACATCATTTTTTAATTTGGAATATCAATTACAGCTTATGGTGAAATTTTGACATTGTTTTGAAAAACTTCAATTTTTGTTGAATAGTGAAACCACTATGTGGTGGTTAAAAAACTGATTTTTCGTTTAAATGAAACATTACCACTTCTATGATTTTATTTTCAAAAATCCTACATACATGGTTGTCATTGGGAAGTAAAATGTGGTTCAATGGGATTAAAATAAATTTTGGTGAATAGTATCTTCTATGTTTAATTAATCGCGATTAATGGTAATTAGTAAAATTTAGGTAAAAATGATATTATAAAAATATGAAAATACTTTTACCCTTGTCATACCCCTGTTGGATGTGTCATTTCCGACCAAGAAAATCCATGGGTCAACTTGGGGACACCATGGAACCACTTTGGCAGGAAAATGACATAAATAACTTTTATTTAAAGTTAAAATAAAAATATCACAAACATAAGTTGTTTTACTAAACAATTATTAAATGTGGTTATACAAGTCCTATTTTTGACTATAAATATTCATTAGAAATCTAAAAAGATTTCCTACATCATGATATTTGTTTTATAGTTTTTAAACATTTAATAAATTAAATTATTTATGACACCATGATGATGCAGCGATTACCTGATTAATTAACGATTTTAATAAAATGGAAGGATAATGTAAAATTTAAGAATTACACTTGTTCAAATCCTATTGGATGATCATATTTCGAACCCTTATCACCTTATCCTAGAAATAACTCATTGTGTGACCTTTAGAATCTGAAAATCATTTCATAATAAAGTAACATTTCAATCTTTCCAAGAGTGCCCCTTCTCTCCTCTTATAAAAGGCCCCCACCACTACCACCTTAATCACACCATCAAAGCCTTTTGGCTCTGCCAAACTCTGCACAAATACTCTTTCAACATCCCTCTCTTACACCTATAAGCCTAACTTTGGGAATAATTCTTCCCAATGAAGCCTTTGGCTCAAATCAAAGAAGAGTTACCTGATTTTAAGGTAATTTCTTCTCTTATGTTATTTTGTTTTATTTTTCTTCTCCAACCCCCTAAACTCTTTTTATTAACTTATTTTGTAACAACACATGTATACTAAATACACTAGGATTTTGTTATAATAATGATTCGAGCTACACTTACATAAGATTACATCTAATGGTTAAAGAACATACTGTTTCTGTGGATGGCGAATTTCTGCCTCACGAAATGATGATTGTTCAACACTCATATAAAACCATAAAAGGTGGCCATTAAGATTTCACTATATTTATATATTATATATAATTTGTTTAAGTTTTACTTAAGCTTTTTTATTTTTCATTTATGTCGTACCTTTATGGTTTCCATTTTGGGTAAACGTGATATCTACATTTTAGGAAGTGCGGACTACCGCACTCTCAAAGTTATTTGAATCGTTAATGCCATATGCGAGATGTATAAAGGATAGAGTAAATGGTATAATACATCATATTAGAATGGAATTATATTATACCATTATATAATTATAATTTCATTCCATTAAATATGAAATAGAAATGAAAGTAGCGTTCATGCGTATGTACGGCTTACCGTCTCCATGAACAGTGCATTTCATTTCAAACCTCTAAATGTTAAGTAATATTATAAATGAATGTATATACTGGTTATATATGATATATATTATATCAAATCATGAATATAATTATTGAGATAATGGATATTCTACCACATAAACAACTAGTAATTATAATAAGTTTCTTGTTGACTCAAGTACTAAAGATCGACAAAACGACAGATATTAACTTAAATGAATACATAATTTTCGTAACATTGTAATAAGTGATATAAAAGGGATAATGAACTTGAAAATGGTTCTTAATAATGTATATATTAACTCTAGTTTATTATTCAGGAGGTTAAAGAACGGTCGAGTCAAGTCAGACACAATGTAATGGAATTTCTTAACCCAATTCCCATTCTTTGGGTTGAACTTATATTTCTTATTTATGTTGTTATTTGATTATGTGAGAAATGAATTTTTATATCTTATCATGTACTTATAATTTCTTTATGTGAGATTATAGTGAATAAACATGGTCAATTTATTTTATTTACAAATGATCATTGTAAGGGAATTTCTTAACCTAATTTCCATTCTTTGGGTTTATACCCTACTATAAAATTATGTCATGTTATTATTATGTCCTATCCTGTATTTGTACATTCTTTATGTGTACTTACAGTAAATACACATTATAGATCTATTTTATTTTAAAAATGATCTTTGTAAGGACTTCGACTCAATTTTCATTCATTGAGACATATTTGGTTTTATACACAACTTTCATTTATACGGTGTATAACCCCCTTTGACTTTTACTTTTATTCAAAGGGAATATTTTTATACGAATCGTTATTAATAAAAGAAAAAAGTAATGTTTTTTCTTATGTATGCGGCAACAACGACTTCTCGGCCGTCGTGTCTATTATTTGAGTTTCGGCTCACTCTATAAGCCATACCTTTTTTTAAAAGAAAAATAAATACCATGATTTACTTTTCTTTTATTTTGGTTGTTGAAAATGGTTTTGATAAAGTTTTTATTATATCAATGTGTTGTATTGATATCTTTTGATTAAAGTGTGGAAATCTTATATTTCCTTTATGCGTGTTTTATGTGATTCAATTATGTAATGGTTTATGATATGTTTAAACCTGTTCATATGACAAATGCATTGGACTTAATAAGTGACGGGTAGAGCCTGCTATAGCTCCTCGATGCATCGGTAGGTCCCATGAAACAAAATAGTGTCTTGCAACGACGCCTGGACAAAATCTTATTTGTAGTCTTGGCATGTGGCCTTGGCTACGTGGTTATGATAGTCTGGAATTATGCATTCCATCATTATGAAATTGGTTATTGATATTTCACGTGATTATTCGACTAGTAGAATATCCATGTGAGTAAGTAAATGGGATTATTTAATTTTATTGTTTTCATATTATGCTGATGTTCATGTTTAAAAAGGATTTTGTTTTAGTTATACATTGCCTTAAATGTTAATGTTTATTTATGAATGATTTTGGAATATTGTTATCCTTACTGAGCATATGAGCTCACCCCTTTAAATGTTTTAATATTTTCCCGGATGTGAAGAAGTATTTTATGAATGACCTGTAGGGATAGTTAGAAGAGGATGTGAGTGTGGACTATAGAGACTTTGTTATTTACGTTTTTCACTTTATGATGTAATGTAATATTTATGAATGTATCTAGTGTTTCCAACGCTAATAAACTAATCGGTCTTTCGAGACATGATCTTTTGTGATCATGTCAATGTTACGAAGTAATGCACCGACTCTAGGTATGTGGGGTCGGGACATTACAGTTGGTATCAGAGGAATTTTAGTACTAACCTTGGAAGATGGATTTAGATAAACTCTGATTAGAGCACATAGCCCGAAGATAGACTTTGAGGATTAGTATAGATGAACTTCCTAGTATTTTGGTATTATAGAGATATTTTAAGTTTTCCGAGAAATACATCCATGTTTGGATACGATCAGTTAGAGGAAGCTCTGGAACAGATGTACCTAGGGGTAAAATCTGAAAACACTGCTTTGAGATAGACTCGAATAGGAACTGGTGCATGACAACGAGCCTTGCTGCACTCTTGGTTACGACACTCCTGGGGGATATGCTTAGGATAATTCTTCTTTTCATTACAAACCACTATGAAGGGTTATGAGTATATACTTCCTCAAATAAAACATTTTTTATGATTATGGATTATATCTATAAACCAGTAAATTTACATTAAGTATTTTACAAGTTTTGAATTATTCATTGCAATTCATAAACAAATCTAGTTTATGACATTGTTTAGAAATGGCGCCGAGTTGGAGGAATGGAAACCGTATCAATGCACACACTCTATGTAGGGATTTCCCTCCTGCTCAAGATAATTACTGTGGAGCTGGAGATAAAACTGGTGCGGATCAACTTATCACCATAATTGGACAACTCACTTAGGTTATGAATAGTAACCTTACTCGTATGGAGAACCCTGATCCACAACGTGGAGGATCGATGTTAGACTTCTTCATGAGGCAACAACCACCAATATTTAATGGGGTTACAAATCCATTAGTATCTGAGCAATGGATAAACTCCTTAGAGAAAATATTTCATGCCTTGGGGTGTAGCAAAAGGGTGAAATTTGTCATGGTAATTTACTGCCTCACTGGAGATGTCGATCAATGGTGGTCGTTGATTCAAAAAACAAAGCAAGATGAAGAAGTATCAAGTATGGAGTGGAGGGAGTTTAATGAAATTTTCTTAGAAAAATACTTTCCACATGACCATCGAGTAGATATGGAAAGGCAATTTCTGAGTTTGAGGTAGAAGGAGGATGAGAATGTCGCAAAGTATGAGGATAACTTTACAAGGTTAGAGAGGCATGCTGCAGATTATATACGTAACCCAAGAAGTAAGATTGATCGTTTCTTTGATGGGTTAAAACCATTTCTCCGTCGAGCTTTAGTATCACAATATTTCTCAACATACGAATATATAGTCTCGTGTGCTATCAAGACAGAAAAAGAATTCTCTAAGTCTTATGACAACAAAGTAAAGCAAGACAAGAAGAGAATGGTGGAAAAAGAGGCAGATAAAGGAAAAAACGGGAAAGAAGGCTATTGCATTATGCGATAATTGGGGAATAATCACCATAGTACTTTCCTAAAGGGAAAGTGAGTTTGTTATAAATGTGGAGAAAAAGGTCATCAGGCTCGTGATTGTAAGGGAAAGAAAGAGGCTATTAATGTTGAATGCTACAATTGTAGGGAAATGGGTAATTATGCCAATGAATGTCCTAAGTGTCAGGGAAACTTACCTCAGAAAAGGCCAAGGGATCAAGGACAATCGTATGCGGTTACTACAGTTAAAGTGGAATAATTAATGTATTGGTGCTTTTGGACTCAAGGAATATATTCTGGTTATAAGAATAATGTGATATTTATAAGGATTGTACTACAGTACTTGTTGTTTTCATTAAGATATTAATATGATGAAGGTAATCATATTTTTAGTATGTGACAATATGAGAAACATTACATTGTTTGGGGAATCTGATGTTACAATTGATGTTGAATTTGAGGACCTTTTAGAGAAAGTCTCGACAGAGGTATTTTGGATAACTATAAAGGTTGGAATGTATTAAGTTGAACTTTGGATAGTATTTTTTATGGTTAAAACATTTATGAAGATTATTTTTGGAATTTTATAATACTATAGTTTTAGGAAAAGGACAACCTGTAGGTTGGGGGATAACCCATTGCGTCAGACAAAGCTGCAGGAATCGAACCCAAAACCATAGCACGACATGCCTTTATTAACTACACTAGCCTACAGGAAGTCCCTGGTTATTACAAAATAGTTTTCCTAATCTAAATGATATGTGTAAATATTTTTAACCATATACGACTTGGATAAATATAATATTTTATTGTTCAATTATCTTTTTGAGTGAAAGATTAGTTTGCGGTAGAAATTAGTTTAAGGTTGAAACTCTAGTTGTCAAGCATAAATATATATATACCTATCTCTTATGCAATGAACAAATTAATTCTTTATCTTTAGTAAAGGGATATTAAAACAAAAAATGTGTTATCCTAATACCTTATGTCTTCTTGAACTGATAATATTTTAAATCAACATAGATTGAAGGCATTGAGGCCCTCAATTTAACACTTGTTTGTGATTGATGACCTCAATCACTCCCTATAAATATTTACGTTTTTCCTCTAATTATATGTCTCTAATTTCCACCAATGTTCTTCTTATTGAGATCATAATTCAGTGGTGACTTTTTCATTTCCCTTTCCCTCTTATTAAGGATAAATTTTATTAACCTTATTTACAACGTGGGTTTTCCACAAAGGTATTCTCTATTTTCAATCTTTTATTTTCAACGAAAAATTCAAATTCCGTGGACGCGATTTATTGAAGTAGGGGAGAATGTAACACCCCGAGCTTCCACGATACACTTCTCTTTCAATAATGCAATAGCTTGCATTGTACGCAAGTTCAAGATTCTAACACACCGCAACCAATCAAAAAAGCCATTATGAATAGTAATAACCACTTTTTTAAATTATATATATTTTATATTTCAAAATGGACTTCATTTTTGGATTCGGAATATCAAAATTTTCCTATGTTGAATTTTTTTAATTTTTATGAGAACTTCCAACTATTTATGAATAGTGAAAAATACTTAAAAAAACCTTTTTAATAAAAAAAATTATAGTGATAAATTATACTATTTATTGGTTTTAAACTATAATTAGAATATGTTTTTACCATTTCATCCAATGGTGGCAATTAGAATTAATTTCACTTTAAAATTGGACATAAACAATTGTCAATCATTTGATATATATTGTTTCTTAAAAACATGCTATTTGTTGTGACAACGAGAATTAATTATAAAATTTATTAATCCAACTTATATGTTTGGAATTTTGTAAAATATACATCATTTTTGAATTTTGAATATCAATTATATCTTAGTGTGAAATTTTGGCATTGTTCTGAAAAACATCAATTTTTGATTAATAGTGAAACCACTAAGTGGTGGTTAAAAAACTAATTTTTCATTTAAATGAAACATTACCACTTCTATTATTTGATTTTCAAAAATCTGACACACATTTTTGTCATTAGTATGTAAAATTTGGTTTAGTGGGATTAAAATAATTTATGGTGAATAGTAACGTTTAAGTTTAATTAATCGCGATTAAAGGTAATTATTGAAATTTAAAGTAAAAATGATATTATAAAAATATGAAAATACCATTACACTTGTCTTACACATATTGGATGTGTCATGGACGACCAAGACCATCCATGGGTCAACTTGGGGACCCCATGGAGCCACATTGGTAGGAAAATGACATAAATAACTTTTATTCAAAGTTAAAATAAAAATGTCACAAACATAAGTTGTTTTACTAAAAAAAATTAAATGAGGTTATACAAGTCATATTTTTGACTATAAATATTAATTAGAAATATAAAAAGATTTCCTACATCATGATATTTGTTTTATAATTTTTAGACATTAAATAAATTAAATTATTTGTGACACTAGGATTATGCAGCGATTAGCTCATTAATTAACGATTTAATAAAATGGAATGATAATGTAAAATCTAAGAATTACACTTGTTAAAAGCCTATTGGATGAGTATATTTATAACCCTTATCACCTTATCCTAGAAATATATAATATTGGGACCTTTAGAATCTGAAAATCATTTCATAATAAAGTAACATTTCAATCATTCCAAGAGTGCCCCTTCTCTCCTCTTATAAAAGGCCCCACCACTACCACCTTACTCACACCTTCAAAACCAATTTTCTCGGCCATCCTTTGCCCAAATACTCTGTCAAATTCCCTCTATTACTCCTAGAATCCTCACTTTGTGCATAATTCTTCCCAAGGAATCCTTTGTCTCAAATCAAAAAAGAGTTACCTGATTTTAAGGTAATGTCTTCTCTTATGTTTTTTTGTTTTATTTTTCTTCTCCAACCCCCTAAACTCTATTTATTCATTTCTTTTGTAACAACAACAGTATCCTAAATATACTAGTATATTGTTATAAGAATTATTCTTGTTACACTTACGCACTCTTACATCTAATGGTTAAAGAACATACTGTTTCCGTGGATGGTGAATTTCTACCTCACGAAACCATGATGGTTCAACACTCAAATAACACCATCAAAGGTAGAAATTAAGATGACACTATATTTATATATGATATATAATCTGTTTATGTTTTACTTAAGCTTCTTTATTTCTCATTTATGTCTTACCTTTATGGTTTCCATTATGGGTAAACACAATATCTTCATTTTAGGAAGTGCGGACTACCGCCCCCTCAATGTGGTTTGAATTGTTAATGCCATATGTGGGATGTATAAAGGATGGAGTAAATGGTATTATAAATCATATTATAATGGAATTATAGTATACCTTTATATAATTATAATTTCATTCCATTAAATATGAAATAGAAATGAAAGTAGCGTTCATGCGTACGTACGGCTTACCATCTCCATGAACTGTGCATTTCATTTCTTACCTCTAAATGTTATGTAATATTATAAATGAATGTATATACTGGATATATATGATATATATGATATCTACATCACGAATATAATTCTGGAGATAATGGATATTCTACCACATAAACAACTTGTTATAATAATAAGTTTATTGTTGACTCATGTACCAAAGTTCGACAAAACGACCGTTATGAACTTAAATGACTACATAATTTTCGTAACATTGTAATAAGTGATATAAAAGGGATAATGAACATGAAAAAGGTTCTTAAGAAGGTAGATATTAATTCTAATTTATTATTCATGAGGTTAAAGAACCGTCGAGTCAAGTCGGAAACAAGGTAAGGGAATTTCTTAACCCAATTCCCATTCTATGGGTCGAAATTATCTTTCTTATTTATGTTGTTATTTGGTTATGCGAGAAATGAATTTTTATATATTTTCATGTATTTATACTTTCTTTATGTGAGATTATAGTGAATACACATGGGAGATCTATGTTATTTACAAAATGATCTTTGTAATGGAATTTCTTAACCCAATTTCCATTCTTTGGGTTAATCTCCTACTATAAAATTATGTAATGTTATTATTATGTCCTATCCTGTATTTGTACTTTCTTTAAGAGTAATTACAATAAATACACATAATAGATCTATTTTATTTTAAAAAATGATCATTTTAAGGACTTCGTCTCAATCTCCTTTCATTGAGGCATATTTGGTTTTATACCCAACTTTCATTTATACGGTGTATAACCCCCTTTGACTTTTAATTTTATTCAAAGGGAATCTTTTTATACGAAGCATTTTTACTAAACGAAAAAAGGAATGTTTTTTTCTTACATATACGGTGACAACGACTTCTCTGCCGCCATGACTATTATTTGAGTTTCATCTTCCTCTATAATCCATAACTTTTTTTAAAAGAAAAATAAATACCATGTTTTACTTTTATTTTATTTTGGTTTTTGAAAATGGTTTTGATAAATCTTTTATTATATCAATGTGTTGTGTTGATATCTTGTGATTGAAGTGTGGAAATCTTATGTTTCCTTTATGCACGTTTTATGTGATACAATTATGATATGGTTTATGATATGTTTAAACTTGTTCATATGAGGAATGCATTTGACTTAATAAGTGATGGGTGGAGCCTGCTATATCTCCTCGATGTATTGGTAGGTCTCATGAGATAAACTAGTGTCTTGGCACGGGGCCTTGACAAAATATTATTTGTAGTCTTGGCACGAGGCCTTGGCTACGTGGTTATGATAGTCTGGCATTATGCATTCCATCATTATGATAGTGGTTATTGATATTTCACGTGATTATTCGACTAGTTGAATATCCATGTGAGTAAGTAAATGGCATTATTAAATTTTATTGTTTCCATATTATGCTGAAGTTCAAGATTAAAAAGGCTTTTGTTTTAATTATACATTTCCTTAAATGTTAATGTTTATTTATGAAAGCTTCCGCAATATTGTTATCCTTACCGAGCATCTGAGCTCACCCTTTTCAATGTATTAATATTTTCCAGATGTGAGGAAGTATTTTATAAATGACATGTAGGGATAGTCATAAGAGGATATGAGTGTGTACTATGGAGATTTTTTTATTGTAGTTTTTCACTTTATGATGTAATGTAACATTTATGAATGTATCTAATGTTTTCAAGGCTACTAAACTAATCGGTCATGTGAGACTTGATCTTTTGTGATCATGCCAATGTTACGGAGTAATGCACCGACTCTGGGTAACTGGGGTCGGGGCGTTACATTTCTAGATTGTCTTGGGATGACCATGGGACTTCACTAAAAGATTTTCCTCGAGTGGTGGATTTTTTCATGGAGGCCTTTAAAGACTAATTTTTTTGTTTTCCTCGGGAGAGAGAGGTATACATTACTATTGATCTTATTACCAGAGAAGCACGTGTTCCCATTACTCGTTATAATATGGCTACACAAGTGTTAAATGAACATAAAAAATGATATAGGAGTTATAGGAAAAGTGTTACATCTAACATAGCACTTCTCCTTGGGGTTCTCAAGTCCTATTTGCGAAGAAGAAAGGTGGTAACCTTAGACATTTTGTGGGTTATCGGAAGCTAAACTAGTTGATGATCAAGAACCGATATCCCTTGCCATGTATTAATGATATCTTCAATAAGAATCAAGGATCCCAGGTGTTCTTGATGATTTCCATGAGGTTCAGTTGTAATTAGTTTCGGGTTAGACAATTAAATATACATCTTATAGCCTTTTGGGGCGAGTATGGTCTATATAATTATGTGATTATTTCATTCGGTCTCACAAACAACCGTATGGTTTTCATGGAACTGATGAACCGAGTTTCCCAACCATACTTGTATTCCTTCGTGTTGGTTTTTTTGGATGATATCTTGGTGTAATCTCACACTCAACACGACAATGCTACCCATCTTGGGATCATTTTGAGTACACAGATAGAGCATATGTTATATTCAATGCTCTGTGAATGACACTTTTTGGATGGACCAGATTTCCTTCGTTGGACATGTTATCATAGAGATAAGAGTATCTGTGTATCCAGATAAAGTGAGGGCAGCTGTTTCGTGGGAGTATCTGAAGAAGGTATTTGTGGATCAATGTTTTCTAGTAATGGATGATTACTACATATGTTTAATATAAGAATTTTAATGCTTATCATTGCCAATGACAAGCTTGAATAAGAATGGTGTGAAGAACCTGTGGTCTGATTCTTCTGAGTCAGCCTTTTAAGAGGTGAATGGGAGGTTGATTTCATCACATCTACTAGATTCTGCATAGCCGTTCTAGAGATATACTCATTACTATGAATCATCAGGTATTAGGATGGGATTAGTGCTTATTATGGGGGCATGAGTCATATCATAATGGTCTCATAAGTTGAAGCCACTAGAGTGAAATTACTCAATGCACCATCTCATGTTTGCTGTAGTTTTTCATGCCTTGCGTTGTTGGAGAGATTATCATATGGGAGGGAATTTTGTGGTTTTCTGCGAACAAGGTATACTCAAGTACATATTTACTCAGCACGATCTGAATTTGTGACAACAAAGGTGGGTTCACTACCTTATGTCATTTGACATTGATACCTCCTATACGCATGGGAAAGGCAATGTAGTGGCTGATACATTGAGCAGGTGGACTCAAATACTGGTACATCAGGAGGCCAATAGGGATTGGAATCTTATGGGTCTATTCTCTGCGATGCATTTTGAGGTGCACAATAGATAAGGACATATGTTTCTTTATTCTATAGTTACTACCTCTACACTTCTAGAGAGGGTGAGAATGAGGAAAATGTCAGATTCTGAGGCCAAGTATTATGGGATAGTGTGTTAGGAGAATACCATATTCCTGGATGGACCAAAAGTGAGGATGAGACATAACATTTTCATGGTCAAGTATGGGTGTCAGTAGACATGCGTGGGGAACAGATTCAGGATTTCCATTCCTCGGTTTGTGAAGTTCATCTTGGTGTTGCTAAGATTTATCAATATCGACACCAACAATATTTTTTGTTTCGGTATGAAGAGAGATGTTGTTGGTTTTGTGATGCAGTATTCCACATGTCAGCAGGTGAACGGGGAGAATCAGTGACCAGTAGGGATTTTGAAGCAGTTACACATTCCCAACTGTAAGTGGAATGATGTAATGATGGATCTTGTGACAAGGATACTGAGATCCCATCAAGGGAATCATATAGTTTGTGTTGGCGTTGATAGAATCCCAATGGTTTCACACTTCTTACCAATCAAAGAGAACATAAGTATTGGTGAGATGGGAAGAAAGTACAACTAGGTGATATTACGTTTTCATGGGTTCCCACACTCCGTCATTGCATATAGAAAGACCCATTTTAATTCTCAGGTTTGGTATGGATTACATATGGAATTGGGTACACAGTTATTTATGAGTACAAGTTACAATCCCAAAACAGATGGCCAGTCCGTGCATATGATTCAGATGCTGGATGAAATGCTTCAGGCATGCATACTAGATTTTTTAGGTTCTTGGGAGAAAAAAATTCCTCTAGTAGAGTTTTCCTACAATAATCATTTTAATGAAACTATTCAGATGGAACCTTATGTGACTTTGTACTGTAGGCCATGATGATCACCCCTATATAGGCTAGAGGTAGGAGAGGCTCTAATACTGGGACATCATCATGTCCAGGAGACCAGAGAGAAGGTGGAGTTGATTTTAAAGAGGATGGCTTCAATATAATCATGACATAAGTATTATGAAGATCAACAGAGATGAGCTAAGAAGTACTAGGTTTGGGATTCGGTGTTCCTACGTGAATCACCGAGCTTGGGACACCAGAGGATTAGGAGATATTGTAACCATTTTCTATGGTACGTCGGGATGTTGAAGGTTTTGGAGTGAGTCATGCAGGTTGAACATTTATTGAAGTTACCATAAATGTACCTAGCCATGCATGAAGACTTCCACATTTCTCAGTTATGGAGGTACTTCACAGACCTGTCTCATGTTTTTCAACCCGACGATGATGGGTTGGAGGTGGAAGCCTCATTTGAAGAGAAAAATATCAAGATGGTTAATTTATGTGTGAATGTTCTCAATGGATGGTATATTCCTCTTGTATGGGTTCTACGGCAGCACGAGCGAGTATAGGACGAGACGTGGGTGAGGGAGACCGATGTTCAATCAATGTTGCTAGAGTTGTTTGAGGATACTTCACATATGCCACATTTTTAGGGAAATTTGGGGATGAATTTCCTTAAGGAAGAAGTTTGTACGGACCCGGATCATCATTCAGTTAGGGATCTAGTTTTGATGGAGTTTTTAGAAAAAGAAGATTTTCAAAAAAATTGAGGATTACAATCCATGTAATAAACAATACACTCCGTCTAACTAGTTTATGAAGGTAATCATGTAGTGTCGTGTAATGGCCGAGTAAATGGCTGTGTGGGGTGACCTACAAACTGCCTAATCTGGGGAAAATTTAAGGCATATTAATGTTGTGTAATTTTAACGAGCACGCCATGTTTTTTACTTATTTGATAAATCGGACCGGGGATGTGTATCGTTCACAGAGAACACTTATGTTCGATTTATATCATCTAGGAGTGACTGAAGTCGATTCTTCTTCTTTAAGCCCCCAACCCACAATATGTTCTCTTATTCAACCATCGTCTATTATGTATCAATTTCATCAATGTGTTCTTACTTATTATAGAGCCTCATCCCATGATTTCGTCTCATTCATGAGATATATGTGGTTAAGAGTTTTGGACGTTGTCGAATATCTATGATGTTCACGGTCGATTTAGAGGCTATGGTTCATCTATATCGATCGTACAACATCAAGGTAGGTGGTTTGTGTCTTTCCATAGTTTTTTTGTGAATTATATGTGCAATAGTTCCCAATACCAATGTTCGGGGTATTGGGTGTTTAGTGAATTTTACCCTTTAATTCTTTTTTTGACTTTATTTCATGAGTTAGGGATCTAGTTTGAGAATATGGTTTAATTACCTTGCTATATATGTTCTTACCCATGTTTGATCTAATTTTGGATGTTGGGTCTGCAATTGAATATTAGGATGATTTATTTTCCATGCCTAATGGTGTTAGGGTGCATTGATTTTATCTAATATTATATATAATGCATTATAGCTATTTATCCATGTAGTATTTTGTGATTTAAATATACTATTGGTTATCGTTTGTGCATGATTGAGTTACACAGGGCTGTGGGAAGACGGTATAGTTAGACCATAGGGGAAATAGATTATGAAGGCTTCCCCAGAGTGTCTGTATACACATTCACATTATGAAACCATAGGAAGTATGGATGTGAATGTTACCGTAGAGTGTATGTAGTTCTATGTTGTGACACTATAGGTGGAATTGGAAATGTATTTCTTCACTAGAGTGTTTGTAGTTTACTGTTAAGATCCCACATTTGGTGTCATGAACCAACCTGGGTCGACCCAGAACCGGTCACCCGAGCCGGTCCGGGACATGGCCAGAGAGGCGTTCCTGATCCTCCTGGGCTGGCGACAGGGTCCAGAGCATCAACAGAGGTTGTGGGAACGTTTTATCCAAATATAAATAAATAAATAAGCAAAAACAATACCGAGCAGCGCATGAAAAATAAACCAATTAAAATGTCTAAACAGGAAAATTGGAAAAATAAAACGGACCAAACACAATGTCTGAACTAACTCCGTACGACATCGCGGGTCACTCTCCGACTCAAAGATCAAGCATCGGCCTAGGCGAGCGCACTCAAGCTATAGCCTGCACAAACACTAAAAACCAAAAAAAAACTATTGGTGTGAGTAGTAAAACTCAGTATCCTATCCTGATATCTATTGCCAACGCACTACCTTAAAATTAAAAGAAACCTCATTTCAAGTTTGAACGACAATCTATAAAATTATTGTTTTATACATGTTACTCAAAAAAAGTACAAACCATTGCGCTTAACCATTTCCAAATTTGGGTTCAATTCATTAGTGGCAATGGCTATTTAGGAAAAGGGGAAAATGATGTTTATATTTTCAAATTTTCACAAAGAGGATTAAACACTTTCATTTGAAAACATTTTTTAGAAATCTAATCAAAAGAAATTTACCACTTTCAAGGAAAAAAATACACCTAAAATGCACAAAGTAAAGCATACTGCATGGGAAATGTAGGTATACATATGATCATCATAATCACTACTGCAAGCAACAAAACCCGAATAGACAAGGGTGATCTTAAGAGATCGAGAATAAACTAGAAGACACCAACACCTGAGCAATCATCCTTATTGACATGTCATGATGAAAACAAAATGCACAATACACTTGACCATCCTATCTCAGGCTGGTCGAGGGAAAATCCCATAGTAATAAACCCAATATATCCACTCACTATGGGACATTGGTCAGTACTATAACCTACCAGTGTAGCAATAATTCTAAAAATATTCTCTCAATATTCTTGGTTCTCATTTCTCAAGTGTTTGGAAAGGGGGTGAGCCAACTGATGCCAACCGAGAATCCAATTAGATATATATTTAAATGACAACAG
The DNA here is from genome assembly GCA_963277665.1 of Viscum album. NCBI lineage: Eukaryota > Viridiplantae > Streptophyta > Magnoliopsida > Santalales > Viscaceae > Viscum > Viscum album. Next base: position 519,488,405 of record OY728139.1, read on the forward strand.
ACGTCACCCCGAGTCACTCCATGGGACAACCTCTTGCCTTTAAACTAATCAAGTTCCTAGGAGCGTCTAAGCACGGCCTCACCAATAGTCAATTGATACTAAACAAAGAGAGTTATCCTTGGAGAGTTTTATCAAACATTTTCATCATTTTCCATAGAGTTCAAAACAGGAATTAGACACGTTTCACAATCACCACACACCAACAAAATAGAGGATCTTTATATTACCAAAACCAGTTTAAAACCATATAAAGAACCCCCAAAACACTACTTCACAGGCTTCCAATATTTTTATAAAACCAAACCAAACCATTTTTTTCAAATAAGCTTTAAGATCCAACCGAGCAATTTCTCAAAAGAACCATGGTACTTGTTCACGCTTCAAAATAAATATTTTATCATTAAACCAGAAATCTATTTTATATTCTGTGAATTATGTGGAAAAGCCAAGCAGGTATTCTTTCATTATTGGGTGGCATGTGGCGAACCCCGCAGTCGGACCTCATCCACTTTTGCTTGCACCGAAACTGTCGCACCATGGCACCCACCTGGCTCAGCAACACCATCTCAGCTTCCTCATACATGGACTTCGGTCGAAACCCCCTTGTCCCTACATCTGGAACCTAGTAGCCCTCGCCACCTTGCTGATGCGCCTGCTGCGTGGCTCCCTCCCGCCTGGATCCTTGCAGCACACACCCCCAGGCCAGGTTTCTTTTATTTTTACTTTTATTATTATTAATAATACTATTATTATTATTATTAATACTATTATTATTATTATTATTTCATCTTATTATTATTATTATTATGATTAGTGTTATTTTTATTATTGTTTTTATTATTGTTTTTATTATCATTATTATTAATGTTATTATTATTATTATTATCATTATTATTATTATCATCTAACTCTGGTTGGATTATTGGTTTTCTGTTGATGGTTGTTTATTTATTATTATTAGTAGGTTTAGGATTTTTATGACCCACATGAGGCATTTTAGAGTGAGCTCCATAGGCACACCTTGTTTCTAAAGTTCCGTCGTCATGGCGCATCAGTTTCAAGGTGAGTGTTTCTTCTCGCCGCTTGGTTTCACGTGCTCTAGTGTGTTATTTGTATGTTTCTTATTCCATTAAATTTATTATGCAGAGTGTTGGACTATATCACGTGGTTTCAAACACACTTTTCATCATGTCTTGGTTCTGAGGTTGTTTTGTCGTCGCACTTTGAACTTGAGGTAGGTTCCCTTTGCACTGCTTATAAAATTTGAGTTACATTATTTGCTGCAATTTGTGTGGACTATTTTTTCAAATTAAATATTTTATTAATTATAGGAAACGTTAAATAGTATTAGAGATTTTTTTTATTATTACTCTGTGTAGGAATGTTCTGTTTATTTTATACACGACACATGAAATATTTTCTTGAAGATCGGACACCCAATAATGAAAGAATACCCTCTTGGCTTTTCGATATAATTCACGGAATATAAAACAGAGTTTTGGTTTAATAATAAAATATTTCTTTTGAAGCGTGAAAAATTACCTTCGTTCTATTGAGAAATTTCCCAGTTGGATCTTAAAGAATATTTGAAAAAAATAAATAAAATGTTTTGGTTTGGTTTTATAAAAATATTGGAAGCCTGTGAAGTAGTGTTTTGGGGGTTCTCTAAATGGTTTTATGCTGGTTTTGTTCTTATAAAGAAGCTGTACTGTTTTTGTGTTTAGTGATTGTGAAATGTGTTTAATGCCCATTTGGCACTCTATAGAAAATGATGAATTTGTTTTTGATAAAAACCCTCCTAGGATAACTCTCTTGCCTTGGATGCAATTGAATATTTGGGAGGCCGTGCTTAGAGTCTCCTGGGTACTTGAGTAGTTTAAAGGCAAGAGGTTGTCCCATGGAGTGACTCGGGGTGATGTCTGTTGTGCTTTATATATTTATCTTATTTGATGCTCGGTTGGCATCGGTTGGCTCACACCCTTTCCAAACACTTGAGACATGGGAATCTGGCATATTGAGAGAATATTCTAAGAATGATTGCAGCACTGGTAGGTAATGGTACTAACCAGTGGCCCATAGTAGCTGGATATATTGTGTTTATTACTATGGGATTTTCCCTCGACCTGCATAAGATAAGATGTTCGAGTGTATTGTGCATTTTTTTTCATCGTGACATGTCGATAAGGATGAGTTCTCATGTATTGGTGTCTTCTGGTTTATTCCCGATCTCCTAGCTTCACCCATGTTTATTCGACTTTTATGGTTTGCATTAGTGATTATGATGCTCATATGTATACCTATATTTCCCTTACTGTGTGTTTTACTTTGTGCATTTCTGGTGTATTATTTTCCTTGGAAAGTGGTAAATTGATTTTGATTAGGTTTCTAAAAATGGTGTTCAAATGAAAGTGTTTAATCCGCTTTGTGCAAATTTGAAAATATAAACATCATTTTCCCCTTTTCTTGAAAATCCATTGACACTAATGAATTGAACCCAAATTTGGAAATGGTTTAGGGAACTAGTTCGTACTTTGTTTTTTATTATCATTTAGAATACAATACATTTATATATTGTAGTTCAAACATGAAATGGTATTTATTTTATTTTAAAGGTAGTGTATTGGGAATAGATATCGGGCTAGCCTACTGAGTTTTAATACTCACGAGTATAGTTCTTTTTGTTTTTAGTGTTTTTGCAGGCTATATCTTGAGTGCTCTCTCCTAGGGTGACACTTGATCATTGAGTCTGAGAGTGACCCGCGAGGTCGCATGGAGTTAGTTCGGACATCGTGTTTGGTCAGTTTTATTTTTCTTATGTTCATGTTTATTCATTTTAATTGGTTTATTTTTCTTGAATTTCGTGGTATTTTTTTATCCTTTATTTATTTATATTGGGAGATATCATTCCCACAGCCTCTGTTGATACCCTAGCGCCTGTCTCCATCCCAGGAGGATCGGGGAAGCCTCTCGGGCCATGTCGCGGACCGGCTCAGGTGACCGGTTCAGGGTTGACCCGGGTTGGTTCGTGACATTGGGAATTGATGGTGAGTGCTTCCTCAGAGAGTCATTCTTAAGCTTAACCCGAGGTGTTAGACTACGAGGTCATCTCAGAGGGTTTCTTGATATTTTTGGTTGTTTACTTTGTAAATGTAAATGATGTAATTGATAATGTAGGACTGATTAATTTTCAGTACTTCATTGTTTATTGCTTCATTTTTCATATTCCTTACTATATATGTTCACTAAATATTACACACAGATCATTGGGAGTTTTCCTACTAAGGTTCATCTCACAACCAATTTGGGGTTTTCTTTTTGTCCGAAATAGATTATATTGTTGCAGTTATAGATAAGGTCAAGCACCCTTCTACATCCGGTACTTGATGGGATTAGAGCTGGAGAGAATGGGAACAAGTCGAGGCTTGTGATGCTGTTGGAGTTGTTTAATTGTTTTTTTCTTTATAAATGGTTTATTAATGTATTCTAGAATTGTAACATGATTGGATTCTTTCCTAGAAAATTTTGTCATGCATCAATTATATATGAGCATCCGTTGTTTTTTTACATGTTGTCTTCCATTGTTTACTATTGTATTATAATATTGTTGCTTTCACTATTGTTATCTATTTGTTTCATCTATGTTACTCTGCCAATGAGGGTGTATTTTCCCACTATCACACTAAATTCCCTCTCTACTAGTGAGCAGCCTCTACTCTTCAAGGAAATGCTCTTGAGGCCATGTGACAGACTGCGAACGGGGAACTTCCGGGTGGCACCCAGAACCTAGAATTACAGCCTAATACAATTAAATGTATTGTTCTTATAAACGCATTATAATAACAGTATTATTAGTAACACAATTTAATATAATAATTTACATATTTCTAAAAAGTGTCATTTTACCTTAAAAATAAGCTATTAGTTCATTATATTTTTAAGAGAAACTATTATCATAGAGGAATTGATGGAATAATTCTTTTATAAATAAAAGGGATTACAAAAAAGTAACCAATTTCTAGTTACAAAAACACTTATAACAATCACATAAGACCTAAGGGTAAGGTGGGCTATGTTGATAGTCTTTTAGGGAAACTAGGATAATATATCTCAGCCGTTGATCTCTATTAACTCCTACATCTCCCATAGGCTTTTCCGTTCAAGAAATATTTGTTGAAACTCATCTTTGGCCTAGTCAAGAGAAAATCATAGTGATTCTACCCCCTTTCTGAGTTCTGAAAAATGATAATTGTATGGCATTAGTCTACTAGATGAGGTCATCAACTCATTTTTCTATGTCAAAAGAATTACTTTTTAAAAACTAAAAATTTATATCAGTCATGTGATCACTATTCAACAGCTAAATTATCAACTATAATGATTGTTAACAGTCAATTTACCACAAAAATAAATAATAATGAAAAAGATTGCATATGTAACCTATATCCATAAGACATTTAATTAAATAAATTAAAATAAATTTTACTCATGAATGTTCGGGTCATTACAACTAATAAGAGGTCAATATTAAATTCTTTGGTCTACTACTTATCTTTTTTAAATATGATTCCTAGTTTACCATCTCTAGTTCTGTGGGAAACACCCTTAGGTCGGATAATACAATGAGGAACCTATCAAGAACTCATGTTTATTGAGAATATGCAATGATAGATGTTTCACAAGCCCTTTCTTAACATATTTGGATCAAAAATCTATATTTCTCTGCTATTCAGGGAGTGAATTGTGAAAATTTCCTAGTTTAGTACTGTATTTCCAAAAACAATATCACTCCTCGTTGGACTATAGTGTTACTAAATTTCCCCTATCATATCAAAAATGATGTGGGTTGTAAGGGGAAACAAAAAATTTTTACTTAAAGAGTGCATCGAATTTGTTTCTACTGTACATTCTAGGATTCATTCTACAATATTTGGAATGGAATAATTATTGATATGATTTTATATGTTATGAATCATGTTTTGAACATTATCTAGATGGGGATATCTAAGAGTTATAAAGCTGAGGTTCGTTATATTTTAGTTCACATGAAATTTTTATCATGGGTTCCATGTGCACTCCGTATTTTCTCACCAAGGAGGGAGATCAAGTAGGATCCAATAAATATCGTGATATTTTCCACAATGAGGAAAAAAATAATTACCACATTAATTTCAATTAGATATAACATGATTCTTATGATAAAAGCTTCCTGATGATGGCTGAATACTTGAATTAAAACTTGGGAAATGGTCAAAAAACAATGACTGGCCCAGATTGTTTTATAACCCCTAATCCCAAGAAGACTGAAAAACACAATGACTGCTCATATATTTAGATAAAATAATTTTTATATCTATAAAGGATTCTAAGATGAAGACTACTACTTTTCCTCCTCGTTACGTGTTTTCAGAAAATTGTAGTTCATCCTTTGGTTATTTTACTTCGAGTGACAATAGTGATTATGATGACTCTAATCTGGACGTGAGAGATACTTATCTGTATGATGAGGATTTTTCAAGAGTGTTGGTATCTTGGATGTATTAGAATGACATTTTACTATTCCAGAGATACACAAATGGTGAAATTACTATATATCATTACCATCAAATCAGAAAAATAAGCATCGTAAAATTTGTTGAGGAATTTAAACATAATCTAAATATTAATTTAATATCTATTCTACTGAAATAAATCACTTATATCCCCTTGTTCCAGGAAATTATTATTATTTTTCAATGATATTTAATAGACCTTTAGTTTAGATAATTTTTTTAGTCTTACAATGTTTTATTCATTCACTTCTTTTGAGTCTTTGGAGAGAGTATTCAGATTCCTTTAATTGAATGATCACCCTCAATCATCCACCCTGATAAATGACAGATGATTTTAGAGAAGATGGGGGTTCACATTATTTAAATATTTCAGCAATTTTTTATGGCTACTCTCTTGATGAATTTTAGTGCATGAACTATGGAGTCTGATTGATCATTTTCTTATGATAGATATGTTTTTGAATGTGAAGTGGGACTTATAAGCCTTTTAGTATCATGCTGTATTTTTTATAGTGGTCTAGATAGTTATATTCTATTTATTTTTATGATAGTTTGAGGGGAAGATGATGGTTTTGGTTAATTAAGTGAAACTTCTCTAAATATCTATATACTTGATGATTTTTGATGCATAATATGACTCTTTTACCTATTTATTTGATGTTTTTAAGTCATGTTTCTTTTTATCCATCAATATTTTGATGGTTTATTCACATTTCACATTGTGTATTCATAATATTTTAAAACTTATTCAATACATTTATTTGGTAAATGATTCATTAATCTAGCTCATATCACAATGTCTCACAAAATAATATGTACTAAACTAAAAATTCATACAACTAGAATATGTTCTCTCTTTTAAAAGTCAACATCTAGATTTCATGTACAATAAAGATTATGTAATATGAAAAAATTAATAATCATCTAGTTAATGTTCTAGGGTTGAGTCAATAGTTTTTGTAATAGATATTTTATCCAGAAGAGTTGTTGTGTTATAACTATACTCATTTTTCATTAGATTAGTAAATGTCTATAGATAAATTCTATTAAATGGAGAGAATCTAGTAAACAATGATTTAAAATTTTCACATTATAAATAAATATGATGTTGAAAATATTTTCCCACAAACTGATCAAAACTAAAATAAACCATGATACATTTTATTACAACACAAAAAAACATTCTATTAATATAAGTGCATTAAACATCAACAAATGTATAATTAGAATAAATTTAAATGTAAAAAATGAGAAAAAAATTATTATCCCCATGGTTCTCTAAGAATATCCTAACAAATATCAAAATTTCATAATAAATGATAACAATTCGACATAGAATATCTATTTTTAGAGATAAGTAAATGAATAAGATACAGAATGATATAAATATATTAAAATATGTATGAATAAGATATTAACGATATATATGTTAACTACACATAAAAACATTGGATATATTATCATTGGGAAAAAGTTTATTGTCTATTAAAGTATCAAATATGTGTACAATTATTGTTAAATTATTGAAAATAATATAAATAACAAATAATTAATAATTAATAATGAAATAAAGATAATATATATATGGAAATTATTTTAGTGTAACTTTTTTTATAAAATAAATATATAATGTTTTTCTATAAATATTAAATAATTATTTTAAAATGAATAGATATATCATATTGATGGTGTATATTATTAATAATTATTTTTAATTATATTTATTTTTGATAATTTAATATAAAAGAGATTTTTATCAATGGGTAATTTTTTCTTGATGTATGATGTCTTTCTATCATAATAAAATTTATCACAAATAATGTCTGATTATAAATAAATTTATTAATAATATATAATTGGGGATAACATCAAAGTCATAAAATAGAAATTACTAATAATCTAATAATAATATATTCAATTTATTCTCAATAAATTTACATTTTCTAAATATAATATTTCTAGAATAATGCATGTCTTTATTAAATTAAAAATTTTATCACCTCTATAAATTGAATCAAATTAAATTGATTTTATATGTTGAATTAAAAATATCATATTTTTTGATATGTTTTGATTCATTTTTCGAATACGAATAAAATACAATGGAAAAACATTTAATTACATCGATAATAGTCATAGTGATACATTAAAATATTTTTATTAAACATCATGTAATTATTCGAAAATTAAATAAAATGATTTCTTAAATAATTATTATAATATGTGTTCAATATTTTAAAAACAAATATTACAATTAAATTAATTTTAGTTTTATAGGAAAAATGATTAAAATCATTTATTGTATGAAATAAAATTTTAACCAAAAATAAATGTTTAAAAATAATAATTTTTTATACTTTATGTTTTATTAACAAGATAATTGTAACTTTTATAGAAATTGATTTATAATTAAAAGATTTATAATTTATAACTAACACCTCCTAATTGGGTATTAATGGTTGTAATATATTTTTTACTAAAAAATAACTACAATGGTGAGTAACTAAACAAGTTTGAAATGGTTAAAAAAATAAACTAATATGGCCCAAATATTGATAAATTAAATTTAAAAATTAAAAATATTGGATAAAATATTTAGGTGTGGAATTAATACCCACATGTATTCCCAATATTTATTCCTCAAACTCACCTAATCCACATGTGATTCCACCTTTACCCTATACATTCGTTAAATTTTTTAAATATTCATAACTCGTTTTGACATAAAAATGATGATGAATTGAATTTCTTACAATAAAATTATCCATACAATTAATCTTTAATCAATACTCATTTTTATCTACCTATATCAATCTAATAATTTTTTCTATACCCTCGTAAATAGAACGATCCCTAGTCCAAAATTACCAAGACTTCCATCAAGGAAATAATAATGTCCTCATTGTGAGTATTATGATCTACATTGTATTTTCATTTTTATATTACACATCCACCACTCTCCCAATATGATTCATCACTTTAATAAAATCTAAATAATATAATTATACCTCATTAATAGTTATATTATATGAATTTAATCACCATCACAACCATAATAACATATATATTATAGTATGATCTTTATCGAATTATTTAAACAACTAACATTGATAATAATATAAATTCCAAAAATGGGTGATTATTGAATCATAATTTTTATTATGAAAAATTATTAATGTGTAAGTAATGTTTATTTATTACTAAGGTAAATCAAAAATTGTATCCAACTAATTATTAGTATTCCAACTTTTTTTCGTTAAAAATTTTCAAAACTAGTATTTTATAATTTCAATAATTATAATTTCGAACTAAAATTCATTTCGGATGTTGATTGAATGTTATAAATCATTAGGTGATCTCTATGATAGTACCATAGATATTATGGAAATTCTATTTTTTCAAAATAAAGAGTTTTAATTTTTTTTCAAATCACTTATGAATGAGACAAAATTAATAACATTTAATGATGATAATCAAAATTAACTAATATATTTATGTCTTACAGCTGATTATTAATGAAGATAATGAAGGGGTATATTTATAAGAGTAAAATTTTTAAATAATTTATTGATATAGTAATGTTTACTATAAATAAGTCCAAAGTGAATTATTATATTATGTGTAACACCATGTGTTTTTATGGACGTTTTTTCGAATATATTATTATTTTCATTTTTTTCTTGCACTGCACTAATTAAAACATTGATTTCCCACCAAACTGATTATCGTATATTTCATGCAACACTGAATTGGCATACGATTCACGCGACACATAGTGTATATTTTATTAATGTATAAAAGAACTATGTTTGGATTATTTCATACTCAAAACCTATTTAATCTATCACTACACGAAAAACTGACTTGACTTTCATTACATACAAAAGAGACTATCTTCAATAGATTTCCTTGTACGCAATACTGAGTATTCACCAAAAAAATGATATATTAATAAAATATTTCTATTTAATGGGATTAAAAATAGCCTTTATCAATATCGTTAACCAAAATTTTAATTTCATTTAAAATTCTAATTCTTCATATGTATTTTGTAGACAAGATATAAGGAAAAATCTAATTCACTGGATAAAATAAGAACATTTAAAAAAATGAAATATTGCCACCTTTTGATGGTGCACCCATTTAAAATCATGTTTTTAACACAATTATATATTCTATTTTATAAAATTAACTTCCTCTTTAGAATCGGGACATCAAATTTTTTTGGATGAATTTTTGGTATTTTTCTGATTAAATTAATATTTTAATTAATACGGAAAATACGGTACTTTATTTGAGAACAGACTTTTCATGAATTTTATATATATAGATATACTATATTTTTAATTACTTTTGAAGACTATTTGGAAAATGTTTTTTTTAATTTAATCCAATTTTTGGAATTTGATATAATTTCACTTTTAAATTGTATATAAACACGTGTCAATATTTTGATAGTTTTTAATTCTTAAAAACACACGTTCTGGTTTTGACAAGGAGATTTAATTTTAAATTAATTTATTAAGTATCCAAGTTTGAAATGTTGAAAAATGTATTCCAAATTTTGAAATTATGGGATCAATATATGTTAATATGTTGCTTATATTTTTTGGTATATTATAAATAATGTCTTTGGTAATTTTTATTTACCATAGTAAATGGTATATCGAGTAAATTAGGGTAACAAAACAAGATGATAAAGATAATTAAATTAACCCAACACCTGAAAAAAATCCTATTTGATAAATTAAAGTAGAACCATAACACCTAAGGGTTAGAATTGATTCATTTAATGGAATTTGTTAAATGAAATTTATTTAATTATTATCAAACAATAGAAAGTGACAATATGTCACACTCTTATCTTTTATAAGTATTATAATTTTAATATAGTGCTAAACATGATAAAAATTTGAATATTAATTGTCTCTATAAAGCTAATCAATGTTTCTAGATTATGTGAATTTATATGAAATTTATATAGATTATATAATTACCATTAATGATGACATAATGTGATGTAGAAAAAAAATTATTAATAGAAATATCAAATAAATTGTTTTAAAAATATTTAATGAAATAAAATATGAACTAATTAATGATATCCATTAATTTAATAGTTCATTATTTTATATTAGGACTGTATTAAATATTCTGGTATGAATTTATCTTCTATGTGGAGTTAATTTAATGTCACAAAAATGAATCGTGTCAAATTTAACACTTGATATTTTATAAAAATAACAAAATATAAAATTATGAAAAAATCCCAAGAATATTAAAAAATTAAAAAGATAATATTATGTGGTCTAAATTTTCATAATTTATCCAATTATTAACAATTTTAAACACATAATTAAATATTTATAACAATTTAATACTAATAATATTATTACCACAATTAAAATTAAATATATTATATAAGGATAATTAAAAATGAATAGGATAAAAATAAAATAAAAACATGTCTAATTTTTAATGGTTTGGAGGGTTTCGATCCATACATGTCTTAGATTCTAAATAAATGATTTTGTAACCATTATAAACCGATAATAAATTTATAATAAATTAATATTTCAAGACTATCCTTACGTGCCCCTCCTCCCTCTTATAAAAGTACACAACCACTACCCACTTACTAAGACCTTTTAATCCCATTTAATAATCAACAAATTACACTCATAAACACCCAAAATCCATAAATTCCACATGGAGGCCACACTTTTTGAATAAATCTATCCAAGAAATACCTTTTGTGAAAATAAAATGGAGATTATCCAAAACTAGGTAATTGATTTTTCACCATTTTCAAATTTCTTTTCTTCTTCTACCTCCTATTTTTAGGTTGATATCATAATATAGTAATAAATCAAGTATCTTCTATATTATTTGAATATATTATAATTTTAGGACAACCTTATACCTCCTTTTATCCATCCTACTAATAACAATATCACCATACATGTGTTTGCACAGCTTACCCTCTCCATACCATGGTGTAATGTTTTATTCAACAATACATACTTGGACTGGTACAATGATGTGTATAATGGATTTAGATAATGAATATAACATGACATAACTTCATTAAAATTCATATTCTATCTAATTTCATACCATTTAATCACAAAATGATTGATATCACTGCGTGTGCGAATATATGGCCTACTATATCCATGGAGAAATTGGATTCATTCTCCCTGTTAACCCTTTCAAATTAATTATAAAGTATATATAATAACTAATAATTAAATATATTACATAACAATCCTACTTGATTAATTTATATATATATATGCCATTTACTTTTTTCTATTCAATTTATAAGGAAATGGAAACAACGTTCATGTGTATGTATGACTTACCATCTCCAATAACTGTGTATTCAATTTCATTAATATGTTTGTTATATATATTAAAATACTGAATAAATATGATATATAAATCATGGTTTACATTCTGGAAATATCTAATTCATAAACATGGTAATTATATTTGGAATAACAAGTCATAATGCGTACGATAAATAAAACTATTATTACCGAAAACATTGTTTTAACAAAGAATTGATAAATGAACAAGTAACATAAAGTCAGATGTGAATGAAAGATGATATCATAAATTTTATTTTGGTTCTGTTACAATTATGAAATATGTTTAATCCCACAATATACGATTTTTGGATACGCATGGAAGAAATCTGACCTAATGTATAGGATAATTTTGTAATAACAATTTTAAATGTGATTGTTTATACATAAGTATTTACTGGTGGTATATTTATCATCCATTTCCAATTTTTCTAAAACTAATTCCATAAAATGTTAATATTATACTATTTTTTTTTCAAAACAATTTTACACATTTTTTACTTTTACAGTATGGTTTTGAAGGAATATTTTTTTCATTTCCCATACGAGTTACTTTTTGGATTCTCTAAAAAGAGTACATGGAAAATGTTTTTTAACATATATAGAATTAACATGTTTTTATGATATCATAGCACCTAATTTTTCTGAAGTTTCCATTAAAATATTTCAATTTTATTTTCAATTAAATTTTTTTATTTTAAAATTGCATGACATTATGTGAAAATAAAATGTTTTTGAAGAATAAAGAAGATTTTTTTTCATGATTTAAGTTTAACTGTATTATAAAACACATTTTCTATCTAAGATGATGCTGCTCAAATATAATTATGTTTATATTCCTATTTTTCTTATTATTTTGTCAAGTTAATGATGGAAGGAAACTTCATTTGAATTATTTTGTGATGCAATGTTGTTTAAGAATCCCATTTTATTTCATGTGTTATGCTAGGATATTTGATTTATGTTTTCCTAGAACTTGTATGAATGATTTCATTATGAGATGGGTGGGTCCTATTTCTACCTCCAATGAAATTGGTAAATAATTATATCTCCTGACATAGAAATTACTGGAACAGAATATAAATCTCATTCTGTAATATAGGGATGGAATGAAAATTAAATATTGTTTAGTAATACATGTCTGGAATGGAAAGTAAATATTATTCAGTAATATAGTGATGCAACATCATGTAAATATGGTTCTGTAAAACATGGATGGATTGGAAATATAACCTAGTTTAGTAATGGACTTTTTCCACTAGGATGATCTTTGAAATAAATCAATACCTACTACAGAAATCATATCATGTGCCAATTTGTTTTCTACAATTCCATGTTTTATGGAAATACTATTTTTTATGGTTCATGATTCTTTTAAGATTTATGCATTATAAAATATTAATGTTTATTTCATGACTCATGATATTCATATTTATTATTTGAGGGAAGTTTTTTTAAAAGTTATGTTCATGTTTTTGAATTCATAAGTTTATGGTTTGTAGGATATTTCTGTGCATACCCATAAAGAGAAATTGTGATCACCCATTTTCATGTTTCTTTTCCCCCAGGATTTGAAGATGGATATTAAGTACGATGTTTCATAAATGAGTTGTAGTTATGATGTATGAAGTATGAGTTGATGTAGATGTTTTATGAAACAGTTTTTTATGTTTTCTATATTCCAAAGGCAGAAAAATAATATTTTCTTTGGGAATCTATTTGTGTCATGTTATAAGTATTCCACAAAAGTAATGTAACGTCTATTTACATCGATCATGGGTCTTTACAGTAGGTATTTGATTGAAGGATTAGTCAGACATTGGAAATTTGGTTGTGAAAATTTTAGTGAGATACCTATTGATATTTCTATGTATGTTTCTAGGAATGTCCTAAGGATAAATCTAGTATAGGTTAAAATCCTAATTTTTTTTATGATTGTAATTAATCGCCTAGGATTAATCCAAATATATCATAGATTGAAATATTATAAGTAATTTACCTTATTTATGCATTTTGGACCTCAATTGTGTATTTATTAAACATTTTTTATATTAGTCAATAGTCATAACTATGTATAACATGGTTAATCATTTAATTTTTCTCATGTGGAAAATGTGGTAATAATGAAGATATATTTTTCTATGTAGAATCATCATGATGAGAATCAAGATTATGGTATGAGTGTTGGCCATACAAATAACGATAAAAACATAGTAAACAACATTGGAAATGGATGTGATGTTCTTCTAGTACTCTTTACATTAAATGTAAAAATCATTAGTTTAAGAATCCTTAATGCATGATTCATATTTCATGAAATTTTAAGCTAATGGATCATGAGTAATAGTATAAGAATTAAGATAGATGATAGAGGTTTATATTTTTCAGAATTCATGGATTATGTTATATTAATCATTAAATATATTAGTGTTTTGTGTAAACGTTTTTCTTTATGGATTGGAATTGATATGTCAAATTGTTTTATGGGGAGAAAATTTGTTTTATTGGTATGCTGATATTCTGGGAGAACACATAATTAAAATTAAATATAACCCTTCTCATGTTCCTTATGTTCAAATAATGATTTTTGGATAAAGATATGTTTGTTGGTCGGAGTTGATAAATCAATAGGGGGGTGAATTTAGTATTTATATAAAAAAAATTAAAAAAGGTTCGTTAAACAATAATATTACCATATGAAAATTTAAACAATGTCAGTTTCTAGTCAATTTATAAAAGTCTTGAAGTTTCAATTTTCGTATTTGAAGATTAATTAGTTCTCATCTTTCCCAATCTAAGGATCAGTATACCTTTTGAAACAATCCTACTGATTCAAAAAAGATATAAACCCTTTCTAAAATAACAATCAATGTTTAGTTTATCGTAATTCTAGGAATAAGTAACATATAAAAAATATAACCACAACGGTTAAAATAGAGGTACAGTCACAAGAAGAGACATAGTCCACTCCACATGGTGATCACCTACCACCAGGAAGTTTATATTAATAAATATTTTATCCACACCCTGGACCAGGGTTCACAATAGCACACAGGCTGTCCAAGTCACACTTGACCACTACCACAGTTATTCGTTGGAAAAACAAATAAAAAAATATAACATGATCTCTTACACAATTCTACATGGGATACAATTGTACCAAGAGATTGAGTGTGAGGATATTTTTTTATCCTGTAGTTTATCACAGGATGTAGTGTGTGAGATTCAAACAGATTTATGAACTGCTCAAAATAGAAATGATAAGAATGCAATAGAGTTATGATAGTGAACAGGGTTTAGAATTCTCTATGTGTTATGTATTAATTCTCTTGATTCAATGGATGTTGGGGAAATGATATTTTTGTCTTCTTCTGATAGTTTTCTTCAAAACTAGAGTGTCACATATTCTTATGACAGAGTTTAGCTCTCCATTGTGAGGATGTTCAGCAAGCCCCAATCGGTAGTTTCTAGGGGAGCTCAAACATCATGTTTCTCTCTTTTCAATATTTAGTGTTCACACAGTCTATATTTCAGCAGGTTATCCCTGATCTATCTGTATCTTTTTAACTATGTATCTCCATAGCTTGAGAACTGTGATTGAAGTACATTTCTACTTCAATGTCTACTAGTCATAAATAACATTGCACGTGCACGCACCCAGTACTGTCTACAGATAGTCCTACCGACCACATTAAATAATTCTAGAAACATTACTTTGTCCTAATATGAATGTTAGAAATAAATTTGAATTAATAAAATCGAAACAGTTATTTATGACTATCGGTGTGTCATCTTCGGTCTGGTTTCATTGGTTCAGAATCATCGTTCTATCATCTATGGTGTGTCATCTTTGGTCTGTCGACTTCAGTGTGTCAAACATTGGTGTGTTGTCTTCGGTGTATCATCTTTGTTCAGTCAACATTCAGTGTGTCGACATTGGTCTATCAATCATTGTTGTGTCAAACTTCGGTCTATCAATCTTTGAAGTGTCAGTCTTCGGTCTTTCAATCTCCAGTCTATGAATATTCTATTATTCAATCTTCAGTTTATCAATCATCAGTGTGTCAAACATTTGTGTGTCAACATCGGTGTGTCAATCTTCGGTGTGTTGATCATCGATGCGTCGAATTCAGTGTGTCAATCTTCGGTGTGTCGAACATTAGTGTGTCGACTTCGGTCTTTCAATCATCGTTGTGTCGAAAAAACGATCTATTCCAAAGAATCTAGATAGGTTACGAAGTGTCTCTCTTACACAAATCATTACAAAACAAAGATTTATCCAAAAATACATGTATAAATAAACTTCTAAACATATTCATTCATGAATATAACTTATTGACTTATTTATGTATATTTTTTTGAATGAAATAATTGATTCACATTGTGATATTAAAATTCCCTGAAAGTGTATAATCTCTATATTGACATTATTTGTGATTATGAAAACTACATTATAATAGAGTTTATAACAATGTCCCCATTTTTTATAATAAAAAAGTATCGAATACAAGAAAAAATATATAGAATAAATATAGCTTGACATATCTTACTTCATTGAATGTGTAATTGTCCTATATGACTAATGTCTTTACTGGTTTGAATTTTTAAAATAACGATCTCCATCAATAAATGGATTTAGGTGAGTACATTCCAAGTTTCCTAAACCAAAAAAAACTCCCTCTTAGATAAATAATGTATACCTTATTTTCTCTCCCTTTTTGGATTATAAAAAAGAAAAGCATAAAAGAGAAATAACAATAAAAAAAGACAGCATAATGACTTCCATTAAGAGGCATAAATATACAAGGAAAATAGAAGGACCGAATCCCTATAAAAAAGAAACATTACATCACTATAGTATTAGATTTTGAGGAGATTTTCATTTGTCTAAATGATCTGAGGGAGAAGGAGAAGGTTTGGGAGAGGTATAGGGAAGATGTTGGATGATCATAACACTGGGCCAGATAACACCTGTATGAACAATAGCTGCAAAGGTAGTCCACCATTCTGAATACCCTCGACTTAGAGTTTTCTATGTGATGATCGGTTGAATCTAGTAAAGGGAATGAGAGACTTTCATTGGAGTAGGAGGACAAGAGGTAGTACCAATTGAAACAGATAGAGGGACCACAATAGCCTCGGTCGGAACATGCAGATAAAGAGAAAAAAGATAGTTGAAATCATTAATGATTTCACCATCATATTGAATTTCCATCTCGAAGCCATCCTTAATTTACCTAAATTTTCTCAGCAATGGTGTAAACTACTTCAATTGAAGGACTTTATTCTTTAATACTTCTATGATGGGAGTAATTCTATGATTTTATACAAGAAACGTGAAGATATTGATTATATCATGCTTTGAATAAATCTTACTGAAATACTTATCCAGCTTTTCCCAAATTTATTTATGAGCTGCAGAGGCTTCATTTGTGCACTGTCTGACTATATTGTATACAAAATCTATATTTCAATATACTTTTCCAAGGGTATCTTCATTTGAAACCATCTAAAGTTATAGATGTTCCTCTTGAATTATAACATTGAGATACTCCAAATCAGCAAAATTACTTTTCCCAATCCTGGAACTAGATGGTCTAGTCAACATTTTTCCAAACTCTTATTTAAAATTTTTCAGATATACACTGAGTAGATGAGTCACCAATTTCTTATGAACTTCCAGAACACCACTGAAGAGGGTCTGGAAGTCCAAGGTTAATGAATTTAACTCTTTGACCATATTTCTTACTTCTTCTCTCAGCGGTGTATTGTGTCTAATAATGGTTTCTTCTGTAGTAATGTGATTCAGTTGAATCTCCTAGATCACTATTCATACTATCTTTGTTGCATCATCATCTGAGAAACAAATGGAGGTAGAGGCTGCACTTATGGATCCCACTGAATCTATAACAGACTCATATATATCTTTTCATAATTTCTATAAGGCATCCTTAGTTACATAGTCACTAGGAACTAACAGAGCTATAGGTGCTACTGGTGGAGGTGCAGTTGGTAGAACAAGTTCAATATGTTCTGATTCATCCTTGACTAGTGGAGCAGGAGGAGAAGGCACCCTCTCCTCATCTGAGACATAATATAAACAAAAAAAAAATGTATCCTGGATCATTATTCCACTACATAGCACAATTCTAGTCTCTTGGATACACATTATAAATTATGATCCTTCTTCCCTGAGGCTTAGGAACAACATCATCAACATCAAATTCTTCATTCTGGTTTCGGGCCATAATAACTTGTCTGGGAGTAAGAACCAACCGAATTCTAGGTTTTGCATGTTCTCCAGCTATTCAGCTTCACCAGTTACATCCTCAATTTGAGGCACTAGAACCACATATTTTTCCTCTTGGACAACAACCATATGATCATTCAATTTAAGAATTATCTCTTTTTTTCAGCATTAGAAAGGGGTGATGTGTCCTCATGTTCATCATCTCTATGATCAACATCCTTTTGTTCAACATGCTCAACAACCCCACCAAGTCCATGTACAAATTCATCACTAGGCTTCTCAACCACTGGTTGTCCAAATTTTTTGAGATTCACACACATGATTATCATTTCTACAATTATCACCATCATAATCATCATCATCGTCATCAAATTCCTCATATAATTTGATAACATAGCATTTGAATCCAGTAACTTCATTTTCATACTCATCCTCATCACCTAATAAGGGTTCTCTTGTGGGTATGTCCAGAGGTAGACTAGTAAGTCCATAAGACATATCTATGGTACTTTCAACAATACCAGGATCACTCTTATCATCAAAAAGAGATCCTTCTATCCTTTTCACTTCTCGCTCATCTTCCCCATCAGAATAAAATAGAAACTCTCCTAGTTTGAGACCTGGATCAGCTTGGTCATTTGGTCTAGAAGGGTGATCAACTAGATTGAAATCCCCATATAGCCTATTCTCATATTCTATCCAACATCTCTTCCATTAAATGTAGAATATTTTCATTCTCTTAAAATGTATTGTTGAAGACAAAAAACACAACATTCATTTACTACTTCATATCCATATTTCACAGAACCTAACCTTTTTAACATGGTAGAAATCTTCCTCAGATAGTACAAGAAGGTTTACATCTTTGATAGATTCCTCAAATCAGAGATCTGAACCATTAGATACCTACACAGGTTCACATTTATCCCATGTTTCAACAAAAAGTTAAAAAAACAGCCTGATACTTCATAGCAGAGAAATCTCAATTCCTTCGGAAGAGTTGATGCAGTATGAACATAAAATTTAGTCTTACTTCTCCTTTGTATTAATTTGAAATAGTCTTCATGGATTATCCATTTCTAGTTATCTCCTTCAGAGATTCCTCATATGTGAAAAAATTTGAGGAAGGTGGAATATTTCCTGGATTGTCAGCATTGACACCTTCATGAGTCATTTCTGAGTATTCATCCCATTCCATAGATGAAAAATCCATCTCCTTCTCCTTTACTAGACACTTTATCTTTGCTGCCTTAGCATCATCTAGGGATATCCGAAAATTTTGATAGAACTCATGCACTAGTTGGGGATAATAGGGTCTTTCATTATTGGATAACCAACTGAGACATCTTTGAGATTCCAAAACATTCAACAAGAAGGATTTTCTTGACAGAAGCCACTCAGCAGACACCTCATTTTCATGTGTAACCACTCGTCGTTCCATGTTCATTTTCTCAGTCCCACTAGACACTCCTTTCCATTGTTTAGTAGAATGAAATTTATTAGGTTCTTCCATTTCACACTTAGTCCTCGCCAGGACATGACATTAGATTCCAATTGTGTTGTGAGGTCGAGAGTAGATAGGAAGACGGAAAAAGGTAGAATGATTTATAGAATATGAGAATGTGATAGGTCGGGATGGATTGGACTTAATATATCATTTTGGGATTGTAAATCGTAAAACATAAAATTATAAATGCGAAAAATATAAGAATAAAAAACAGCGCCATTTTATTTAAAACAGATAGAATTTACAAAACAATCCTTAAATACATCAGTGTTAATGAATTGATTTTAGGGATTAGTTACATATGATCGGTTTCACGGGATCAGTTTAACGGGGTTGATTTCAAGAAGATCAATTTCAAGATGATTGGTTTCAAGAATATCAGTTTCAAGAGATACGATTCCAGAAGATTGGTTTCAGGAAGATTGGTTTAAAGAATATTAGTATAAGGAAGATCAGTTTCATAATGTTCAGTTTCTAGAAGATCAGTTTCAGGAAGATTCGTTTCAAGTAGATTAGTTTCACGAAGATTGGTATCAAGAAGATCGGTTAAAAAAAAATTGGCTTCATGAATATCTGTTCCAAGAGATTGGTTTCCAGATATCTTTATTAAGAAGATCGGTATCAGGAATATCCGTTTCAAGAAGATCGTTTTCAAGAATATCGATTTCAATAAGATCAGTTTCAAGTAGATCAGTTTCAAGAGATCTGTTTAAAGAGGTTGATTTCAAGAGATTGGTTTCAAGAAGAATAGATTCAAGAAGATCTTACTAATTTTTTATTCCCAGTTCATGTATGATATATTTTATTCTCTCATAATTTATGGTATTAGTGAATATATCAGCAAGTTGATGTTTAGACCCAATAAAATTAAGAGTTATATCAGATTTTTGATTATGATCTCAAAAAAAGTTATGTCTTACAAAATTATGATTTGATCTAGAATGAGAAACTTTGTGTTTAGAAATTTTAACAACAAATGTGTTGTCACATTTTATGTCTATATGACTAAATTGACATCCAATGTCTAATAAGTTGTGTTTCATCAACATAATTTGTTCACAAAAACTGTCACAAGCAATGTACTCTACTTCAATAGTTGATAATGCAACTGAATTTTTCATTCTACTACACCAATATATCAATGACCTTAACATAAAGTGTCCTATTACAGAGGTACTTTTTCTATCTAAATTACATCCACAAATGTTATCATCTTAATAGATAACTAAATAAAAATGTTGTCTTATTGGATAGAACATTCCTAAGTTATTTGTATACTTTATGTATTTTATAATTCTTTTAACACTATTTAGCTGTGACTCCTTTGGTTTTTCTTGAAATCAAACATACATACACACACTGAACATAATATATGGCCTATAAACTGTTAAGTACAGCAAACTCCCTAAAATTCTTCTGAAAGCAGTTTGATCAACTGATTTTCCATTTTCATCAAGATCTAACAGACATGTAGAACTCATAGAGGATTCACTACTCGTACTTCTATCAAAGACATATCATTTAAAAGATATTTTGTGTACTTACATAGATTTAAGATAATACCTTCATTATTTTGAAATTTTTGAAATCCATGAAAATATTTAATTTCACCCATTAAACTCATTTCAAGCTCACATTGCATTATATTTGAAAAATCATTACATAATGAATTTTTTAGGATATCCAATGATTATATCATCTAAATATATTTGGGCTATTAAGACTTCATTGGAAACTATTTTTATAAATAAATTTACCTCTGTATGTCCTTTTGTAAAACCTTTAGAAATATGAAAATTAATTACACTTTCATACCATGCTCTTGTAGCTTGTTTCAAACTATATAATTGATTTGAAAGATTGAACACATGATTTGAAAAATGTGGAATTGAAATATGGGGGGTTTTTTAACAAAAAAATCTTCAAATATATAACCATTTAGGAATTCACTTTTTTCATCCATTCGATACACATTAAAATCCAAGTGTGCTTCATTGGCAAGTAAGATCCTAATTGACTCATTTCTAGTTACTGGTGAAATGGTCTCTTCAAAATCAATTCCATCTTCTTGATTATATCCTTGTGCAACTAGTCCAGCTTTATTTCTAAATATATTTCCAAATTTATAAACCTTATTTGTAAAAAAACCATTTGGTCCCTATAGTCAAAGTATCCTTATGCCAATCTACATGTTTGAAATCATTATTTCTTTCAAACTGGTTAAGATCTTCTTGCATGGCCATTACCCAGAATTCATCATTGATTCCATCATTGATATTTTAAGGATCATGTTTTTGACAAGAAGGCTTGATGTTAACCTGGTTTCTCAAGGATACTCTAATTTTTGTTCCTATATCTAAATCACCAACAACAACATCTAAGGGATGACTCTTAACGGTTATAGTTGGTCTTAGTAAAGAAAGACTTGATATTTTAGGTTGATCTGGTTGATCTTGGTCAAAGTGGTTAGGATGTGGAGAATTTATTAAACTATATGTTTTCACATATTCCGTCAAATGATGACTTGAGGTTGTATCATTAATGTCCAGATTGGACATATCCTCATCAACCTTTTCTAGTGATGTATTGGGCTCATGTTGATCTGCTTCATCAAACATTATGTGTACATATTCCTACACACTATTGTTTTTCTTATAAAAGACTCTATAGGATCTACATGATGTAGAATATCCAAGAAATATGTGATCATCACTTTTAGAGGAAATATTTTTCTAAATTAAATGTACTGTAAAGAATATAGACATTATATCCAAACAATTTAAAATTTCATACTTTGGTTTTCCTATTATTCTATAACTCGTAAGGTGTTTTCCTTAGAATGGTTCTAATTAAGACTTCATTTATTATGTTTCAAGCTGTATTAACAAGTTCATCCCAAAAATAAATGGGTAAATCATATTCATTAAGCATAGTTTGAGAAATTTCTTTTATGGTTTTATTTCTTCATTCAACCACACCATTCTGTTGAGGTGTCCTAGGTGCAGAGAATTTATTATTATATCCATTATTAGAGGAAAAATATCCACAATATTCATTCTATAACTCAAAGACATGATCACTTCATATGTATTTAATCTTAAATCCACTCATATTTTCTATTATCCTAGCATACTTGGTATAGTGTAAATAGGGTTCACTTTTATGATCTAGAAAAAAGGTCCGCATATACCTAGATAAATCATCTACAAGAACATAAAAAATCTTCTTCCCATTTTAACTTGAAACACTAGATGGTCTAAACAAGTCCATGTGAACCAACTCGAGAGGTTGAGAAGTAGTTACTTCTTTATTTGGTTTGAAAGAGATTTTATTTTTCTTTCCTTTTGGACACGGATTACATACATTGTTGTTTGGAATCCCTAATTTTGGAAAGTGTTTAAGTAATAATTTTCAAGTTAAGATCCTAATAGTGTGTATATTACAATGTTCTTGTCTTCTATACCAGAGCCAAGATTCTTTGTGAAAGTCATTTAGACAAGAGTCATTCTTTGATGCTATTGTGTCTAGATTTATAGCATATACATTATAATTTCAAAAGGTAGTAAATATTAAATATTCTTGGAATAAAAAACATGGCATGAATCATTTTTGAATTTAAAATTATATCCATCATCACACACTTGAGAAACACTCTTTAGGTTATACTTTAATCCATCAACATAAAATACTTTAGAAATTGAAATAGAGTTTGGGTTACCAATCAGGCCTATGCCAGTGATTTTTCCATTACCATTGTCCCCAAATTTTAAATTTCCTCTATCAATCGTGATAAGAGTTTTAACGAAAAAAAACCCTTTTATATGTCTTGAACACCCACAGTCAAAATACCATGACTTTTTACAAGAACTCTTTAGGCAGTTTCCTACAAAATACTTTAACCAAGATACAACTTTGGTACCCATATTTTTCTGGGTCAACATAAATTAGTAATATAAGCCTTAAGAACCCACCACAGTCTTATGGTTTTCTTATATGAAGAATATAGAGTGTTTGAAAAATAAACCCTATTTGGTCCTGAATAATTGGATATAGTAAATGAATTTGTGGAACTGGAACGTGCAGTACAACTGTGGTTTTTGAAATAGGTAACAGATTTTCCAGATTTGGGTATAGAATGTGACTTGGATAAAATCCATTAACGTGGTTGATATCCAATACTAAAAGTATATGTAGGTGCTATTTGTTTACCAAGAATGTTAGTAAGAGTATATCTTCCATTTGTAATATTTTCTAATTCATTCGTTAATTGTTCATTAGAAATTTTTAACTCATTGTTCTCTTTGAGTAGTTGAGCATTTTTCTCCATTTCAGTTGTAAAATTAGATTTAGCAGTCACAGTAAGAGCATTCTATTTCTTCAAATATTTATATTTATCTTTCTACTCATTACAAGTTTCCTCTAACATGTTGCAATATTCAAATAGGGCATCATTTGGCATATTTTCATACATACATTCAGAATAATAAGAATTATGTGCAGGAGAGTCTACGGTTACCTAAATTTTATTTTTAAAGAAAAACATATTATTCATGTCATCTTTTTCATTTTTAGAAGATCCAGATTAACTTGAGCTATCCTCAGAGGCACTCTAGGTGGACTTCATTTCATTCTTCTAAATTTTATCATTATTTTCATACTTTTATAGTATTTCAACTTTGGGTAGTCATCCTCAATAGGTCCTTTCCTTTTACATTAATAACATATTATCACTTCTGATTAATCATTTTTATTTCAATCCTTCTTCCAAATTCCCTTGTTATCTTACATTCCTTTTTAATTGGGATTTTTGAAGAACATATTTTTCCTATATAATTTTTTCAATCATCAAGGGAAATGGGCCATTTGTTGATCACGTTCTGAAGCAACTATATCTCTAATTGAGGTTTCTATAGGAGCATGAATTATCTATTTATCATTACCTTTGGATGTAGTAGTCTTGAAATATACATAATTTCGTTTAGGTTCATCCTACTCATGATTTACCATCAATTCTTCTTTATACATAATTAATTTTAAAATCAATTCATTCCCTAGAATTTTCTCAATATTGCACGATTCTCAAATAGACACAGATGTTCCATGCCATCTTTCTGGTAGGCATCGTAGAATCTGCATTATCTTCTCTTTGGTAGTTACTTCTCCTCCTAAACAAATCACGGTGTTCACAATTTCATTTAACCTAAGATTCATATCAGAAATTGACACATCAGGTATCATTTTAAAGTTATCTTATTAGATAGAATAAGTATTCATTAAAATTTTTTAACATTAGATGTTCTTTCATGAGAAACATAGAGTGTATCCCAAATTTCAGTTGTAGTTCTACAAGAAGAAATACGGTTAAACCCTTCATCTCCTAGGGCATAGTACAAAGTAGTCATTGCATTAAAATTATTGTTATTGGTAGTTTTGGTGGGTTCATACCATGTGTTTCTAGTAGTTTCAAGAATAACATATTCTCTTACAATAGCAACCCAGATTTCAAAACCAATACTTTCTAGATATATTTTCATATTATGCTTCCCCTAAGAATAATTAGTTCCATTAAATAAAGGTGGTCTATTGTTAGCATCCCCTTATAATCTATTTTCCATGATAATGTTTATAAAATAATTTTAAATAGAACAAATTTATAAATAACAGATATTTGATGATCTTTGAAACAAAACTATAATCATAATTAACATGATTTATAAAGCTAACTGTAACATTCAAAACCTATGATACAAAATGTTGGTTAGAGCATTTGACTCAAGGGGTGGTTGAACTAGAGATTTATAAAAATGTCTATTAAAAATTGTTTTTTAAAAAATAATATCCCCCATGGCAATAAACACAATGTTAGTTTGTAGTGAATTTATAAAAGTATTGAAGGTTCAATCTAATTCTATGAAGATTGATTAGTTCTTAGCTTTCCCAATTTAATGATTAGTAAAACATTATAAATAAACCTAATGATTAAAAACTGATATAAAAACATGTAAAACTAACTATCAAAGTTCAGTTTATCATAATGCCAGAAATACGTAACAGATAAAAAATAGTAGCACAACTGATAAAACAAGAGGTTCTGTCTCAAGCAGAGACTTAGTCCTCTCCACTTGGTGATCACCCTCCACCAAGCAGTTTATATTAATAAAATATTTATACACACCCTATATCATAGTTCAAAACACAACACAAGCTGTCTAGGTCACACTTGACATCTTCCACTGTTTTCCGTTGGGAAAACAAATAAATAGATCTCACATGATCTATTCCATTATTCTAAACGGATACAAGAGTAACAAGAGATTGAGAATGTGGATACTGTTTTATCCTCTAGTTTAGCTTGGGAGATAGTGTGTGAGATTCAAATAGATATACAAAATACTCAATATAGTAATGATAAGAACACAATAGAGTTATGAAAGAGACTAGGGATTATAATTCTCTGTGTGTTGTGATGTAATGCTTCGGATTCAACGGATGTTGGGGAAATGATATTCAAGTCCTCTTATTAAATGTTGTCTTTATAAATAGTGTGTGGTGGTTTCATTTAATAGAGTTTAACTCTTCATTGTGTGGATTATCATCAAGATCTTATAGTTAGTTTCTAGGTGATCTCAAACATCAAGTTTATATCTTTTCAATATCTTGAGCTCCCGCAATCTATATTTTTGTGTCTTCTCCAAGCTCTATCTATATCGTTATAACTCTGTGTATCAATAGCTGTTAAGCTCAAATTGTAGTCATTTTATTCTACAAGTTCTACTAGGAATAAATTTCTCTACATTAACATGTACCTCATTCTGTCTACAGAAAATCCTACAAACATCATTAAATGATGTCAGAAACATTAATTTATCCAAATATGACTGTTAGAAATAAATTTGAATTAATAAAGTCAAAACAGTTATTTATGACTATCGGTGAGTCGTCTTCAGTCTGTTGTCTTGGGTTTGGTATCATCGGTATGTCATCTTCAGTGTGTCAACATTGGTCTATCGACTTTTGAGTGTCAAACATTGGTGTGTTGACATCTGTCTGTCAATCATTGGTGTGAAGACATCCGTCTCTCAATCTTCGGTGTGTTCAACTTTGGCCTGTCAATCTTTGGTGAGTCGATCTTTGGTCTCTCAATCTTTTTTATTTACATCTTTGGTCAATCCATCTTCAGTCTATAAATCATCAGTGTGATGATAATTGGTGTGCCAAATATTTATGTCATTCTTCAATGTTTCAAATGTTGGAGTGTCTACTTCGGTGTTTAAATCTTTACTGTGTCAAACATTGGTGAGTCAACTTTGGTGTGTTGACGTCAGTATTTCAATCATCGGTGTGTCGAACAAACCATCTGTGCAAATGAATCTATAAAGGTTACAAATTTCCAGTCTTACACAAATCATTGAATGACTAACTGTTATCCACAAATACATGTATAAATACACTTTTAAAGATATTTATTCATTAATATATGTCATTGAATTATTTAAGTATATTTTTTGTATGACATAATTGATATAAATAGATATATTAAAAAGGCATGAAATATTGGATCGGAATAATGATGTAGATGCTCAATATACAAGAGGGGGGGTAAATTTTATACTTTAAAAATTCCTTTGTAACCTTTAAAGTTAGTTACGATTAACTATGTTTTCCTTATGGAAAGGAAAGGGCTATGTTTAACAAAGTTAAACTAAGCTAATTCACAGCACCTCTAACACCAAACGAAAACATGGAAAGAGGAATTAAGTTATAAACATCAAGTCTTAGGTACTTTCTTATAACTAGAAAGAGATTCCAAAAGTAGGTTCCGGAAATATGGTTCCAGAAATTGAAACATAACAAAAGATTACAATATGAGATTCAACCTTAAAGAGTATAGAATCTAAATGAAATAGAGTACAAGTAAGGAAGTATAAGAAAGTTATACTTTCCTTATAATACAAAATGCAGCGAAAATAAACAAGTAGTAAAACTACAAGTAACAAGATATAAGTCTTTTAACCCAAACAGAAGGGTATCAAACAAACTTGGATAAAGGTACCTTGATTTATACTTTCATTCAAGTCTGTGTCACCCACACCAGGATAAGCCCTCGATACGAAGATGGGAATGTCTGTCTTTCTATCCCTGCAAGCCCTCAACATCAAGGTATTTGGCCACCTTTGACTTCCTCAGCAAGGAATCCCTCAACTTCAAGGTAGTTGGCACCTCTGTCTTCCTATCCTCGGAAGTCATCGAATGTAATCACCATCATTCAGAATCGCACGAAGCTTTGAGAGTTAATAAGAGCCTCTCACTCTAGAAATAACTTCAACAGTATTAATGAACAATGTTGAAGAAGTCATTCATCAGTTATGAGCTCTTTTAAATGAGCTCCTATTTATAGGCAAGGTCGGCCTCCTTTCCAATGGTCATATTTTCCTTAAAAATCAAAGGGACCTGTACACATGTAACTTAACCAACGGTTAGTTTATAACAGAATAGACGACATCATTTTTTTAAAAAAACCAGTGAAACAGAATGTATGACATTGTTTAAAGTCTAACTCAAAAGTTCAAAGTGATGGTTCGGCGTGTAAACAAAAATAATTTTTCGGAGTCTAAATAAATTTTGAGTGTATAAAAAAAGATGATCAGATTCTGTTTAATAGGTGAATTCGGAATGAGAATTCGGAATGAGAATTCTTCAACAGAATTCGTAATGAGAATTCATCATCAGAATTCGTTAATGAGAATTCTTTATTAGGATTCGTCATCAGAATTCGTAATAAGATTTCGTATCCAGAATTCGTAATGAGAATTCATCATCAAAAATCATAATGAGAATTCGTCATCAGAATTCGTAATGAGAATTCGTTTCCAGAATTCGTAATAAGATTTCATCATCAGAAATCATAATGAGAATTCATCATCAGAAATCGTAATGATAATTCTTCATCATAATTCTTAATGAGAATTCGTTTCCAGGATTCGGAGTAGAAATTTATTACATTTCTCATCCATAATTCGGAACCGAAAATAGAATGCTTCATATCAATGTTTTAAATTATTTAGAGAATATAGAAATGAATCCGAATCTTATACATAAGAAATATATGGATGAAAATATGATAAGGATAATTTTTCTTACAAAAGGAATCTTCCTTATAAAAGAAATTTTCCTTATAAAAACGATTTTCCTTATAAAAAGAATTTTCCTTATAAAAGCGATTTTCCGTATAAAAGTTATTTTCCTTAAAGATAAGGTGTTTGGGATTTTCAAAACAAGAAGGAATGTAAACGTCATAAGGATAACCTTATTTACTCAACAATCTCCCCCTTCATGGAAAGCACAAACATCCTTACGAAAAAGAAATTCTAAGAAGAAAGAAAACATTAAGGCTTATCTCCCTTTGCATATGGATTCTGATGGATACGACTAACTCCCCCTTAGGCTTTGAAACTCTAAGGATCATATTCTAGATTTCTGGAAGGATATTTCATTAAGAATAAGAAAGTATTCTTTAATGAAAAACTCCCCCTTAGATAAACTCTATTAGAGTTTTTTTTCTTTCTTACCCTTTGTTAAGATTCTTTTTCCACCTTTATTAGGGTTTTCCCCCTTTATTAGGGTTCTTTTACTTCTCCCCCTTTGTCATTTTCAAAAAGAATTCAATGGAATAGAAAAGTATAACAAGGTACCTGAAACATTAGTAGTAACAACAAAAGAAACGAGCAAGCACAATTTCATTACGTTTGAAAGCTCAGAAACAAAGAAATTTAGATACAACAAAAGATCATATCTTTCTATTTTGGATCTTTTTCCATTTCCATGAGACCCTTAATAATAGTCTTTATCTTCTTCAAGTCGTTATGGTCTTCTTCGGCTTGCTTCTCTAACACAACAATTATTTCATTTTTAGATTCAATATTTTCTTCCTGGGCTTGAATCTTATCTTCCTGAGCCTGATGCTTTTCTTCCTGAGCCTTCAAGATTTGTTCTTGCTTTAAAAATATTTCTTAAAACTCAATCTGATGATCCCTTTCATACTTATTGTTTTGAGAAATAGAATTCAGCTTCCCATTCAGATCTATGACTTCTTGAAACTAGAAATTCTTTTCATCTGTCAACTTTTCTTCAAAGGATGAAGTAAGTTCATTTATCTTCCTGTCTTCTGTCTCAAAGGCATCCTTCGCATTATATTGGAATTCATCAAAGAGACTCATATCTTCTACAGTCTTCCACAAACAACTAGTCATCCTCTTGCAAGATCTTTTGTGGGATTAATAGCCGAAATAGAATGTTTTGAACTGAGCCTCAATCTCGACACATTTTTCCATAACCATGGATACAGAGTCTATTTTCTGATTCAAAGAATGTTGGATCATCTTTCATCTTGAATCAATACTTGAAAAAGTCGGAATAGTACCTACAAACTTCTTTAATGACTGAACAATAAAGTCATTCACCAACGATGGTGACTCCAAATCTGAGACTTTTCTTGGATAATTTTCTTATTCAAAATACTCAACCTTCTTCTTCGAAGAATCACCAACTTCCCTTCTCTTTACAACCACTGAGCTCGGGGTATCAACAAGAAGTTTCATTCCCTTGTCCTTTTTCAGAATGGTTTGTTGTTCCGGAGTCTTCTGTTCACTATCAGAAACGTGAACAACATTGTCTTCATCATCAGCAACTTTTTGAGCGCCAACCTCTACGTTCTCCATTTGAGAAACATCATGTAGAAGATGTCCCTCCTCTACATGATAGGCTACTTCTTGTTCTCCTTCTTCCTCATCCTTCCGTGGAGTGACTAAATTTGATGATTCAGGTTCTGAAGTTTGGAGCTACAAATGTTCCGAAGGTGTCCCCTTATAATCATCTACTTGCTTCAAATCATCTTTGGTGTCACCACTACCTTTAGCAACTGCTTATTCTTCTTTGACTTTCTCAATATGCTCTACTTCCTCAACATGCTTAGCAACTACCTCTTCCAGGGTGACAAAGTTTCTTCCTGGAATCTCAGGTAGAGATTCCAAAGAAAAAGATCTCGGAACGGGACTGTTTGCTGAAACCATATCAAAAATCTTCAACAAAGTATGGGCTACCTCATCTTCAGACATCTTCTTCTTAAGATTCTTTTCTTACACTTGTTTTTCTAGCTCATCCACAGTTCTTTCCTTCGAGGCCTTAGCCTCCGCAAGATCCAAGACAAACTAAGGCTCCCCTTGCACACTCTTCTCTTTGATTTCCCTCCATTTAGCAACTACTTCATCTGGGTAATCTTTCTTCTTCTTCGGTTTTGGAGGTGCAGAATGAACTTCCTTAGATTTGGGATTCTCTACTTCAACATCAACTTCTTTCAAATTTCTCTTCCTCACTGGTTTAGAGGATTCAGGTTTACCAACTTTCAGAACCACTTCTTCTTGAACAGGTAAATAAACAAACTGACCAGTCTTCTTGTCGAAGGCTACATCCATCCTTTTGAGAGTACCATCTCTCACCAACATAATCTTGCGAACTATTGGCTTAGACTTGCAAGCCTCCTTGAAGGACTCAATGCACCGAACTATCATCTTTGAGAGGATTTCTGGATACATTATGATTTGAGCTCTCAGATTCCTTTTCATAACATTCTCAAGAGTAATAAGAATGTGTTTCATCATGTTAAACTTACTTAAATTTATCAAAAAATCTAGAATATAAATATCACTCTTCTTCAGACTATATTTGTCACCCTTTCTCGGTACGATAAGGCCTTGTACCCATAATTCTAGAATCCGGAAATTCGTAGACAGAGAAGCAATCATCGAAGCCATGTCATATGCTAGTCCGAGAGTCTCTAATGCCTTTTCCTTATCGAATCATCCTTTTAAATCCGGCAACACATGAGAGATGAACTCGGCTTCTCCTTCATAGGTCATCCCTACCAAGATAACTGCCTTTACATATGAATGTTTATAAGTCCTACCATAAGTCTTAAATGATAATTTCACCCTGTCATTTTCCTTAAAGAAGGAAACTGTCTCATAGAATTCTATAAGTAAATCCGAAAACAATTCATCTTGATTTTCAGGCTTAGACACCGCAACATCTTCTCATCCGTTGAGCTTAATATTCTTGGATATAAGAGAATCATACTTGTTGAAGAAATCAGGATGAACCAACCTTTCTCTATATACTAGCCACTTCAATATCGGCTTAGAATAAGACATGTCTTGAGAAGCTACTTCCATAGTCATTCGGATCTGAAGACCTCTGAGAAGTTCGGAAGGGAGAAATCTGATGTTCGGAATGGATTTAAAATGGAGAGGCAGAGCTTTGGGATGCTGGAGCATGAAAAATGATGTGGGACAACCATTTGGGGTCCCCTTTATATAGGCAATGAAAAAACGGTTCAACTTCCACGGTTGATCGAACGGTTGTGACAAGATGAGATCAGATCTGATTGTTGAAAACCAATTCCCAAGAAAACGTTAATCTTAACTTTTGAGGTTTTTATTAAAAACAAATATTTAAGAAAACTATAATCTGAAAACAAAATATAAGAAAATTGTAGAAAGTAAAGTATGATTACAAAAACATGAGTAAGGAAATCATACCTATCGGATTGACTTAGGAGAATTATTCGTAATGGGTAATATTCTTTTTGAAGAAAAAATAATTATTATTATTACGAAAAGACATAGTTCACAAGAATTACTATGAAAAACTCAAAAAAAAAATTAGCACGAAAAATTTCATTACAAATTTTTGAAAACAAAAAGCTCGTTATGAAAGTCTCGGTACGAAAATATCGTTACGGAAACACCAGTATGAAATTTCCCATTCCTGAAGTTTTCTATACGAAAATTTCCATTCCAGAATTTTTCTATACGAAAATATCCCTTCTAAAAATTTCAGTTCTGGAAATTTCCATTTCTATATTTTAGTTCCGAAAAGTTTGAAAACAATCTTTGAAAAACTTAGTTTCTCTAACAATCAAATTTACTCCCCCTGTGAAAAAGAGTTTATTACTGTAAGGAGACTTGTTCAAAAAAAAGTTAATTAAGAAATATTACCTTATTATTATCATTCTTAACTTTTGTTTAATGTATTCAAATCTATCAGAAGGAAAAGATTTTGTGAAAATATCAGCAAGTTGATCTTGTGTTCTGATAAATAGAAAAATAATATCTCCTTTTTGTGTGTGATCCCTAAGAAAATAATGCCTAGTTTCTATGTGCTTTGCATGAGAGTGATGTGAAGGTTTCTTATTAAGGGCAATGGCACTTGTGTTATCACAAGAAATTTTATTTTTATTAAAACTCAAGCCATAGTCTATGAGTGTGTGTTGCATCCACAACACTTGAGCACAAAAACTTCCAACAGCTACATATTTGGATTCAGCAGTGGCGAGTGCTACAAAATGTTTCTTCTTGCAGAACCAAGAAACTTATGAATCTCTTAAGAAAAGACAATTTCTGGATGTACTCTTCCTATCCATTCTACATCCACCAAAGTCAGCATCAGAAAAGCTTTTTAGAACAAAATCATTTCCAGAAGTATAAAATAATCCTAGATCCATGGTTTCCATAAGGTAGAGAAAAATCCTATTTACTGCCTTTATGTGAGATTCCTTAGGATTGGATTGATATCATGCACATAAGCATACTGAGAACATTATGTCTGGTCGACTAGCTGTTAAGTAAAGTATACTTCCTATCATACCTCTAAAATATGTTTGATCTACTAGTTTCCCAACTTCATCAAGATCTAAATAGTTTGAGGTACCAATAGGAGTACTTATACTCTTAGTGTTGTCATAACCATACTTTTTAAGAAGATATTTAATATACTTATGTTGAGATATGTAGATTCTTTCGGGTTTTTGAGAAATTTCAAAACCAATAAAAAATGTTAACTCACCCATCAGACTCATTTCAAACTCATATTTCATTAGAACTGCAAAAGAGTCGGTTAAATATTGCTGAGTTGAACCAAATATGATGTCATCAACATAAATTTGAACAATCAAAATATTTTTCTTATCATTTTTTTTATAAAAAGGGTTGGATCTGAATTTCCCTTAACACAGTTATTTTGAATCAAAAATCCAGTGAGTCTATCATACCATGCTCGTGGGGCTTGTTTAAGACCATACAATGATTTGTGAAGTCTAAAAATAGGACCAGGATGTTTTGTATCTTCAAAGTCAGGAGGTTGTTCAACAAAAATTTCCTCCTGAACATAACCGTTAAGAAAAGCACATTTCACATCCATTTAAAAAAGTTTGAAATTAAAGAAAGCTACAAAGGCAAGTAGAATACAGATAGATTCAAGTCTAGATACTAGAGCATATGTTTCTTCCCATTCTATTCCCTCTTACTGATTATAGCCCTTAGCAACAAGTCTAGCTTTATTTCTAACTATGAGTCCATTTTCATCACATTTGTTTCTGAAGACCCACTTTACTCCAATAACAGAATTTTCCTTAGGTATTTCAACCAAGGTCCAGACTTTATTCCATTCAAATTCATTTAGTTTATCTTACATGGCTTTTATCCAATCATCATCACCTAAAGCTCCATCAATGCTTTTAGGTTCTAATTGGGAAAGAAATGCTAGATGTTCTACGTCATTCCTTATGTAACTTCTAGTCCTTACCGGTTTATTTACATCACTGATGATACTATCACTGGGATAATTCTTAAGAAACCCCTGATTTGGGTTTTGAAAAGCCTATTCATCAACATAGGGTAGAAATTCTTCCGGGGTAAATGTTTCAGAAGTATCTTCTTAAAAATTATCCTTATCATAAGGTTCTTCTATAAAATGTTGACAACTAGTTTTTGAAAACACATCTGAGGATGTAGGCTGGGATGGTTTAAAAATAAAAGGATCAGACTCATCCAATTTAACATGCACTGTTCCTTCAACAGTACAAGTATTTTTATTAAAAACACTATAAGCCATAGAAGTTGTGGATTAACCTATGAAAATTACTTAATCATATTTTTGTGTGAATTTATGTAATTTATCTTTAGTATTCAAAATGAATACTTTGCAAGCAAAAACTTTGAAGTAGTATAGTCTTGGTTTTTTACCATTCCATAACTCATGAGGAGTTTTATTATGAAATGGTCTAATCAAAACTCTATTTATATTATAGCAATCAGTACTTACAGCTTCAGCCCAGAAATGTCTAGCTATAGAATATTCACTCAACATGGTTATAGTTATGTCTTTAAGAATTATATTTATTCTCTCAACTGCACCATTTTGTTGAGGAGTTCTAGGTGCTGAAAAATTCTGAGTAATACCTTTTCTACTACAAAAAGTTTCAAAATCAGAATTTTGAAATTCTCCTCCATGATCACTATTAATAGTTTTCAATGGAAGTTTTTTCTCATTTTTATCTTTATCTCTAAAACTTTTGAAATGGGAAAAATCTTCAGATTTATTTGCTAGAAAATAAACCCATGTAAATCTAGTGTAATCATCAACTAGAACAAACACATAGTATTTGGCTCAAATACTTCCAGTTTTTATTGGACCAAAAAGATCCATGTGAACTAACATCAATGAATCAGTTGTTGAGACTTCACCGATTGATTAAAAACTAGACTTATGTTTCTTTCCATATTGGCAAGGATCACAAACTTTAGATGAATCATATCTAAGCTCCAGTAGATCCTTAACTAGTTTCTTCTTAGTGATTTTACATAGGTTTCTGAGGTTACAGTGACCTAGTCTTCTATGCCATAACCAGGAATGATCTTACATTTCACTTAGGCAAGGTAAATCTTGGCTCCTGAGGTCTTATAAATTTAAGGTGTAAACAGTCTCATGCCTATTGTCTGAGAGAATAAATTCTTCTTTGGAATTGTGAACTAAGCACATATCATTCCTAAAATTCACAAGGTAACCTTCATCACATAACTGACTTATGCTAATGAGGTTGTGCTTAATACTCTTAACAAAAAGAACATTTGAAATTAATGTTTGTCCTAAAAGAACAATATTACCAATACCAACAATCTATCCCTTAGCATTGTCTCTGAAAGTTATCTTTCCTCCTTTTGTTTTGATAATATTTTCAAAATAGATTTTGTTACCAGTCATGTTCCGGAAACATCCACTATCCATGTACCATGTATTGTTGCTGGTAATCTCATTATTTTCCTGAAATCAAGAAGAGAATAAGACTTTCGGAACCCAAACTTGTTTGGATCAGAGATTTCTAGATAACAAAATTTTAGGTACCCACATCTTCTTAGATAAATAAGCTTTGCGAAATCCTCGAGATTGGGTTTTGTTTAAGGAACAGTTCTCTACCCTGTGACCACCACATTGACACTTAGTAAAAAATGGGGCACTTTGAGGAACAAAATAATTGTTTCTAAAAATTGGTTTTGCAGGGGTATAACCAAATCCAGATTTATTTCTTAAAGGTCATATTTGGGAATACATTTTATCAAAATTTTCATTACTATGGGTAAATTTTGATAAAACATCTTTATGGAAAAAATTTAGGACTTCAGTATTATAAACAAGTTTTTATCCTCAAAATCATTAGTTTTAGAAGTAGTGATAGGCTCAAAAACATTTTTCTTAGAAATTATTTTTTCTAACTCTTTAGAAAGTTTGTTATTCTCAGAACTTAATTTCTCTAGATTTTTTGAAATACTTTCAAAATCAGCATTTTTCTTATTAAGATATTTAGAATGATCTGATATCTCTTTTGTAAGAATATTATTCCTAGAGTTTTCCTTATCATGTTTTTTATTGAGTTTGGAATTCTCAATTTCAAGATGTTCAGCAAACCTAGAAACTTGTTCATAAGTGGGTAAAGTATTTTCTTCATCAGAAGAGGATTCTTCATCGGAAGAGTTATAATACTTACTATCATTAGATTTTAAAGAAACACTGGTCAATGATTCATCATTTCATACCTTACCCATAAAACAATGATTATCAATAGGTAATATGGTATAAGACCAAGATTCGTATGTCCTGAAGATTCGAAATTAGAAGATTCATCTGAAGAGTCACCACCACTGGCACTCCAGGTGTCATTTCCTTGCAGAACTTTCTTAGCTTTGGATTTATAATACTTATTTTTCTTCATGTCTGAATGCTTTTCTTTCCTTTCTTTCTTTTTGAGCAAAGGGAAATATGGTCTAATATGTCCATCTCTCTTGCATTCATAACATGTGACTTCTCTATCATTCATATCTTTCCTTTACTTTTTCTTATACTTGGATTGGAAATTTCTCTGGCTAGCTATCTTGTTCATCCTTCGAGCAAGATTTTCTAACTCATTTTCTGAGATTTCACTTTCACTAGAATATTATTGAAAAACTATCTTCTTATACTTGGATCTGGTTACTCTCTCAGGAGTCTTAGCTTTCATAGGATATGATGTTGTTGTAAAAGCAACAGTACCATTCCCATTTTTCTTTTTTATGTTTTCAGCATATCTCTTCATTCTGGTATCATGTTGGAGAAGAGTTCTGAATAACTCATCAAGAGAAATTTGAGTGACCTTCCTGTTCTCATCTATAGCAGTTCTTTTGGATTCCCACTCATTGGGCATGATATCAATTATCTTATCCACAATTACTTCATCATCTAACCCTTTCTCTCCAATAGACTGTAGGCTGTTGACAATAGTCATAAATCTCTGTTGAAATTTACAAATTGGTTCACCATACGGAAAATTGAAGCCATGGTATTCAGCTCTAATCATAGCTCTCCTAGTTTCAATTATTTAGAAGTTCCAAAGTGTGTAACCTCTAACTTCTTCAAGATACAATTAGCTGCTTCACAAAAAGAAATTTGTCTATATATATTTCTAGTCATTGAACAAAATAAAGTATTTCGTACCATATAGTTGAGTTGATACTCTTGCTTTTCCTGGTTAGTAAAAGTTCTAACATCCTTATCAGGAATTTTATAATCACCACTAAGAAAAAGGAAGTTGTCCACTCCAATATTGATAACAAAAGTCTTCATTCAATCTCTCTAGTAATCTTAATCATTACCATCAATGATTGGTGGTCTTGTAGGATTTTGATTATCAATAGAACCAACATTAATTCTTTTCATACTTAAAAACCTTTGGCACACAAACTTGTTAGTAGAAAAAATCTGTAATAACAAAGTTCGGAATGAGAATGTTCGGAATGAGAAAGTTCAGAATGAGAAAGTTCGGAATGGGAAAGTGAGCAAGAAAAACATATACATGAGTACAATTATTTCTGAAAAATCCCTTAGATACCAATTTTATGATCGAAATAATGATGTATATGCTCAATATACAATAGGGGGTGAATTGTATACTTTAAAAATTCCTTTGGAACATTTAATGTTTGTTACGATTAACAATGTTATCCTTAAGAAAGGTAAAGGGATAAGTTTAACAAAGTTAAACTAAGCTAATTCACAGCACCGCTAACACCAAATGAAAACATGGAAAGAGGAATGACATTATAAACATCAAGTCATATGTACTTACTTATAAATGGAAAGATATTTCGAAAGTAGGTTCCGGAAATATGGTTCTGGTAATTGAAACTTAACAAAAGATTACAATATGAGATTCTACTATAAAACGTATAGAATCTAAATGAAATAAAGTACAAGTAAGGAAGTATAAGAATGTTATAATTTCTTTATAATACAAAATGCAGCGGAAATAAACAAGTAGTAAAACTACATGTAACAAGATATAAGTCTTTTAACCCTAAGAGAAGGGTATCCAACAACCGTGGATAAAGGTCCCTTGATTTATACTTTCAAGCAAGTATGTCTCACCCACACCAGGATAAGACCTCGATACAAAGATCGGTGTCTCTGTCTTGATATCCTCACAAGCACTCAACTTCATGGAAGTTGGCCACCTCTATCTTCCTCAGTAAGAAAGCCCTCAACTTCAAGGTAGTCGGAACCTCTGTCTTCCTATCCTCAGAAGTCCTCAAATGTAATCACCGAAATTCAGAATCACACGAATCTTTGAGAGTTAATAAGATCCTCTCTCTCTAGAAATCACTTCAACAGCATGTATGCACAATGTTGAAGAAGTCATTAATCAGTTATGGGCCCTTTCAAATGTGCTCCTATTTATAGGCAAGGTCGGCCTCCTTTCCAATGGTCATATTTTCCATAAAAATTGGAGGGACCTGTATACGTGTAACTTAACCAACAGTTAGTTTATAACAAAATAGACGACATCCTTTTATAACAAAATAAGTGAATCAGAAATTATGGTATCATTTAAAGTCTAACTCAAAATTTCAGAGTGAAGGTTTGGAGTATAAAAATAATAATTTTTCAGAGTCTAAATAAATTCTGAGTGTATAAAACAAAAATGATCAGATTTTGTTTAATATGTGAATTCGGAATGAGAATTAGGAATGATAATTCTTCAATAGAATTCTTAATTAGAATTCGTCATCAGAATTCATTAATGATAATTCGTCATCACGATTCGTCATCAGAATTCGTAATCAGAATTCGTAATCAGAATTCATATCCAGAATTCGTAATGAGACTTCGTCATCAGAAATCGTAATGAGAATTTGTCATCAGAATTCTTAATGAGAATTCATTTCCAGAATTCGTAATGAGAATTCATCGTCAGAAATCATAATGAGAATTCATCATCAGAAATCGTAATGAGAATTCATCATCAGAATTCGTAATGAGAATTTGTTTTCAGAATTCAGAGTAGAACATTATTACAGTTCTCATCCAGAATTCGGAACCTAAAACAAAATGCTTCATATCAATGTTTTAAAGATTCCGAGAATATAGAAATGAACCTGAATATTATACTTAAGAAATATATGGATTAAAATATGATAAGGATAATTTTTCATACAAAAGCAATCTTCCTTGTAAAAGCAATTTTCCTTTTAAAAGCGATTTTCCTTATAAAAGAGATTTTCCTTATAAAAGAGATTTTCCTTAAAGATAAGGTGTTTTTGATTTTCAAAACAAGAATGATGGAAAAGTCATAAGGAAAACCTTATTGACTCAACATGAAAGAGTAGAATCTGTATGTTGGCATTATTTGTGATAATGAAAACTACATTATCATAGATGGTCCAACAATGATGGATTTGAATAATAAAATTGGATGATGATATTTTTTTGGGAGCTAATGATGGAGTTATTGACAAGTGGGTTAGGTTATCATGGATGAAGTATACATACTTTTGGGACATATGAAATTTATCCAAAAAAATTATATTAAGGAAACATACATGTTTTTTAAAAAGATATATGTTAATTTAGGTTATAAACATGACACAAGTGAATTCATCTTGATGTCATTCAAATGTATAGAATGTAAAAAAAAGATAAATATGATGATATGTGGGGGACAAATGAAGGATTTCACATTCTTTTTATGTGAAATATCATGTCATTATTTTTTTATCATTGTGAGTTTCGACAGATGTATTGTGGATAAAGAAAATAGTTGGAATGGATTAAGGTGAAAATCAGTTAAGATTTTTTAAGGATAAAACTATTTTGATATTATGTCTATAATTTTATAATGGTATATTTTTTGAAAATGGAAAACTTGTTAGATGATGAAAACCCCTCATGTTGGACACATCTACATGAATTGAACCAAAAACCAAAGTGAAATTGGTGTTTATCAACTACCACTGGGCTACGATATTTCCTTGTTGGTATAAAATAGTTTTTTTATTTATGTTCTGTGATAGATGATGTATATGTCAATTATTTGGAACTATATACAATTAATCTCATCATAGATGGAATTATATATATTTGATAACTTGGGAAAACATTTTTGTGGTAATGACAGATAGAATGACGTATCTTAATTTTTATCGATTCAATTATCTAAAAACCCATCATGAATGAAAAATTCATCTTTAATTCATTGAATATGATACAGATTGGAAGTTTTAATAGGCAAGACCAATGATGATATTGTTCTAAAGTCGAGTTATTGTTAATATTTTAACGATCATCGACATTAAAAAAAGTATTGTGAAAACCTAAAATGATATCCTAGTACATTTTAATCTGATGAATTAGATTTTCCCTTAAATAATCACAAATTGATTGCATTCTGGTTGTAAACAGAATCCAAATCTCTGTTCTCTATCACTATCCATCAGAACATGATGGTTAGATTATTATTCTTTATCCATGTTTTCACTTCCCACATATGTTTTCATCTGTGGAAACCTATTGATTGGTTAAATTGAGAAACATTTATGTTTCTAACATTCCTTTTTTTAAAATGAATTTTTATTATTTCCTTTTACAATGACAGTTTCATTGAATGAAACTTTCACGTAGTAAAAAATTTATAACCCCAATGAATTTAAAAGGAAAAATTCTTTTTAATAGGTGTAGATCATGACATAATTTTTTTATTGACTATTTCAGTTATAAATTATAACATTCATTTATATCATACAATGAACTAAGTCAAATATTCCTTTCACACAAAATCGACATCTCGTATGTTACACGCACCACCAAGTTAGAATACGATACATGCAACACTGAGTATGGGTTTAGTTAAATGTATAAAAGAACTATGTTTGGATTATTTTAAATGCAACACCAAATGAATCTTGTACTGCACGCAACACAGACTTCCCTTGGGTTAAACACGTGAGCAACCTTCCTCGATAGATTGTGTTGAACACAATACCGACCTTCACTAAACAACAATATATTATAAAAAAATAATTATGTAATAGGATCTAAACTAGCTATTATGAATTTTATTTACCACATTTTTAATTTTATATAACATTAACATTCATCTTATATATTTTCTAAGCATGATATGCGAAGAAATTCAATTTTTCTGATAAAATATTTATTTTTTAAAAAATGATGTTTTCCACCATTGGATGGCACACCGATCTGGAATCCAGGTTTTAAAACATATATACATAGATTTTGATAAAATAAACATCTTTATTAGAATAATGACATCAACATTTACTTTGGTGGAAATTATGTTATTTTTCAGATAAAATTTATATTATATTGAATAGTGAAAAATATTTTTTTTTTAATTCCAGACAACCTTTTACTCAAATTAATTTATATAGTATGATTATATTTATAAATAGTTTTAAAGTGAAATTTGATTATTTTTTATCACTTAATCTAAATTTGGACATTGGATGTAATTTCACAATTAAATTGGACATAAACAGACATCTTACTTTTGACAGTATTTACTACTTAAAACCGACCTTATAGTTTTGACAATAAGA
This sequence comes from Viscum album, assembly GCA_963277665.1. NCBI lineage: Eukaryota > Viridiplantae > Streptophyta > Magnoliopsida > Santalales > Viscaceae > Viscum > Viscum album. Next base: position 519,530,338 of record OY728139.1, read on the forward strand.
AATAATTTTAAATTAATTAATTCAACTTCTGTGTTTTGGATTTTGAAAAATGGATTCCATATTCATAATCATTGGGTCCATAATATTTTAATAGGTTGATTTTATTTTAAATGATATTATGAATATTAACAATGGTAATTTGTACTTACCATAGTTAAAGGTAAATCTGGTAAATTAGGGTAGCAAATATCATGGTCAAGATAATAACATTACCCTAACACATAAAAAATCATATTGGATGAAATATAGTCTACCAATATCACTTTTTTTTAAATTGATTCATTTAATTGAATAATTTCCATAACACTGATGTAGTTATAATTAAAATAATAGAAACTCACAACATGGCACCCTTTTATAACATATAAGTATAATAATTTTAATATAGTGATAATCATGAAAAAACATAAAACCTAAATAGACGTCAGAAATCTAATAAAATTATTTATATCTTGTGAATTTATTTATAATATTTATTTATTAAATAATTACCATTAATTACTACACAATAGTGATGTATAAATTTATTTATTTATAGAAATATGAAATAAAGGGTTAGAAAAATAATAAAAGAAATATAATATTAACTAATTAATTTTATAAATGAATTTTGTAGGATAATAGGACATGTTAAGAGTGTTTTAAATATTTTTTTCGAATTTATCTTCAATTTTTATGTTATTTAATGTCAAAATTTTTTATAGTGATGAAATTGATATTATAGATATTTTATAAAAATAACATATTATAAAATTTTTTAAAATATGAAAAAAAATTAAAGACAGAAAAAATATAAGGTCAAATATTTCATAAATTATCCAATTATTGAAATTTCACTACACATAACCATTTAATAATAAGAATATTATTACTACAATTTATATTAAATACATTAAATAAGGATACATCAAAATAATAATGTTTAAATTATACTAAAAACAAGTCTAAATCTTATTCTGTTATAGTATTTCAATACATAATCATATTATATTAAAAAAATTATTTTGAGATAATTATAAACCAAAAATAAATTATTTATCCATTAATATTTTATGAAAAATTTTAATTACCCCTCCCCTTATAAAAGGACGCAATTTCTACCCACTTACTCACACCTTTAAAGCACTTTTATCATTAAAAAAATTCCTAAAATAGGTTAAAAACAACTCTCCCTTTCTCCTTGATTTTAAAAATTTTCTAGTAAGCCTTCTTATGGAGGAATTTTGGGCAAATCAAAGGCAGATACTTGAAAATGATGTAATTGCTTTATCACCAATTTCAAATTTCTTTTCTTCTTATACTTACTATTATATTTATTCATAAGAAAATAATAAATATAGTATATTATACATACTAAGATGTTATTATAATAATCGGATGAATTTATACATGCATTTATACATTCTACGAATAACAATACCACCATACGTGCATACATGCAGTTTACCGTCTACACATTGTAGTGTAATTTGTTATTCAAAAATACATAATTTGAATTGTTATAATGATGTGTATAATGGATTTAACTAATGAATATAACATGATATTATTTCTGTAAAATTAATATACAATCCAATTTCATTTCATTTATTCATTAAGTAAATGATATCGCCACATGTGCGTATGTACAACCTACCGTCTCCACGACATGATGAGATTTCGTCTCCATGATAACCAGTCAAGAATAATTATAAATTATATATAGTAAAAATTGATGAAATATATTACTTAATAATTATACTGTATATATATATATACATATATATGTGTGTGTGTGTGTCATTTACTATATTTCATTCAATTCAATAAGGAAACTTCAAGAACAGTCAAGCATATGTACTCCATAAATTGTGTGTTCCACTTTATTTATCGTCCTATTATATAAATTTATATACTTAATATTTATGATATATATCATTTTTACATTCTGGAAATAATTAATCATGATCTATGTAATAATATCAAGAATAATTAGTCAAAACACGTGTGATAAATAAAATGACAATTACCAAAAATGTTGATTTAAAGTGGAATTGATAAATTAAGGGTTAATATAATGTCATAAGGGATTCATAAAAGATATAATAAATATTAATATGGTTATGTTACAAGTTAATAATATTTTTAAACCCACTATACTAGAATATTGAATACATACGAAAGAAATTATCCCCAATGTAAGGGATAATTTTTCAATCTCATTTTTATCTGAGATTGTTTATATGTATGTATTTACAGGGGGTATATTTATAATCCATGTCAATATTTTCTAAAAATGTTTTCATAAAATATTTATTATTATTTTATGAATGTTTAGAGTTATTTTTACAAAAATTTTACATTTACTACATGGTTTCAAAGGAATCTTTATTTTATTTACTATACTCATGACCTTTTAACTTCATTGAAAAAAGTATTTGGTGCATATTTTTTTCACTTATACAAAACGAATTGATTTTTAATCATTCATAACACGTTATTTACAAAAATATTAAATTAAAATATTCAAATGTTATTTTCGATTAAAATAATTTATTTCAAAATTTCACAACATTTTTAGAAAATAGAATCATTTCGATGAATAAATGTTATTTTCCTCAAGTTTTATGTTCAAGTGTTTTATCAACATAATTTTTCCTCTAAGATAACACTATTTAAGAGGGTTATGTTTATATCAATATAATTACTATGATTTGATTGTGTTTCTTATGGAATGATATTTTATATGGATTATGTTGTAATGGGATGTTGTTTAGGATACCAATTTTATTTCATGGGTTATGCTATGGTGAATGATTTATGTTTTTGTGGCACATGTAAGAATGATTATATTTTGAGATGGGTGGCACCTATATCTCCCTCAAATGAATTGGGTAATGGTTTATATCTCATGATATATACATTAATTAAATGGGAATTAAATCTTTTTATGTAACATTTTGATGGAACACCGAGTAAATAGTGTCCAGTAATACAAGGCTAGAACAACACCAAAATCTGTTTTAGTAATATAGTGATGGAACAACATGTAAATATAGTCCAGTAATTCATGGTTGGAATTAAAAGTATACCCAGCTCAGTAATGGATTATTTCCATTATAATTTTATTTGAAACAATGATTTTTCTACTATGGAAATCATATTATGTGCTTATATTTTTTCCACAATTACATGTTTTATTACAATGCTATTTTATCATGGTTCATGATTCCATTATGATTTATACATTATGAACTGCCAAATTTTATTTCATGAATCAAAATTTTTGTGTACTCTAAATGTAGTATGTCTTTATTTTAGATATTATTGAGAATGTTTTGATATTTTTAGGTTTATTTTTTAAAATATTTACCATGCTTCCCCTATGTGAGAATTTGAGCGCACTCGTTTTCAAGTTTAAATTTCCCCAGGTTTTGAAGAAGTTTATTACAGAAGATGTGACAATAAAGGGTTCTAGTTATGAAAGATAAAGGAAGAGATGATTTAGATGTTTTCATAAAAATTTGTTTTTCTTATCCATCTTCTAAAGGCACTAAACTGAAAAAAAAAACATTTGGTTTTGTTTGTGTCATGTATTAAGTATTCCAAAAAATAAATGTAAAATCCACGTACATCCAACATTGGTCATTATAACTTATATTAGAGTGAATGTTCAGTCATCCATGGGAAACTAAGATTCTAAAACATTAGTGATATCCATAGAGATATTTCTAAGGATGTGTCTACGGATGTCTTATGGATATGTCATGTATAAGATACAATACTTGGGTTATTGTGATAATCATGAATAACCTTGGATTAAACCTATGATTTCATAGATTGAAATATTATAATAATTTACCTTACTTATGTTTTTTTAATCACCTATTTGTATTTCTAAAAAATTTCAATATGGTTATAGTCAATATGAATAACTACATAGAATATGGTTAACCGTTGAATGTTTCAGATGTGGAAATTATTAGAATAATGAAGATCTATTTCTTAACTGAAAATATCAGGAAGGGAATCATGACAATGGTACGAGTGTTGTCATTACTGGTAAGGATAATGAAATTTTAAATGACAAGTTAAATGTATGTGATTTTCATCTAGTCTTTTTTATATTAAACCTATGAAGATTGAGGTTGTGAAACTTCATCACATGATTGATGGTTTAGGAAAGACTATAAAGATGGATCCTTAGTAATGGTTAAAATAAAGATGGATTATCGAGGTGAATATCATTTGGAATAAAAATATTATGTTATATGAATTTGAAATATATTAGTGATTTTTGTAAATATTTTTATAGGATTGTAATGGATATGTTGAATAGTTATATAGATCAATAATGTTTATTTAAGTGTAAAGTGATACACATGGAGAACACATGATTATGGAATAAATAACCCTTAATATGTACCTTATGTTCATATAATGATTTTTGGATAATGATATGTTGGGTTTGAATAACTAAATTGGATTATGATTGTTTAATGAGAGATAATTATAGTGTTGTTGACATGTGGGTTATGCAATCATGTATGAAGTATAAAACATTTTGGGACTTAAGAGATGTATACAATAAATTTCGCAATAAATAAACATACATTTTTTCAAAAAGGATATATGGTAATTTAGGTTATTACAATGACTCACAAGAATAGATGATGAAGTCATTCAAATGTTTCTAATGTTACCAAAATGATATATCTTATGATATATGTGGGATAAATGAAGGTATATGCATTCATGTTATATGGCCATTATTTTAATATTTTTGGTATTGTGATTTTGGAAAAAAGAATTCTGGATAAGCCTAAAAGATTGAATTGATTATGTTTCACATCATCATGAAATGTTTAATTATAAAACAATTTTATTTATATTATTTACGGAATGTTATAAGAGAATTCTTTAGGAAAAGGAAAACTCACAAGACATGCAAAAACTCATTGCGTCAAAAAAGGTAGTGTGAATCGAATACACACCCAAAGTGTGATGGTCCTCTATTGCCATCCACTGGACTTTACGACGTCACTGGTTAGTATAAATTTGATTTAATTTATTTTTATAGATATGATATGTGAATTATAAGCCCATTTTTAGAATCATATATGATTAATCTCACCATAGATATACATATCAATATTTGATAACAGGTTCTAAACTTTTAGTGATAAATACATATAGAATGACTAATCATTCAATTTATGGATCACAAGATCTAATAACACTTCAAGAATAAAAAATTCAACTTTATTTATTTGAAAAAGATATGAATTGTAAATTGTTTCGGGCATTACAAATGATGTGATTTTACTGATATAAAGTAAGTATTTCTTTTCATGCTCACAAACTTTTGGAAAATGATCATGAAAAACATAAATATTATCATAGTACCATCTTATCTGATTGATCTAATTGTTCCTCAAATAATTATATATTTATGTATTTCTGGATGTTAACTTTCTACAATCCTTTTTCTCTATTCCTATCCAAGAGCACATGAGGGTTATATTTTTCTTCCATATCCATGTTTTCACTTCCCACTATTGTTCTTCTATATGAAAACGTAGTGATGGGTTACTTTGAGTAACCCTTATGTTTCTAACATTCCTTTTTAAAAATGGTGTTTTATTTTTCCTTTTTACAATGTGGGTTTCCATGAAAGAAACTATGAAGTAGTATAAATTTTATAACCCCAATTATTTTTTAGGGAGGAATTCAATTTAAGGGGTGTATAATATAACACCCCATGTTTTTATGGACCAAATTGTTTAAAATAAATTAATATTACCAGTTATATCTTGCAATACACTAAGTCAGACATTCCTTTCACACTAAACCAACTTGTCATATGTTACATGAAACATCAAGTTAGCATAAGAAACACGAAAAACTGAGTATTGATTTTGTTCAATTATTAAATGAACTATATTTATATTATGTTATAAACGACACCAAACAATATTTCACTACACGCAACACTGTCATGGCCCAGATTACAAATAAGAAAGATCTCCCTCAATAGCTTGTGTTTTACAAAAATACCAAGATTCTCTCAAAAAACTATATATTATTAAAATATTATTATTTAATGGGATATAAAATAACTGTTAGGAATATTATTAACCACATATTGAATTTTATATAGCATTATCATTAATTGTATGTATAGTCGTGACATGATATAAGAAAAAATTCAATTTTTTTGATAAAAGAAGTATATTTCAAAAAATGGAGTTCATTCTACCTTATAACAGTGCACCCATATAAAATATATTTTTTCACACACTTATATATTTTATTTGACAAAATAAACCTTTCTTGAGAAGAAGGACATTAAAATTTACTTTTTTTGAATTATTGGTATTTTTCTATTAAAAATCATATTTTATCACTTATTTCGAATTTCTATTCTTCTTCTACATCCTTTTATTTCTCATACAAGAGTAATAAATCTAGTTTTTTTTACATACTGAGATATTATTATAATTATTTTATATCATTATAACTCCTTTCATCCATAATATGAATAAAAATATCACCATGTGTTCTTATGTAAGACTTACAATCTCCACATTGTGGTGTTACTTGTTATTCAACAATACATAACATGGATGGGTATAATGATGTGTATAATTGAATTAATTAATGAATTTAACATGATGTTATTTCTGTAAAATTCATATAGAATCCTATTTTGTACCAGTTAACCATTTTTTAAGGATATTGTTTCTCATGCATACGTACGACCTACTGTATTAATGATGCGATTAGATTCATTCTACACATTAACCATTGATAAATTACTAAAAAGTATAGATAATAAATGAGAATTAAATATGTTACATAATAATGCTACTATATTTATTTATATATATATGTCATTTACATTCCTCCATTCAGATAAATAAATAATCATGAATAGTGTCCATGCACACGTGCGACCTACCATCTCAATGAACAATGTCTTCCATATAATTTTTATATCTATTATATATAACTCTATACTGAATATTTATGATATATAAATAATGTTTTACATTCTGTAAGTAATTAAATAATCATATAAGTTATAATATCATGATTAACAAGTCAAAACACATATGACAAATAAAACAATTATTACCCATAACATTGCTTTAACATGGAATTGAGAAAATAAAGGGTAATATAAAGTCATAAGTGAATCATATAAGATATCATAAATATTATTTTGGTTCTTTTATAATTCAATAATATTTTAATCCAACTACAAAGGAGTTTCATATATATAAGAAGAAATCAAACATAAGGTAAGAGATAATTTGGCAATCTCATTTTTATATACAATTATTTATAGCTAAGTAATTACTGGTGGTATTTTTTTTTATCCAAGTCCATATTTTCTAAAATTGTTTTCATAAAATGTTTACTATTCCTCTATGTATGATTATTTTCCTTTTTAAACATTTTTTACTTTTAATATATTGTTTGGAAGAAATATTTATTTTGTTTCTGATATGAGTTATGTTTTGTCTTTTTTATATAATAATTAAGAGAATGTGTATTTCTATATTATATAAAATGAACATATTTTTAAATTTATATAATTCATTATTTCCATGATAATTACTTTAAACAATTTCATATTTATTTTAAAATAAGTTAATTTATTTAAAAATATCATTCAATTTTGAGAAGAAAAAATTGTTGTAGAAAGGATATTTTCTTCTAGAATTAAGTTAACGTGTTTTCGAAAAATTATTTTACATCAATGATAATGATCATTAAATAGAGTTTTTTTTCTATTTCTATTATTACTATTATTTGAATTTTTTAATTATGTAATGTTATATTATATAGATTAGGTTATGATGAAATGAAGTTTTATAATCGAATTATATTTCATGGGTTTTTCTAGGATGAATTATTTATGATTTTGTTGAAAATGTACGAATGATTTCATTATGAGATGGGTGGTACCAATATTTCCCTCCAATTTAGTTGGTAATTATTTATATCTTATATGATAGACATGACTAGAACGACAAGTATATATTTTTTAATAATTAAGGGTCAGAATGACAAGTTAATCTAGTTTAGTAAAACATTTTCATAACAACAAGTAAATCTAATTTTGTAATACAAGGCTTTAACGAAATGTAAATTAGGTTCACTAATAAATGGATAGAATGAAAATTAAACCTGGCTATGCAGAGAACATTTTCCACTATAATTCTCTAGGAAATAATTCATTGGCTACTATGGAAATCAGATGATGTGCTTATTTGTTTCCCGAATTCAATGTTTTATTCTAATGCTATTTTTTCATGGTTCACGATTCTATTATGATTTATTCCTTATGAACTACTGTGATATATCTCAGGACTCAAGATTTTGGTATATGTTAAATGTGGTATGTTTTTTAAAAATGATATTTTCATGTTTTTACATTATTATGTTTATGTTTTGTATGATATTTTATATGCTGACTATTACTGAGCATTTGAGCTCATCCCTTTTCATGTTTCTTTTCCACTAGGATTTGAAGAAGGGTATTAAGTAAGATGTTTCAAAATGGGGTAATAGTTATGAATGATAAATTAGGAGACAATGTATATGTTTTATGAACCAGTTTTTTATGTTTTCTAGTTTCCAAATTCATTAACATAATATTTTCATTGGAAATTTGTTTGTTTCATGTATTTGTTATTCCACAAAAGTAATGTGATTTCCATGTACATATAACATGTGTCTTTATAGTTTGTATTAGAGTGAAGGATTAGTCATCTGATGAAAACATGGTTGAAAAAACATTAGTCTAGTCTCTACTCTTGTTTTTATGAAGTTTCTAGGGATTTACTAAGAATTAATCATGTATAAGTTACAATCATATTTTATTTCTAATAGACATGAATAACCTGGGATTAAACCAAAGATGTAATTGATTTAAATTTTATAAGTAATTTCCATTAATTTATTGTTTTTAATCTCTTATATCTATTTTTCTCGCTTTTTTGAATGGTTTTAGTTAATAGAACAAACTACATAGAACATGGTTAAATATTGAAGGTTTCATATGCATAAATTATGGTAATTATGAAGATCGATTTACTTTGTTGAAATATAATAAATAGAATAATGATGATGATATGAGTGTTGTCATACAGCTAAGGATAAAGATACTGTAAATTACATTCAAAACATATGTGACATTCTTTCAGTGTAGATTACATTAATCATAAGAGGATAGAGTTTGAGAAACTGTTCAAAATGATTCATATTTTAGGAAACAAGAATATGATGGGTCATGATTAATGGATTAAGAATAATGTTGGATTATTGCAGTGTTTATTTTATAGTTTTAATAGATTATTGTAGGGTCCTAAAAAATCTACAGAAGGTAAGGATGATAATCCCTTGAAATATGTTGAAGAATCTACCCAATATTTATGAATAATATGGTATAAATATGAAGAATATCTAGAAAAAATGCTAATGGACCTAACCAGTCCATGTACCCTTAAACCATTATTGGAACGTGGCCGGTTCAGTGAACCTTGCCACCTACATATGCTTTCATTTTCGAAATAGAGGAGGAGATCCTACGTGGGAGAGAACCAAATGGAAAGAAAAGTGAGGCTAGACCGGTCTGCAGCTACGAACCACACCAGTAGTGAAATAAAAGGACCGACCCCTCACTGTGCACCACATCATTCGTGAAATAAAGGCATATCCCTATGCGGCCACGAAGCACCCCCACAACCAAGTAGGTTCATGGGTGACGTACATTAATTATTCCCCATGAATCTTGGGTTGACTAAGTCATCCATAGGCCATGATTTCTCTTATGGTATACTGCAAAAGGTCCCTCATGAACATTGTTAAAACCCTTTCACCCAAGATAAAAGGACGTTAATAGAGAGAATAATGTGATACACTTATTGAGGATCATATTCATGGAAATCATCTCTTTGAAGGAAGGAATCGTACATTTGAGAAGGAAGAGGAATTCCGGAACTAGGGATTTCACATACAAAAATGTTCCAATTCATGGACTGGCAACATGTATAAACTAGGGATGAATTTTTAAGATCTATAGAATTCATATGTAAATTGGTAAACTGCGAACCTAAAATTGGTAAAACATGAACAATGGCATCTATGTGGATGAAATAACACTGAACCATGGATCATATACCCTTCATCGATCTAGTACAACACTTAGCACCACCCAATGTGGGAAATTCCCTAACCGGTGCTACCCCATGGTGTCGTCTCCTGATAAGACTCCAGCACAGTATACCAATTTGGTACATGGACCTAACCCGTAGTCATGTACCGCTATGGTACGCATGATCCCTCTCATTCCATGTACCAAACTGGTACACTTATAGCCACTCAAACCACATAACACATACCTATGTGAAGAGAGCCACTCCTCATATGGCCATGTGGTCCTCCAATGCCTTCTATGTTTTCATCACCCAAGTAAGGTAGTTGCCTTACAATTCAGTCTAATACTCTAGAATCCCTTCAGTATCCTATGCATCAGCACTATTCCAAGGCCTCTCCCAAAGCCAACTAACCAACATTTTGAAACCTTCAGGCGCATTAGTGTGCCCTCCTGAGTTAACATACCCACAGTGGGCAGTGACAAAGGTGTTTCCCCATCACTTGGATTGACACCAACATCCTTCATGGGTTTCCAAGCCCACAGTAGTCTAATGTCTAAGCCATTGAGCACCTTCCTGCCTCTCCACTCTTCCTGATTGAGGGATATTTCTTTCTTTTCAACTAAATGAGTGCATGAATTTAGAACTTCTCTCCTCCAATGAATAGATTAATTGGGAATCCACCCAAGTGTAAGCCCCAAACCATCCTCGACGGATGACAATATCATTTCCCCTTACATCGGGGATGGTTTATTGTCTTTTTCCCTTTACCACCATACCATGGCCTCTTCCGACACAACTTCTATCTTTGTTCTCACCTCAGCACTATGGGGAATGAAAGTCTCATGGTTTCTGCCACCTCATTTTCTTTCCTATCTCCCCATGGTAAGAAAAATGTGAGTGGCTAGATGAATCTTTCACATTCCCTTGTTTCTCAGAACGACCATGACTCATGTGGGAATAGAGATTTTTGATGGTCACAAAAAACGTACAATGAAGACAGTAGAATGAACTACATGGGTTTGGATACCTATATACTGAGCTGGGTACGTAGGGAACCTTTTTTCCATTCCCCCCCCCTTGGGCAACCATCAACATGTATGCCCCAACCATACCCCAACCGTGGAAGCCAATCACACCCTCGAGATGATACTATCTTGTGTGATCTATAAACTTCTTTAACTACATAAACCTTGATTCACAGCCAACCAAGATACATAGTAAACCAATATTAGGAAAAATCCCAAGTTCCATGTATGATACTCATCTCTCCTTATCAGACTGTGTCCTCATGCGCCTTGTAGAACCATACCCGGGGCCAGGAAATCTATTTCCCTCGGATCCTTTGGGTTGCTTCGGCATAAGTCTCACACCATCCTTCACAATTCACATTCCACTTAGACGTCTCTACCAAATGATTCCGAACTATATGGTTGGGTCCTTGACATGTGACCTTAATAGGTGATGAGTCCCCTAATGAGGAAACGATCTACGTGGATTTAGATTCCTTTCACCAGAATACATAGGAAGCCCATATTATAGGTTCGATCTAGGTGCTCAAGTCACTCATGGTCCCCATGGATGACAATAAACTCCAAATCATCCAATTATAAGGCTTGAGACTTGTGCTATCTGAAAAAACTCAAACATCCCTAGATTCGTTAATCCAATGAAGGAAGATAAACCTTGGATGTAGACGGTTCAAAATCCATGTGTATACGTGTGACATGAAACCTAGGGGTAATACATGGATACTATGGTTGGAGATAAACCAAATATTTGTGAACTTTAGAAATTTTTTTGAATACATAAGAGATTCCTATAATAGGTGATAATTCCCTTCAAATGGGTCACATTAACCCGATTTCCAACCCCCCTCGACCAATGTGAGTGATTATGTTTCATTGGCCATATCACCCAATGAACCCATGAATTTGAAAAAAAGGTTTATGGATATTTGGATACATGTACCTTTGGGAGTTTTAGCATCATGAGTAAACCCGTCGGAGACCAGATGATGCCACATAGATAGGGAACTCGATAGAAATGATTAAACAACACTGACTCCCTTAAATCAGACATGGGAATCGATCACATACACTTTCGTCGCAAAACCATAATGGTGAACCCAATGTGAATCTTTAACCAAAAAGATGGATATAACCTTATTTTAAATTATCCTTAAAAATAAATTGGTGATTAATATCGGATGGTCCACCTTGTCCATTATCCAACTTAAAAAATGGACCCAGTTGTGAGCCTTTAACCGAGGTGGTGAAATAATCCCACTTCGCACAGCCTTTCATGTTCAAAAGGAGGACCAAATTGTAAGAGTTGGTGTTATAGAACCAACTACTTTGTAATTTATTCATTTAAATAAAAGGATTATCACATTTTGATTATTCTTCTGCGTGACATGTCATGTGACAATGTCCTAAGGGCAGCTGTTTCCATAAAGTGTCGTAGTGGATCCCTATTATGATGAGAACCCGAAAGTGCCATAACACTGTTCTTGATTGTCTGTTCTATGGCCGGATGATATTATTTTAGTGACATAAATAATACAAGTCATTAGGGGTGAGGACTCATAGAACATTGTGGCACCTTTTCATGGTGTGCACCCCTGTTAATATCCAGGAGGATATTATGAGAACGAGACCCACTAGTAGGAAATCCACATTTCATAGTGTCATTGGATGTTCCTATCTGCAGATGTGTGTATTGGTCCTTATACTTTAAGATTATTATTAATGGGTATTACAACTCGCGCACATAGATGTATTGATGAAAAATGTGATGACACACTGTTCGCAGCGAGGTAGGATACGTTGGGTGCGTCAAGAGTAATACTACATTAATAGATAATGTGAGAAAGGATTTGTACCTTCTGTTCCATAATGGAAATAGATATCTCAGGCCCTTTGATGGAATTGATATAGCCTAAATAAATCCATGGCCATGGTAAGGTATGGGCAAGTTCAATTCAGGGAATTCAAAGAATGAATAATCAAGAACCTAGGTTGATGGCACTAGAATGCTACCCGCTTGATTAGAGATATTGGGAGAAAGGGATTATATTACATGGTAAGCATTCGTATGAAGTGACACGTCATTGCGGCATTAACTACTTTCTCTACAGGTTCCTTGGCATGTTTTTAGAAGCTAACCTTGGACTTTAGGTAGGCTCAGCCTAATGCCACTGAGAAAGAGGCCTAAAGGGTCACACACTAAGTGTGTCTATGTATCTTTGTTAAATATTAATTTATCAAGTTAAATAAATATTATTCCCGACTGTGGTTTAATAATAATTTAAGGATGTATGATTTCATTTATTTTGACAATAGTTATTTGAGAGAATATATTGTGGACGAAATAATATATTTATTAGCGAGTAATGTAGTTTCATTTAATTAAGAAATAAATACTTATTTCTCAAGGTCTAATAAATGTGGTGGAGAAATATGGAAAATAAAAGTACATGTCGTGTATATTAAATATACACACCGTGTTGTATTACGAAAAACAAGTACACTCCATGTATTAATTATTACACACCGTGTAGTTTTTCTAGTTGGGATTTTGAGGATTTATTATTGTTTTATTAAATGATATTTATTATAATCAGTGTGGGCGCATGTCAAGGAATTAATAATTCGACATGGGGGTTTTCAATAAGAGTTTATGAAATAAATAAAATGTGTAACGCGTTTATTTATTGTCATAAATCAATTAACCTCAAACACGATTATAAATATCATCGCAACCCCAACATTTTGAAGAGCCATTGTTGTGCACAACAGATTGGAAATACTCTAAAGCCAAGAGAGAATTTCCTTTCCACCAAGAACGCCCTCGTGTTACGAGAGCAAGATCATCCACTAGATCAAGGCGGTCGAAGGCAGACATCGCAAGCAAAGGTTCTTCCGTGCTAGCACCCGAAGATCCCTTCGACGATGTCCGGAGGTACGTGACACACGTGTGGATCACCGCTAGAGAAATCATACACTTGGATTCTACGACGCAACGATGGTTCACCGAATCGTGATCGGACACATCAATGAAGAAATAAATCCAACGAGGTAATTATTATGCATTAATTAAATTAATTATAATCAACATATGATGATCCTCCTCAAGGGTTATAGGAATCTTCTTTTATTTTAGTTCTTCATTCTATTCTGAAGATTCGGCATTTTATATCTTGACAGATCTCAGATTGAACGTTGTTTAACGTTAAAATTAAAGTTGGGAAAACCCACCAATGCGCTTTCATTGCGCCCGGAACCTACAAGTTGTATCAGAGCGGGTTATATCGTTGATTATAATTATTTAGTTTTTTGTTGGTAATTTATGAATTTAATATTTTAGTTATTTCAATTCATGTTTAATATTTCTAGAAATATGAATATTGAGATCTATTCCTCCTCCCTCATTTCTCGTTAACCTCACAGAAACGATTTTTTCTTTTAATTTTGATTAAAATAAAATAAAGGAACTCATCCAGAAGAGCCAAATGTTGCTGGCCGTACAACACTAGAATACGTGGCGTGTATTCGGAAGTACACGTCGTGTAGTCTAGGTTCAATGCATTGACGGATCCGCCAAATTAGGCAGTGTATTTGATTCATTTTACGATTTTAAGACACCGTGTGTTGACCAGAAACAGGTGGCACACGGTTTCCGGAATACACGCCGTGTGGTCCAATGAACACGCCATGTAGTCCCTTCGGGTTAGGGTTGGGTAGTGTACTCCGTACACGGCCTGCCCTGCTAGAAACCATGCAACACGGAAACTACACGGCGTGTGTCCCACTATACATGCCATGTACTCCGAAAATTTCTAAAGTACATTAACACGCCCTGTCCCCGGGTGTGTACATCGGATGGACAGTGAAAAAAAGTACACGCCGTGTAGTCGGAACTGCACGCCGTGTACTCACCCAAATTACACAGATTTATTAAAATTTATTATTATATTATACAAACCCTTTAGATGTGTACCATGGTGCAGGCGTAAAGTTGAGCCACAACACGTGACTGGTGTTTTATATATATGTGTTTAATTTAACATCAGTGTAATAAATGGGAATTCACCGAGTTGCCTCCAAGGTAATAGTTATATACAAGGATAATTTTAAATGAATTTATTTGTTTAAAATTATGATGGATGCGAATCTCAAGGAAATTCAGAAAGGTGATTTAAGATAAAAGGATTGATTAATTATAGAAAATTAATTGATTCGAGCGTGATTTATCTTAAACAAGAAATATTAATGAATTGAATGATAGTTTTATTTATGCAAAAATATCGTTGCATGTACGGATGATCATGAGCTAGACCGAGATATTTGTATGTGAATGGTTTCTTTTAATCTATTTAATTAAATTAAATTTGTTGGCCTGTGAGCCATCTTCTCATTAACACGTAGGTCATGTGTGTACAAGGATTCTTTTATGTAAAAACCCCTTTTACCCCTCACCTGTGTGTGAGATAAATGAATATTTAATGTATGGAGCTCCCATGCTAGTGGAGGCTACTCAAGTCATGAGCCAAGGTGAAACCAATCCAAGGAGATACAATGGTGGACAGGTGGAAAGATGTAAACACGAACCCGAAAGGATCAAGGTGTTTCTCCCCTAGGTCTTGGGTTTGTTTATCAACCGCTAGATAAACTATCCAATAGAAAAGATCATGATCATTCCATTTATTTTATTTCTGTCAGTTTCATGGTTTATTTATTATGGGTGTGTTGTCAAGATCACATAATTAATGAATTAAACGATCATGCAAGATGGAACAAAAATAAACTTGTCTTATACGTAAATATTATCATAGAAATGGTTAATCACTTAAGTATATCCCACTTAATATTAACAAAAAGTAATCAAAGATAATAAAATGGAAATTTACGTATAAGGATAAAATCCCTCAAAAGAAATATTAAGTCGGCATAGCCTTCCATAATCTTGGATAGAATAGAACCATAGTTCAAAGTGCATGACAAACCCTAGTTGGGGAACTTTCAATTATCAGGGAATTCTAATTCAAGGTTTTGGGTTGACTTGACTTGGTTCACATCAAGGGTTGACTGCTACAGCAGGACTTGGTGTGACCAAGATACAAAGGTTGAGGAACTCCAAAAAGGATTTCAGGATTGGGGAGTCCACTCAGCGGATCAAGGAGCTGCGAGTTAATGCATTAGGCATTTGGAATGCCTACCTAATACCCTTCATGTTGTTTGACCAACCCTTGTTGGGGTAATGCGAAGGGAAATATGGATCACTGCCACTACAATATTCACACAACAAAATATTCCTAAGACAATGGTGAGGGCTATTGGATTTTGATAAAACAGTGGAAGACTAATAAGTATTAATTTATTTATTTGTCTCAAATTTTATTAATAAAGTACTAAACCTTTTCTCATATTAATTGGTAGAAACAGAAAAAAATGACTTCAAAAATATCATTGTGCACCATACTCGAAAAATAAAACCTTCTCACTGGCACCAATTTCCAAGAGTGGCAGAGGCATTTACACATCGTCCTTCGCCACGAAAGGAAATTATATGTGCTGGAAGAGCCTATTCTTGTTGCGCCTGGGAAAAAGGATAGTGATGAGGAATTATCTCGCTACATGAAACACATGGATGATTCCACAGATGTACAGTGTTTCATGCTATCAGCCATGTCTAATGAGCTCTTGAAGAAACATGAAAACATGGACATGTATAGAATGATGTCTCACCTTAAATATCTCTACCAAGAGAAGGCGAGGCAAGATAGGTAGGAGATCTCCAATGCTTTGTTTACCATGAATCCTAGAGAGTCTGCGCCAGTTGGGCCTCATGTAGTCAAGCATATTGGCTACATTGAACACTTGGACATCTTACGGATTAAATTCCCGGATGAGTTTCCTAAAGATCTCATCCTATAATCACTTCCCAAGACCTTCTCTAGATTCATTGTCAACTATAACATGAGCAGAAATGAGAAGAGTCTATTGGAGCATCTGACCTTGATTTACCAGTTAGATAAGGACATGGGGCTGACCAACCCACGTTCCTTATGGTGAACAAGAGAAGGAAGGACAGGAAAAGGTTCCAAAAACTTATAAACGGTATGAAGCCACTGAGCACCATCCCTCCAAGAAGGGCACGATCTAGAGGCAGGGCAAGGAATGGGAGGTAGTGTGTTTTGCATGTGGCAAGCAAGGCCACTAGAAGAGGAACTGCACCTAGAAGCATGGGGACGCTAAAGATGCATTTGTTATCGACTGCAATCCTTATATTTCTACACATTGGGTATTAGATACAACTTGTGGGGCTAACATCTATATTCAAATGCAGAAACCAAGTAGATTTAGAAAGATCGCCAGAGGAGAGGTGGATCTTCAAGCTGCCAAAGGAACAAGGTTGGCTATGTTGGCTACTGGTGACTACCACCTCTCATTGCCGACTGGGATGATTTTGGTTTTACATAACTGTTATTATGTGACTAGTGTAACCAAGAACATAATTTCTGTATCTTGTTTGGATATGGATGTATTTATTTTCATATTTGGAAATAAGGGATGTCTCTTTTATAAGAACAGTGTATGTTATGGTACGGAACAATTAAATAATGTTTTTTATGTATTGAATTACGAAAACAAAGTGTTGGCAATCGATAACGAAACAAACTCACATGACTCCTACATCACCCAGTTATGGCATCACCTCCTTGGTCATGTGAACGAGAATCATTTGACAAAGATCTTCTAAGACGGATATTTAGAGTCTACTGACCTAAAACCACTTGATAAATGTCACTCTTGTTTACAAGGAAAAGTGACCAAATCGCCTTTTGGTGGACAAGGTGAATGGGCCACAGAGCTTCTAGGATTGGTAAACATGGATGTGTGTAGACCATTTCCAGTAGAAGCTAGATGTGGATATTCCTACTTCATTACTTTTACTGATGATTTGAGTAGATATGGCTATGTCTACTTAATGAGGTATAAGTCATTGTCCTTAGAGAAATGTAAGGAATTCAAGAATGAAATAGAAAATAAGCTTGGTAAGAATATAAAGAATCTTCGATCAGATCGAGGTGGAGAATATCTGAACCAAGAGTTCATCGATCTTCTATGAGAGTCTGGGATTCAATCTCCGCTCACTCCTCCCTATACCCCATAGTGGAATGGTGTTAGTGAATGGAGGAAACGCACATTCTTGGACATGGTGAGGTCGATGATGAGTCATGCAGATCTTCCATTATCCTTTTGGGGATATGAACTACAAACTATAGCATACACATTAATCCGAGTACCAACTATGGCGGAAAATGGAATTCCATCTGAGTTATGGAATGAAAGGAAACCCACTTTGTCGCACACATGTGTATGGCGATGCGAGGAATTTGTTATGGAATTCTCAGGCAACAAAGTAGCACCTCGAGGCATGAAGTGTATCTTTATAGGATATCCCAATGAAATGAAAGGATATTACCTATATAACCCTCAAGAAAAGAAAGTGATTGTCGCCAGAAAAGCCTTCTTTCTTGAGAGGGAGCACATCCTCAAGAAGGATAGTGGGACAAAGATTGACTTCGACAAAGTTGATTCTCAAGATATATAGGAGTTGGTATAGGAACAAGCTCCACAGGTCTTCGTGGAAGAGGTTCCAGAAACACAAGTACTGCGTAGGAGCTCTAGAGAGGTAAGGGAACCAAAGAGATTTGGTTAACTAGTCACCAAGGATGGTGAATCATTATTGTTGGACAATGATGAACCTATCTCTTACAAGGAAGCAGTAGAAATCTCAGAATATGCAAGATGGCTAGAAGCTATGAATTCTGAGATGGATTCGATCTATCAAAACCATGTTTGGGTTCTGGTCGATGAGCCAATTGATGTAATGTTTCTTGGATTTGAATGGGTATTCAAAATAAAGATGGACATGGAAGGTCAAGTTAGCACCTATAAAGCAAGGCTAGTGGCTAAAGGATTCAGACAGCGTCAAGGAATTGAATACGATGAAACCTTCTCGCCAGTTGCCATGTTTAAATCCATAATAATCATACTTTCCATAGAAGCTTACCATGACTTTGAGATTTGGCAGATAGATGTCAAAACAGCATTCCTTAACGGGAACCCTCAGGAAGATGTCTATATGACACAACCAGAAGGGTTTGTGACACCAGGTGAAGCAAAATGGGTCTGCAAATTGCAGAAATCCATTTTTGGATTGAAGAAAGCATCCAGGTCATAGAACATTCGATTTGATGAAGACATAAAGAAATTTGTTTTCATTAAGAATGAATGTGAGCCATGTGTTTATAAGATGTTTAATGGGAATGTGGTCGTCATCCTAGTGGTATATGTTGATGACATATTGCTTATTGGAAATGATATACCAGCCTTACAGTCAGTTAAGGAATGGTTGAACAGGTGTTTCTCCTTGAAGGACGTAGGATAAGCAGCCTACATTATAGGGATCAAGATCATTCGTGACAGATCCAAGAGGCTTCTTGGAC
Source organism: Viscum album (assembly GCA_963277665.1). NCBI lineage: Eukaryota > Viridiplantae > Streptophyta > Magnoliopsida > Santalales > Viscaceae > Viscum > Viscum album. The sequence goes on from OY728139.1 coordinate 519,550,000, forward strand.
TAAGTCAGGTTACATACATTGACCAGATACCAAAGAGATTTAGTATGGAAAAATCCAAGAGGGGATTTGTTCCATTGTCACATGGCTTACATATTTCTAAGAAAATGTGTCTCCAGACACAACAGGAGAAAGATACGATGAGCAAGATCCCATACGCTTCGGCTATACGATCCATCATGTATGCCATTTTATGTACCAGGCTTGATGTTACCTATGAACTGAGCATGGTAGGCAGATATTAAGAAGATCTTTGAGAACAACATTGGACTGGTGTTAAGACTATCCTTAAGTATCTGATAAGAACTAAGGATATGTTCCTGGTTTATAGAGGAGACAAGGAGATTTTCATTAGAGGGTATGTTGATGATAGTTTTCAAACAGATAAAAATGATCTGAAGTCGCAATCTGGATATGTTATCTTTCTCAATGGAGGAGTTGTGAGCTGGAAGAGTTCAAAGAAGCCAGTTGTGGCTGATTCTACAGAGGAGTCCGAGTATATAGCAGCTTCTGATGCAGCAAAAAAAGCCGTCTGGATTCAGATCTTTTTCTAGGAGCTTGATGTGGTGCCTAGTAGTAATGATCCAATTACATTGTATTGTGATAATACTACAGTGGTGGCTTTTGCAGAAGAACCAAGGTCACATCAACGGACAAAGAAAAAACACCAGAAATATCACCTCTTGAGGGATTTCTATTAAAGGGGTGATGTTGTAGTGAGCAGAGTGTCCATGGAAGAGAATGTGGCGGACACCATGACTAAAGGCCCATCTCAGAAGAAGCATGAATATCATGTGAGAGCTAGCGGGTTAAAGGCGGTTAGCAGTTGGCTCTAGTCCAAGTGGGAGTCTGTTGGAGTTGGTGGTCTAGAACCAACTACTTTGTACTTTATTAATTTAAATAAAAGCCTTATCACATCTTGATTGTTCTTCTGCATGACATGTCATGTGATAATATTCTAAGGACAGTAGTTTCATTAAAGGTTCGTAGCGGATCCCTACTATGATGAGAACCTGAAAGTGCCATAACACTGTTCTTGAATGTATTTTCTATGGCCGAATGATATTATTTGAGGGACAAAAATAATACAGGTCATTATGGGTGAGGACTCATAAAACTTTGAGGCACCTTTTCATGATTTGCGCCATTGGTAATATCCAGGAGGATATTATGAGAACAAGACCCACCAGTAGGAAATCAACATTTCATAGTGTCATTGGATGTTCCTATTTGTGGACGTGTGTATTGGTCCTTAGACTTTAAGATTATTATTAATGGGTATTAAAACTCGCGCACTTAGATGTATTGATGAAAACTGTGACGAATCACTGTTCGTAGCGAGGTAGGATACGTTGGGTGCGTCATGAGTAATACCGCATTAATAGATAATGAGAGAAATGATTTTTCCCTTCTGTTCCTTAACAGAAGTAGATATCTCAGGCCCTTTGATAGAATTGATATGGCCTAAATAATTCCATGGCCATGGTAAGGTATGGGAATGTTCAATTCCAGGATTTCAATGAAAGAATAATCAAGCACATGGGTTGAAGGCACTAGCATGCAACCCACTTGATTATAGATATCGAGACAAATGGATTATATTACACGGTAAGTGTTCATAGGAGGTGACATGTCATTGCGGTGGTAACTTCTTTCTCTATGGGTTCCTTGGCATGTTTCTAGACGCTAACCTTGGACTTTAGGTTGGCTCAGCCTAATGCCACTGAGAAAGATGCATAGAGGGTCACACACTAATTGTGTCCATGTATCTCAGTTAAATATTAATTTAACAAGTTCAAAAAATATTATTCCTGACTGTGGTTTAATAATTATTTAAGGATGTCTGATCGGATTTACTTTGACATTAGTTATTCGAGAGAATATATTGTCGATGAAATAATATATTTATTTGCGATTAATGCAGTTACATTTATTTAAAAAATAAATAGTCATTTCTCAAGGTCTAATAAATGTGGTGGATTAAAATAGAAAATAAAAGTACACGCCGTGTATATTAAATATACACGCCATGTAGTTTTATGGAAAACAATTACATGCCAGGTATTAATTATTACACGCCATGTAGGTTTTCCAGTTGGGATTTTGAGGATTTATTATTGTTTTATTAAATGATATTTATTATAATCAGTGTGGGCGCATGTCATGGAATTAATAATTCATCCTGGGGGTTTTCAATGAGAGTTAATGAAATAAATAAAATGCATAACACGTTTATTTATTGTCATAACTCTATTAACCTCAAACTCGATTATAAATATCCTCGCAACCCCAACATTTTGAAGATCTATTTTTGTGCACAATGGATTTGGAAAAAATCTCAAGCAAAGAGAGAATTCACTTTCCACCAAGAATTTCCTCATGTTACGAGAGCAAGATCCTCCACCGGATCAAGGCGGTCGAAGGCGGACATCGCAATCGAAGGTTCTTCCGCGCTAGCATCCGTAGATCCCTTCGCCGACGTCCGAAGATACGTGACACACGTGGGGATCCACTAGAGGAATCCTAAACTTGGATTCTACGATGCAATGACGGTTCACCGAATCGTGACCGGAAAATTCAACGAAGAATGAATTCCAATGAGGTAATTATTATTCATTAATTAAATTAATTATAATAAACATATGATGATCCTCCTCAAGGGTTCCTGTACTCTTCTTTTCTTTTCGTTCTTCCTTCTATTCCGATGATTCTGCGATTTATATCATGACGGATCTCGAATTTAACATTGTTTAATTTTAAAATTAAAGTTGGGAAAACCCACCAACATGCTTCCACTGCGCCCGAAACCTACACAAAGAAAGTCATTAATTATTCCTGGGATTATGAGATGCTACATTTCAATGTTTTGTGGTTTATACTTACCCAATATTTTACAGGTACGAAGTAGAGCTTCCTTTAATCCAATGTCATCAAAATGGAATTCACATACGTACACAATGATCAATGAGCATATTGGGCCTCTTGATCAGTAGAAGACCCTGTCGCCCACCCAGCGTCTTCAACACTCGGTCTTGGATGCACTGATTTGAAAATACCACTTGAGTGGTTCCCTCCTGACTCTGGTGGCGGCTATGTACACACTATAATTCGCAATGTCCAATTGGTCGCCTTCCCAGTAAATACTTGGGGAGAAGTTCCAGGAAGCCCATATAGTCATCTCTAAAAGTTTCAGTAGCCTGTCCCTATAACAAGAAAATGAATACCTCCCTTTTCATAGTGAAGTGGATCAGGTCGATGCTGGTGAATGCATCCCCACTGGAAGGGTTTTTTTCTCTAAGTCTCCCACTGGAATATGTCTCCAAATGTACTTCACAATCTCATATCACCACCCGAAAGATGATACCACCTCGAGCATCCAGACCCACGCTCCCCGAGCTCCAGCCCCTCAGACTGAATGCATATGGTGGAAAACATACAACCAAGAACAGGTCATTACCCTCATTCTTGAGAAATAACTCTACTACTCGGACCTGGAGACATATCATAGGTAGGCCCATGCACAATTCCACTCTTCCAAATCCCACCATCCTGACATGGTGGAAACCTAAAAGCAACGGTGCATACCTGAGGGGCCACATCAGGCCCATCCATCACACACGAGAACACATATCCAGCATGCGCCTGTCCCTTCCTAGGATCATGAAGCCCACCAACCGGACATGGTTTAAATCCAGCACCTGAAGGGCCATCTCCTCACTGATTCTTTTGATGCCCGACTTCTCAATATGGTGGTGATCAACAGGCAGGCATAGATCCCTGGAAACATAGGCCACCGAATCAATAATGTGGGACATAAACATAAGTAGGTCTAGATCCCAGTGGATGCATGTAATGTTTTTCATCATGATGTGGTGGAAAAAAGAGATGAAAGCTAGCATATCCTAGTACAATGGCATACTTGTTCACCTGCCCCTACACAAGACAATCTTTAGTGTCCACTAACCACTAGAGGACCAGAGCTTTACATTCCTACTCAGGAAACAGAATGGTCCCTTATACTCGTTGCAGCCATATATATCTATATATATCTTGGAAATTATTGAGGAGAAGGTATTGATTGCAAATCAAATAATGCATACTTTATAGAATGTAATTGTTTCAGTGGAAATAGCAAGGACATGGGCATGTGATCTAGTCTCCCCAACTGATGTGACTCATTAAAGTGGCAAGATATCCCCCTTGAATAAGATTTACATTCCGGCGTCCACCCAAGAGGGTAATTGTCTACATCCCACAATATAAATGAAACTAGATCAATCATACTCACTCATTCAAACTTCGGGACACCCATCCATCATGGTGGATGCTCTAGGGTAGTAATATATTCCTTCTAAAACTGAAGATGTTCATCAGTGTATCCTAGTAGTATCCCATGACCTAATTAGATAATGACCCATATGTGCTGGCCGTTATCAAGAGCAGACGGTCCTTGCTTCCTGCAAGAGAGCTCCCCGAACACACCGAAGGGAGCCGAAAAAAAGAGTGTGTCCATGAATCCTATATTCTAGAATATGGGGTTCTCAATGCCTCCAAACATGTCTAAAAACATGGAATCCTGCCAACATATTACCATACTATAGGTGCGACAATAACAGTTGCGAAGGTCCTCCCCGCAATATGGATACCAGCAACTCCGAATGTCCTCCACAGAGCACCCATGAGCGCCTCCCTCATGGGTAAATAATGATCGATCATGAGAGTTCCTCTTTTGATGCGAGTCACGGAAGCACTCCACATGACCAGAAGATCATGAATCAATAAGCTTATCCACTTGCAATGATCTGCCTTGATGGTTCTTCCATTGGTATACAGTCCAAACACTCTCCATATAATGTGACCATAGATTATGATGGTAGTCCTCACCATCATAGTCACAAAATCGGAGGTCCTCCCCACATTGACGTCTCATAATGACAAGAAGGTCCTCCCCTTTTTGTGGCCTACCCTAAAGGTCCTCCACAAGGGTTACATTTCATCTATATTTCACATATCCAAGCATCAAATTATAGTAGTTGTCATCACCACCATAATAGAGGAGTTCCTACCCACAGATACTTTAAGCTAGGAGAGGGCCAACTTCTTATTTAGGTACATTCTAAAGTCCCTCCCCAGGATGTTCCCCATTTATATTCTCCCTGATACAGATGTGATTGTATTTCATTCCATCACTATAGCTATGATGGTATTCCTCACCATCATGGCTGCAATTGAGAAGGTCCTCCTTGCAGCATCTTTAAGAAAGATGATTTTCCTCCCCTTATTGTACTGTGTCCAGAAGGTGCTCCCTAGGATGCCGACTGAATGTCAATCCTTGATGGTCATCCCCTCCACCATGACAGCCATTGTGAACTCCCTCCGCGCAATGTCCTTGAATAGATAGAATTTCCTCCCCTTGCTACAGTCCACTCTGAAGGTCCTCCCCAGGGTATGCACTAAGAATTTATTTCTGGTAGTCAAACATCAAGAGAATACTGTAGTCATCACCACTGTAGCACCTAATATGGAGGTCCACCCCACTATGACATATCATATAGTCAGGAAGGTCCTCACCCTACCGAATCATTTTCAGAAAATCCATGTTTGGCTAACACACTCAAAAGTAGGGAATGAAGCATGTTAAATTCACAGTCAACTATCAAAGGCGTCCATCTACAATTAGGAGACATTCTGGGACCACGTTCATCCTCTAATCCACCCTTGAAGCCACCCAAATAATTATTCGATCCATGCTAGCCCTTCTACAGTTAGCCATACTGTCACAGAGCATCTCAGCTGGGTTGATCAAGTAGAGGAATCGCTGGCAGGGCACATGAAGATGTATTGCACTTGAAAAATAGCTGGCCATGGATGATTCACTAGTAATGATTTTGGTTTATGGCCACCTTTCAGTTCAACAAACCATGAGTGTTGTTACAATGAACCATACATGAAATATTCTATAATATCTAAACAACCCTTTGTTATTTGAAGTTAAACTTCCTACCATATGAAGTGTAGGTAGATCATGTCAGGTGAAAAGTAGTAATACAGCATCACATTGACCTAGATTCCCTTCATTTGGTGTGGAAAACATAATTAGAGAGGCACAAAAGAGACCTTCTGATAACCTGCCTCCATGCACTGCACAAATTGAATCTTATAATTAATGAAAAACCGATGGGATATAATATCTGGGTATGGGGAGAACATGGAGCTCTTCATTTCCCTCTACATCCCATCCACGATAACCCATTCGGTATAAATTCTCCAAATGTCATAACTTCATGACAAAAATTCAAAGAATTACCCATTTTGGAGAGGCAGAACATCCAATATAAATAGGCCTTGATTGTGTCATGAATGATTCTGGCCCGATAATAGAGATACATTCACGAACTCTTCAAGAAGGCTACTGAAAACATTACAGAGGCCACTCACCTATGAATATCCTATCAATGATCAGTTCTTCCCTCCCCATAGGCAATTAATTCACAGTTGAACTCGACAGTAGGTTCGGCTCACCCTTGAATGGTGGAATGCGAGATTTGGCACGAAGTCATTGCAGTAGGAGCTACCACAATATGAGACCAACCTGAGCCTATAGGGCATTGGGTATTTTTAATAACAAATTCCCCCATAAGACTAAAAAAAATTAAGAGGCGCAACACAAAATAAACGAAGCCACCCCTATCCCCCAGGGATGGTGCCATTTTAACCTCAACAAACAACCTCTCCCACGAGAATCAGTATTCTCTGGTTTAGGGAGGATAGTCATAAGTGTAGTTTCTTGTCCAGTCTCGTCCTTTGAAACATCATCCCAACCAAGAGGGAGGCTTCCCTTAAGGTCGCACCAAGGATCCTTTCGCGTCACCCATTGTCAGGAGACCTGATGTGAATCCCAGGATAGTAGGGGGAAAACTAGTATGTGGTGTGGATGATCCTCTTCATACATGAAATATTACACCTCATTCACCCCGTATTATGTGTCTATCAACAACATTGATAATAACCCCACTGATGGCATCCAAGATGATGAAAATCCAGATGGATCAGGAGAGGATTGTTTGGTTGAGGATGTGATTCACAATGAGATATAAGGCATTCACACCCCAAACCAGAGGTTCTCTCTAAACCTGGACCCTCTAGAAAATCCCCATCCTCTTCCCCAGTGAGTCAGAAATAGAGATATGAACAAAGGGTAGGTTTCCCTCAACCCACCTCCTTCTCTCAACACAAATGAGCCTCTCACGCTCAATGTGTGGTTCGCTTGGCAGGATGAGGAAATGAAGGAATTAAGGTGGATTAACACCAAGCTATTCTTGAGGAACTATTCTTTCTAATATGTTCCCCATGATTAGTCTCATCACACATTTCAAGAAAGTTCGCCTCAATAACAACTGTTTTCTCCAAAAATTGAATATACGTTAGGGCCCCCACCCAGAGCGACACCTGGACCATCAAACTAATTGAACATGGATTCTGAAAGAATACCATGACATCCCTATACTCAGGAGGCAACCAAAGCGTGTAAATCTAAATCATCAAAAGGTAGCACTGATGGCATATGTTCAATATGTACCAGTGGAGCCAGCACCTCAAGTATTACCCTAGGTTGTACCTGATTGGTATCAGGCCCAACATGATGTAATCTAGGATATCCCAAACACCATCATGGCATTGTTAGCTCGAATGGAGTCAATGGAATGTTGACACACTTCAATAAAGCCTGAACGAAAGCCTTACCACAACTGGATGAGCAACATGCTGCCTCCTCAAAACATTGGGAGCCTTTTATTCCCAATATTCAATGGCTCATGTGACCCGTAATATTATTTGATGCATTATGAGTTTTATTGAAAACCGATGATGGGAACTATCGAACAACAAGAAGCATTGAAACTCAGATGCTTCATGAAAACCTCAATTGTTTTGGGTTTTGACATGTATACATGTTTTCCAGATCAATAAATGAAAGGGTGGGATGATCATCAAATAAAATTATAATTACACTTCAGCTCAATGTTACAATATATGAAATTTAGTGACTTTAGGAATTGCAAACATATGGAGAAAGAGAGTGCCAGAGATGTCATTGGAAGATGGAAGGGTCCGACTGACACTCTGAATAGGCCAGTTTCCCAGGACGATATGCTCACTATATGCATTAACAACATTTGAGATTAGTTATGAACTCCACTTATACCAGTGAAATGCACCGGTAGATTTTGGGATATCTTTTCTATTCCTCGTAGAATCGAAGACTCCCTGTAGCGCACTATCCTTAAGTCCTGAATACCCTCACAGGGTAATATAAAGAGAGTAGGTAGGACTGAAGTTTCCTCTATCGTTCTCAAGCTAGCCCTCACACATACTCCACTGCCTAGGCCTCTCTCGAATCTCTAAGGTCATACTGCGTATCAACGACCACCTCCACCCCATCAAGATGATCATAGAGAAACTATGGAAAAACAATTTGAGAAACAAAGAGAGTTTACTCATTCTAAGAGAACCAATTTTGTGGCTATTTTATAGCCACCATGAATATCAACTTTCTCCACATAACAGGGACTATAAATCATGATGATGTCATCCCGAACAACCAACATGATTACTGTACCTACCATCAGATGTAGGGACACAGTATTAAAGAATGCATCATTTTCAAAGACCTAGTACAAAAAATGGTGGACTCAGGGCATGTCAATATAGGACCCCCCGGCACACGTTCTATACATTTCTTCCACATACCCAATGAGGGGTAGGAGTTGTATAAGGTCGTTAGAAAAAGGGAGAAATTTTTTGATTGGTGGATGACTGGGAAGATGGTAAACCGAGCTCAAGGCATACTCCGAGCTCAATTACAGCAACCAGTTATACCGCCAACAAATCCTAATGATACACATCAACTATCCTTGTCCTCAAAATCTTATATAAGCTAGACATCCAGGCGTAATCATAAATGAAAGAAACATTTACCATAGGAGTTCTCTATTTCAGGGCCACAACTAGCCTTGGCACTTTCGTAGTTCATGCCCTCGGGTTTGACACAATGAGAACCAACCCACCAAACGACACCATCAGATACAACTAACCTGGCTAGTCTGTCGTAAAACTAGGAACGTATATTGAATTACATAATTGTTTTCCATTTAATAGAACCATTATTTGATGAAGATTATGGTTATGAAACTAAGTTCCCAAAACCCGGTCAGGGGACCCGAAGGAGTAATTACAAAATAAGGTGATACCAAGGTAGACACAACCATGTCCAGAACCAACCCTATTGTTATACCCTGACTCTATTCATCAATATTGAGGAATATCATAGGGGGGCCTTTCAACTGACCCATTAAAAGAAAAAATATTCCCCTCCCACACATACATCAGATTTGGCCCCATTATTATGAGGTACCCATCAGAGGAGGTACACATGTCATGATATCAAGGGCGCACAATTATAATGACCTGGTCAGGTCCAAAGAATAAAGGACCACCACCAACATATTCCTATGTGACCGGTCCATCCTAATCTGAAGCTCTAGCCCCAAAAGTGCCCGTTAAATAGCACCCAATAATGGTGAAGTGCCAACCTCTAAAGAAAAATTATGATATCCTAAATCATATGGACATAGTACTACCAAATCAATCAATCTCGTATTCCCTGAGTTTGCCAGCAGACCTTAGGGAGGCACTCATAGTATCCCTGATCAGCCCACAGGAATTTAAAGCTGAGGTTATGGATACTAATATATATCGAACAATGACTAGCCCAACTATATGTAATGAATTAATTTCCTTCACCGATCAGGATGAAGATGCCACCAGGAAAAGAAACATCAAAAACCTATATGTGTATAACATGCTTAATGATGTTAATGTCTGAATAGTAATCATCAACAATAGCTCCAGAGTCAACCTTATCCCACTATGAAGACTTCATAGTTTTGGTTATAATAAGGAAAATATGACACCCTGCACCACATCTCTCTTGGGTTATGAAAAGAGAGAACATAATCCAGTGGGACAAATCACACCCAGAAACAAGTTTTTCGACCTTATGGAATATTCAGAGTTAATTGTGGTTTAGTAGAATATGACATTCAATGCCATGTTAAGAAGGACATGGCTGCATCAATAGAGGGCCATTCCATCCTCCTACATACAATGAATCAAATATTGCATCAACGGAAAAGGAGGGATATTGGGTGCTTATAAGGCCCAATTTGATCTCTCCATATTGCATTACATAAATGATGGATTCTACAAGAGAAAGGGGTGGAAATCTACAATTCATGGTTTTGATTGGGTCCCCGCCCCAAAACGGTCTGGAAGTTGTTTCCGAAGACCACCTCCCCACCCCAAATAATCCTCGATGAAGCGTACATGAATCCCATTAACCATGTTCATAAATGGAATCTGATTCCATAAGCGTATTCAACTATTCTCATGATCATAGTCATGGTTTCCGAGACTGACAACATAGAAGAAACTGTCGACCCCTCGATCTGATAAATAATTCTTTAGCAAGGGTGACAACGCCCCATCCTTGGAATCTCAAGATATCCATGTCACACTCTCTGAAGTAGAAGAAGGAAAAGAAACTTGTCACCTCCATGATTCTCCCTCTCTAGAGGATTCCTCACACCCAATTGAGTTAGAGGAAGTCACTTCCTCCATAGAACATCCATGCGACATCTAGCTTCCGAGCTATAGAGAGCCGACATCATGAGTTCCTCCCTCGTGAGAAGGTGAAGATGAGATGGATTTTGGGGAAGAATGGGAAGAGGACCTTCTAAATACCCCTCTTGTATTCGAAGAGGGTATATATACAACTATTTATGAATGTAGGAAAATAAACCTGGTTACCAATGAAGTCCCGAGACACACTCTCATTAGTGATGCCATGCCTTCCGAGGAATAAGAGGTATAGACCACCTTCTTCATGAAGCATCAATATTTTTCACCATGAATTTCACATAAATTCTAGGACTCAATCCTAAGGTGGAGATGCACCACATTGGCCTATAATATAATTATCTAGTCTATAAGAAAGATTCTAGAAGGATGCACCCCACACCTTTGGCCTTGACAGAGGCGGAATTCGACAGGCCCATAAAATGATACATCATTCGAGAGATCCAATATCCCATCTGGCTGGCCAACATAGTCCCTGTCAAAAACAAGAATGGATAGATCCATGTCTTCATCGACCTTAGTGATCTCAATTAGCACTTACCTAAAGATGATTTCACTGTCTCGATCACTGATATATTGATCGATGTGATAGCTTGATATGTGGCTATCACTTTCACGGATAGTCATTATGGATATAATCAAATCATAATGTCCCTAGAAGATGAAGAAGCTACTGCCTTTAGGGAAACATGGATTAATTTTATACATGGTCATTCCCATTGGTTTTAAAAACACTGGCTCCAAATATCAATGTTCCATGCATCGCATTTTCAAACCATTCCTAGGGATGCTCGTCGAATGTTATGTTGATGACTTGGTCATAAACTCACGACAGCGCTCAGATCAGTAGTCAAACCATGAAACCATATTTAGAAATCATTTGCAACATAGCCAAAATGTGAACCTCATTAAATATTCCTTTAGGGTTACCTCAGAGAAATTTCTTGGCTTCTCCATATGCCACCGTGGCATGAAAATCGACCCTAAAAATATGAAGGGCATCCATGGTCTTCCATCTCCCCGCAACCACACTGAGCTGAGAGGACTCCAAGGACACATGGCCAATATCAAGCATTTTATATCCAGCCCCATAAGAAAATGTATACCTTTATCAGGTTGATGGAGAAGGGAGTTACCTACCAATGGATAGATTATTTTCAAGAGGCATTCAACATCCTCAAGAAGTACCTCTTAAGTCCACTAGAGTTCATGATTCTAGTTGAAGGAAAGCCCATTATCATATAGATGACCACCTTAGAGGGGTTACTTGGAGACTTACCCAAGAAGAAGAAGGATGAAAGTAATGAAAACAACCGTTATTACCTTAGCCAAACCATGATTGATGTTGAGACCCATTATTGAAATATAGAGATGAGCTATTTGGCCTTGGTCTTCATGGTTCAGATTTTGAGAAATAATCTCCAGCATCATGATGTCAATATGATATTTCATAGTAATCTTGTGAACTATATCCATAGAAATCAAATGCTAACCAGACGCCTATCCCAATGGGAAGTCATCCGGAAAAAGTTTGGCATTCAGTTTGTCCCTCAAAAATCTATCAAGGGCCAAGAGATGGTAGTTTTTCTGGAAAATAATCGTTCAATAAGGATAGACAAATTAAGTGTCAAAATCCTTGATGAAGACATATTCACTATGTAAAATAGATTCCAAAATGTGGGAAATGTACTTTGATGGTGCTTCCCGAATCTTGGGAGGTAAAATAATGGAAGTACCAATGTTTAACAAGGTGGGGATGGGAGGCATACTCATATCCCCAGTGTAGGATGTTTTTTTAAATTCCTTCCTCTTATAAGAAGTATGTAAAAAAAATTGTGTGGAATACTAGGCCCTCGTTGCAGGTCTAGAGCTCGCACTCCAGGCGTAACTGGAGCACCTTAATGTAATAAGCTGCTCTTAACTGGTCATCATGAAATTCAACGGTTTCCTTGCTATTATGAATGAGGAGATTATCCCCCTTTTTGACCACATACGATTGTTAATGGAAGAGTTCCACATAGAACTGACATTGACCTAAGTTCCCCAATCTCAGAATTCCTAGGATGATGTGTTATCCGATGTTGTAACAACTCAATCAGACCCAGACCAGGATGAAACTATTTTTAGCATTCCTCACCATCGAATGGTATTTCCATTTGGGAAATCTAACATGGAATAAATCGATGATGTCAGCCCTATCTTGGATCCATATGCTGCTTTTACTGGATATATGACCCCCATTACAAACTACCATCATAGGGGAGAACACCCATCATATAGGGCTGGAAGGGAGAAAATACAGAGAATGGCATTTATTTATTTCCTAAATGGCTACACGAGCCCGGAGAATTCCCTATACAATCAAGGCCTTAATGGAGTCCTTCATAGATGAATTGATGGATAAGATACTATTTCCATCAATAATATAGGGCATGCTGGAGTCTGTGGAGCACATTATTCAAGATCCAAGATTTCTTATCTAATTTGAATTCTTGGAAACTATTGGCCCGCCCAAATATTAGACTGCACAAACATTACCATGAAATGTCACTCCTGCCAAATTCATGCTTACTTGATTCATCATCCCCCAGAGCTACTTCACTAAGCTGAGTACTCCTGAACATTTAATATATTGGGAGAGAACGTCATGGGACCATATCCTCCCTCCATGGTCTAAAAAATCAAATATATATTCTCACAGTGACCGACTTCATTTCGAAGTGGGTAGAAGCTTCACCCCTTAAATATGTTAGGGCTATAAGAATTGTCAACTTAATGAAAGCCAATATCATCACCCGATTTTGTGTCCCTCAGAAAATACTAACAGACAATGAAAACAACTTCTGATCTGTCAAATTTGAGAAACTATAATTGAAATATTTTATCAAGACCCACCGTTCATCCCACCACCACACAATATCCAACAGATAGATAGAGGATTTCAAAAATACCATATCTTACATACTCCGGAAAATGGTGAAAAAAGACAAGAATTCATGGCTAGAAAAACACTTCCCTGCCTTGTGGGCCTATCTAACCACAACCCACACCACAACCCAGGACACTCCGTACTGATTGTTATACCAAACCAAATATTTTTTTACATTTAATACCAATTACTATCACTTTTCATTGAAAATTGTGATCAACTATATGATGATGAGTGAGTAAAAATTAATGTAGATGAATTGGAGCGTCTAGATGAGAAGCAGTTTCGCACATTGCAACACTTGTAAGTATATCAAAACTAAATTGCATGAGCCATAAAAATAAAGATTCGTCTTTAGTTTTTCCTTGGAGGAGAATGGGTATTGGTCGTCTGGGCCCTGATGATAACTAGAAAAAATCCATAGATGTTAGAGCCATAGTTTTAGATACCATATATCTACACAGTGTCTTCTCCAATGGAGCATATTCCCATATCTCTATAGATGGGAATATAAGTCCCCATCCTTAAACCTTACTTAATCTTGAGTTATTACAAGATTACACATTGAGGATCTTTTCAGGTTTAGAGTTTTAGAGAATTAGATAATGAAACATGCATTACATTCCACATGTAAACAAAGTTGTTACATAAAAGATAGAATTCATTCTTCCCATCAACAGAAATATATTTAAAATAAAACATGGATTCTTTATTGACACATCCTTGACACTATCATCACATCAAGTACCTTTCCCTTGACCAGTGAAAAACATTTCAAAAAACTTGGGATGAGCATAAAAATCTCAGTAAGGGTTATAAAAATATGGAAAGGAAACATGAGTTCATATATACATAACAATGAAATCATACTTTACCCATAAACCATAGGCACTTTAACATACCTCATCAAATCATGAATAAATCATAGAAATCATAAGACATAAAAGGTAACTTGAGGCATTCATAACATTCTTACGTAGGGAGTAACCTTCTTGGTTACATTTGGAATACCCACCACAGTATATTCCATAAATCTCTTCGGAGAAACCTTAACGTTTCACTCCTTCGCGTTACCCAATGCATTGGAGAGATATATCGGGCTCACTCACCCTTAGTTTATCATGGAACCACTCGTCTTCATAATAATGCCCAAGAACCTCAACATAATTGTATCACATAAAACATGCATAATGGAAACATCACATTTCCACCTTTCAATCACAAGATATCAATACAACACATTGATATAAAAACATTATGAAAACCATTTTCAATACCAAAATAAAAGAAAAGTAAAACATGGTTTTTATTTTTCTTTAAAAAAAAAGGTATGACTTGTAGAGGAAGCCAAAATTAAAATAATGGTCATGGTGGCGGAGAAGTCGTTGTCTCCGCATACGTATGACAAAAAACACTCAATTTTTTTTTTAGTAAAATGATTTATATAAATAAAGATTCATTTTGGATAAACATAAAAGTCAAAGGGGTTTATACACAGTGTAAAAGAAGGTAGTGTATAAAATAAAATATGCCTCAATTAAAGGAAATTGAGATGATGTCCCATACAAAGACGGTATCCTCAGTTTAAGGAAAAATCAATTAAATAATTATGTGTGACAAACGAATACACCAAATATAAGTGGATATTAAGTTTAAAATAATCAAAGGTCATTCACACATATTCAAAGGATCACATATTAAATAACTACATTCTGAACCCAAATAAATCGAAATTGGGTTAAGAAGTTCCCTTGACAGCCTAATGGCGTCACATCAAAATGAGTTGATGAGAGATAAAAAGTGTATCTCATCACTTAGACATAAAATTTACATCAATAAGGATATCTGAGAACATATCCCAATATAACAATATGTAAATTAAAAGACCCAACAAAAGAAGTCTTTTAAAAAGAGGAGGGTGAAAGGTTCCCTTGCCGACTTGGGTATCATTCAAAACAAACACCCCATGAAAGAAGGACAATACATCATTGATGTAAATACCCATAAAAGAAATTATATTACACAATGATTAGAATAACAGGCAGTACAAACACCACTCAAAGGAAATTGTGGAAAATGTAGCATAAATCTCACAGGAATAAAAGTGAGATGAAAAATCCCCTACGAAAACTCGGCAGCCTAACGGGGCCACATAAAACATAAAAAATGGATTGATGAGATAAAATAGGGTATCTCATAATATTAAAATAATGTTTATAGAAAGATTAATATAAAAGAACACCCCCCAACATAACAAAGAGGAGCTTACAAGAAGTGACATAAAGGAGAGTACTTAAAAAGAAAGAGAGAGGTTAGATCTCTTACAAAAATTCGGCAGCCTAATGGCACCACTCAAAACTTCCAAAATGGATTGAAGTGAGATTATAGGGTCTCTCATCACATGAAAATTAATATTACATTAGGATTAATATATAATAACATCCCAATAACAAGAAATATGAGTTTTAAAAGGAATGACATAAAAGAGTGTACTTAAAAAAGAAAGAGAGGAGTAGGATCCCTTACCTCGGGTCCGACTTGACTCGATCATTATTTAATCTCATAAATAATAAACTTGAGTTAATTTCAACTTCCCTAAGAACCATTTTTCAAGTTCATTATTCCTTTTATATCACTTATTACCATGTCATGAACACTATGTTATTATTTAAGTTAATAATGGTTGTTTTAACGATCATTGGTACTTGAGTCAAAAAATAAACTCTTTATAATTACAAGTTGTTCATGTGGTAAAATATCCATTATATCCTGAATTGTATTCATGATGTAGATATCATATATATCATATATATTTCCAGTATATTCATGCATTTATAATATTACATAACATTTAGAGTTAAGAAATGAAATGCACCATTCATGGAGATGGTAAGCCGTATGTATAGATGAATTCTACTTCCATTTATGTTTCATATTTAATGAAATTAAAACATAATGATACATAATAGTATTTTAATTTTATTATAGTATCATATATAATTTCATTAAACATTGCATTTATACGTACCACATATGGTATTAACGAATCAAATCACTTTGAGGGGGCGGTAGTCCGCACTTCCTAAAATGAAGATATCACGTATACCAATAATGGAAGCCATAATGGTATGCCATAAATGAAAAATACAGAGGCTTATGGAAAACATAAACATATTATATATCATATATAAATATATTTTCATCTTAATGGCCACCATTTAAGTCGTAAAAAGAATGTTGAACAATCATCGTTTCGGGAGCCAGAAATTCGCCATCCACAGAAATGGTATGTTCTTTAACAATTAGATGTAGGTGTGTGTAAGTGTAGCTCGAATAATTATTATAAAAACATTCTAGTATATGGAATATACTGGTGTTGTTACAAAATAAATGAATAAAGAGATTTTAGGGGGTTGGAGAAGTAAAATAAAACAAAAGCACTCAAGTGAAGACATTACCTTAAAATCGGGTAACTCCCTTTAGTTTGAGCTCAAAGGCATCCTTGGGAAGACTTATGCCCAAAGTGTGGCTTCAAGGAGTTATAGAGGGATGTGTAGAGACAAAATGGGTAGGGTTTTGACGAGCCAAAGGCTTTGGAAGTGTGGGTAAGGAGTTAGAGGTGGGGTCCTTTAATAAGAGGAGATGAGGGGAACTCTTGGAAAGTAAAGAAATTTTACTTTATTCTAAAATGAGTTTCGGATTTTATTGGTCCCACATTGATGTGTTTCGAGGATAAGGTGATAAGGGTTCTAAATCCACCAATCCAATAGGTTTTTGAAATGTGTAGGTCTTAGATTTTACATTATCTTTCCATATTAATTAAATCGTTAAATAATGAGGTCATCGCTGCATCATCATTATGTCATAATTAATTTAATTTATTTAATGTCTAAAAATTATAAAAAACTACTATGATATATTAAATATTTTTATCTTTCTAATGAATATTTATTGTCCAAAAGATCATTTATGTAGTAAAAATTAAAAATATTTTACTTAGGTGATACATTGTTTGTTACATTTAACATTCTTTAAAAATAAAAAGATAAAAAGTCACTTTCTCACAAAAGTGATTCCATGGGGCCCCCAAGTTTGGCACAAGGAATACCATGGTCTGCCATGATAAAACCATTAGGATTAGGACACATTTTGTTGTCATTTTTTATTATTATGATATTATCTTATTATCATTAACTACCCGATTACTCATTAATCAAGATAATTAAAGATAATTACCGTCGTTACTATTCATAATGTCCAAAAACAAAAGAGTCTTAATTACATAATTTGGACCTTCTGATTCCAAATATGTAATCCATTTTACCAAATTACAAACACATAAATTGAAATAATTAATTTAAAAAAACTTCCTATTGTCAAACCAAATAGCGGGTTTTTTAGAAACAATATTTATGAAAAGTTTGGCACTTGTTTATGCACAATTCCAAAGTGAAATTAATCCAAATGACCATCATTGGATTAAATGGTAAAATTATATTCCAATTAAACTTTAAATCAAATTAAAAAGATAATATAACCATATAATTAAATTATATGAAAAAGCATTTTTGATGTAAAATGCAGTATTTTTCACTATTCATTGAAAAATGAACATTGTCAGAAAAATACCAAAAATTAACCCAATCTAAATTTAAATGTCCCAATCATAACTAATATGTTTATTTTTAAAAATAGAGCTTATAAAATTGTCAATAGTTTGATTGAAAAAATGGTTTTCCATAAAAAGGAAGTAAAACAATCTTTTAAAAATACTAGTGTATTCAATGCATAAGATTGGATTCATTTGTATTTTAAGCCTCTAAAAATTATTGGATAAAAGTAAAAACATTTAACAAACATATTTAATCGTAATCCAGTTATTTATATTCATTCATGTCAATACAAAGACTATGTGTTAACTACCATTTAAAATAATATTATTTTATTATTAGAGTGCAACGTATGATTTCAAAGGAACTCGTTGTTACATATTGGGTAAGCCATCGAGCATAGCATTTCCTTTAAAGTAATATTAATATTTTATTCACAAATATGGATAAATGTGAAAATGTCATACTCTTTATTTACCTTTGGTGTTACATCCTTCCCCCCTTTTGGGAATTGTGTCCTCGGAATTATAAAACTGGGCTTCGAAACATCATTGAAAATCCCACATCGGAACAAGAGTCGGTAAAACAATCACTTTAAAATAAAGTAAGATAATTACATAGGTCACCCAAGTAAACCCAAACTGGGATTCCATGTAGGAAAACATGGAAATGGAGGAGAAAACATAGGGTCATGTTCCGATGGAGAGTGATAGAAAACATGTTTAGGAGAAAGATAACCACAAGAAAATTACAAACTTATGATGGGTTAAACGGTATTTGGTTCCCCAGTTGAAAAAGTTAATAGACAACATTTTTTTAAGTTACTTTTTATTGAGGAATTTATTCATAAGGAAACATAATTACTTATCATGTTTACTTTCAACTTTTATTAGATTTATTACACAAACTCAAACTTTCAACAAAAGGTGAGTATTTAGGAAGACTTGTTCATATTAAGAGTACTATAATCAACTTCTAGAGAATCACCTAATCCAAAAAAGAGAACTATATACTTCCAATGTCTTCAGACTATAACAAAAACTAAAACCAAAAAGGTTAGTACAAGATCAGATAATCCAGAAAAGGATAACCCTTTATAAAAAGAAAATGTATTCATAATCTCCAAAATTTGTCCAACAAAACCCAAAGTTCAACCCATTCGATAATCAATTGCTCCATAAAATTCTTCAAAGTAAAAAAATTAAGATTGAAACCCAAATATTTGAAGGATTTAGTCTCATAGTCTTCCAAGTTAAATAGTAACATTTATCTCCAAACAACATCAGTTTCTCTTAAAGTCTCGTAATGAAAAGTAATTAAGCTAATCACATATCCTCCATGATAGGTTAATAATTTCCATAGATAACCCAAAATCAGATCATTCTAGATTCATAAGATCATATAACTAAAAAGAATCAGTCAAACTAACCAGGGACTTCCCGTAGTACAGTGGTAGGCGATAAATACCAGTTGCACTTTGGTTGTGGGTTCGATTCCCGCAAATTTGTCCGACGTGACGGGTTGTCACACAGTCTGCGTGTTGTCTTTTTTCCAAAACTATATAATTTTAAAACATTCCCCAAAACGAGATAAAATATTCAAAAATGATCATAACATATTTTAACCTCAAGTTTATCTAATTCCTTTCATTTTCTAGCATATCATATAATAAACCATAATTACCGCAAAATTAAGGATCATATAAACTCTAATGGTTACCTTTATAATTATTACCTAAACTTCCACATTGATTGGACATCTCATACATTATGCATTACAGAACATAAAAAGTTTCAAGTGGTTGATCATGACTCCTTGATTGTTGGTCTATAACAACCACGAGTTTCCTCATTGAATCCCCCATTTTATCTAGTATCTTAAACAGAGAACACCACAGTTTCCTTCAAACCTATTGTCTATTTGGTGCCTGCTAGATCCATCCATTCACTAAAAACCGAAAGGTCAGTGTGAGTATATCAACAAAACCATCATGTACTAATGAGGAAGATAAACACCAGGATATACTTACTCATTCACTTTATCTAAAACTAGGACTCTTTCTGAAATCCTAACCATTATTGTAATGTCACTTATACTTAAAGAATAACCTAACCTCTAAAGTTATCTAAACTGACCTCTGATACCAACTATAAGGCCCCAACCTTAAACCTTACTTAATCTTGAGTTATTACAAGATTACACATTGAGGATCTTTTCAGTTTTAGAGTTTTAGAGAATTAGATCATGAAACATGCATTACATTCCACATTTAAACAAAGTGGTTACATAAAAGATAGTATTCATTCTTCCCATAAATGTAAACATATTTAAAATAAAACATGGATTCTTTCTTGACACATCATTGACACTATCATCACATCATGTACCTTTCCCTTGACCTGTGAAAAACATTTAAAAAAACTTGGGATGAGCATCAAAAGTTCAGTAAGGGTTATAAAAAATTGAAATGGAATCATGAGTTCATATATACATAATAATGAAATCATATTTTACCCATAAAACATAGGCACTTTAACATACCTCATCAAATCATGAATAAATCATAGAAATCATAAGATATAAAAGGTAACTTGAGGCATTCATAACATTATTACGTAGGGAGTAACCCTCTTGGTTATGTTTGGAATACCCACCACAGTATATTCGCTAAATCTCTTCATAGAAACCTTAACGTTTCACTCCTTCGCATTACCCAATGCATTGGAGAGCTATATCGGGCTCACCCGCCCTTAGTTTATCACGGAACCACCTGTCTTCATAATAATGCCCAAAAACCTCAACATCATCGTATCACATAAAACATGAATAAAGGAAACATAACATTTCCACCTTTCAATCACAAGATATCAATACAACACATTGATATAAAATTATTATGAAAACCATTTTCAATTCCAACATAAAAGAAAAGTAAATCATGGTTTTTATTTTTCTTTTTAAAAAAACGTATGGCTTGTAGATGAAGCCGAAATTCAAATAATGGTCACGACGGTGGAGAAGTCGTTGTCGCTGCATACGTATGACAAAACACATTCCCTTTTGTCATTTAGTAAAATGCTTCATATAAAGAAAGATTCCATTTGGATGAATTTTAAAATCAAATGGGTTTATACACCGTATAAAAGAATGTAGTGTATAAAATAAAATATGCCTCAATGAAAGGAGATTGAGATGAAGTCCCATACAAAGTCGGTATCCTTGGTTTAAGGAAAAATCAACTACATAATTATGTGTGACAAAAGAATACACAAAATATAAGTGGATATTAAGTGTAAAATAATCAATGGTCATTCACAAATATTAAAAGGATGACATATTCAATAACTACATGTTGAACCCAAAGAAATCGAAATTGGGTTAAGAAGTTCCCTTGACAGCCTAATGGCGTCACATCAAAATGAGTTAATGAGAGATAAAAAGTGTATCTCATCCCTTGGACATAAAATTTACATCAATAAGGATATATGAGAACATGTCCCAACATAACAATATGTAAACTAAAAGACCCAACAAAAGAAGTCTTTTAAAAATAGGAGGGTGAAAGGTTCCCTTACCGACTTGGGTATCTTTCAAAACATACACCCCATGAAATAAGGACAATACATCATTGATGTAAATACTCATAAACGAAAGTATATTACACAAAGAGTAGAATAACGGGAAGTACACACACCACTCAAAGGAAATTGTGGCAAATGTAGAATAAATCTCACGGGAATAAAACTGGGATGAAAAATCCCTTACGAAAACTAGGAAGCCTAACGACGCCACATAAAACATGCAAAAATGGATTGATGAGATAAACTAGGGTATCTAATAATATTAACATAAATTTTATAGAAAGAGGAATATAAAATAACATCCCCCAACATAAGAAAGAGGAGCTTAAAAGAAGTGACATAAAGGAGAGTATTTAAAAAGAAAGAGAGAGGTTAGATCTCTTACGAAAATTCGGCAGCCAAACATCGCCACTCAATACTTCCAAAAAGGATTGATGGGAGATAATACAGTCTCTCATCACATGAACATAAAAATTACTGTAATATTAATATAAAATAACATCCCAATAACAAGAAAGATGAGCTTTAAAAGGAATGACATAAAAGAGTGTACTTAAAAAAAATAGAGGAGTAGGATCCCTTACCTCAGGTCCGACTTGACTCGATCGTTCTTTAATCTCCTGAATAATAAACTTGAGTTAATTAATAATTCCTTAAGAACCATTTTTCAAGTTAATTATTCCTTTTATATCTCTTATTACCATGTCATGAACACTATGTTATTATTTAAGTTAATATTGGTCGTTTTAACGATCATTGGTACTTGAGTCAAAAAAATAAACTCTTTATAATTACAAGTTGTTCATGTCGTAAAATATCCATTATATCCAGAATTGTATTCATGATGTAGATATCATATATATCATATATATCCAGTATATTTATGCATTTATAATATTACATAACATTTAGATTTATGAAATGAAATGCACCGTTCATGGAGACAGTAAGCCGTACGTACGCATGAATGCTACATCAATTTCTATTTCATATTTAATGCAATTAATACATAATGATACATAATAGTATTTTAATTCCAGTATGGTAACATATATAATATCCTTAAATATATCCTTTATACGTACCACATATGGTATTAACGAATCAAATCACTTTGAGGGGGCGATAGTCTGCACTTCCTAAAATGAAGATATCTTATATACCCATAATGGAATCCATAAAGGTATGACATAAATGAAATATTAAGAAGCTTAAGGAAAACATAAACATATTATATATCATATATAAATATAGTATCATCTAAATTTCCACCTTTTAAGGTGTTAATATAATGTTGAACAATCATCGTTTCGGGAGGCAGAAATTCGTTATCCACAGAAACAGTATGTTCATTAACCATTAGATGTAGGTGTGTGTAAGTGTAGCTAGAATAATTCTTATAACAAAATCCTATTATATGGAATATACTGGTGTTGTTACAAAATAAATTAATAAAAATAGTTTAGGGGGTTGGAGAAGAAAAATAAAACAAAAGGACTCAAGTGAAGACATTACCTTAAAATCGGGTAACTCTATTCGGTTTGAGCTCAAAGGCTTCCTCGGGAAGACTTTTGCCCAAATTGATTCTTAAAGGTGTTATAGATGGATGTGGAGAGACAAAATGGGATGGGTTTGGCCGATCCAAAGGCTTCGGAAGTGTGGGTAAGGAGGTAGATGTGGGGTCCTTTTATAAGAGGAGAGGAGGGGCACTCTTGGAAAGTAAAGAAAGTTTACTTTATTTTAGAATGAGTATCAGATTTTAATGGTCCCACATTGATTTTTTTCGAGGATAAGGTGATAAGGGTTCTAAATCCACCCATCCAATAGGTTTTGGACATGTTTAGGTCTTATATTTTACATTATCTTTCCATTTTAATTAAATCGTTAAATAATGAGGTCATCGCTGCATCATCATTATGTAATAATTAATTTAATTTATTTAATGTCTAAAAATTATAAAACAAATACTATGATATAGGAAATCGTTTTAGATTTCTAATGAATATTTATAGTCTAAAAGATTATTTATTTAGACAAAAGTAAAAATATTTTACTTAGGTGATACATTCTTTCTTACATTTTACATTATTTAAAAATAAAAAGATAAAAAGTCAATTTCTAAAAAAAGTGATTCCATGGGGCCCCCAAGTTTGGAAAAAGGCATCCCATGGTCGTCCATGAGACATCCAGTAGCCTTAGGAAAAATTTTGTGGTCATTTTGTATTATTATGATATTATCTTATTATCATTAACTACCCGATTACTCATTAATCAAGATAATTAAAGATAATTACCGTCGTTACTATTTATAATGTCCAAAAACAAAAGAGTCTTAATTACATAACATGGACCTTCTTATTCCAAATATGTAATCCATTTTACAAAATTACAAACAAATAAATTGCAATAATTAATTTAAAAAAACTTCTCATTGTCAAAACAAATAGCGGGTTTTTTAGAAACAATATTTATGAAAAGATTGGCACTTGTTTATGCCCAATTCCAAAGTGAAATTAATCCCAATGACCATAATTGGATTAAATGGTAAAAATATATTCCAATTACACTTTAAAACAATTTAAAAAGATAATATAACCATATAATTAAATTATATGAAAAAGAAGTTTTGATGTAAAATGCAGTATTTTACACTATTCATTGAAAAATGAACATTGTCAGAAAAATACCAAAAATTAACCCAGTGTAAATTTCAATGTCCCAATAAAAACTAATATGTTTATTTTGAAAAATAGAGCTTATAAAATTGTAAATAGTTTTATTTAAAAAATGTTTTTCCATCAAAAGGTATTAAAACAATCTTTTAAAAATACTAGTGTATTCAATGCATAACATTGGATTCATTTGTTTTTTAAGCCTCTAAAATTTATTAGATAAATGTAAAAACATTTAACAAACATATTTAATCATAATTCAGTTATTTATATTCATTCCTGTCAATACAACGGCTATATGTTAACTACCATTTAAAATAATATTATTTTATTATTAGAGTGCAACGTATGATTTCAAAGGAACTCGTTGTTGCATATTGGGTAATCCATCGAGCATAGCATTCCATTTAATGTAATATTAATATTTTATTCACAAATATGGATAAATGTGAAAATTTCATACTCTTTATTTACCTGGGGTGTTACAGGGAAGCTCACCACCGCTCAAAAAAAAACATGAGATTTCTGAATAAATATTTCAATTAACCATAAGAGTAGTTTATGTATGAGCCGCATGACGTTAAAATGAAAAACCATGAATGTCCTTAATACATGAAAATAAAACTCATAGTTGTGTTCCCTTACCACATGACGTTAAACATCATATTAATTCATCATTACGACATGAAAATAAATTTTTTCGCACCGGTCTGAACTCTATGACACTAAACCAAGAGCCATAATCCTGGTACTGTGACGCCAAACTATCCAGTATTCCCCCACTAAGGTGTGTTACAGTGGCTCCCGACCTCAATCAAATTGCTTCTACTATAAAATCAAATCATGCACCCATGTTTGGAAGTGATTACTGCAGGTACGAGGTCTATGACCCCCAAATAAGGGAATGATGTCCTTACTACATGTCAATAAACTATATAGTAAATCATCCGAGCTGGAGGACGTTAAATTAAAAATTCCCCTGGTCCATAACACATGATGTTATATTGTTCATATTTAAAAACATTCTCAACATCCTCACCGAATGATGATAAATTTCACACCAATTCATCCCTACTACATGACAATAAATTTTGATGAACCTGTCCGAACTCTATGAACCTAAACTAGGATAATGATTTCGTCGTTGCCTGAAATTAGTCTGCATGATGAGACGATATCTTCACCTACAAAAACATTTATCTCTTGAAATTTTCTATATACTCTTCCATTTTCAAAGAACTATGTATGGATTAATTCTAACCCTCATAAGATACCTAAGAACACCAGTATTTTTTGTATCCTTGCCCAGCCTCCATGAAAAAATATCCCCCACCTGTGTATAAGTTAGATTTGCGTAGGAAGGCCCTTTGAATTACAATGTATTTCAGAACTACATGTGGCTTGATTCATTCCCTAGAAAGATACATATTGAAACACATACCCTATATCTTTTTCCAACCACCACCTTTAAAAAATCCCTTTGGAACACCATTGTTCATGCCACGTGGAAGGAAACCCCATCATTCCTTGTTTCTCACATTGTGTATTTATAATGTGGGCTTAGGAATTATGGAAAGGTTCCCTCTGAAGAGTAACAGATGATTAATAAATAGATGACTACATGCAGTTCCATTCCTTCACTAGTAGGATATGTAGATATGTCGGGATTTCTGTATCTTCATCTATACCCCACCCCCCCAAAAAAATGATGGCCTCCGTCCTTACCGCATGACATCAAACTACATAGAATCCATTTTCAAATTGGTTGAACACCATTTTGACCTTGTGATGTAAAACATCACAAATTTAAAAAAAAATTCCCCCATCCTCACCCCATGATGATAAACTTCATGAAAATCATTCTTACCTCACTAAACTAAATGACACAACCATTTCCTTTAACGAATTATAGTAAACTTCACGCCAATTGACCTCACATCATGAGGATAAACTTCCGGGCAATCCTATTTACCGTATAATGATAAACAACATGAAAATCATCCTAACCACATGATCATAAATTGCAATGTAAAAGTCATAATCCAATCAAGATACGTGGTAATCCATGGATAGAACACACCATGCACATATGGATGCATCCTTCCCATGCATCAAACACCATGAAACATATGATTTGGATCTTCATAATCATCCATGGCCATCAGAAGAGGATGTTAATCAACCAGTGGACACCTATGCTAGACTATGCATACCATGCCCTCAGTAGCTCGACATATTGATCACCCCTGGACCGTCTACCAATGTAATTCCTTCCTCAGGTATCACTCTTCTTAGATATGTATGCTTACCGGCCCGAGAGCACCAAAATCACATTTCCGGATCCATAAATTTCTAGATAAATAGTTTTAATTTGGTTCCCTTCACATCCATACGTTTCTAAGGTTCCTCTAACTAGTTAGTTTACATATCCACCTATGGTTTCTATGACAGACTACATCAACTACATAATTCCATAGTTATGTTGCTTTAATCCAACTGAAAATTGCAATACGGTTATTTATCATATGCTCAGACATGTCTCTCCCCATCTTCCAGACTCCGTGTCATGAGTGATATGTGTTCTTTGTAATGATTTATGGGCATCAGAAGTGGATGGTCATCAACTTGCAGACACCATTTCATCGCTATGCATACCATGCACTCAACAGATCTTCATATTGATCGCTCATGGCCCATCTACCAATGGAAAGTATTCTTCAAGTTATGATCAACCAATATTCACATTTATACCAGCCTCACATCCCCCACCGCTACATCTCATGATTTGAGAGACTCTAATATTACAGTTTACACCTTCATGCCCAATTCTAATCAGACCATGATAGATCATCATAATTTGATTATCCCATAGGTAACAGTAACATCATCAAATATTTTTCCAAACTCAATGATAGTTAAACTAATAACAGATCGTCCTCACCACAATACATTAAACTACATGGAATAAATGTGTACCCCATGCACATAGTAAATTAGAGTAGGGAGCATTCTGGGATTCAATGACAACTATGGCCAAATATCTCCAACATGACCAGGAATACCCTTTCCATACATCATACACTATGTCCCATATACTCATGGATCCTCATAAACCTCCATGGCCATCGGACAAGGGAGACCATTGACCCGCATACACGATTTCATGAATATGCATACCATACCCAACGCGGTTCTACATTTTGACTCCCCTGGCCTGTATACCAATGGCATGATGTCCTCAGGTGACACTATTTGTAAACCTTATGATCAACTTCCCTAGATCCATCATATCATTTATCCTTATCCAAGAGGCCCCAGAATCATAGTTTACACTGTCTTCATCCTTCCCACATCTTGGATATGTCGGGGTATTCATACCTGGTTACATTCTAATCATGAGTTACTGTTATAGTAGTTTCTTTACCGCATGATGATAAACATCACAGAGCACGTCCTTACTTCATGACAATAAACTGCATAGATCCCATCCATATCACAAGACGATAAAATTCACGGAACACGTCCTTACTATATAATGATAAACTGCAGGGTGTACGTCCTCATTGTACGACGATAAACTACAAAGTCCTTGTACAATGATATTCATAAATTTCTCAAATTACAAGAATATATATATTTATATCCATGAATCCTTACCGAATGATGTAAAAGTGCATTGCCTTGAATGAACTCTTCACGATTTATGTCCCAAAATAATGCTTCTATCTCTTCTTCAGGGAATATGTCACACCGTCATGGATTATCCACTCACACCTACATGATATTGATGACTTCACCCATTAATGGGATATCTTAATCCAAAATTCCTCTCTTGTGTCTAGAAACCCCCGCCACATGAATCATACTCTATAACAAGAAAGAACTGATGTACCATAAACCACCCCTAGTGGTATTCAATCCCAACTTCCCTGGAGTTGCCCGACTATCAAAAGAATACAACCACTGACCTAAGGACACCATTTCATGACTATTCATACCAAGCCCCACACAGCTCTAAATACTATTTCCCATCACCCGTCTCCCAATGGTATGTCTTAGTCAATGATTCCTTTCAAAATCCTCCTTTCCTCTGAGACGTCATATTCATCCCGAGTTTCAGAAACTCTCTAAGATATAATATACAATCCTTTCAATAGTCTCGTCTATGTATGGGGGATTTCTCTGGTTAAATTCCCCAAAACTAGGGAATGCCTTTCAATTTTGAAAGAATTTACTAGATACATGATTTAAAACTACATCACGGTCAAAAACTCATACATTACAACCATGTATGTGTAGGAGTGGTATCATATCCATATCCATGATTGATATGGATGTCCCAAACCCTTCAGACACCACGTCCCTATTGAGATACCCCTGGTTCACTTCATAATCTAAACTCCCATGATGTTATTCGATTATCTGAAATATATATTCATTGACATAAGGAAAACATTGAACGACTATACATACCATGCCCTCTATGGATATGCATAATGAGTCATGTTGCCCATCTACCAAAGGAATGTATTCATTAGGTGATGCTTTTCATACATCTGTATTCCCAAATGGATCATATGCCCCATGCAATTCCATGCATGCTATTAAAGTTAGAGTGAAACTTTCCCATATATATGTCTAAAAGGTATCAAGACATCCATAATCAATGAACACCTCATCATGTCCCTATCCACACCACATTTGATAAATACTATTATATCAAAAATATTAGTAATGACAGTCTTGTTTGTAGGACATTAAAGTGGTCACAAAAACAGGTATGAAGCTCACCATGATGAAAACTCGTAAAGGGTTTTTTGGGAAAATGTCGAGTGTCATCTTGCCACGACAACATCGTGTATGGACTTGGAAAAACATTTAGAAACAAAAACTCAAGAGGAAAAATGTCATTTTGGTTGAAAATATACAAAGTGAGACCTAAGAAAAAGTCGAGAAATACTCACTTGGTCCACACCAAATAGGCCTAGGAAAAAAGTAGGGTTTCATCAGAAGAGATACAATGTTTGAAGGGTTTTCCTATAAAATCCTAGAAATAGTCTAACTATGCTCATTGAGTCCCATGTCCAAGGAAAAAAAATCGAGCTCGATTCGGTTATCTGAGTTTCCTAATTTCAAGTCATGGTTTAAAAATTAAAACATGATCGAAATAATGCTGATAGGAAGAGACATATAAGGGACATTTAAAACAGAAATCTATTTTACCAGGTTCAAAAAAATGTAAAAACATCACCTATTCAGAGTCTCCCAAAAGTACAAAAACATTCTGGGGAGAGTACATGTTGTAACATTAGGAAAAAACTACAAGAGGTCACGATTATCACTTTTCAAAATGGTTGCGAGTGGTTGTTGTGGGACATCGATTGTCTGTTCCAAAAAATCTCTTTCCTCCATTTCAGATTTGATCGTCAGATGCACCTCCTCGAGGACCACATTAAGATCCCACCCCTTCTTCTGGACAACTTCATAATTATCACGTGAAGAGGCCATTTTCTCCGTCAACATGGATGTGTTGGCATCACATTCCTGTAACTCCTACACTCAGGCCGCCATCAAATCATGGGCCTTCACCTCATATGTCTTCATATGATCAAATTCTTCTGAAATATCTCAGATGGTTTCCACCTCATTATGAGAATAATTAAAACTTTCCATCTAGTTCTCAAAATAGGTGAGGTCATCTCGAGAAATGTCGATTAAGTAAATAAGGAAGTAATGGTACTGATAGTCATAGATTCTGGAACCCAACACAGAAAAGAACTGCTGAAAATTTTCACCATCATCAGAAAAATTGGTTGGGGGTGTATTCATAGAGAGAAACAAAAAGTGGTGCCATGACTCTTTATGCACTTCCTGGATTCTTACCATGGAAACGGAACTTCGATCCTACCATACCACCACATGTGTATAAGCAGGAAGTGTCACTACTTGAGTAGGGAGGCACCTAAGACTAGTCCCCCATGGAAGGGGACCATATCTTACTTCAGATAGAACAACCATTGGAGTCAGATGAGAATGAATAATTGTGTCCTATGAGATTATTGGAAAATGCTTTTCTGGTGTTAGTCTCATCAAAATCATGGTCATTATCCATAAGAGGGGAACAATCTGAATTGATCCCCACCGAAATGGTTTACATTGATGAAATCCCTCCCATATAATCATGGAAATTTATCGAGTGCCTTCCACCACGAGAGCTGGATTTGTAGGTGTATCCATCTAGGTTGCTGAAGGGACAGATGTAGAAGGCAAGGTTGTTGCATCTCTCATGATGAAGGGAATGCATTGTGTTTTCATTGGGGTAGGAATGGGATAGGAAATGGTAAAGTATTTCTGTACATGCCTAAGTAGTTCATTCAACATACCTGTACGGTAACAATCAACCCATAGTTGTGCATACTCCAGTTATAGAAAGGTGGGCCCTATCGTGTTAGGAATTTTGATCTCTCTAGCAGCACCCTCTTGCGTCACCATATGCCATAGTTGACGGAGAAACACAAGATGACATTCTCCAGTTAGTTTATAGAATGGAAGTAACACAATCAGTTGAAGGCATCCAAACTACATAGAAAATCTGTAGGGGAGGTATGGTTCACATATAATTACTTCGTCTACACGGGCGGTTAGAATTTTGTCCCGAATATTGATGAGGTATGAGCATTTCCCCAAGGAACTACCCCTATCACATCTCAATGATCCATAAGGGGTACACTGTGGTGTGAATGTGAAATGATAGGCGTCATTAAATAGCCCAACCACATCTGTAATAGTTAGTGTCTAGGGGTTAACAACATAAATGCGGAGAAGATCTGGGTTAATCTCAGAATGGGGAACCCGTGTGGTATGCCTATAGACATAATAGTGGAAGTATTCTACCATCCACATGTACATTAATTGGAACGGTCCACTGAGAAAGCATCAATACCTTCCTTCCAAAATCATTCCAAACAATTCATAATGACTGGTGAGGGTTGGAAGCACCAAATTAATGGGTCTATCATCTTCCAACATGGCTGCCACCATAACGGTACATGCATGATCTCATTGTATGCATCACATGATGGGACGATAAATCCACTTGAGAACATGGCAAAGAAACCTAGTAGCCTACGCTCTGGTTAAATGATAGGCCGATGCTCATATCCCCATGAGACATACATCCCTTCTTCAAGAGCAGCATAGTATGTCCCTGGAGTTTGGTGAGATTGGTGGGTTGGGTGAGTTCGACTGTGGCGCACCTTTGGCATAGGCACATTCGTCTGTAAGAAGAACCATATACACACATTGAATGAGATAAGGGAATGAACCATGAGAGTAAGAACAAAAAATATATATATCATATCCAGTAAACTCCTTTTCAAGGGTGTCATGTAATTAGTATCATTCTATGTGGAAGCTATTGGGAGAAAGTCATCTATCATTTCTCCCTAGATAGGGAGAACTCCTATTTTTTGGATGTCATATAGACTGCTCCCCACATCTCTATGCATGTGGTGAAAGGTGTTGGTTCTCGATCACCAGAGGCTAATCAACTCTGTAATAATTTCACCCTCAGTGAAGATTGTGAACTGAGACACCCAGGCTCCCTAGTTTAAGGCAACTGGCTCCAGCTAGTCAGGGCGCACCATATAGGTTTGATGAACCAATAATGACCAATCCCACTCATCAGAGAAGCATCCTATAGAACACAAATCCTACTTAGTGCATCATATGCTTCTAGGGTTTTCTCATGAGATGTTGATAATGGATCGATACTATAGGTTTTCTAGTCCAGGTACTCCATCATGACACCCGTAGTTTCCCTGAGTCCATGCCGAGCTTCGTAGTATGAAGAAGTGTTTTTCAATCAGATTGGTAATGATTTCCAATACGGGGAAATAATGGCAATGTCATGACCTTGCAGTGCCTCTAAATGGATGAAAGGGAGGTCAAGGTTAGGAAACAACAGAGTTACATCCACAGTGTGACCAAGTCCATAAAGAAACAATTGTACGGAAAACAAATAAGCTAAGAGCTTTGGAATCAGGAAATCCATCAAAAAGTTGTCATGGGGATTGAAGTGGGTATAAAGGTGATAGTCAGTATTCCTATCCATGGATTCCCTTATCTTCATCAATTCAGTCGTATCCTATGAGTTAGCCATCATTTACTACGTGGGAATATCCAAAAGACGACAAAAACCAATTGAATGGAAATTGATTGGATGGGAGCTATGGAAAAGTGGTTAAAGAACTGAAAATATGTCTGCAAGAAGTTCCATGTATGAATACCGAAAATAATATACGACTTCCACATCCCACCTACAAGATTGATATGTGGATGCAGTTCACCGCTTACGGCTATGGTATGTGAAATAAGTTGTCAGGCGAAGGCCCGTGAAGTGTAAGCTAGAAAACAAAGCAGTCCATGAAAGGAAGAAACCATGAACCTCTTCCTCGGTTATGATCATGTTCAGAAGATATGAATCACGGTATAAGTTTTTATTAAATACTTTTGATGTTCAGTTTTCCAATTATAGTTCAGTATGCGAGTGAGGTGGCCACATAGCATTCTACTACGTGGATCTAAATGTTAGTTTTCTTAATTCCATAGGCTCGTTTGTGGAAACCAATGTGTGGTATTCGGAAGTTAAATTGGAAAATAAATTGGTTCGCAAAACCTACAGATCATTTCATGGTCAATGTCTTCAAATGAAGTCATACACGGAGGTGGATCACAGATACATGGAACGTGAGAGCTTTTTTCTAATGGAACCGGTAAATGACATGTCGTGTTGACCCCATTATATAGGCGTGGTCCCCCATAGGGTCTATCTCTCTACTGCAAACTTCTCCAGATTCAGGACCACTCTACATGGGAAACGAATCTTCTTCTCCATGATCTTACCCCATTCGGATGGGGGAAATTTGTAGGATCATGAAAAATCCACATAAGGGAAGGAAGATACTCCCTTAAAATAAGTGGTAGAATCTACCAAATCATTATATATAATTTTGTAAAAATATGTATAATGTTGAGAAGAAATGGTAGTGGACCAAACCAATCCACACACCAATCCATTATCTTTGATACACCGACTATTTCGAGAACCGCTCCACCTGGAGATACAGTCATTCATTAAATGTAGTTGGAGATTCTATTCGATTGCAAACCAAATGGTTGGAGTAGTTAGTTCGGACCGGTCTGGATCCGTGAACTGCGCCAGCCATAAACCAGGTAGACCAACCCGCTGCAGCGCTCCAAAACATTCATTAAATGGAGGTGGATCCCTGTGCGGCCGTGAAGAATCTTTTGACCGAGCTGGTACAAGGTTGAGGTACATTCAATATTCAATGGAGACCCCATGTTGACAAAGACATCTGTAGGTTGGGCTCTCATTCATGGGCCTCCATAGAATACGTCGCATGACCATAAATACAATCCATTCCCCCCGCTATAAAATAATGTCAAGGGGGAGAAGAAAGGGTTTGGATCATTGAAGATCATATTAATGGTGGTCGCCACATTGAAGGAATGCATTAGACTTTGAGATGGAAGATGCTTTCTAGAGCTTAGGATTTCACATTCCGCGATGTTCCAATTTTCGAACAAGAAAAATTTATAAACTGTGGATGAATTGTTAACAAATAAAGAACACATAATAATATTTGTAAACCATGCACCAAATATTGGTGAACTACGAACCATGGACCCAACATAGATGCACTCCTTGAGAACCAGGGAGCCTATTCCCCTTCTTCGATTCAGCGCTTCCCGTAGCACCTCCCTATGCGGACGATGCCCTAACTGGCGCTGCCCCCATCCACCACCGCTCGAGCAGGCTCTAGTTACGTGTTCTTATTTGGTACGTATAACAAACCCGAAGCCACACACCGCTCCAGTATGCAGGATTCCTCTCAGTCTTCATACTACACTGGAACGCTAACAGCCTCTCCATCCCTATAGCACCTATCTACATGAAGGGTGCCACTCCTCATATGGCCACGTAGTCCTCCATGGACTTCAATGTTTCCATCCCTCTATTTAGATAACGAACTTATAATTAAATCCAATCATCCGGAATCCCTTCATCAGCCTATCAATCGGCACCAAGCCAAGGCCTCTCCAAAAGCCACCGGACCGACTTGCTGAAATATTCAGGCTCATTAGCACACCCTCCTGAGATCACATAACTATGGTAGGCAGAGAAAAAGGGGTTCCCCATCCATTGATTAGACATCAAGAGCATTCTTGGGTTCACATACCCATGATAATTCTGAGTTCGATCTCATTATTCCCTTCCTACCTATCCACTCTTCAATATTGAAGGATCCAGCTTTCATTTCCATTAAATGAGAACCAGTGGTGAGAAATTCTCCCCTCCCCATAAGAGAGTAACAAGGAATCCGTCATGGATTAATCCCCACACCATCCTAACCAAATGACAACATCCTTTCTCCTTTCATCAGGGAAGGTTCATTGTCATGTTCTCTTTACAACCTAATAAAGGCCCCCACTGAAGTGACTTCATCCTTCGTTCCATCCTCTGTACCAGGGGGAATGAATGTATCATGGTCTCAGCCCTCCTCCTCCATCATCATCATCCATTTCTCCTATTGTTAATGAAAAGGTTTGTGGATTTACAAATCTTCCAAATTATCATGTTTCTCACACCAAGAATGAATGACGTGGTCTTAGAGATTTTTATATTCTCACGGTGTTCATACAATGAAGACAGTAAAACAAACTAAGTTGGTTTTCATCCCTATCTCCGATGTAGTGTATGTTAAACACCTTCCTGAGGTTTAATCCAAACTCAGGCCACCAACCTCAAGAACTAGCCAAACATACCACATAATGGGCTACCAATCATGCCCTTGATAGGATACTATCATGTGTAAGACCTGACCGACCAGAACCAAATACTCTATGATTCCCAACAACTAGGGATACATTGTAAACCTCCCCTGAAGAATAATCCCAACATCATTGTCTGATACCCATCTATCATTATTAGAGTGTGTCCTATTTTCCCTAGAAGGACCATAATCTGGTTGAGTAAATCATTATCCCTCGTGTCCATTGGGCCACTTTGGCGTAAGTCTCCACAAACCATGACTAGTAACATGTCTCCTAGAAATCCTTTCGACTTGACATTAAACTGTACGGTAGGGTCCTTGTCACATGAAAATTAAATGCGTTGTGTCCTGTTATGTGTCCCCAAACTACATGGATTCTGATTCGTTTCACAAGAAAATGTAGGAAGCCCGTATTATGGGTCTGATCCTGATGCTTATGTCACTCTATGGCCACAATGGGTGAAAAAAAGATTTAGAGCGACCAATTATATGGACTGATACCAGTGCTCTCTAAAAAAATCAAACTTCCCTTTAATCGGTAATCCAACGAGGGATGGTAAACATCAGATGTAGACATCTATGAATTCCGATATATACTTGTGACATTCAACAAAGGGATAATTTTTTGGTACTATGCATGGGGATAAAATGAATATTAGAGAACATATGAACACGTTCAGAATATTTAAAAGAGTACCAGAAGAGGAGATAATTCGCCCAAAATGGTGCGACGAGCCTGATTTCCCATCCTCTTGGACATTATGAGTTCATATGTATCGTTGGCCATATCAACCAACAAGATCCTGCCTTTGGAAACAAGGTCCATGGATCATGGGATAGAAGGAACATTGGGAATTTTTAGATCTATGAATAAACCCATTGGAGACCCGTTGAAGCCATTGAGATAGGGTACCTGATAGAAATGATTAAACCGCACTGACTACCTTTAATATGACCCAAGAACCGATAATGTATTCTTTTGCCATGAAACAATTATGTTATATGAATCCAAAAATATATTAGTCTTTTTAGTATAATTCATTCATTAAGGATTGGAATGGATATGTCGAATAGTTCTATGGTGGAAAAAAGGTTATTTAAGGGTATGGTGATATACTTGGAGAACACATGATTAAGAGAATGATAACCCTTAATATGTCCATTATGTTTAGATAATGATTTTCAGATAAATAAATGTTGTACTTGAAAATGTAAATCAGATGTTACTAGTTTTTGGGATTTATTATGGAGTTACTAAAAAGTGGGTTATTTTATCATGGATGAAATATACAACTTTTTATGACTTAAGGAATGTTTCCAATAAATTTTTTAATAAGTAAATGTACATATTTTCAATAGGTAAATATTATTATCTAGTTTATTACCATTACTCAGGATAATACATGATGAAGTCATTCAATGGTTTGGAATCTGGCCAGCATGATGTATCTTATGATGAATTGGAGATAAATAAAAGTATTAACATGCATGTTATATGACCATTCTTTCAATGGTTATTGTTGGAATTGTGTGTTTGGATATTAGTATTTTGGGTGAGCCTAAAAGATGGAATGAATTAAGATAGACATTGAATAGTATTTTTTAGGGATAATATTTTTAATATTTTTCCATTAATGGTATAATAGTATAGTTTTAGAGGAATCACAACTACAGGATGTGAGAAGACCCATTGCATCGAACATGGATATGGGAACCAAAACCACAACCGATGTGTGACATGCCTTTAATGGCCAGCACTAGCCTATGGGGGTCCGTAGTTAGTAAAATTAGTTTTATTTTATATAAGTGGTATGATATATGAATTATTAGTCAATATTTTGAACAATATACAATTAATATGATCATAGATCGACTTATGTGTATTGGATAATTGTGATAACATTTTTGTGATAATGATAGTTGGAATGATCTATCGTTCTATTTAAGGATCACATGATCTGCTTACACTTTACAAAAGGAAAATTCAAATTAATTTCATTAAATAAGCAATGATGTGGATATTGACCATGGAATGACCACTGATGAGATTGTACTAAATTAAAGTAAGTATTTCTTGTCAATTTATAAACTTTTTGAAAAGGATATTGACAACAAGATATGGTTTCCCAATACCTTTGTATCCCATGAATCAGATGGTCCAAAAAATCATCATAGATTTAGGTCATTCTAGTTGTTACCATTCTCCAAATGTTGTTCTGTGTCGTTATATCATAGAACATAATGGTTATATATTTCTTACAAATCTATGTTTTCACTTCCACCCTATGTTATCCTATGTGGAAACCCGCTGATGAGTTAACTTGGGAATCTATTATGTATCTAAATATTCTTTTTAAAATGGTGTTTTAGTATTCCATTTTTACAGTGTGGGATTAAATTAAAGACACCTCCAAGTAGTAAACATTTTATGAACCCGATGAATTCTGAGGGAGAAAATAATTTTATGGGTGGTATAATGCAACACCCAGAGT
This sequence comes from Viscum album, assembly GCA_963277665.1. NCBI lineage: Eukaryota > Viridiplantae > Streptophyta > Magnoliopsida > Santalales > Viscaceae > Viscum > Viscum album. The sequence continues at coordinate 519,587,832 of OY728139.1, forward strand.
TTTTATGAACATATTATTATAAAAATTTAAAATTTTCATTTATATCTTGCAATGTATAAGGTCAAGAATTCCTTACAAAACAATATGACTAGTCGTATGTTACACAATACACCAAGATGGCGTACAATACATACAAAAATGAATATATATATATATATATATTTCACTTTATAAAAGAACCAAGTTTGGATTTTTTTATACAAAATAAAAAAGGAAGTAATCACTCCACGATACACTAACTTTTCCTAAGTTACATGTAAGAGAAACTTTCCTTGATATCATGCTTTGTACGTAATACTGAGTTTCAGTAAACCAAGACATATTAAAAAAATATTATTATTTAATAGACATAAACTAGCTCTTAGGAATATTATTAAAAAAATTAAATTTTATATAATATTAACATTAATATTATGTATTTTCTAGATATGATATAATAAAAAATTTCATCTTCTTGATAAATGATATATTTTTGAAAAAATGCAGCTTTCCTGCATATTGATGTGGCACCAATTTAAAATATTTTTTAACAATTTTATATATTATATTGGAAAAATTAAACTTATTTCATTGAAGAGGGGAATAAAAAATTACTTGGGTTTATTTTTTTGTATCATTCTGATAAAATTAATATTTTAATGAATAGTGAAAACACAGAATTTAAAATCAAAACATCATTTTCATCTAGTCATTTACTATAGTTATATTATCTTTTTAATTTGTGTTAATTTGTAATTATATTAAATTTTTATCATTTAATATAATTTTCCCTTGAAATATATTTAATATTTATATTTGACATAAATATATGCCGATCTTTTGATAGTTTTTACATCTTAAAAACCCATTTGCTGGTTTTAACAACATGTAAATCATGTTAAATTAAATAATGAAAAAATATGTTTTAAATTTTGAAAAAATGATTAAATATTTGGAATAAATGGGTACAAACTAAGTTAATAGGTTACATTTATTTTTTTGTTATTACGAATAGTAATAATGGTAATTTTTATTTACTATAGTGAAAGGTAAATCAAGTAAATTAGGGTAACCAACATCGTGATAAAGATAATAAAATTTCAATAATAACTACATAAATTATATTTGTGAATAAAAGTCGACCAATATCACCTAAGGTTGATAATTGGATCATTTAATGGACTATTTTCCCTAAAAGTGGTGTAATTATAATTAAAAAATAATTTGAGGACATGTCACTCTCTTATCATTTTTATGTATAGTGATATTAATATAGTTATAAATCTTATAAATCATGGAAAATAAATATTCAACATAAATATAATAAATTTATCTACATCACTTTAATTTATATATAATTTTTATAGTTTATATAATTACCTTTAGTGATGACATAATATTGATGTGAAAATTATTTTATTAATAAAAATATAAAATAAATGGTTTCAAAAATATTAAAAGAAATAGAATATGTACTAATAAATGTGATCCTAGACGTTTCTAGTTAATATGACATGTTAGGAGTGCATCAAATATTTTTGTTTAAATTATTTTTTATGTGTGTTTTATTTCAAGTAAAATAAATGAATGGTGTAAATATTGACAATATTGATATTTTATAAAATGAACATTTTATAAAATTATGTTAAAAATGAAAAAATATTTAAAAATTAAAAATTAATATTTTTAAGGTCCTTAATTTCATAATTTATCCCATTATTTACATTTTACAACACATTATGAAATATTTATAAGTTTTTAATATTTATAATATTATTAATACAATTAAAATAAAATATATTAAATTAGGATACATCAAAATGATAAGGTTTAAAATAAATTCAAAACATGTCTAAATTTAATTGGTTGAGAGTATTTCGAGAAACCCTCATCATATATTAGAAATAAATGATTTTTTTACCATTATAAAATGAAAATAAATATATAATAAATTGATATTTCAAAAAAATTCTAAAGTGAACATCCTTTCTCTTATAAAAGGCCATGACTTGTACCCACATACACACATCTTTCAATACCTTTTTATAATCCAAAACCTTCTAATATAATATCCCAACATCCCTATCATCTTATTAGATTTCATTATTTTGGACAAAAGCCATCTTTGAGGGTGATTTTGTGAAAATCATAATGATATACTCTGAAAAGAGGTAATTTTTTTATTAACTATTTCAAAATTCTTTTATTATTCTACTTCATATTCTTATGTTGTTCTCATACTATAGTAATTAATGTAGTATATTATAAATGAAAATATTTTATTATAATTATGGGACATCGATATACCTCCTTTTATAAATCATTTAAATAATAATATCACCATGTGTGCGTACGTAGGACTAACTGTCTCTATGTTTTGGTGTAATTTGTTATTAATAAATAATTAATTTCGATGGTTATAATGAAGTGTATTATGGATTAAAATAATTAATATGACATGATATTATATTTTATAAATTAATATACCATACAATAAAATATCATTGAACCATTATGTTAATGTTATCGTCACTCTTGGGTGTGTACGACCTACCATCTCTAAGTCGTGATGAGATTCATTTTCCATGTTAACCATTTAAGAATGTTTATCAAAAATATATAGTAAATAAACATTAATAATACTACATAACAATTATCCATTATATATTTATGTATATAGGTCATTTACTTTCTCCCATTCAATTCAATAAGGAAAAAACAACCTTCATGCGTACGTACGATATGCCATCTCAAAGAATGGTTATAAGGCCCCAGCCTTAAACCTTACTTAATCTTGAGTTATTACATGATTACACATTGAGGATCTTTTCAATTTTAGAGTTTTAGAGAATTAGATCATGAAACTTGCATTAAATTCCACATTTAAACAAAGTGGTTATATAAAAGACAATATTCATTCTTCCCATCAACGGAAACATATTGAAAATAAAACATGGATTCTTTCTTGAAACATCCTTGAAACTATAATCACATCATGTACCTTTCCCTTGACCTGTGAAAAACATTTAAAAAACTCGGGATGAGCATAAAAAGTTCAGTAAGGGTTATGAAAATATGGAAAGGAAACATGAGTTCATATATACATAAGAATGAAATCATACTTTACCCATAAAACATAGGCACTTCAACATACCTCATCAAACCATGAATAAATCATAGAAAACATAAGACATAAAGGTAACTTGAGGCATTCATAACATTCATACGTAGGGAGTAACCCTCTTGGTTACGTTTGGAATACCCATCACAATATATTCCCTAAATCTCTTCGGAGAAACCTTAACCTTTCACTCCTTCGCGTTACCCAATGCATTGGAGAGCTATATCGGGCTCACCCGCCCTTCGTTTATCACGGAATCACCCATCTTTATAACAATTCCCAAGAACCATAACATACTCTTATCACATAAAACATGCATAATGGAAACATAAAATTTCCAATTTTCAATAACAAGATATCAATACAACACGTTGATATAACTACATTATGAAAACCATTTTCAATACCAAAATAAAAGAAAAGTAAAACATGGTATTTATTTTTCTTTTAAAAAGAAGGTATGGCTTGTAGAAGAAGCCAAAACTCAAATGATGGTCACGACGGCGGAGAAGTTGTTGTCGCCGCATACGTACGACAAAAACATTCACTTTTGTCATTTAGTAAAACGCTTCATATAAAAAAGAATCCTTTTGGATAAACGTAAAAGTCAAAGGGGCTTATACACTGTATAAAAGAAGGTTGTGTATAAAACAAAATATGTCTCAATGAATAGAGATTGAGACGAAGTCCCTTACATAGATGGTATCCTTGGTTTAAGGATTAATCAATTGATTAATTATGTGTGACAAACGAATACACCAAATATAAGTGGATATTAAGTTTAAATTAATCAAAGGTCATTCACACATATTTAAAAGATGACATATTCAATAACTACATGTTGAACCCAAAGAAATCGAAATTGGGGTAAGAGGATCCCTTGACAGCCTAAAGGTGTCACATCAAAATGAGTTGATGAGAGATAAAAAAAAATGGTATCTCATCACATGTACATAAAATTTACATCAATAAGGATATATGAGAACATATCCCAACATAAAAAGACCCAACAAAAGAAGTCTTTTAAAAAGAGGAGGGTGAAAGGTTCCCTTACCGACATGGGTATCTTTCGAAAGATACACCTCATGAAAGAAGGACAATAAAACATTGATGTGAATACTCATAAAAGAAAGTATATTACACAATGAATAAAATAATTGTCATTACATACACCACTCAATGGAAATTGTGGCAAATGTAGCATAAATCTCACAGGAATAAAAGTGAGATGAAAAATCCTTTACGAAAACTCTGCAGCCTAACAGCGCCACATAAAACTTCCAAAATGGATTGATGAGAGAGAATAGGGTCTCTCATCACATGAAAATAAACATTAAGTATTATATAACATCCCAATAACAAGAAATATGAGCTTTAAAAGTCATTACATAAAAGAGTGTACTTAAAAAGAAATAGTGGAGTAGGATCCCTTACCTCGGGTCCGACTTGACTCGATCATTCTTTAACGTCCTGAATAATAAACTTGAGTTAATTTACACATTATTAAAAACCTTTTTCTAGTTCATTATTCCGTTTAGATAACTTATTTCTGTTTTATAAACATTATGTAATCATTTATGTTAATAATGTTTGTTTTGTCGATATTTGGTTCTTAAGTCGAAAGTGGACTTCTTACAATTACATGTTGTTTGTGTGGTCAAATGTTCATTATATCCAGAATTATATTAATGATTTGGATATCATATATATCATATATATCCAGAATATACATGTATTTATAATATTACATAATCATTTATAGGTAAGAAATGAAATGCACCGTTCATGGAGACGGTAAGCCGTACGTACGCATGAACGCTACTTTCATTTCTATGTCATATTAATGGAATTAAAACTAAATGATAGGTATGTATATTTTAATTCCAGAATTATATTCATCATATATATGTATAATTAATCATATATATCCATTATATACATGAAATTATAATAGTACATTACATTTGGGGATAAGAAATGAAATGCACCGTTCATGGAGACGGTAAGCCGTACGTACGCATGAACGCTACTTTCATTTCTATTTCATATTTTTTATTGAATGTAATAATAATGATATGGAGGTATGTTGCACCCCTCTCTCTTGGATTTTAATGATCACAATCACTCTAATTGTATTCTAACTTGTTTTCAAGTGTTTTTGATGATAGGAAATAGGGTGCCTAGAAGCTGGCCCAAGAAGAATTCAAAATGGACTGTTTAAGTCCACCGGCCAGCCGGATCCAGCCCATCGGCCAGCCGGTGGACCAGGCAGAAGGCCTTGCCCTCTTCCAGGTGCCACCGGCCAACTGGTGGGTCCAGACAGAATGGCATACCTTCTGTCCAGACCACCGGCCAGCCGGTGCCTGACCACCGGCCAGCCGGTGGAACCCAGACAGAATAGCATGCTTCTGTCCAGACCACCGGCCATCCGGTGGCTCAGCACCGGTCAGCCGGTGGAGCCAGACAGAAATCCCTTGCTTCTGTCTGGTGCACCGGCCAGCCGGTGGATCAGCACCGGCCAGCCGGTGTGCTCAGTCAAACTAGCCGTTAGGCTTTGACCAGGCTGGCCCACTTGATCCCCAACGGCTCCGAAAGCCCTCCAATGGCTATTTTGAAGTATTTGGGAGTATTTCTCCTATAAATAGACGTCCATGGATGCTGGGAACACCACCGATCATATACCGAAGCATACCAAAGCTATTTTGATCATTTGAGGCTCCTACGACAATTCTCAAAGGCTACTTGAGATCCAATTGCCATCCTTGAAGCTTGGGCTGCCTCTACATCAACTACACTCACCTCTTGGCGCTCAAGTCTTCCTCTAGTTTGTTCTAAATTATTTACTTCAATTGTTTAGTTCTTAATTGGGTTTGTATTAAATCAAACCACCCTTTTTCTTCCTTCTTTCAATTTGGGTTTCTTGCTACAACCATAATAAAAAAGCAAGCTGTAAGAAGGTGATCTAGCCTACCTTAAAACGGATAGTGGGTTTCTTTCTATAACCATTAAAAAGCAAGTGGTCGTATAAATCTCCCAACGGTTGAGTTGGGAGCGGAGACATAGGCTTGAGTTTAAAGCCGAACTCCGTTATCAATTGTGTCTTTCCATTTTACTTTCCGCTGCATTTAAATTTGTTTTAAATTGTTAATTAATTTTAAAAAGGAAATTCACCCCCCCTCTTGCCATCACCTCTGACCCAACATTTGGTATCAGAGGGAGCGTTTGTGTAATACCTTAACCGGTTACAAATGAAAAATCCATAGTGATGGCTTCTTTCTCACAAGTACCCGAAGGGTATTCCATGACTCGGGCTCCATACTTCGATGGAACCGATTACACATATTGGAAAACACGAATGATTACTTTTCTTAGAATCATTGGCTATCCTATATATAGAATTGTTATGCAAGGCTACACTCTTTCTAGTAAGGATGAATCTAAATGGACCCAGAAGACATTGCCAATTTTGAGCTTGATGGCAAAGCCATGAATGCTCTTCATTGTGGGTTAGACCGTAATGAGTTTAATCGTATTTCTACTTGCACCACCTCACACGAAATTTGGAAACTTTTGGAAGTGACCCATGAGGGAACTAACAAAGTCAAAGACACTAGGTTAGATATGTATCGTCAAGACTTTGAGAGTTTCACAATGCACCCACACGAGTCAATCACCGAAATGTTTACTCGTTTTACTGATGTTTGCAATGGGAGAAAGTCCCTTGGTGATGATGTTTCAGCAGAAACAATGGTCAAGAAAATTTTTTGGGTCCTACCAAGCTCATGGGCACCAATGGTGACGGCAATCCAAGAAGCGAAAGATGTCAAGAAGATGCCGGTTGAAGAACTCATAGGGTCACTCATGACTTATGAGATTACCATGAAGAGGCAAGCCGATAAAGAAGGAAAGATCTTCAAGGAGAAAAAGAACATAGCTTTCAAGGCAAAGGAAGAAAGCTCCTCCGATGATAGTGAATCCGAGATGGCTCAACTAGCAAGGAAAATGAGCAAGTTCATGAAGAAAAAGAAGAAATTTCAAAAGGCACGAAAGGAAGATCCAAAGGCGGAGAAAGAAATCACTTGCTTTGAATGTGGAAAGAAAGGCCACATCAAACCAGAGTGCCCCATTTTCAAGAAAAGGTTAAAAGAAAAGAAAAACAAGAAGGCCTTCAAAGCATCAACATGGAGTGCAAGTGATGACTCCATGTCTTCAAGCGACTCAAGCGATGAAGGTGGAAAATGCCTAATGGCATTTGATGAGGTATCCTCTTCTCACTCTTCTTCTCACTCTTCTTCTCACTCTTCTTCCTCATCTTCTTCTTTTGATAATGATATGTCTTATGAAGAACTCCAAAATGCAAGAGATCAATTAGAGGAAGGTTTTCACGAACTTACCTCTAAATTTTTGACCCTGAAAAAGAAAAACAAAACTCTTATTTCCGAAAAAGACAAACTTCTCAAAGAGAATGAGGAGCTTTCCCTTAAAGTCAAAAATATTCCAAATGTAGATTCTTTAAATTCTACCATTAAGGATTTTAAGGAATCTCTTGCCAAGTTCACCAAAGGTGAACAAAACATAACTAAATTGCTAGGTTCTCAGCGTTCGGCTAGAACCACACATGGACTTGGCTATAACAAGCAATCCACTTTTTCTAGGGCACCCACTACTTTTGTAAGGGGGAGCTCTCAATACAAATTTTGTAATTATTGTAAAAAGACCGGTCACATGATTTATGAATGTGATTGTAAAAATGCTAGGTATGGAAGACCCAAATCCATTACCTACTCGGATGAGTATCATAGAAGGAATCCCTCTAGAACATTATGGGTTCAAAAGTCTATTTTAGCTAATCTTTCCGGACCCAAACTTATATGGGTACCAAAATCACTTCTTTCTTGATTTTGTAGGATAAACGCCAAAAGAGTAGGACCTCTAAAGGCTCGTGGTATCTCGACAGTGGTTGCTCAAGGCACATGTGTGGCGATCCCTCCGAGTTCAACTCACTTGAAGAATTCGATGGAGGATATGTCACCTTTGGTGATAACTCAAAAAGCAAGATCGTCGGAATAGGTACCATTGGTTTTGGTAGCTCCACTTTTATTAAAGATGTTTTATTAGTTAAAGGTTTAAAGCATAATTTAATCAGCATTAGTCAACTTTGTGATAGTGGTTTTTCAGTCAATTTTAAAAATGATTTATGCAATGTGTTTGATTTTCAAAACAAGTTGATATTTTCTGCTTCCCGTTTTCAAAATGTTTACATTATTGATTTAAAATCTCTAGCTAGCCAAAATGTTAAATGTTTAAGTGCTCTTGACAATGAGTCTTGGCTTTGGAATAGAAGATTGGGGCATTGTAGCTCTCATTCACTTCTAAAGCTTAATAAGAACAAGCTCATTCGTGACCTTCCTAAACTTAAATTTAAGAAAGATTTCATTTGTGAGCCATGCCAACTTGGTAAGCAACACAAGTCTTCTTTCAAATCTAAGAAGGAAGTGTCCACCTCAAAATCTCTTGAACTCCTTCATCTTGATCTTTTTGGTCCTACTCCCGTAGCAAGCTTAGGTGGAAAATCCTATACCTTAGTTATTGTTGATGACTTTTCTCGTTTTACTTGGGTTTTCTTTTTAGCCCATAAGAATGATGCTTGTAAAACCTTTTTGAAATTCTCTAGGAAAGTAGAAAACGAAAAAGGATATAAAATCATATCTCTTCGTAGTGATCATGGTGGTGAATTCGAGAACAAAGAATTCAATGAATTGTGTTCCTCTCAAGGATACAATCACACCTTCTCTGCCCCTAGGACTCCTCAAAAAAATGGAGTGGTTGAAAGGAGAAACCGAACTCTCCAAGAAATCGCTCGAACCCTCCTTAGTGAATTCGACCTCCCTCAATATTTTTTGGGTCGAGGCGGTAAACACTGCTTGTTATACTATTAATAGATTCCTTGTAAGACCCCTTCTTAAGAAAACCCCCTATGAACTTTGGAAAGGCAAATTGCCCAAAGTTGGTTATTTTAAAGTGTTTGGGTGTAAATGCTTTATCCTTAACACAAAAGATATCCTAGGAAAATTTGATGCCAAATCCGATGAAGGTATTTTTCTTGGGTACTCCAACTCAAGCAAAGCCTATTGTGTCTTCAATAAACGTTCAAAAACCATCGAAGAATCATCTCATGTCAAATTTGATGAAACTCTTCAAAAACCTCACCCGGTCATTGAGGATGTTGAAGATAAGTTTGATAAGCTTAATTTGAATGATTCCTCTTCTCCTCCCAAGGAGGATGACCATCAAGAAACCTCTTCACCTTCTTCACCTTCCACCTTGCCTAAGGTTTGGAAACCTTCTAGAGACCATCCTTTAGAAAATGTCATAGGTGACCTTCAAGCCGGTACTAGAACTAGAAGATCTATCCTCAATGAAGTTGAACATCAAGCCTTCATTTCTCACCTAGAACCTCCAACCGTTAATGATGCCATTAATGATGAGAATTGGGTTCTTGTAATGCAAGAGGAACTAAATCAATTCTCTCGAAATAATGTTTGGACTCTTTGTGAAAGACCCAATGATCATCCAATTATTGGCACTAAATGGGTTTATAGGAACAAACATGATGATCAAGGAAACATAACCCAGAACAAGGCTCGCCTAGTAGCTAAGGGCTATAATCAAGAAGAAGGAATTGATTATGGTGAAACCTTTGCCCCCGTTGCTAGGTTAGAATCCATTAGGATCTTGTTGGCATTCGCCACGCACTTAAATTATAAGCTTTTTCAAATGGATGTTAAAAGTGCTTTTTTAAATGGTTTTATTTCTGAAAAAATCTTTGTTGAACAACCTCCCGGTTTTGAAGATCCAAAATTTCCAAATCATTTTTTTAAGTTAACCAAGGCTCTTTATGCCTTAAAGCAAGCCCCTCGGGCTTGGTATGAGCGGTTAACAAAATTTCTTTTAGAAATTGATTTTAAAATGGGTCAAGCCGATTGTACCCTCTTTTTAAAACACACTTCAAAAGATCTTTTAATAGTCCAAATTTAGGTTGATGATGTTATCTTTGGTTCTACCAAAGAATCTCTTTGTACTGATTTTTCGGATTTAATGAGAAAAGAATTTGAAATGAGTTTTATGGGAGAATTGAAATTTTTTCTTGGTTTTCAAATCTTTCAAAATTCAAAAGGTATTTCTCTAAGCCAAAGCAAATACACAAACGAGCTTCTAAGTCGTTTTGGTATGGATCAAGTAAAGGAAATTAGTACACCCATGAGTACTTCATGTAAGCATACGTTAGACGAAGCCGGGAAACCGGTGGATAACAAGCTTTATAGGAGTATGATCGGGAGTCTACTTTACCTAACTGCGACCCGTCCTGACATCATGTTTAGTGTTTGCCTTTGTGCTCGTTTTCAAGCCAATCCTAAATAATCCCATCTTAAATCAGTCAAAAGAATTTTTAAGTATTTAAAAGGATCCAAAAATCTTGGTTTATTTTATCCCTCAAATACTTTTTTTGAACTATCTTCTTATTCGGATGCTGATTTTGGCGGATGTCAATTAGATCGTAAGAGTACTAGTGGAACCTGTCATCTGCTAGGCAAGTCCCTTGTTTCGTGGAGTAGCAAGAAGCAAAATTGTGTTTCTCTTTCTACTGCCGAGGCCGAGTATGTAGCCGCTGGCAATTGTTGTGCCCAAATTATTTGGATGCAACACACTCTCTTGGATTATGGTCTTTCCTATGATCATGTCCCTATTCGGTGTGACAACACTAGTGCCATTAGTATCTCTAAGAATCCAATACAACATTCTAGGACAAAGCACATAGACTTAAGGAATCATTTCCTTCGTGACCATTTTCAAAAAGGAGATATCAATTTGGACTTCATTCCTACTGATTTCCAATTCGCTGATATTTTTACCAAACCGCTCCTAGTTGACCGTTTTGATTTTATTAAAGGGGAGTTAGGAATGATTCGTCAATGAGCACTATTAAATATTTGACTTTCTTGGCTTGCTTATATTTTATTTTTATTAGAATTTTTTTTAAACACCTTTTTTTTAATTCTATTTTTTTTTATATTTTATGAATTTTAGTACCACCGGTCAACCGGTGGTACATCACCGGTTAACCGGTGGTGTCAGGTTTCTATTTTTTGGGCCGACCCAAGGAAGGGTTAAAATTAATTTTAAAACCCTTCCTCCCTCATTTCTCTCTTCTCTCTCGGGCGGCTCCTCCTAAAACCGCAGCTCCTCCAAAACCTAGCCTCCCTTCTTGGTTTTTGCCCTCTCAAAACTCCTTTATTCTCTCAATCTCTCTCTTTTTAGATCCTTTTGCCATCATGGGACCTCGATCTACTCGCAAAGGCAAGGGTATCGCTCAAGAAGCACCTCCTCCTCCTCCAATCCCTCAACTTCCGGACATATGGCATGACAAAGTCATTTTGCCCAGTAGAGTTATTGACTATCCTTGGATTTCTTCTGCTCGTCTCGAGCTTTTTTCAATTATTGAGTATCAACATTGGCATTCATTTTTTGAGCCACCCAAAAAGGATGTCATTTATCCTCTTCTTGTCAAAGAGTTCTATGCTCATTTTACGTGGTCCGTTTCTGATGACATTGATACCATCTCCTCCACTGCTCTTGGGCAACCCATCACTTTCACTTCGGTGGAAATTGCCCGGATGCTGGGAGTTCCTCATGTCGGGCCTCATGCATTTTCTCAAGGGGAGTTTCCTCGGGACCGTGAGTTTGATATAGCCATAGTCCTTGAGCATCTCACAGGGCAGCCCACAAATCCCATTGTCAAGCTCTCCCAGCTCTCTCCTAACCATCGTATTATTGAGCGCCTCATTCAAACTTCCCTTGCGCCCCGTATCGGGGATCATGATAATGTCAAATTCATTGATATTTATCTTCTCTCTTTTATCACCAGAGGCATTCACTTCAATTTGGTCCGGTTTCTGTTCCGGGCCATGACTTATGTGGTTGAGCACCCGCGCCGGTCCAAAACTCTACCCTACGGACGCCTCTTGACTAAAATCTTTTCCTTTCTTGATGTGCCTCTTCATGATACTTCCTTCGAGCATCCAACGAAGGATAGCATAGTGAATTTTATGATGGTGCAACGAATGAACATCCGTTGGCACCCTTGGCGTCAGGAATGGATTGTCGACAAGGACGGTCTTCTCAAGGCCTACTCTCCTCAGACTCATTCCCATCCTCCTGCCCATGCCATGCCTCCTGCTATTGCCACTGCCTATCCTCCTTCAGACAGTGAGGATAGTGATGATGATGAAGAGGAAGGAAGTGGTGACAGCGAAGGTGAGGCTGATGCTGCTGCTGATGAGGAGGCTGGAGAGGGTGATGATGCACCTGAGCCTGCTGAGGCTGTGACCCCTCCTGCTGATGCTGGTGGCTTGCCGGTGATGGCTGATCAGTTCCTACGCTTCCAGGATCATATTGAGACCCGGCTGGACTTGCAGTTTTCTTACTTCAGCTCTCAGTTTGATCAGCTCCACTCTCGGATCGATTATCTCGATCGTCGCTTCGAGGCGGTCCAGGCTCCTCCAGCTCCTCCGACCTTCAGGCGTCGTCGTCTCCCTCGACCCTCTAGGAGTGAATAGAGCCTTAGTTGTTTTGATTTGTTTTTTTATTTGTATTTTGGATTCTCCTTGTACCATTTCATCTTATTTAAATTTCAAGTTGTCTTGTCTATCCATTCCTTTTTATCATTGTTTACCTCTTTCATTGTTTTTCTTATTCTCTCTCATAATTTTCCTCCTATTTTGATAATCCCAAAGGGGGAGAAAACCTCTCTATTACATAGAAAACCTCTCTATTACATAGTTATTTTTTAAACTGCTCTTTTTACAAGTTCCATTTTAAGTTATTGATGTCATCAAAATCTGTTTTAAATGGTTAAGTTATTGTTTTCAATTGATTTCTTTAAAAAATGGCATTTGGTTGCAATTTCAAAAAATGACCCTTTCTCAGTATTTCAATGCTTTCAAGATCATTATATTTGGCATGTCTCTAAGTTTTCCAAGTTCAAATTGTTTATTTAAGTTTTCAATTGACATACCCTTTTTTAAAGCTTTCATACCTTTTTTTTAAAGCTTTCTCTTTTGTGATTGTGATCATCAAAATAGGGGGAGATTGTTGCACCCCTCTCTCTTGGATTTTAATGATCACAATCACTCTAATTGTATTCTAACTTGTTTTCAAGTGTTTTTGATGATAGGAAATAGGGTGCCTAGAAGCTGGCCCAAGAAGAATTCAAAATGGACTGTTTAAGTCCACCGGCCAGCCGGTGTGAGACCACCGGCCAGCCGGTAAGGGCATCGGCCCGCCGGATCTAGCCACAGGCCAGCCGGTGGACCAGGAAGAAGGCCTTGCCCTCTGCCAGGTGCCACCGGTCAGCCGGTGTCTGGCCACCGGCCAACCGGTGGGTCCAGACAGAATGGCATACCTTCTGTCCAGACCACCGGCCAGCCGGTGCCTGACCACCGGCCAGCCGGTGGAACCCAGACAGAATAGCATGCTTCTGTCCAGACCACCGGCCAGCCGGTGGCTCAGCACCGGTCAGCCGGTGGAGCCAGACAGAAATCCCTTGCTTCTGTCTGGTGCACCGGCTAGCCGGTGGATCAGCACCGGCCAGCCGGTGTGCTCAGTCAAACTAGCCGTTAGGCTTTGACCAGGCTGGCCCACTTGATCCCCAACGGCTCCGAAAGCCCTCCAACGGCTATTTTGAAGTATTTGGGAGTATTTCTCCTATAAATAGACGTCCATGGATGCCGGGAACACCACTGATCATATACCGAAGCATACCAAAGATACTTTGATCATTTGAGGCTCCTAGGACAATTCTCAAAGGCTACTTGAGATCCAATTGCCATCCTTGAAGCTTGGGCTGCCTCTACATCAACTACACTCACCTCTTGGCACTCAAGGCTTCCTCTAGTTTGTTCTAAATTATTTACTTCAATTGTTTAGTTCTTAATTGGGTTTGTATTAAAACAAACCACCCTTTTTCTTCCTTCTTTCAATTTGGGTTTCTTTCTACAACCATAATAAAAAAGCAAGCTGTAAGAAGGTGATCTAGCCTACCTTAAAACGGCTAGTGGGTTTCTTGCTATAACCATTAAAAAGCAAGCGGTCGTATAAATCTCACAACGGTTGAGTTGGGAGCGGAGACGTAGGCTTGAGTTTAAAGCCGAACTCCGTTATCAATTGTGTCTTGCCATTTTACTTTCCGCTGCATTTAAATTTGTTTTAAATTGTTAATTAATTTTAAAAAGGCAATTAACCCCCCCTCTTTCCATCACCTCCGACCCAACAAGGTATATTATAATTCCAGTATAACATCATATATAATAACTTTAAATACATCCTTTATACGTCCCACATATGGCATTAACGAATCACATCACTTTGAGGGGGCGGTAGGCCGCACTTCCTTAAATGAAGATATGGCGTTTACCCATAATGGAAACCATAAAGGTATTCCCAAAATGAAAAATACATAACCTTAAGGAAAACATAAACATATTATATATCATATGTAAATATAGTGTCATCTTAATGGCCACCATTGGAGGTGTTAAAAGAATGTTAAACAATCATCGTTTCGGGAGGCCGAAATTTGCCATCCACGGAAACAATATGTTCTTTAACCATTAGATGTAGGTGTGTGAAAGTGTAGCTCTAATACATGTTATAAAAACATCCTAGTATATTTATGATACTGGAGTTGTTTCAAAAGAAATGAATAAAAAGAGTTTAGTGGTTTGGAGAAGCAAAATAAAACAAAAGGACTCAAGTGAAGTCATTACCTTAAAATCAGGTAACTCCCTTTGGATTGAGCTCAAAGGCTTCCTTGGGAAGACTTATGCAAAAAGAAAGGCTTCAAGGAGTAAGATATGTAAGTGGAGAGACAAGAAGGGTAGAGGTTTTCTGATCTAACGTCTTTGGGAGTGTGGGTAATGAGGTAGAGGTGGGGGCCTTTTATAAGAGGAGAGGAGGGGCACACTTGTAATGTTACAAAATGTTACTTTATTTTCAAAAGAGTTTCGGATTTTAAAGGTCCCACATTGATTTATTTCTTGGATAAGGTGATAAGGGTTAGAAATACACTCATACAATAGGTTATAGACATGTGTAGGTCTTAGATATTACATTATCTATCCATTTTATTTAAATCGTTAAATAATGAGGTCATCGTTGCATAATCATGATGTCATAAATAATTTAATTTATTTAATGTCTAAAAATTATAAAAAAAATACAATGATGTAGGAAATAGTTTTAGCTTTACAATGAATATTTATAGTCAAAAATATGATTTGTATAACCCCTTGTAAAAATTGTTTTAGTAAAACATTTCATGTTTGTCTAATTTTTACTTTAACTTTAAATAAAAAGATATTAATGTCATTTTACAACCAAAGTGGCTTCATGGGGTCCCCAAGTTGACCCATGGATTGTCTTGGTCGGCCATTACACATACAATTATGGTAGGACATGTGTCTAGGTCATTTCATTTTTTAAAACATTATTATTACCATAAACTACACTAATTACCTCTAATTGCGATTAAAAACTTAATAAGTTACTATTCACCAAAAAATTATTTTTATCCCATTGAACCACATTTTACTTCTTAATGACAACCATGTATGTTGGATTTGTGAAATTCAAAACACAAAGATGGCAAAATTTCATTTGAACGGAAAAATCAGTTTTTATAAGTACCACTTAGTGGTTTCACTATTTATCAAAAAATGAAGTTTTTCAGAAAAATCCCAAAAATTCACCCTAAGCTATATTTGATATTCCGAATTTAAAAATGAAGTCTATTTTAAAAAATTCAAAACATATAAGTAATATTAATTAATTTAATAATTAATTCCCGCTGTCAGATCAAATAGCGTGTTTTTATGAAACAATATGTATCAAAAGATTGACACTAGTTTAAGTCTGATTTCAAAGTGAAATTAATTCCAACGACCACTATTGGATTTAATTGTAAAAATATATTATAATTTTACTTTAAAACAAATTAAAAATATAATCTAATCATATAAATAAATTATATTAAAAAGAGGTTTTGAATTAAAATACAACATTTTACACTATTCATTTTAAAAAATGAACTTTATCGGAAAGATACCAAAAATTTACACAAATTAAATTTTGGTGTCCCAATTCTTAAGAAGAGTTTTATTTGGTCCAATAGAATTTATAAGAGTGAACAAGACTATATTTAATGATGGTTCTCCATCAAAAGGTGATAAGTGACCCTTTAGTGAAAACCAGGGCATATACGCCTAAAATTGAATTCTTTCTGTATTTTAAGCCTTTATCTTTTATTGGATAAATGTTAAAACATTTAAAAAAATTTATAATTATATTTTAGTTATTTCTATCCATTACCTCCAATACAACGGCTACATGTTAACAACCATTTAAAATAATATTATTTTATTATTAGAGTGCAACGTAAGATTCCCAAGAAACTCGTTGTTCCGTGTTGGGTACGCCATCGAGCATAGAGTCCCCTTAAAGTCGTATTAATATTTTATTCAAAAAAATGGATAAATATTAAAATGTCATATTCTTTATTAACCTGGGGTGTGACATCCTTCCCCCCTTTTGGGAATTGCATCCTCACGATTTTTAAAATTGAGCTTGGAAACATCCTTGAATGTCCCACATCAGAACAAGAGTCGGTAAAACAATTACTTTAAAATAAAGGAAGATAAGTACAGAGGTCACCCGAGTTAACCCATACTAGGATTCCATGTAGAAAAATATGGACATGGAGTAGAAAACATAGGGTCATGTTCTGATGGAGAGTGATAGAAAACATGTTTAGGAGAAATTTAACAATAAGAAAATCACAAACTTGTGATGGGTTAAACGGTGTTGGGTTCCCCAGTAGGAAAAGTTAATAGACAACATTTTTTCTTTATTTTAATTTTTATTGAGGAATTTATTTTTGAGATTAAATTAAACATAAGGAAACATACTTACTTGTCATGTTGACTTTCAACTTTTACTAGATTTCTCACACATACTCATACTTTCTCCAAAAGACACGTTTTTAGGAAGACTTGTTCGCATTAAGAGTACTATAAACAACTTCTAGAGGAGCACCTAATCCACAAAAAAGAACTATAAATTTCCCATGTCTTCAAACCTTAACCAAAACTAAAACCAAAAAGGTTAGTATAAGGTCAGATAATCCAGAAAAGGATATCCCATTAAAAAGAAAATCTATGCTTAATCTCAAAATTTGTCCAACAAGACCCAAAGTTCAACGAGGGCCATTCGATAACCAATTTTCCATAAACTTCTTCAATGAAAACCAAACTAATATTTAAACCCAAATATTTGAAGGATTTAGTCACATATTCTTCCATGTTAAATCGTAACATTTATCTCCAAACAACATCAGTTGCTCTTAAAGTCTCATATTGAAAAGTAACTAACCTAATCACATATCCTCCATGATAGGTTAACAAATTTCCATAGATAACCCAAAATTAGATTAATCTTAATTCATAAAATCATCTAACTAAAAAGAATTATTCAAACTAACCAGGGACTTCACGTAGTCCAGTGGTAGGCGATAAATACCAGTCGCACTTTGGTTGTGGGTTCGATTCCCGCAGCTTTGTCCGACGCGACGGGTTGTCACATAGTCTGCGTGTTGTCCTTTTTCCAAAACTGTATAATTCTTAAATCATTCCCCAAAAAGAGATAAAATCATCAAAAAAATAACCATAACATAATTTAACCTCAATTTTATCTCATGCCTTTCACTTCCATCATAACATATAGTAACCCATAATTACCTCAAAAGTTAGGATCATATAAACTCTAATGGTTACCTTTATAATTATTACCTGAACTTCTACATCGATTGGTCATCTCGTACATGATGCATTAAAGATCATACCAAGGTTCAAGTGGTTGATCATGACTCCTTGATAGTTGGTTTAGAACAACCATGAGTTTCCTCATTTAATCCCCCATTTTATCTAGTATCTTAATCATAAAACCACCATAGTTTCCTTCAAACCTATTGTCTCTTTACTGCCTTCTATATCCATCCATTCACTAAAAACAGAAATGTCAGTGTGAGTATATCAACAAAACCATCATGTACTAAGGAGGAAGATATACTTACTCATTCAATTTATTTAAAAACTATGACTCTTTCTGAAATCCAAACCATTATGGTAATTTCACTTATGCTTAAAGAATACCCTAACCTCTAAAGTTATCAAAACCGACCTCTGATACCAACTATAAGGCCCCAGCCTTAAACATTACTTAATCTTGAGTTATTACAAGATTACACATTGAGGATATTTTCAGGTTTAGTGTTTTAGAGAATTAGATCATAAAACTTGTATTACATTCCACATTTAAACAAAGTGGTTACATAAAAGACAATATTCATTATTCCCATCAACAGAAACATATTGAAAATAAAACATGGATTATTTCTTGACACATCATTGACACTATCATCACATCATGTACCTTTCCCTTGACCTGTGAAAAACATTTCAAAAACTTTGGATGAGCATAAAAAGCTCAGTAAGGGTTATGAAAATATGGAAAGGAAACATGAGTTCATATATACATAAGAATGAAATCATACTTTACCCATAAAACATAGGCACATTAACATACCTCATCAAACCGTGAATAAATCATATAAAACATAAGAAATAAAGGTAACTTGAGGCATTCATAACATTTTTACGTAGGGAGTAACCATCTTGGTTACATTTGGAATACCCATCAGAGTATATTCCCAAAATATCTTCGGAGAAACCTTAATGTTTCACTCCTTCACGTTACCCAATGCATTGGAGAGCTATATCGGGCTCACCCGGCCTTAGTTTATCACGAAACCACCCATCTTCATAACAATGCCCAAGAACCATAACATAATCTTATCACATAAAACATGCATAAATGAAACATAACATTTCCACTTTTCAATAACAAGATATCAATACAACACATTGATATAACTACATTATGAAAACCATTTTAAATACCAAAATAAATGAAAAGTAAAACATGGTATTTATTTTTCTTTTAAAAAGAGGTATGGCTTGTAGAAGAAGCTGAAACTCAAATGATGGTCACGGTGGCGGAGAAGTCATTGTCTCCACATACGTACAACAAAAACATTCCATTTTTTCATTTAGTAAAAAGCTTCGTATAAAAAAAGATTCCTTTTTGGATAAACGTAAAAGTCAAAGGGGTTTATACACCGTATAAAAGAAGGTTGTGTATAAAACAAAAAATGTCTCAATGAATGGAGATTGAGACGAAGTCCCTTACAAAGACGGTATCCTTGGTTTAAGGATAAATCAATTGAATAATTATGTGTGACAAATGAATACACCAAATATAAGTGGATATTAAGTGTAAAATAATCAAAGGTCATTCACACATATTCAAAATATGACATATTCAATAACTAATGTTGAACCCAAAGAAATCGAAATTGGGTTAAGAAGTTCCCTTGACAGCCTAACGGTGTCACATCAAAAATGAGTCAATGAGAGCTAAAAAAGGGTATCTCATCACATGGACATAAAATTTACATCAATAAGGATATATGAGAACATATCCCAACATAAAAAGACCCAACAAAAGAAGTCTTTTAAAAATAGGAGGGTGAAATGTTCCCTTACCGACATGGGTATCTTTCGAAACATACATCTCGTGAAAGAAGAACAATACAACATTGATGTAAATACTCATAAAAGAAATTATATTACACAATTAATAAAATAATTTTCAGTACATAAACCACTCAAAGGAAATTGTGGAAAATGTAGCATAAATCTCACGGGAATAAAAGTGAGATGAAAAATATTTTACGAAAACTCGGCAGCCTAACAACGCCACATAAAACATCCAAAATGGATTGGTGAGAGAGAATAGGGTCTCTCATCACATGAACATCAACATTACAGTATATAAGAACATCCCAATAACAAGAAATATGAGTTTTAAATGGAATGACATAAAAGGGTGTACCTAAAAAGAAAGAGTGGAGTAGGATCCCTTACCTCGGGTCCGACTTGACTCGATCATTCTTTAACGTCCCGAATAATAAACTTGAGTTAATTTACACTTTATTAAGAACCTTTTTCTAGTTCATTATTCCTTTTATATAACTTATTGTCGTGTTATAAGCATTATGTAATCATTTATGTTAATAATGTTTGTTTTGTCGATATTTGGTTCTTAAGTCGAAAGTGGACTTCTTACAATTACATTTTGTTCGTGTGGTCAAATGTTCATTATATCCAGAATTATATTCATGATTTGGATATAATATATATCATATATATCCATAATATACAAGTATTTATAATATTACATAATCATTTAGAGGTAAGAAATGAAATGCACCGTTCATGGAGGTGGTAAGTCGTGCGTACGCATGAACACTACTTTCATTTCTATGTCATATTAATGGAATTAAAAATAAATGAGAGGTATGTATATTTTAATTCAAGAATTATATTCATCATTTATATGTATCATTCATCATATATATCCATTATATACATGTACTTATAATAGTACATTACATTTGGGGATAAGAAATGAAATGCACCATTCATGGAGACGGTAAGCCGTACGTACGCATGAATGCTACTTTCATTTCTATTTCATATTTTTTATGGAATGTAATAATAATGATATAGAGGTATATTATAATTCCAGTATAAAATAATATATAATATCTTTAAATCCATCCTTTATACATCCCACATATGGAAATAACGAATCACATCACTTTGAGGGGGCGGTAGTCCGCACTTCCTTAAATGATGATATCGCGTTTACCCATAATGGAAACCATAAAGGTATTACCAAAATGAAAAATAAAGAACCTTAAGAAAAACATAAACATATTATATATCATATATAAATATAGTGTCATCTTAATGGCCACCTTTGAAGGTGTTAAAATAATGTTGAACAATCATCGTTTCGGGAGGCCGAAATTCACCATCCACGGAAACAATATGTTCTTTAACCATTAGATGTAGGTGTGTGAAAGTGTGGATAGAATCATTCTTATAACAACATCCTAGTATATTTATGATACTGGAGTTGTTACAAAATAAATGAATAAAATGAGTTTATGGGGTTGGAGAAGAAAAATAAATCAAAAGGACTCAGGTGAAGACATTACCTTAAAATCGGGTAACTCCCTTTGGTTTGAGCTCAAAGGCTTCCATGGGAAGACTTCTGCCCAAAGTGAGGCTTAAAAGAGTAAGAGAGGGAAGTGGAGTGACATGAAGGTAAGAGGTTGGCCGAGCCAAAGGCTTTGGTAGTGTGGGTAAGGAGGTAGAGGTGGGGGCCTTTTATAAGAGGAGAGGAGGGGCACTCTTGTAATGTTACAAAATGTTACTTTATTTTCAAAAGAGTTTCAGATTTTAAAGGTCCCACATTGATGTATTTCGAGGATAAGGTTATAAGGGTTCTAAATCCACTCATCCAATAGGTTTTGGACATGTTTAGGTCTTATATATTACATTATCTTTCCATATTATTTAAATCGTTAAATAATGAGGTCATCACTGCATCATCATGATGTCATAAATAATTTAATTTATTTAATGTCTAAAAATTATAAAAAATTACTATGATGTAGGAAATATTTTTATATTTCCAATTAATATTTATAGTCAAAAATATGATTTGTATAACCCCTTGTAAAAGTTTTTTTATTAAAACATTTCATGTTTGTCTCATTTTTACTTTAACTTTAAATAAAAAGATATTAATGTCATTTTCCAACCAAAGTGGCTTCATGGGGTCCCCAAGATGACCCATGGATTTTATTGGTCGGCCATTACACATCCAATGAGGGTAGGACATGTGTATAGGTCATTTCATTTTATTAAAACATTATTCTTACCATAAACTACACTAATTACCTCTAATTGCGATTAAAAACATAATAAGTTACTATTCACAAAAAATTATTTTTATCCCATTGAACCAAATTTTACTTCTTAATGAAAACCATGTATGTCGGATTTTTGAAATTCAAAACACAAAGATGGCAAAATTTCATTTAAACGGAAAAATCAGTTTTTATAAGTATCACTTAGTGGTTTCACTATTCATCAAAAATTGAAGTTTTTCAGAAAAATCCCAAAAATTCCCCCTAAGATATATTTGATATTCCGAATTCAAAAATGAAGTCTATTTTACAAAATTCAAAACATATAAGTCACATTAATTAATTTAATAATTAATTCCTGATATCAGATCAAATAGTGTGTTTTTATGAAACAATAAGTATCAAAAGATTGACACTAGTTTAAGTCTGATTTCAAAGTGAAATTAATTCCAATGACTACTATTGGATTTAATTGTAAAAATATATTCTAATTTTACTTTAAAACAAATTAAAAAGATAATCCAATCATATAAATAAATTATATTACAAATTTGTTTTGAATTAAAATAAAACATTTTACACTATTCATTTTAAAAAAATGAACTTTATCGGAAAGATACCCAAAATTTAAACAAAGAAAATTTTGATGTCCCAATTCTTAAGAAGAGTTTTATTTGGTCCAATAGAATGTATAAGAGTGAACAAAACTATATTTAATGACGGTTCTCCATCAAAAGGCGATAAGTGATCCTTTAGTGAAAACCAGGGCATATACGCCTAAAATTGAATTCTTTCCGTATTTTAAGCCTTTATCTTTTATTGGATAAATGTAAAAACATTTAAAAAACATATATAATCATATTTTAGTTATTTCTATCCATTCCCGCCAATACAACAGCTACATGTTAACTACCATTTAAAATAATATTATTTTATTATTAGAGTGCAACATATGATTCCCAAGAAACTCGTTGTTGCGTGTTGGGTATGCCATCGAGCATAGCGTCCCCTTTAAATTCATATTAATATTTTATTCACAAATATGGATAAATATGAAAATGTCATATTCTTTATTTACCTAGGGTGTTACAATGGTATACTTCAATTTATTAATCTATCTATTATATACGTTATATAGTTAATATGTATTATATATAAATCATGTTTTAGATTATAGATGTTTATAAATCATGATATAGTAAATAATATGAATAATAAAAATTCAAAACACGTACAATAAATAATACATTTAATACCCAAATCATTTCTTTAACATTGAATTGATAAATGAACAGGTAATATAATGTCATAAGTGAATCATATATGATATAATAAATATTATTATTGTTAATATAAAAGTTTATAATATTTTTAATCCCACTATATAGGAGTTTCAAATTCATATGAATGAAATCCGACATAAGTTAATGTATAATTTTTCGATCTTAATTTTTTCGGAGACTGTTTATACAGAAGTAATTACTGGGGGTATTCTTTTCAACAATGTCCATGACTCCAAAAAAAGATTTCATATTATTTTTAATATTATTATATGTTTTTAATTTCATTTTTACCCATTTTATACTTTTACGACATGGTTTGGATGGAATCTTTCTTTTTTTTTACCATAATAGTTACTTGTTGACTTTTCTGAAAAAATTAAGAGGAGAGTGTTTTATAACATATTCGGCATGAATGGATTTTTTTGAAATTGATAATTCCTTGTTTCAATGAATATTAATATAATTTACTTAATTTTTATTTTCAATTAAATTATTTTATTATAAAATTGAATGACATTATGTTAATGGAAAGTCTTTTTAAAGAAGAAATGATATTTTCCTCTATATTTATGTTCAACTGTTTTATCAATATTATTTTCCATATAATATTACACTCATTAAATATGGTTGTGTTTATATCCCTATTATTACTATGATATGATTGTTTTAATGTAGGAAAGATAATTTATATGGTTTAGGTTCTGATGAATTGAGCATAATGAAGCCCATTTTATTTCATGGGTTATGGTATAATGAATGATATATTTTTTTTTGGCACATGTAAGAATGAATTCATTATGAGATAGGATAGACCTATATATTTATCTAATGCATTGGTTGATGTTTTATATCTCAATATATATACATGACATAGAAAAAGACTATTTGGTTCTGTAATACATGGTTTGAATGAAAAGTAAATAGAGTTCATTAATATAATGATAGAATGATAAGTAAATATAGTTCAATAATACAGGGCTAGAATGACATGTAAATATGGTTCGGTAATACATGGAATGAATGAAAAGTAAATTTGGATCAGTAATACAGGGTTTGAATGGCATGAAAATATGGTTCAGTAATACATGGTTGGAACAACAAGTAATCCATGTTCAGTAATAGTCATTGTCCACTATTTGGGTTTTGGAAACAATGTATTTGATTATTTGGAAATCAAATCATGTGATTATTTGATTTCCAAAATTATTTGTTTTAGGAAAATTTTTATTTTTCATGGTTCCTTAATCAATTATGATTTATGGATTATGAAATACCATGTTTTATTTCACGACTCAATATTTTAGTATATGTTATATGTGGTATGTATTTTTCGAATGTTTGTTCATGTTTTAACATTCTTTTATTTATATTTTTCTAGATATTTTCCTCACATAACATTACTGTGCATTTTTGGTAACCCATTTTTATATTTATTTTCCCTATGGATTGGAAGAAGGGTATTAATTAAGATGACAAAAAAGGGGTTCTACTTAGGAAGGATAAATTAGGAGATGATGTAGATGTTTTATGAAACATTTGTATATATTTTATAGTTTCAAAGGAATTAAATTAATATGATATCTGGTCATCTATTTGAATTATGTGTTATGTATTCTGAAAAAGTAATTTAATTTCTATGTACGTCAATTATTGATCTTTTAATAATGTGATTAAACATATTTTTTTTTCAAATATCATATTAAATTTTTGATTATTATGATTGAAATTACAACAAGGGAAATTTTGTTAGAAATTTTTCCATAAAAGCCCCATCAATTATCTTGTACACATTTTATTAATGGTGATTTACATTTCCTCCCTAAATTTTATTTTTTAGCATTAAATAATTTTCAAAATGATATTCATTTTTTTGAAACTAAAGGACCTATTTTTTTTAGTGAAGTATGCTCATCCTCTATATCCATATTCATTAGATTATTTAATAGAGTTCCTTATATATAAATGAATAATTGATTAAAATTACTTTGTAATATATTTTAATTTTAAACAAACTGTTTGAAATTAATATTTTATAATTTTTGGAAAGGGTCTCTTTTAGAAAAACTAAAAAATGAATCCTTTTTTAAACTTTTCAATGTGAACTGATCCTTTTTGAAGTATGTCAACTCTTATTTAAAAATCATCCCTTATACTTTTATAAAATATTAAAACCAATAAACTAAATAAGTAATGATTTTGGAGACATGTATTTCTTCATAATTTTCAACTTTATTTATCAAATGATATTAGAAACTATTTTTTCATATTTTTCAATATCCTTTGATGTTATTAATGGTTCACGTTGGATATGTTATGATTCTATAATAAAATTTTTTAATATATGAATTATGAAATGTTTTATGGATGTTTTCATGAGGCCAATATATTTTTAACATTTTAAATAAGTTATGTTTAAAGTATTAAATTTTCATGCTCTATTTGTATACATATATATGTATTTAATTTTGTGATGGGTAGTCCAGATATTATATAACACTCTAGTGTATCGGGATATGATTGATATCATGTGTTATAATTATGATATATTTAAATGTTATTACTGTAAAATCCCAAGGTTTTCTAAAAAAATAAATTGAAAATGATTGAAATTTTGTTTAAGGTATATATTTATAAGTATCCTTTAAACATAATTTTATTTCTTCTATGTTTTGAATTTCAAGAAACTGTCATCTACAATTGTGTTCAGTATGTTATTCAGAGTATGATGGAACAAACTTGTTTTTTTTTTGAATAGTAACATGCCCTTATGAATAGTAATATGAATAGTTATATGAATAGTAATATGACCTCATGAATAGTAAATAATATTATTATTTTATTTTCCCATGGCAATAGGATAATGGGATCTTAATTAATTTTCCAATGTCACATAAAACTAATTGCACTTCAATTTTGTTATTTTTCGAATTAACTGTGACCTTATTTAAAAATTAAATTAATAATATTTAGAAAATTATTTTTGAAAAATGGAGTTCATTTTTGAATTCTACACATCGAAAAATGGTTGGGGTAAATTTTTGGTATTTTTCTGAAACTCTTGAATTTTCGGTGAATAGTGAAATACGATAAAATACCGTATAATCAATTTATCGGTAAATATGCACTATTTATGACATCATAAGTGATGAAAGGCAACATTCCTCGAACTCACTTGATATTTTCACTAATTAAGGCCACTTGATTTGAGATTATTCATAGTCTTGATAAAAATATTATAATAATAATTAAAATAATCTAAAATACCTCCCCTCCTCCACTATAAATATCACCCTTACTCCCCTCTTCCTGTCACACCTCTCAAGCCTTGAGAATTGTCTAATTTCTGCCAAATTCCCTACCCAATCTTCTTCCCCACGTCCTAGATCTTCTGGTCTCACCAAAAGACCAAAATCAAAGCCCTTAAGAAGGATCTCAAGGAGAAGAGATCAAGAGGTAAACATCCTCTTTCATTTTCATTCTTCTCTTCCATTTTATGTTATTCTCTTCCTTTCCCTTTGTATTTTGTTGGGATATTTAATTAAATATTTCCCCTTACTGTACAAATTTTGTATGATTGATGATATATTCCATTCCTCTCATCAATCTTGTTTTTATGAAATTTTAAGAGACGTCGTTAGGCTGCCGAATTTTTGTAAGAAATTTGTCATGTTTTCTTCATTTCAAGATTCCCTTCTATTCGTTCTTCACCCACTCTTATCCAAGAGGCATGAAATCTCCAGAATCATGTATATTCTGAATGTTGTCATGTTTATGGAAAATTACAAATCATTATTCCTCTCCTCTCTCACTTATTTAAAGAATCAAAAAAACATTGTCCATTTGTGTCGAATTACCAATATCGTGGACGATGTATTTTCAATCTCCATTAATTCTTACAATTCTGGTCATGAAACCATTTATATGGTTGAAACAGGTTATAATATATGTTTTATGACTCATATAAGGTTCTGGAATTCTTTTGTACTCAAGATTCAAACTTATAAGACTAAATGAAATTGTAATTATCAAAGAACCACTTAAATGATCAAAACGAACATAATTAATGTTTTAACTTATAAATCATCGTCATATAAAGCATCAAAGTGATAAATGGTATCATTTATGGTAATGGAAATATTTAAATACTACTCCATTCGAATTCTGGAGTTTCACCTCCAATCAACAAGAAAGATTCATCATGAACCGATTGTGAAAATCACAAAAGAACTCACCAAAAATAATGCAAGGAACAAAATCCTTACAATTAAGGGGTGAAATGAGGTTATGAAATGACCATATAAGATGTTATAAACATGAACATGTTTCTGTAAAGTACTAATAACACTCTTTTAACCATTATACAGGAGGTTTAAAGAATTTTTAAGTAATACAAGCCCAAGGTAAGGGAATTCTTAACCCGATTTCCATTCATTGGGTTAACCTTCTACTTTATAATTTATGTGCTATTTAAATTGTTTGTGTGATGGTTCTGTTTATATTATGTTTAATTATGTGTATTTACAGAGTATATACATATTCCATCCACTCAATTAAGACTCACTTCAACTATATAATGTTTATAAGGGACTTTTCTTCTAAAATCCTCTTTTAAAATTATGTTTTATAAGATTCAAAGGCAATGTTTTTATGCTATTGTTTATGTTGTATGATTATGTTTTGGTTATTGGGAATTGTTTATGATGAAGGGTGGGACCTATATTTCCCTCCAATGCATTGGGTATGAGTAAGTTGGAGGTCGGCCATATGGTAACTCCAAGTGTAACTGTGATGGTTACACAAAGTAAGGTAGCCGTGAGGGTTACAAATTTTAAGGTAGTCAAGATGGTTACAAGATTATGTAAGTAATGCCCCAATATACCTCTATGATTATAATTATGTTTGTGTGGATCTTGTGTAAATCTCATGTTACGCTAAGTAAGATTTTATGGGTGGAAATCATGTCTTTTGAAAAAAATTTCATACGTCATGCGTATTCATGGACTAATGTGATTTTTCCCTCTTTTTCATACCTTACTGAGCTTTTGTGCTCATCCCAAGTTTTAAAATGATTTTTCACAGGTTAATGATGAGTAATACAAGGAAAGAAGACATGTTAAATGTTGAATAATTGTCAAGGAGTCTTGTTTTGTGTTTTAATGTTTTATATTCTGAGGATAATGGAAACTGATTTTATGGTATCCACTATGTAACAATGTGTAATGTTATGAATGTTTTGCCTTAATTCTCTAAAGCTCTAAACTTGAAAAGATCCTCAATGTATAATGAAGTGTTTTATTAAATAAATTCAAGATTATGTATGAAATAAGTGCGGGTCCTTATAGTTGGTATCAGAGGTCGGTTTAGACAACTTTAGGGATTAGGAGTTCTTGTGAGACACGTGATTAGTCCCTATATCTATTATTTCAGTTAAATCTTTGTTTTATAACTTTTTTTTTCAGGTCAAGTAATGTCGGTTACGAATGGAAGGAGAAGGATCTCAAACGACATGCCTATCTCTTCCTGATGACATGCTTGCAATAATTTTTGCAAAGTCATCTTCGGATGAGTGTGAAACTTTTTCTAGCATACAACTCACTTGCAAGCAGTTTTTTGAGATATCAAACACCTCCTCTATACCTCGTTATCATCGTGGATAATGGGTTGTTTTTAGACAAATACTATTTTCACAATATTCACATAATTTCAAGAAAGGTAAATATTATCAAGGTATTTTCAAATATTTTACCCTATCACAAGAATTTGAAGCATATTATGATTTTAAAAATGGTGCTGAGGAAGGAGACCCTTGTGCAACCTATTTATATTTTCTTTTAAACTATAGTCTCACATCACATACTTATGGTATTTTAAAAGGACCAATAATAGAAAGTTTCAACTCAATTTCGGTCTGATAATTTTATAGAAATCATGTTTTATCAGATGTTTTGGAATTATATGTCATACATGATTATTTTCCAAAACTGTTTTTCTGTAAACACCCATATGACCCATGTTGTACGAGGTGTATTTGGATGGAGGAAGAAAATGATTTTGAAGGATCTCTAAATCATTGTTGTAATGCATGGTACTTCTACCTACGTGAACAAGATGACGATGAAACCGAGTGGACACCTTGATCAAGGTACCCTCACTTGTTTAATAAGTAAATAAAATTGCGAGGACGCAATTTCAAGAAGTTGGGGATAATGTAACATCCCAAGGTTTTCTAAAAAAATAAATTGAAAATGCTTGAATGTTTTTAAGGTATATATTTATAAGTATCCTTTAAACATAATTTTATTTCTTCTATGTTTTGAATTTCAAGAAACTGTCATCTATAATTGTGTTCAGTATGTTATTTAGAGTCTGATGGAACAAACTTGTTTTTTTTTGTGAATAGTAACATGACCTTATGAATAGTAATATGAATAGTAATATGAATAGTAATATGACCTCATGAATAGTAAAAAATATTATTATTTTATTTTCCCATCGTAATAGGATAATGGGATCTTAATTAATTTTCCAATGTCACATAAAACTAATTCCACTTCAATTTTGTTATTTTTCGAATTAACTGTGACCTTATTTAAAAATTAAATTAATAATATTTAGAAAATTATTTTTGAAAAATGGAGTTCATTTTTGAATTCTACACATCGAAAAATGGTTGGGGTAAATTTTTGGTATTTTTCTGAAACTCTTGAATTTTCGGTGAATAGTGAAATACGATAAAATACCGTATAATCAATTTATCGGTAAATATGCACTATTTATGACATCATAAGTGATGAAAGGCCACTTTCCTAGAACTCACTTGATATTTTCACTAATTAAGGCCACTTTATTTGAGATTATTCATAGTCTTGATAAAAATATTATAAAAATAATTAAAATAATCTAAAATACCTCACCTCCTCCATTATAAATATCACCCTCACTCCCATCTTCCTCTCACACCTCTCAAGCCTTGAGCATTGTCAAATTTCTGCCAAATTCCTTACCCAATCTTCTTCCCCACGTCCTAGAGCTGCTGGTCTCACCAAAAGACCAGAATCAAATCCCTTAAGAAGGATCTCAAGGAGAAGAGATCAAGAGGTAAACATCCTCTTTCATTTTCATTCTTCTCTTCCATTTTATGTTATTCTCTTCCTTTCCCTTTGTATTTTGTTGGGATATTTAATTAACTATTTCCCCTTACTGTAAAAATTTTGTATTATTGATGATATATTCCATTCCTCTCATCAATCTTGTTTTTATGAAATTTTAAGAGACGCCGTAAGGCTGCCGAATTTTTGTAACAAATTTCTCATGTTTTCTTCATTTCAAGATTCCCTTCTCTTCGTTCTTCACCCACTCTTATCCAAGAGGAATGAAATCTCCAGAATCATGTATATTCTGGATGTTGTCATGTTTATGGAAAATTACAAATCATTATCCCTCTCCTCTCTCACTTATTTAAAGAATCAAAAAAACATTGTCCATTTGTGTCGAATTACCGATATCGTGGACGATGTATTTTCAATATCCATTAATTCTTTCAAGTCTGCTCATGAAACCATTTATATGGTTGAACCAGGTTATAATATATGTTTTATGACTAATATAAGGTTCTGGAATTCTTTTGTACTCATGATTCAAACTTATAAGACTAAATGAAATTGTAATTATCAAAGAACCACTTAAATGATCAAAACGAACATAATTAATGTTTTAACTTATAAATAATTGTCATATAAAGAATAAAAGTGATAAATGGTATCATTTATGGTACTGGAAATATGTAAATACTACTCCATTCCAATTCTGGAGTTTCACCTCCAATCAACAAGAAAGATTCATCATGAACCGATTGTGAAAATCACAAAAGAACTCACCCAAAATAATGCAAGGAACAAAATCCTAACAATTAAGGGGTGAAATGAGGTTATGAAATGACCATATAATATGTTATAAACATGAAAATGTTTCTGTTAAGTACTAATAACACTCTTTT
Organism: Viscum album; assembly: GCA_963277665.1. NCBI lineage: Eukaryota > Viridiplantae > Streptophyta > Magnoliopsida > Santalales > Viscaceae > Viscum > Viscum album. Next base: position 519,619,163 of record OY728139.1, read on the forward strand.
AACCATTATACAGGAGGATTAAACTTTTTTGAAGTAATACAAGCCCAAGGTAAGGGAATTCTTAACCCGATTTCCATTCTTTGGGTTAACCTTCTACTTTATAATTTATGTGCTATTTAAATTGTTTGTGTGATGGGTTCTGTTTATATTATGTTTAATTATGTGTATTTACAGAGTATATACATATTACATCCACTCAATTAAGCCTCACTTCAATTATATGATGTTTATAAGGGACTTTTCTTCTAAAATCCTCTTTTAAAATTCTGTTTTATAAGATTCAAAGGAAATGTTTTTATGCTATTGTTTATGTTGTATGATTATGTTTTGGTTATTGTGAATTTTTTATGATGAAGGGTGGGACCTATATTTCCCTCCAATGCATTGGGTATGAGTATGTTGGACGTCGGCCGTATGGTTACTCCAAGTGTAACTGTGATGGTTACATAAAGTAAGGTAGCCGTGAGGGTTACAAATTTTAAGGTAGACAAGATGGTTACAAGATTATGTAAGTAATGCCCCAATATACCTCTATGATTATAATTATGTTTGTGTGGATCTTGTGTAAATCTCATTTACGCTAAGTAAGATTTTATGGGTGGAAAGCATGTCTTTTGAAAATGTTTTCATACGTCATGCGTATTCATGGACTAAGGTGATTTTTCCCTCTTTTTCATACCTTACTGAGCTTTTGTGCTCATCCCAAGTTTTAAAATGATTTTTCACAGGTTAATGATGAGTAATACAAGGAAGGAAGACATGTTAAATGTTGAAGAATTGTCAAGGAGTCATGTTTTGTGTATTAATGTTTTATATTCTGAGGATAATGGAAACTGATTTTATGGTATCCACTATGTAACAATGTGTAATGTTATGAATGTTTTGTCTTAATTCTCTAAAGCTATAAACTTGAAAAGATCCTAAATGTATAATGAAGTGTTTTCTTAAATAAATTCAAGATTATGTATGAAATAATTGCGGGTCCTTATAATTACTAATAAAATATTTTATTAGAGGAATAATTGTTATTCCTGATCCACTGTGTTTTGGGATGTAGGAATGAGATTCAAGTTAAATATTGTTTTAGGATAAATGAATGATTTCCCTACATTAATATGATATTATTTATAAAATTTTAAATTTGACACATTCATATGTTTATCATGATTATAATGTTATAATGGATCATGTATTACGTTATTCTCAAATATAACCTTTATAATTTATGAAATTTGGTTATCATGGAATGATCTCTCATTTTTGTGTTCATTCTCATTGATTATGTTATGATACCAGCATGTTTATCGTATGATACCCTATGGTCATAAATTTTAATATATATTTTTTAAACATACTGAGAATATATTCTCACCCTTTAAAATGTTTCTTTTCACTCAGATATATGTAATATTATTTTGACTAATTTTTATGATGGATAGAAATAAAATATTTTCTTATGGAAGATATTGGTATTTTTTATAATATATTTATTATGAAGATAAAATTAGTGACAATAAACCTTTGGGTTATATGGGGTGATTGATTATTAGATGAAGAGAATAATAATATAAAATAATGTCATATTCATGTAAATGTCATTTGGGAAACTCATGATTTTCCTGAGGGTTCGAAATATCTGGACTGATAATTAATAATAATCCTTTTATCATGTATATACTTCAATGAAATGATACATTCTAATGTGAATGCCTTGATCTTATATATGTAGTAAATTTTGAGGATGGCTTAAATTTTTGGTGTTGGGGTAGAAAATATATATATAATGGGGCTCCATTTTTATGGAAAATATTTTATATTATTCCTAATAAAATGAATGATGTCTCTGTCTTTTCACTAGTGGTGGGCTATAAAAATTGAATCAATTTTTTTATACTCAGAGATTAGGGAGAAATTATTTTTCCTCTAATATTTGAGATATTATAGAATTCTTATAGAACCAATTTACTATGTGAATATGGGAAATTGATTTATTTTTTACATAGTGGATGTCTATGAGAATTGGATTTTGTTTTGTTCTAAATTGGGATTAGTTAAAATTGGTTTTTCCACAACTCTGGGGCAGAAAAATAAATTGGATACGCTTCCCGCTGGTGAATGTATTTGGGATATAGTTCATTTGTGACATAGTAATGTGTCTCAGTGAAGATAATTCCCTAATAATGTAACTTCGGATAGTATTTGTCCTTATATGCAAGGGTCGATAATGATGCCTTTAGGTGACTATTACTATAGTATTGCATCTAATAATGTACCTTTCCCTGTATTTACGAACTATAGTGAATGTTGTGTTCCATGATATTTTTATAATTTTAATTCTTTGAGTGATGAAAATATCATGAATTGTTAGTTAATTTCTCAATAATATTATCACAAAATATATGTGAAGGGGAGTATTGAGACTAAGAAAAAGGGATATTGATATATATATTATTCATCTTAAAAAGATATAAATTGAACCTTATATATACTATTTATAGACAAATATCAATATCCTGGATAATGGTATGGGATAGAATGTTGGTATTCTGAAAATGCTTCATGTCGATTGATATAGGTGTTGCAAAAAGGGAAAACAAGTAGAACATGGAGTGAAAAGTTATGTAAATGATTTAAGACATTAGGGAACCATGGTCCTTCTCAATAGAACCCTTGTATTTACCATTTCTTTTCCTTGTATTTTCATAAGGAGCTCTATGAACTACTAATAGGATATCAACTTAATAAAATTTCATTGGATATTCTTATTTATTTTTTTTGTATTTTTCCTTAGACATTATATTTTTATTAATATATATCATTATTAGTATATAATGTTGTATGGGTAAATGAAATGTTTACATAGGGTCTTACGGTTGGAATAATACATTTTATGTAACATATGAGTGGTAAAATTAATTAAATAAGTCATTAATGGATCTCTAACTTCTATATTAAAAGAATGTTATATATCTAAAATTTTTATTAAATTGAAATTTCCGAAAGAAATCCATGGGCAAGGAAATTTTTATAGAATTTCATTTTGCAAATTTAATGAAACATAAATCTTGATTTTTGGGTGATAATGTAAGAATGCATACAATGTGATGGGATATTTATAGAAAAATGGATTTTATTACATCGTAGTAGTGTTATCAAATGTATTGAGGTTATTACATTATTTTTATTCACTATAGGCGCCTTAAAATTATTTAGATACTAATTTCTATATTTTTGTAAGATTATAAGATGAAATTGTAAAATATTCATAGAGGGGTACACACTAAATATATATAACATGTCATCTAATTCCATTGATTTTTTATTATGGAAAAATATTGTATATTCTTCTGAAATAAAAATTATATACGAAAAGATGATCACATAAATTCAATCATTATATATTCCATTTTAGAATATTTTAGTTGAATTTCATAAATAATTTATCTATTCATTAAATAAAATATTTACAAGATTTCTGAATAAATTTACATAAATATGTATTCGAATACGCGAATATTAAAATAAATCTTGATTAAAATTTTTATTAAACATAATATTTATTTATTTATATATACATTAATACATATTGGAATAATAATTTATTACATAACATTGGATAAATTCCATGATTGATTGAAAGGTTTATTAAATGCTTTATGGAGAATGTTATATTTTTTATAAGTTCATTTTAAAAAATATTAGTATATTTTCTGAAAAAATCATATATAAATTAATATAAATATGCGAAAAAATTAATATTTTTACTATATTTCACGGTGCTTAAATAGAATCAAGAAATTAGTAAATTGTTGTTTTATGAATTATCTTACATAGTGGAAACCTTAATACAATCAACTCAATCCTAGAGAGAATAATTCTCTAATTCTCCCTCTAAATTGAATAGAGAGATTAAATGAAAAATCTAGTTATGATAAATAATGAATTTAATGATGTACTAAACTTTATTGCGGTGGATTCCAATGATTCAGGAAATATGTTTAGTAATTTTTGGTTCATATATAGATACAAAAAGAGGAATCATTAATTCAATTATCCACTATAGCGACAACATAATGATTTAAAAAATACAATAGTGATCAAATGTTTAACATATTTTAAGGTTAATATTGATTAAAAATAATTATATATTTATTGTGAATGATTCAATCTAGACGAATCCAGGTTTTCATTCATCATTTTATTTTTATTATCCATCAAAAATTAGGAAATTTCAAAATCAAGCACACAACCTATTTTTTGGTAACGTCACTAAACATTTGATGTGTTATAATAGTTGTATAAATCAAATTTATAGTTATTTGTAATTTTTTTCAATTATCAGGAATTTTATTGATATTTTTTATTTTTATATTTGCATTCCTAATATAATGATTTATATAACAAATTCATCCATGTTCATATGCAATAAAACATAGAAAACATTATTAAAGATCCCACAAATATTCTACCAGAAGGTTCCAAGGTAGTTATATTCCTAAAATAGTCGCATGACAAGTAATGAAAAATTAAAAATCATGTACGTTTATTAAACTCACTCAATGAGTGAGAAGTATAAATTCAAGATCACTGTATGACATGGTATAGGGTTAAATTATAGTTCATGTATTAACTACTAGTGTAGCATATGATTTGGTATGGACTACATGATTTATAGATGGTGTAAACATCATGTAAGCACATTTGATTAAACATAAATAAAATTCATTGTAATTCCCATTCATAGTATGTCGTTTCATTGCATTCCACATATTGAATGGAATCCATGAAAAATGGTGAGTCATGTACGACAATAGGATTTGATATCATGACCATATTGGGTAATATGTGTCACACCATGTGAGGTACACACTATTTCATAATGTAGTTTGGGTTAGAACATGTATTATTTAAATAAATATAGGACAAAAAACATTTAACTAGATTTAAATTCTTTATTTCATGTGTTTTATACACCAGGTTAACACCGATTATATTTTTTATGTCTCATTGTCCCATTAATATAAAATTTACATTTATTTTAAAATACTATATCGCATATTCCATGTCAATTTTTTTACATGTCATGTACATATAGTAAATTATCATTGGTAAAAAAGGTGTTTATTATTGGAATTCTTCTTTCACATATAAACTATGAATACTACATAGTATTGAAAAATAATACTACACACTAAGTATATCATGACATGTTATATGGGATTATAAGATGTGTTTGTACATAGATCAAACATGAATTTTATAAAACATGATACACAAGACATGATAAGTGATATTAAATTATACCAAAATACTATTTTTATAGAAATGTGATTTTAATATAATGTTGAACATATACATATTATTTTCTCCATTTACAGAGAAAATTAATAATATATAATCAGATTTATTTTATTTATTTAAAATTAACATGGATTAGAAAATTATATATCATGGACTATTACTATGTAACAATAAGATATAGAATTAGTTAAATAAATAATTGATTAATTAATTTACTATAAGTTGATGTTTAAGACCCAATTATTTATAAATACATATGTGGAGTTGAATTAGTGAATTGCTAATGTTGCAACATAGGACCAGAATTAAAATAAAGAATAATTTACTCATTGGTTTAGGTTGGATTATCAATCCTGCAAAAATAAATTAATTTAATGATCATTATTGCATCAACCCTCAATTTTATTTTCTATTGACTGTTATTTATTTATTTATATTATTGATGGAATATATGGATTATTAACCATGACAACATATTATAGATACATTTCAACATCATATAAGATAAATGAAAATAAATTAATATGATAATATTATATTATTAGTTTTATTTAATTAACTGTGTATGTAAGACATTATATTAACAATCACATAAAGAATGAAAAAAAATATTTAATCCAAGGTTTAACAGAAATACATAATTGAACATATTACCATAGAAAATAGCTTCCATTTTCAATGTGACGACATAATCATAGTTAAAGTGTGGGTTTTACCATAGTAAATAGAAAATAAATTATTGGGTCATATTAATAATAATAATTTTTTGACTAATCCATAAAATTGAGTGCAATAATCATTTTCTAGAAAATAAAATTTAAAGGCCCATTTTGATGGAATAAATGTATAATATTTTTGAATAAGGTATTTAACTAAATAAAGTGTAAAGATATGTGTAAATATGGTTAATAGGTAATGCCTACATAAATTCCATTAATTAATTATCTTGGACATAGTCTGGGATTGGATATGGAAAATTTGGACAATTTACAGAAAAATATTCATGAAATTGGATATTTAAAATATATTGATGAGTGATGTTAGGATTTAATAACAACATGGGATACTAATTATCTCATTACTTAATCCCTAATCATAAATCGGGATAATGTACAAAAATATTCTTTTTTCATAGAAAATGGGAAATAATTAAACCCCATAACATTCCTAAAATTTTATGAGGATGAGGTAATCATCAAAATAATTATAATCTCTAGAGTGGATATATGATCTTTCATATTTTACAATTGGTGGATTGGTTGTTAAATGTATTGAGAACTGTTGTTCCAGCTATTCCATTTGCGGAACATAATGGGGAAGGATACGATATCATCTTGGAATAAGTGGTAGATTTTTTTGGTATGCAATTACTCTTGTTATCATATATGCTGACTATAATAGTAAATAATCATGATGATACAGATTCAAAAAAAAATGTTATAACATCAATATGATCATTATTACCATAATAAAATATAAAAATGGAATGAAATTTTAAATTTACTATTTATATGAAATATTGGAGAATGATATCCAATTTGACCATATATAGATAAGACAATTGGACAGATTATTCTATTAGGAAATGTGGGATTCATGTAAAACAATATTGTGAACAAATTATTATCTCTCCTCACTTACATTAGGATTCTGATGTTTTATTTTTTATTTCAAAATGAGAAATATAGAAAACATTCTCATAGATCTCACGAAATTGATATTCAATGTATATAATGTCAGGATGTATAAAGATATAATTTCTTTAATGTGAAAAAATAAATGAAAGGTAAAACTTTATAAAGAAAGTACTATGAATTTGGAATCATGTAATTAATTTTATAAAAATAATGTTTTTGGGGGAATAAAAATAGAGGTATGTAGTATTATTTACTCATGTAAAAATGGCCATTAGAGGAATAATTATGACTCAGAGATGAAGAAATGTGATTCATAAAGTACATTTATTATTCAGTGGAACAAATACATTTTTTTAATTTGGGTTTTAGATAGTACTTGAACCTATAAAAATTATATTCATATATAGAAACCCTATGTATTGTGGATTATTTATAAAAATGGTTATAATATTTATACATACAAATAAGTTACAATATCTAGTTATGATGTGGTTTTATACCATCAATAATTTTCTATTTTATTGATTTTACTTTTGATGAATTGTTTTAATATTCCCAGAATATCCGAGTATATAATTTAATTTCCTTGTCAATACATTGATAACATTATTTGATGTTCATAAATAAAATCATATTTTTTATAAATTATTTTATATCACATAGTATGAAAAATATTAATAACTATCAAAATATTCCAGAATATAAAAATCAATTCATGATAATAGATGATGAATCAAGTTATCATTAATCAAATTACACTTTATGGTGGAATAATTGTTTAGTTCATGTGAATTATTTGTTTTTAATAAAATATATAGAGAGGTTTTTATATTATATTGAGTTTTTATCCATGGATTTATTATTCTTAATAAAAAGAAAATAGGACTAAGGAGCCACTTATTTGAAAAGGTGATAGAGTAACATATATCATATAATTAGTTTTTATAGATGTGTGTAAACAATTTCCTGCAGAATCTGTAGGTTGATACTCTTACATCATTACATTTAATAACTATATTATTAAATATGGATACATATACATGTGAGATATAAGTATGATTCCAAAGATAAATATTAGGAATACAATAATTATGTTTATAATCACCAAGTTAAAAAAATAATGAAACTCTATACCAATATTTTTGGGAGTATCTTATAAAAGTATTCATCAATCATCTAAATGGGTGTCTTATGTTCCCAAATTATTATTCCATATTAAAAAAAATGGAATATTATAAGTTTAATGAAGAATCAATCCTAATTATAAATTAAATATATTAAAAATTGTAATTTATTGGAATGCTTTTATAGTTAAAAAATATACTTATTTCTCTATAGGTTTCATGACATGTTTCTAGATGTTGACCATGGAATTAAGGTATGTTAACACAATTCCACTTAGAAAGAGTCTTAGGGGGTTATAAACAATTTCAATCAAGAATTTCGTTATATTAATAATAATATTATATTATATATAAATATTATTCTCAATTTTTTAAATTATAATTATTCAACTAGATCTCATAAATCTCTTTGTAACAAATTTTTATTTATAATATATAAAATATGTTTTATTCTTCATTAATTTTTTCACAACGTAGTGATGAAATTTATATATTTTTTTGGAATAAATAAACTAATATTAAAATTCATTTTCATAGATGAATATTAACATTTTCATTTATCCAAGATTTTATTGAATATGGTATTTATATATTAATTTAGTCACTAAATAATTTTTATTGTAATAAATATTTATTATTCATGAATATGTAAATTTTGAGGTGGAATAATTAGTCGAGTTAATAGCCCAAAATAAATTATTTTTCAATTTAATTCACATAAATAAATAATTATTAATTTATTTAATAAATAACAACTAATTAAATACAAAATATAGAAGTATTAATATTATTGGTATTTGATATGATGATCACATAAAATAAAAAAACTATAGTGTAGTTTTATAATTATAAACTATTTTAACATGATGAAGAAATTCCAAGTTATATATTTTTAAACGATTGTGGGAAAAATTGATCACAATGAAAACCTCATTATTTATCTCAACACTAGAGACAATTATCCTTACATCGGTCATCTTAAGAACCTATAGTTAATAAGAGAATATTTTTATGGAAATCAATTTCGAATCATGTGAGGATCATAACACTTATGTTAAATAACATAAATATTTAGTAACAATGTTCATAGAATAACTGAGAATGCGTTTAAAGATAAAGAATAACCCTATATAGGATGATCCACTAAAATGAAAAAATAATGATAGAAATAAAGAAAAATGAAAATAAAAGATTATAATATTAAATATAATAATTATTATTTACTTATTTTAATTTAAATGTAAAAAATCATCCCTATGTGATTTTGGGGTTCCATTCACAATGTTATTCTGATATTCTCCATTGATATTAACGAAATACTAAAATTAGCCACCCGCTTGAAGGTTTTTCTATACTCTATAAATCATCTCAAGGTATATTGATGTTGCAATTATGCGTAAATAAGGATTCCTATTTATCATATTTAAAAGTGGTTCTAAACAACTGTAATTATATTTTATATTCAAAATTGATGAGATTAAAGGTAACAATAATTATTTATAAAAGTGGATTGCAATTTTATACTGAACAATTATTTACAAATAAATAATTTAAATTAATGTTATAAAAGTGTGAAACATATACATAGTGAATATAATTCCAATTTAAATACATTTTAGTTGGTGTATTATATATTTTAGGATCATAGATTAATGATTTTGGTCAAAACATTTAGGGTGATTTCATGAGGACCAATGCTTTTCCTTTTATAGTAATTAAACATGGATATTTTTCCCATTTAATGTCTTCGAATATGGGAATACTTTATAAGTTTTCCTTAAATGTCGTAAATACCCAATGTATTTTTGTGTAATTTCATATCACTCATATTACTATAAAAAGGATCGAATGAATTTCATAGTAGTTGGACTTATATTGAAATATAACATAATAAAAAAACAAAGTCGTGAATGAGATAGAAACACATATTGTTCAACACAGATAGGAACAAAAATGTATGGCGACTTAAAATGTGTATTTATAGGATCCTAGGGAACAAATAGTGTTATCAATGTCATTTTATCCCAAGGATTTATAATTCTATATCTTTGTACATACATGATTACAGGGATGGAAGGAATGACAAGGTATCTTCAAGAGAATGTGTATTTTTTATCAATGTGGGTAAAGGTTCCATGACCCAAGTGTTTTGTGGGATGGTGTCCAATTTTTTTCAATATCATTAATAAAACATTGAATCCCCAAAAAAATTTCATGTAATGTCTATTACAAATTTATTTTATAAAAAAAATTTAATTTGAATTAAATGGAAACTCGGACTCGTTTTGGTAAATTTTCATTTTCTCACTTTTTAGGATGTCATTGTGGTCGAAAATCTATCTAAAGATTCATATGATTGTATAGAATCGTTCACTATGAATTTTTATACATTATTCATTTTATTCCATGTTCAATTGATGTGAAACAAGATCATTACAAAATTTTTCATCAATCCCAAAAATATGTTATATAAAAACATATATGTTTATGAAAGGGAGTGCAATGTATTTCTACCAATACAGAGTGAGGAAATTCTCATGAGTATGGCATGTTATTCACATGAAAAATGAATGAAAAATTGATATAACATGGAATTTATATTTTTTATTACTATTCCATAGATGAAAAATTTAATGTTAATAATTGATCAAAATAATAATTCATATTGTCTAATAATAATTATATTATTTTTATTATTAACGTGTATATTGACATTTACTGATATAAATTCTTATAAAAATAATAAAAATTAAATTTATGTAATTGATATTGAGGAAAATATACCATTATAATATCACTATTCACTAAAGTTGAAAATACTATAGAGTCTTAATTATAACATTTGATGAAAATATTTAATAAAATAAATAATATATAAATAAAAAATTAAATATATAAGTATTATATCACCAAACACATTGATAAAATATATTTTAGTATTTAAATAAATTAATTAATATTTATATTAATATTTTCAGTAATGTTGTTGTGAATTATTTATTTATTTTTTAACTGGTAAAAAAATAAGAATATATTACATTAATATCATATATTCAAAAACTCAAATATATAATGATTGAATTTATAATATAAAAAATATTTCAAAATTAATATTACAAAATATGAGAATATTTATTATTTTTAATATTGAATTCAAATGAATTTAATGTGATATCAGACACACATGGGGTTTCACCCATTAGACCTTTTTTTCATTGTCATTATGTGAACTTCCCTAAATAGAAAGATCTAAAATTAGAAAAATACCATGCCACCAATGGAGAAACAAATGAATACTGAATTGATAATGGTTTTCATATAAGATATATTATGTTATATAAGATTTCTTTCAATATCTTGTTATTAAAGATATATATTTATGTCACGAACCAATATGATTGATTAATATGTCGATGAAACTAATAAAAGAGATAATCATTGCACTACCATGACCATAGATTTAATTATAAAAAATAATAAATAGAAGGGAAATTAATATCATTTTTTCACTGATTTGGAGGATAGAAATCCATCATTATTTTATTCCATTAATTCCATATCAGTTTTGTTTCAACCAATATATGCTACAATTTTACAATTATATATCATCATAATGGTGTTCCCTATATATAGTTATAAGATTAATTATATATATTAATAATAATCACAAAATTATGGTCCAATAAATACACATATATTATAATATGTACTCACAGATAAACATGTGCAGTTATTATTGGTTGATTTATCCTTATAACCTCCCTTATTGGAGAATAAAAATTAAAAAATTCATTATATGAAATATAAATAAATAATGAGTCTACAAAAACTGATAGAAAAACATTATATGTATGAAGCATTGCATATGTTTTCTAGAAAATATAATATATGTTTATGTATATTGTTAGTTTAAAACCTCAGTATGCATTTTTTTACTCTTTTTTTCATGCTTGGATTTTCACCATTTTCTGGAGGTGTTTATGGGATTTATAGGGATGGAATGAATTTTCAATTGAAAATGGACAAATTTTGTTCTTTTTATGATTTTGTTTAAATTAATAATGTTTGGAGTAACTGTATTATTGGATTTTATGTGTTCTCTCAATGTTCAAAGAACATCATGGATGATTTGGGTTGTTTATACAGAGAATTGGCCAGGTTTTTTCTATTTTCCAAAAAAAGTACATGAAATAGGATTAAACATCTTGTAATTTATGTTAGTAATATTCTATGAATTTCCCATATTTTTTGAAATAATTACAATATGTTAATTGGATTCACATAATGTAATGCACAATGTAAAATCAAGGGTAAATAAAGAATAATACATTTTTATATTTATTTAAATCTGTTATTTAAATATAAATTAAATTTTAAAAGCAATTCTATCTTCGATAGCGCCCTCGATATGAAACCACATGTTTCGTTGAAATCTTATGATACACACAACATTGGGCCATACTTAAAAAATGATATTATAATATTATTTAAAATGGTAGTTAATGCCTAGCCTTTGTATTTACATGAATTGAATAAACAAACTAAAATATTAATATACTAGTTTGATAAATGTTTTTACATTTATCCAATATTTTTTAGAGGCTTAAAATAAGAAAAAATCTGATTTTAAGCATAAATACTATAATATTCATTAAAAGGTCGATTTACTTCCTTTAATGGTGAACCCTATTTAAATCTTGTTTTGGTCACTTGTATATGTTTTTTTTCAAAATTAAATTCTTCTTTAGAATCTAGCATCAAAATTACTTTGTGTAACTTTTGGTTATATTTCTGATAAAATTCAAATTTTAATTAATTGTGAAAAATACAATATTTTAATTCAATACTTCTTTTTAATATAATTTCTTATAAACTTAAATTATTATTTTAATTTCATTTTAATGTGTAATTAGAATATAATTTTTTACCATTTGATCCATTATTCGACATTGGATGTAATTTCACTTTGAAATTCCACATGCATAAGTTTCAATAATTTAGAAGTTATAATTTCATAAAAACACGCTTTTTTGTTTTGACAAAATGAATTGATTTTAAATTTATTTCATTCACTTCTGTGTTTTTAATTTTGTAATATTAAATTACATATTTTTAATCATAATATCCCAAATTTGTAAATATGTAACTTTTGTTTTTAGATATTATGATTATTTACATCAGTGAATATTCAATTTACCATAGAAAAAGGGTAAATCTCGTAAATAAGTGTAAAAAATAATATTATAATAATATAAAATTACCATAACATGTGTCCTAATCCTATTGGTCAAAACATTTACAACCACGGGCATCCTTTGGTCTACTTTGGGACCCCATAGAGCCATATGGGGTTGATAAGGACACTTAATATTATTTAATTTAATGTCAAGATAAAATTGACTCAAACATATATCTTTTATGAAATAAATTCATACATGGGGTTATAAAATATATCTATTCCACTATAAATTTTCCTTTAATTGATAAATAAATATACTACATCATGAATTTTTTTGATAATTTTTATAAATAAAATAAAATAATTATTTATGACACAAAAATGAAGTAGTGTTTACCTCCATAATGAATTATTTAAATAAATAATCATATAATGGTTAAAACGATATCAAAAAAACTTCCAAATATTATTGGATAATTTCATTTCAATCATGAGTAATCTTATCTTCGACTTTAATGAGTTTTGGACGTTTTGAAAAAGAATATCATTATATATTAATATTTTCACACTTTATTAAAGAGCCCCTCCTCCCCCTTATAAAAATCCCTCACTCCTAACCCATTCCATACACATCTGAAGCCCCTTGGCTTGTCCAACATCTTCCCAATTAATATATCTAAATTTTACACCCCCTCTTAGAATCTTTCCCCATGGTAGAAGGAAATTCAATTAAAACTTTCGGTTCAATCCAAAGGGTGACACCTGATTTTTAAGTTTACATATTCTCTTGTGTCCTTTTGTATTATTTTTCATCTCCCACCCCTAAACTCTTTTTATTCATTTATTTTATAACATTACCAGTATCCTAAATATACTAGGGTTTTGTTATGAGATGTATTCAAAATACACTTTCACAATCCTCCATCTAATGGGTAAAGAACATACTGTTTTTGGGGACGGTGAACTACTACCTCATGAAACGATGACTCATCAATCTTGTCTTACCACCTCTTATGGGGGCCATTATAATGAATCTGTATTTATATGTGATCTATATTATATTTTAATTTTTCTGTGCTTATGTTTTTTTCATTTATAGAGTACCTTTATGGTTTCCATAGTGAGTAATACGATAATTTAATTTGAGGAAGTGTAGACTACCGCCCCTAGAAAAGGATATGACCCATTAATGTCATACAAAAAAATTATAAAGGATGGAGTTAATAAAAATATAAAGGATAATATAGTGATATTATGATATACCTATGAATCGTTATGTTTTTATTCCATTAAATATTAAATATAATTGAATGAAGTGTTCATGTGTATGTACAACTTACAGTCTCATTGAACGGGGAATTTCATTTATTATCTCTAAATTTTATGTGCAATTAAAAATACATATACATACAAGATATATATCATATATAAATCTTGAATATTTTTCATGAGGTAATGAAATTTTGACCACATGGACAATTTATAATTACAACATGTTCATTTCTAACTCAAGTTCCGATCATCGACGAAATGTCCGATATGAACTCAAATAATTAACATATTGTTATATTATGGTAATAATTGATATAAAAAGAATAATAAACGTGAAATAGGTTCTTCATAATGTTTAATATAACCTTATTTTATTATTTATGAGATCAAATAATGATCGAGTCAAAGTAGACACGATGTTAGGGACTTTGTCTCAATAACCTTTCATTGAGGCACATTTGGTTTTATACATACATTTCTTTTATACAGTGTATAAACATTATTTATTTTTCTTTTTATTCAAAAGGAATCATTATCTATGAGGCTTTTTAAAAAAAATATTTCCTTTTAACGTAAGTAGTGACAACGATATTTTCTTCCACCATGTGTATTATTTGATCTATTTCTTCCTTAACAACTTGTAATGTTTTTAAAAGGAAAATAAATACCATATACTATTTTACATATTTTGGTATTTAAAATAGTTTTGATAATGGATTTTTTATTTCAATATATTTATTTGATATACTGTGATTAAAATGTTGAAAATTTCACATTCCTGTAAGTTTGTTTTATGTGTTATGAATATGTTATTTTCCTTGGGCATTGTTTATGTATACGGGTGGTTCCAATATAAACCAAATTTAGCCGAGCCATAGATATCTCTCCAATGTATTGGGTAACATAAATGAGGTAAACTTGATTGTTTCCCCTAAGAGAATTAGATAATTTACTATAATGGGTATTCCAAATGTAACTCCTTACATTGTTGTGAAAGAAACAACATTAGTAATTTATGTGTCCCACAAGTTACCTTTGTTATTAATGATTTCTATGTGTTATTAATAAATGTTATGATTTTCATAATGAATGAGCATATTATTGGTATGTTTTTATGGAATAATATTTCCTTTCATTTTCTTATATCCCTTACTGAGATATTTATGGTATTCCCATGTTTTGAATTTTCATCAAAGGAATTTAAGATGAATAGGATCAAGGATCAGATCTAGGGAAATTCATGCTATCATAAACATGGAACTAAACATGACCCTTTTTTTCAAGAGTATTTATTTAATTAAAAATGGGAAATGATTATAGTTTTCCACTTTGTAATTTTTGAGATGTAATGTAATATTTATCACCCAATTCTTTGAAACTCAAAAACTCTAAAATATCTTCATTTGGAATTTGTCATTTAATTCTAGATTTTGTAATGTTATAAGGGCGTATCCTTATAGTAGGTATCAAAGGTTAGTTTAGAGAACATTAGGAGTTATGATATTGTTAAATTAATATCCATAAATTATATTTAATTTATGTTATGATTTAAATGATATAGAATTTACTGAATACCATGTTGCTTCACCTAATATATTTTTGTGTTTAGAATGGTTTTCCATAGAGGAAATAGGGCAGTTGTGATTGGATGACAACCAAAGGAAGAAAACATTCCAAATAAGCAACTTGAGATGGTCGGAATCGAAAAAAAACTTTTCATTATAGTGATGGTACAAATGACTGAAGCTATAAATGGTGGTGGTATGCATGAACGATATCATCCAAAACAACCATAGGGGCTCATGTTAGTAGTGGATCATTTCATGAGGTAACAACCCACATCATTCAGAGGATCATCTAACCCAGTTCTCACTGAAGGGTGGATTAATGAATTGAAGAAAACAAATTATGTCATGGGGTGTTCAGAACATCAAAAGGTTAGTCTCACTATTTACCATTTTGAAGGTAAATCCGATTAGTGGTGGTCAATGGGTAAATATATTTGGGATGGTGAGGAAATTGATGCACTTAATTGTGTTGAATACAAAGGTATGTTTCATGAGAATTATTTTCCTAAGGTGTTTTGTCTTAGGATGGAAATAATATTCCTAGAATTGAGGTTGAAGGATGACTCAATGAATTATTATCAGTCAATATTCACTTAATTGGAAAATTATGTTGTAAATTTCATATGAGATATTTATAGTAAAACAATCGTTTATACTTAAAAATAAATCCAATATATCATAGGGATTTAGCTTCTCGAGAGTTTAGAATTTATGAAAATCTTATTTGATGTGTGGAGAAGGTGGAAATGAAGTTTTTTTATTATTAGTTGCACATTGAAAAACAACAAAATAAGAGGTTGAGGTGGCAGACCAAAGGGAAGAACTCTTCAGAAATGTCTGATGGTAAGAAACTTATGTTTACAGTTTGTGAAATTTGTGGTAAAAAGCATGTCTGGGAGTACCCTTTGAATTATGGTAATTGATAAAGATGTGGTAAAATTGGGACATAAGGCAGGTGAATGCATAGAAATATATCAGGGTAATGGAAAAACAATATCTGATTTATAGTCAGTAAAATGCTTTATGTGAAATGAAATGGGTCATTATGAAAATGAGTGTCCAATGAAGAACTCAATTGATGGAAAGAATCCAGACTTCATGCAGAAAGGGGAGGATAAATCTTTTGCAACTAATTCAGTAGATGTTGGGACATCAAATGAATTAGTATACATATAATACTTGTTTTTACAGATAATGTCAATGTGTTGTTTGATTCAGGGTCTACCGAGTCATTCATTTCGGAACAGTTTTCTTGTAGATTGGGAATTCCATCACAATATGTGAATCCTAAACTTATGGTAAAAACACCTAGATGAAATGTTGAGACAAAATAAAAACCTAATAACTTTATGGCCCTTCTGTGTTGAAAGAATCTACATTAAAATCTTATTTTTTAGCCACTAGAAGATTTTTATATTATTTTGAGTATGGATTAGATTTCTGTTAATCATGCTAAGATTGACTTATCAGCTAAATAGGATTTTTTTCAGAATGATTTTCAGTTGGTGTAAAAGAATGAACCCTTACTTTTAGTAACATATCATGAAATTGAAAATTTATTAAAAGATAGAAATAAATGTTAGCTATCACATATTTTTTAAATCAAAGGAACTATTCAGATTAATGATGTACCAGTGGTAAATGAGTATCTTGTTATTTTATCTGATAATTTGCGTGGTATTATACCTGATAGAGATGTTGAATTTACTAATTTCTTAGTTACTGATGGAAATCCAATTTCAATACCCCCTTATCAAATATCTCATGTTGAACTTTTAGAATTAATGAATCAATTGCATGAGTTATTAGATAAAGGTTTCATTCAACCTAGAACATCACCATGGGGTGCTCCTATCACATTTGCTAAAAATAAAAATGGTTCAATGAGACACTACATTGATTATAGGGCATTAAATTACATCACTATTAAGAAGAAGTTTCCTTTTCCTCATATTTATTATTTTTTATCAGCTCTAGAGAGCTCAGTATTTTTCGAATATTGATTTGAGGTCAGGGTACCATTTTTTGAAATTAAATAAAGATGACATTATGAAGACCATGTTTTATACTATATATAGCCATTATAAATTTGTTGTTATTCCTTTTGTGTTAATCAATTATCCTGATGTATTCATGGATCTTATTAATATAATTTTCTATGAGTTCATGGATAATTTTGTGGTTTTATCCATTAATGATATTTTTGTTTATTTTATAAGTAAATAAGTGAATAAAAGTAATTTAGTAGTTGTATTGGAAACTTTAGAAGAAAATAAACTGTATGGGAAATTCAGAATGTGTGAGTTTTGGTTATAGAAAATTTCATTTATTGGTCAAATTATTTAAAAAAATGGCATCAGTATTGATCCTGAAAAAACAAAAGTTGTTGAATAATGGCCAAGTCCCACAAATATAACCAACATTCATTGTTTTCATATATTTGTGGGTTATTACTGGAGATGTTTTGAAAATTTTTCATGATTATCTATCCCAATGACTATGTAATCTCAAAAAGGTGCTAAGATCATTTAAAAAAATGAATGTGATGATTTTTTTTTCCAGAACTGAAAAGAAGATTGGTGAATGATGTAGTTTTGGCATTAACTTCAAGAAATGGAGAGTTTTTTTCGTCTAAAGTGATGCTTCATTGAAAGGACATAGTTGTGTCCTTATGCATAATGATCAGGTAATTGATTATTCTTTACATCAGTTAAAACCACATGAGTTAAATAACCCTACATGTGATTTGAAATTAGCTACTGTTGTTTTTACTAATATAATATGATTGAATCATCTGTATGGAGTAAAATGAAAAATATATACTGAACAAAAAATATTAAAGTATATATTCACTAAGAATGAATTCTACATGAGACAGAGGAGGTGTCTTGAATTAATCAAGGATTATGACTGCACAATTTATTACCATCAAGGAAATGAAAATAAATTGGATAAGTCTTTTAGTTAAAAGAGTAAGGATTCATTAACCATGATATGTTTGCTACAATATCATTTGGGTTTTGATTTGATGAATTTTGGAATAGAATTTTTTGTTTTAGTAAATTCATCTTTTTTGTTTCAGGTTTCAATGAAATTATCCCTATGGGATAGAATAAAGAAGTACAGAAGGAAGATGTTGAGTTGCATAAAAAGGTTGAGTTGGTTCAGTAGGGTATGTCTTAGAATATTAACATTAATAATGATTGTGTTTTGAGGTTTGGGAAGATAATATGTTAGCATTGTGATTCACAGCTGAAGAATGAGTTGTTTTGTGAAGCTAATAGTTCTTTGTTTTCAGTTCATCCTGGAAGAACTAACATGTTCAGAGATTCACGAGAGTATTAATCGTAAGATAAAGGAAAAAGACATACTGCGGATTTTATTGTTAAGTGATTGAATTTTCAAAAGGTTAACTTAGAATTGTTGTTACTGAAAGGGATGCTTCAGTCTTTATTGGTGCTGGAGTGGAAATGGGAAAATATATCCATGGAAATCATTGTGGGATTACCAAAGAAATCTCGAGGTAATAATGCAATCTGAGTTATTGTAGATCGATTGTCTATATTTTCTCATTTCATCCCTATTCGAGAAATTTTTTCTCTAGATCAACTTTCTCGGTTGTATGTTTAATATATATTCAGGTTTCATGGTGTTCCCCTCTCCAATGTTTCTGATCCTGATTCATTTTTTACTTCTATCATTTGGAAAAACCTTTTGATGTTTTTGGGTACAGAATTAAATTTTAATACAACTATTCATCCCAAATCAGATGGGTAGTCAGTATAAATTATTCAGACCATGGAGGATATGTTACATTCTTGCTCGATGGATTACCAGGGAAGTTGGGAAAAACATCATTCTTTGCATGAATTTTCTTATAATAAATACTTTCATTCCAAGATATAGATGGCTCCATTTGAGGCATAATATGGGATTTGGTTTCGAACTCCATGTTTTTGGGATGAATTAGATGAATATATGTTTATGGGACCATAATTGGTAGAAGAGATGGAAAAAAATGTTCAGTTGATTTAGAAGCACATAAGAACAACTCATAGAAGGCAGAAACATTATACACATAACCGAAGGAAGGGTGATTATATTCACATAGGTGATCATGTATTTCCTAATTTTTCTCCATGAAAATGTTTGATGTGTTTTGGTAAGAAGGTAATGTTGAGTCCATGTTTTATTAGACCTTATGAAATCCTAGAAAATGATGTATCAAATGCGTTCAGAGTAGATTTTCCTCCATGTTTATCCTAGGTACACATTTTTTTTCATGATTCAATGTTGAGAAAGTATATGCAAGATCCATCTAATGTTTTGAGCCTCGATTTAGTTTAGTAGGAATAGAATCTATATTATGAGAAATAACCAGTACAGATTATTGAGAGAAGAGAGAAAGTGTTGCAAAAATGGTAATTAATCAAGTAAAGGTTTCATGAGAAAACCATATGGTTGAAGATGAAATGTGGGAATATGGAAATGCAATGTGGGATAAATACCGCCGCCTATTTGATAAATGAATAAAATTGGGATGTCGAAATTCCCAAAAGGGTGGAAAGATGTAACATTCTAGGTAAATAAAGAATAATAAATTTTCAAATTTTTTAATAATTGTGATTTAAATAATAATTTTTGTAAATGGGATGCTATGTTCGTTATAATAACCATTGTGAAACAACGTGTTTCTTTGAAATAATAGTTTGCACACAACATTGGTCCATAATAAAAATTGTTATATAATATTATTTTAAATGGTTGTTAACACATAGCCATTGTGTTGACATGAATGGATAGAACTAGTAACAATATGAATATATATGTTTGGTAAATGTTTTTACATTTATCATATATATTTTAGAGTCCAGAAATAAGAAAGAATATGATATTCAGAATAAATAATCTAATATTCACTAAAAATTGATTTACATCCTTTTGAGGGATAACACATATTAAATCGAGTTTTGGTCACTTTTAAATGACCTATTTTAGAATATAAAATTCATCTTCCGAATCGGGACATCAAAATTCTCTTTGGGTAAATTTTTTTGTATTTTTCAGAAAAAATTCATTTTTATGGAATAGTTAAAAATTCTGTATATTATTTCAAAAATGAATTTTAATATAATTTATTTACACTGATATATTATATTTATTTTTTAAAAAAAATTAATTACAATATTTTTTTTATCATTTAATCTAATGATGACCATTAGATGAAATTTCAATTTAAAATTGGACATAAATAAGTGTCAATATTTTGATAGTTTTTATTTCATTAAAACACACTTTTTATATTGACTGCGGAAATTAATTTAAAATTAATTTCTACCACTTATGTGTTTTGAATTTTTAAAAATGGATTCCATATTTGGAATCAAGAGCTCTATATTGTGTGAATATATAATTTTTTTTAGAAATTGGGAATATTTACTGCATCAAATATTTTATTTAACATGGTTAAACGGTAAATCTAGTAAATTAGGTAAAAATTAGAATAATAATATAAAATTACCCTGAAATGTGTCCTAATATTATTTAATGATACATTTCTGACAATGGGAAACCCTGGAACGATTTTAGGACCCCATGGAGCCAATTAGGAGTGACAATGACACTTTATAATAATTAATTAAATGTAAAGAGAAAAATGACTTAATCATATAACTTATAGTAAATATATTCTTACATGGGGTTATAAGAGTAATATTTTCAACTCTAATTATTCATTTGAAGGCTAAAAATATTTCCTAGATCATGATATTTTTTATAATTTTTATACATCAAATAAATAGAAATATTTATGACACAATAATGATGTATTGTTTACCTCATTAATGAATGATATAAATAAATAAGATTATAAAGATAAAAAAATCCAATGCCAGTCCAATTATTATTGTAAAATTTTATTTCGAACATGATTCATCATATATTCAACTTTAATGAGTTTTAGAGGTTTTGAAACCGAAAATTATTATATAATAATATTTTAACACTTTCATAAAGATCCCCTCCTCACCCTTATAAAAATACCTCACTTCTAAAACATTCATCACACTTCTAAATCCCCTTGGCTCATTCAACATCTACCCAATTTAGTCTCTTACATCCCTATCCTCCAATTGGACGCATTCCCCTGGGAAGAAGGAAATTTAATTAATCATTTTGGTTCAAATCAAATAGAGATACTTGAAATTTAGTCTCATATAGTCACTACTATCACATTAATGTATTGGTGCCATCTTATAATCCCTGGATTATAATATAGTCAATATTATAATATTAAAATCTAACTTTACCACTATCTTCATTAGTAAATCTATAGGTATTCCAAACCATGTCTTCTAAAATGTATCAATTTTTATTTTTATTATCCATGATCATCAAAATATATTTTTGCCCATGTTATATACATTAAAAACAATGATTTTTTTAAGATGGGATCTTCTTTCCATTTTACGATTGTGGTACCAATGTAATCATTTTTGGTTTAGAAAATAATGTTCTTCATGTTCGAGATTATACTCCATCATGAAAGAAATACCCCTGATGAATTTAATTTTTGACTAAAATGTTATTTTATTTCTAAAGTAATTTTTTATCCCAATATTTTGGATGTTTATTATTTCAATATATTTTCAAAGAAAAATGATTTCAATTTGTTTTCAAGCTATTTTATATGTTTTCAAATATATTGGTTCTCAAAATATTATCAATATTATTTTATAAATGTTCAATTAAATTGATTTTATCATTTTTTCATGAGTTTGTTAAAATTTTTATTCCCATAAATATGGTTTCAAAAAGATCTATATTTTTAATGAATCCATTTAAAAAGAATGTATATTTTTCACAAGAAATGTTTTTGAATGATATTTCATAATTATTTTCCATATATGATGTAATAGGATAAGGTTACTATTTAATTTCATTGAAATAATCTAATGGTTCCATTCAAATTCCATTTAACTATGGATTATTCTTTATACAATGATCTTTAGGAAACCATTTTCTCATACATGAGTTATATGTTTATGATATCAATTTATTATTTCATCGGATATGTTTTTGATAAAGTGAATATGAATCTTGAATTATTCTTTCACATGTTGTGACATGATTTAATTTTTATGAAACCAATTTAATTTCATGGTTTATGAAATTATTTGTTATTATTTAATGGAATATGTATGCATTATATCATTACTATATTTATGGGACATATATATCTCTCCAAATCATTAGGTAAAGATGTATATCTAATGAGATAGATAGGACTGGAATGGGTAATTATCTTAGTTCAGTAATATATGGATGGAATTGTTTGTAAACCATGTTTAGTAATACATGGATGGAATGAGGAATGAACTTGGTTCATTAGAGGATGTTTCCACTAATATGGTATTGGTCGTGCTGAATTAGATACTATTGAAATGAAATAAAATTCATATGTTTTTTCCAAGGTTCCATGTTATATTTATATGTTATTATTTCATGGATTATGTTATTTATTTGACTATGACACGTTCCTTGTGAACTATCATGATTTATTCAATAATACATGTTTATGGTCTTTTATATGCTAGGGATGATCATCAACTATTTCAACCACATTATAATACCCATATGACCCATTTTATGATTACATGTATCCCTTATTTACCCTTACTAAGCTTCTGAGATTACCCATTTTTATGTTTCCTTACCATGGATATGAAAATATATGTATTGTGTTTGATGTGTTTGAGAGGGTTCTAGTCATGAAGAACCTTGTGGGAGATAATGTAGATTACTTACTGGTGAGTTTTTATCATTCCATGTTTCCAAATACACTAATGTAGTATGGTCTTTGGGTGTGTATTTTTATAATATTTTAATTATTCCACAAAATTGATGTAATGTCTATTTTTGTAAATATTGGTTCATTATATGTTAATAAGGGGAAATTCACTCAATGTGATGGGAAAGGTCAAAGGGGATACTTTTAATTTTAAAATTTCCCCTTAATCATTATATGATGATAGAGAGGGAGTCCCATTATATGAAGAATAAGGATGATGTATCCATTTGTACCTATGATGAATTTTTTACAATACTTATGAGGCGTAAATCTCATATAACTCTTGAACAATAACGTAATATTTATTATTTCCTTACTGGATTAACCAACGAACCAAAAGGAATTAGTTATAATACACATTAATATATATAAATAAATGATTAAATGTATCATCATGATACATATAGTGTTTGGAGTCGCTATTCAATCTATTGGATATGTTAAGAAAATACTGAAGAGATTTGAATAAAATATTTATAAAAAGAACCATAAGTGATGAAGACGAGACTTCATTTATGCTTATAGAGTGTAAATATGAATGGATGAAATATTAATAAGGTCACTAGTGATTGTTTTATTTTTTTCAAAAGAGGTCAATATGAAAATTGTTTTTCAATGTAATTGTATGAAGATGGATATGCTTACATATGGTGAGAAATATCCACAAAATAAACTGCATGCCCTCCAAAAATTCAAATGCTTGATGTATGTGCATTATGAAAAATAGTTTTTTTAATCCCTGTGTTAATATTAATGTTTGGAAATAACAAAATAATTTACCTTGAGAAAAATATAAATCACATGTGATCATTATTTCTTATGTGGTGTATAATTACAAAGTTGTCAATGTTGTGCTTACCGTCCTCTCTATAATAACTAATATCTTATTTGATTCTGGTCCTACCTACTCTATTATATTTGAAGAAATTTTTATGGGAATCACATTAAAGCTATAATGAATATATTTTTAATTTGAAATAAAAATCATATAATTGAGTGATTATAACATCCCATGAATATTATTCTTCTATAAATGATGTTTATGTAAATGTGACTCATACTAATATTATTAGGCTCCCTTATTTTATTTTGATGTGGTTTTCGGAAAACATTGTCTATATATATAAATATAATATAAATTATTGAGGATGGTATGTACCCTTTGATATTCAAAAACAATATGAGATTGTAAATTACTGTGGGTGAAAGAAGAAATTCCAAACGAAATTACATCCATTATACATGAATAGGTATTTTTTACAATTTTTTTTTCCTCAGATGGATGGAGAGTGACATGAAATAAAATACATTCATACTAAATGGAATCTTGTAGCTATATTTTTACAATAATATCCTATACAACTCTAAACCCTAAAGATTATTTTTTATTAGAACACAAACCTGATGCCACACCTATTTCAAAGATGACATATATAATATATCGAATTGATTTGATTTAATTAATTAATAAAATCACTAGTAATCCCGAAAATGGATTTATTCATCCATGCGCATCACCCTCATGTGTACTTGTCCTGTTATTTAACAAGATTAGCTAATCACTTAGACACATTATTTATTATTAGGAACATAACATGATCATGATCAAGAAAAATTATAATCTACCTTATATTTATTTTTTTCCAATCAACAAATAGTATGTAATTATATTTCAAGTAATATTTTTTAATCTTGGTATTGTCAGTTGTGGGTGAAATGTGAATACATTCTCATGTCATCCTTACGTTCAAGTTATATAAATTATGAAATTATATTTATTCACGTTATTCATAAAAATTCTACTTATATCATTATGGAATTAATTAATATAGTCTTAATATAATAATTTGACAAATTTTTTATAGTTTATATTACTAATATTCGTATATATTTTATTTTAAAAAAAGATCAATATGACCAATTTTGGATTTTAAAAAAGAACATATTGATGGATAAGATGTATGAAAAATTCAACATTTGGTAATATTTTCAATATAAATATTCATTTTGGGTTATATTATATCAATATAAGGTTTATTAGTGGATCAATAAAAGAATAATGTTTTTTAAGCTTGGAATAAACCAACCAACCTGAGTTATTTTCATAGTTTTCTTCAAATTAATATATATTATTAATGATTTCTAAATAATTTCTCAATTTTTTTATAATCAAATTAATGTTAAATCATATTGGAGTCAGTAACATTGGACCAATAATGTGATAAATGTTTCATAGAACTACATAGAATGTGGGTCAGTTCACCTTTAGTCAGAGTACCCTAAAGTGGAGAAGGGTTTAGATGTACACTGGTCCATCAAATAAGGGTTTGGGATGTGTGATTATGCATAATTATGTAGTTATAGCTTACTCATCATTCTAATTAATGGTTCATTAGATAAAATTCCAAAATCATGAATTTAAGTTGGCAGTGGTAATATTTACATTGAATATATGGAGGAAGTTTTATTATAGAGAATGGTTTCACATATATATGGATTATAAAACAATAAAAAATATATTCCCCTATAAAGAGATATATATAATCCACTAAATATGGCTATAATTGATTAAATATTATGATTTATCAGTAGATTACAATCATAGGGAAAACAATGTATTTTATGCTATGAGTCAAAATGATTTTGCGACATTATTAATGTTAACGATACAAAAAAATAATATATTTTTTGATTTATAATTTTTGACATTGAAATCACAACTCAAGTAGGGTATTATAATCCTTATCAAATAAGTGTTCTAAAATTTATCCATGTAATGATTAATATGGCATTGAATATGGTTATATAACAAGAAAAGATGGTGAGATATTTTCCAAACCCAAACATGGTTTGAATGAAATTATAATTATCAAAAAATGAGTATGGGTTTAATTTATACCATAAATGATAAAAAAAACTATGGGAATATGTTCATAGCTCCTCATTCATTTTTCATCTATGATATATGATACCCTATGAAAATATACAAGTGTATTTCTGGTTTGACTATATGAAGAGATATATTAGAGAGTGTGTATCTAAATTCATGTAATGCCCTCATGATTAAACTAAGATTCTAATTTTTAATTGGATATTACAACTATTAACCATACAATAATGGAAAAAGAAAAATATCACAATGGATTTCATTATCATACTCCCTGAAATTAGTAATGGTTATATATTTTTTAGGTTGTAGAACATATCCTTTAAAACACCACAGTATTCATTTATATCAATTAACATGTCTCTATTTATCATTTTTTGTGCATATATATTAGGTTGCTTATAATTTTTCCTGGTGTACCACACTATGTTGTATTTGATTTAGATCAAAGGTTTACCTTGACATTTTGATGAATTATTTAGTATACTCTAGAAACCAAGTTCAATTTTGTAAACCATATCATCCCAAGAAAAAATTTCATTTAGAGTGTAAACTTCAATACCATGAGGAATTTTTGGGATCGTATTCCCGGTATTTCAAAGGTGGTTAAGATAAACTCATTACTCTAATTGAATATTTCTATGATAACAGCTTTTACACAAGTATTTGGATTGAACATTATATATACCTATTCAAAAAGAAGTGTAAAATTATTAAATTTTTGGATGGAGATTGAGATATAATTATATAAGGATCTAGGATAGTGAGGTAAATGATATTGAATGATAAATCCAATCAGTATCACATTAAGGAAGCTCAATGTGGACAAAAGTGTTGTGGTTAAAATCATTAGTGATCTCCCAAATATTATTTTCGTGAGAATGTATTCCTATATATTATTATATAGAATATTTTTATAATATTAATATGGAATGTAAAGTTGATACATAGATATATTATTCTTCTAATGATTCTTGAATTAGTATTAACATTTGCCTATTGCATTATGCTTCAACGAAACGTCTATCATGTTCACAATGTGTCCCATGTATCTATTTTGAGGAAGAATATATATGATAGTTCACGTGTACTAAACTAAATTATTGTATAACTAGATAATATTATTTATTATTAATAAAATTATGTATCCATCGTGTTTTGTAGATATAAATTTATATGGGAAATTATTATTCTCATATTTAAATTCTTTACGAGGAATCCGTAATTCGGTGAATAATCATATGGAGCAGATGATGCAATAATCCCATGATATCATTATTTTATATATTAGTGTTATAAAATTTGGAGGTATAAATTCATATTAATTGTCTAGAATGTTAAAACCTATTATTTTATATGTGTTTCAATTTAAATAAACATGGTGTTTTCTATAGATTTCATTACAGGAAACCTATAGTCTAATTAAACTATTATATCATAATACATTTTGACCTAGCAATAAAATAATCTATATTTAATATGAATATTATCATTAGGATAAATATGTATAAATTTTATAAATAATTAAAATCTATTAATTAATTAATAATATATTATTATTAAATTTTCTGTAAAATCAAATTATGCTGCAAAAAAATGTTTTTATAAATGGGTGTTATTTCAT
This sequence comes from Viscum album, assembly GCA_963277665.1. Taxonomy (NCBI): domain Eukaryota; kingdom Viridiplantae; phylum Streptophyta; class Magnoliopsida; order Santalales; family Viscaceae; genus Viscum; species Viscum album. The sequence goes on from OY728139.1 coordinate 519,647,604, forward strand.
TTTATAGGATGATTTTATTATAAATTTAATATATATATGTTAATTTATTTAATATATATATATATTTTTATTAATTATCTTTTCATTATTAATTAATGGCCAATTTGTTGTATTTATCTGAAAAAGTTTATTTTTTAGTGAATAGTCAGAATAGTGTTTTTTGTTGATAAATAATTATTTTCATTTAAAAAATACCATTATTTCATACATTTATTTATAATTTTTCATAATTATAAATTAATTATAAATCAATTAATTAAAATTCAATCATTAGTATACTTGAATTTTGTAAATTTTTAATTTTCGGCAAGAAAACAGATTTTATAAAAATATATTTGTACATTTTGTTTTTATCATTATCTATTAAATTATTCTCTGTATGATATTGATTATAATGAATTGTATAAATTATAAATTCAATAATTTGTAGTTTTTTTTAATTTAAGGGTTTCTACAATTGATATAATGATTTAATATTTATTTTTATACAAAAAAAATGTTTTTCTAAATCATTTTTTTTGTTTCATAATGACATTAAAAATTTATTAATTTCACATATAGAAATTGAACCTACTAATATTTATTTCATATTATTAATCATTATAATTAATATGCTTTATTGGTTTCACTATAGTTTCATAAATAAATTATAGTAAAAGACGTTAAATTTTCTATTACAACGACTAAGGTTAAAACCCGATTACTATGTGGTTAAACAAAGAGGTAAGGGTAGGAATTCAAAGTAATCTAGCCTAATACATATTTGATAAAGATATTTAAACAATATATTATGATAAATTATAATTAATATCTATTTAAAAAAAATTGACATGAAATTTTCCATATATATTGAAATCATTTTTTAATTCCATGTGTTTACCTCCCATAACATATAAAAGGGCACATCTTCAACACCCTTATACAATCAATTTGTGCCTTAAATATATGAAAATATCTACTAAAATATCCTATATTCCTCCCACTACATGTATACTTCTTTTTTTCTCCTAATACTAATAATTATACCCATCAATATTCTAAAAAAATGACTCTCAAATAAGCGGCATAAAACATAAATAAGGCCTTTAAGATTTATTTCTTATTTCACTCTCCCTAAATATATTTTATCCATAAAAAACAAGATGAATATTAAATAATCAATATATTAAGATGTTCTTATGATTTTTAAAAATCCATTTCTCCCCAATACTCTATTGAATGGGAAATGAAAGTATCACATGTGCATATGTGTGGACTACCACCTTCACATATCTATATGTATCATTTTTCATCACCACAATACATGGTTGGTTATTTTTATTTATTATTTATGAAATAATATTTACTCATGAAATATGATTTTTTATTTAATTTTTGTATGTTTTATATATTTAAAAGTGGAAGGCATCAGTCATGCATACGTGCAGAATATTATCTCTACAATGTTACGTAATTAATTTTCATCAAATTTTCATAATAATGGTTATAAATATTTTAACATAGATTAAAAATTATTATTATTCTATGATTAAAAAGTATGAACTTAATAGTACCACATAAGTATTCTTATAGTAATCGGTGATTTTTTAAAAAAAAATTAAACTTATTAAAACAACAATGATGTAACTATAAATATATTGGAATCATACTTAGTCCAATGATCCGAGTTAAGAATTTGATTCATAGTTGATCAAGTTAAAACTGAATATTCAATTATCATATTCACATTTAAGCAAGTTATAAAATAGAAATGAAATATAAGTATGATGACTAAAATTATATTACATGCATAATAGAATAGTCTTTTTAAAGAAGAAAACTATAGATTGTAATATTAAGAATTTCATATAATCTATATTAAAATAATACAACAATTTAACCATAAGAGTAAAGGTAGTTATTAGAAATTAATAAAGGTGTATATAATTTCAAACTTACAATAAATTATACATGTTTACCAAGGAAATCATCACTAATATGATCAGAATAAGATCTTTCTTTTTATCCAAAGAATCCCTCAATATGATGGTAATATTAAGCTTAATCATCCAATCCATAGAAGACCTCAATAGAATTATGAGTGTATATCGTCGTAGCTCTAGATTCCCTTAATCAGATGTATCATATTTATTATCTTCCTATCAAAAAATCCCAAAATAATTACAATAACATGACATGATTAAAAATGAAAACTTGTTTAAATGGAATAAATCATAACATGGGGTAGTTAGAACAAAAAATATCTAATTTATTAGAATTAATTTGGATTGAGATTATCATGTAGATAAAATTGTACTAGTTTTTAATTAAAAATGTAATTATCTTCCAACACATAAAAATGTATGTTTATAGGAGTATCTCTTATGGTCATCTTTCTGAGTTATTTTCAAAAAACTTGGTCAACTAGATCATTGATAGCTCAAAATGTTTTCAAATTACTGAATGTCAAACAAAATTTTCTAGCACCATTATTTTGATAAAATCATTTCCTATAATAAAAATAATTAGTATTTATTCCAATTATAAACATAGGATAATTATTTGGACATTCTTATCAATTGTCATTACAATTATCATTATGAGGATTTCTATAATTTTTTTGTACCATAATTAGACAAATGGAAATTAATTTTTTTAGTAAAATAGAAATGAAAAATTTCTAAATCTTAATAATGTTAAAGTTATGTAAGATTAATATGATGTTTCTTAATCTGATGAGCATAACATCTATTATGAAGTGAATATGGTTGCAGATGGCATCACCGATAATGGAGTAAACTAGTATGTTACCTAGATGAATGATATAACTAACAATTTACTCCCCCTTGATGTGAATGATTGTAATATTATTCTATCATTTAAACTCATCAATCTTATTTTTGATATATTAAATTTTATTTGGTATTTCGTCGAGGGCATCAATTTCTACAAAGAAATAATTTAGACTTTTTCTATGTATGGAAGAAGGTAATGACTTCTACCAAAACATACTAATATAACTATGAAATTTAATTTTCAGAAATATGTTTTAAGTGAGAGTCTGCGATATATAAAAATTAAGTAATTGAAAAGATATAATTAAACTTCTTTCTCAAATTTATATTCTAACAATTATGTGACCATTATTATAGTTCAAATACATTAACTTCCAAATACATATTTATGAAAAATTAATCATTTAACAGATAGAAAAAAATTGTAATAAATAATTACTAGATTGATCTTAAAATGCTATAAGTGGATCACATATAGTATTATAGGTATTAGTATTATTATTTAATATCATATTAAATTATAATATTTTATATATTACCTTTAATGGATTAAGATGAATGTCTAACATGTGTTATGAGGTTTACATTATAATCTTATTTTTATCAGGATTGACTATGTCGAAATTTATTGATATACAATTATATGATATATCTCCCCCATATCTTATATTTCTCTTTTACATGGATATTTCAGTTGATTTCATGTTCTCCATTTATTTTTCTCCCTTTAAGAACTAAATAGTCTAAAATAATGTTTTTATAGAAAATATTCATTTTTCTCACTTCAGTGAGGAATAGTTTTCATTGATCTATCTTATTTAAAATGTTCTCATGAAATTTTGATAAATTCCCTGATGATTTTATAATGTCATTTTTACACATGATTGAATCACTACATAAGTTATTAAAAGGAATCTTCTTCTCATTTTGTGGAAAAATTAATTTGTACATTATACCAAAAAATGTGATAATTTCAATTGTTTTAATGTATAATGCATGAATGAATTTTTCCACTATTATTAATACTATTAAAATTAAAACATAATTTACACGTTTTCCAGGTTATATTAAAATAATGTTATTTCCATAATGTTTTGAAATGATTTAATTTTTAAATATGTGATCTCATAATGAAAATCAGATCTTCAATCAGAATTTTTTTGTAATATGATAACGGTATATTAATTTTTATCAACAACCTTTTATGATTTTTATGTATTAATAGTGATATGATCAAATGATACCATATTATTCATTGTCAAATGGTCTATGTTTGGGATTATTAAACATTGAGGACACTTCTTTTTATTAAATGGGATAAACACGGGTGTAATAGTAATTGTTTTCCTGATCTAATTGAATAAATGTGCATGTATTATGGTTTTCTTACTAATGGTTCCATTATATACCCCCAATGAATTTGGTAATGATTAATTCGTTTTTATATCAAAGGGTATATGGTAAATTTTCCAAGAACAAATATGTGTATATAAGAAGTTATCATAAGAAATTTGTGGTTACATGGGAGGTTATCCCAAGTTCAGAAGAGTGTGCATGAGAGGTTATCCCTATCCCAAAGTACATACACAGTTTTTTATCTACATCCGTGAATTTGAAAATGTCTTTGTGGTTAGCATTGTCATTATATTTTTTTGATTATGATTATTAAAAACATTACACCACTCATTTTTTACATTTTCATAATCCAATGTTATGCTACAATGCATAAGGTTCTTTGATTCATATAAAATTATTATTTTATAAACTACCAAAACATTATTTCATTATCCATGTATATTATATTTGATTAATATGTTATGATTTTTTAATTTTAAGATCAATCCCATAGGACCTTATTCTGATATTATTCTCACATATTATCATTAGTTGACATATATCTTATTTACATTTTAAATATCATCTATGTTCACCCTTTATTAGGTGAAATTTTTATAATGAAATGGAAAAAGGTTTTTATTATTATATATATATATGAAGTGTTATAGTTATAGATAACTATGTTAGAGATATTATATATATTTTTTCACCGAATCATTATGTATCCAATATTTAATGTAATTATACATTTATGGTTCTGGAGTGAATCATAAAGTTATACAATGAATAATAAACTACAAGATGTATTATTTATATATGTAAAGTTTATAATCATATAAAAACAAAATCGAAGTGAACGGTCATAAATAAATAGAATTATACACATCAAAACCCCAATAATAAAACATTGGTCATGATTTAAAAAAATACATATGATATCATGATCATGAACCATGTTAATTAACTCTTTCTCAAAGGGAGAATAAAAATATAGAAATCATAAATTTTCCTTATTTTTATCCTAGAAAGTAATACATTCACCATATCAATTACTAAACATGATAATTTCCACATTATCTTAGACATAACAATCATCCAGTTAAATATGTGATCTCTTAGGAGTTTCTTATACTCAGTAAACATTATAGTATATAAGGATATACGTTCATATAGTTCACTTAGTCACATAACCCAATGAAATATAGATTGATTTATGTCTTACCAATCATCATCAATATTTTACATGAACTATAACATCAATAAATTATATAAATCATTCATTTCATCATCAAAATCAATGAAACAAATATCATTCACATGAAAAATTGAATTACTCATTGAAAAGGTGACATGATATTTTTATATAAAACATAATCATAAGGAATAAATAGGTAATATTTTGATGTTATCGTTAGAAAATATCTGTAAAGAAGTATAGGAAGCCTAAATCATATCCACATAGATGAAAAATAATTTTAAAAAAGAATTTCATAATTTTTGTGAAAATATTGAAACTATATTTTTTCATTATATGTTTTTTTTAAAAAGAGATATTGAAAAAATGATTTTATTGTAAAATAGCCATGGAAAAATTTAATCGAATATTACAATGAATGAACCGTCAAATAGGAAGAGAAATTATTTAACATAGTGAACGTTTAAACGTAGATTCATTTCACTCATTTCTAAAAAAAATATAAAGATCATATTTGAAAGAGTTTTTAAAATAACATATTTTAATTTGTAGAGGAAATTATAATATTGGTTAATAGTAATTTCAATAATCACTTGATAATATAAAATAACAGGCTTGAATGTTTTTAAAGAACACATGCATAAAGAAAAAAGGATTTCATAAAATTGAAAATAATGTATGATTTTCTTACAAACATTGTGTTGATTTGTTTTTATAAAAAAATGTGATTGAAATGAAAACAAGATAACCATGAAATATAATTATAGGGGCAGAAAAACTATTTTTTTATATTTAAAAATAGAATACAATTATACCCATGTAGATTCAAGAATAAACTATCATGATTAAAATTGAGTTTACAATATAGACAATCACTACTTGGGAACATTTGAATCATACTTCCCATAAATGTAATTAATTTAAATGAACCAATAATTACTATTAATATAAATATATATAGTATATAACATTATAAATGATATTTATAGACCCCATATAGGCTCAACTAGGATCATATTATAAAACATGTCTAAATGAAATAATGTTTACATAAAAACCCTAATAAATATCATAACATGTAATATTTTATTAAATAATTTAGATGAATAAGTGAAAAAAATTTCACTCCAAATAATATAAGAGTAAATAATTTATAGAAAATACGAATCCATATCACACATAATCTTGGAAAAATATATTCAATGAAGATTTGATATTTCCCAATGAAAGGAATCTATGATAAGATAACCCTTACCATGAGTCCCAAAATGTAACATATATTATATAACATTGTGAAAAAGAAACAAAATTTAATATTTTACAAGATTAAGAACCATTTTTATTTTATTCACTTATCAAAGTCTCTTTTATTTCAAAATTTATCATTTTTAATATTGTACATAAATAATTTAACATCATGTCTGGTGTTTTGAGTACGTTTGTTTCACAATCCCAAAAGAGATTTTGTATGATGAACATGGTAAAAGTGATCATGTATCCATTATACCTAAAATAATAATCCTGAATTTCTTTTATTTCTTATAAATAATATAATATTTTAAAAAAAATTAGTAATGATTAACATGAATAATGAATCTCGTCATTTTGTGGGAATGGTGTTCCACACCTATGCACATGAGATGTAATCATTCATATACTGGATAAAAAAGTTACAAAACATATAATATATTATCTCTATTGAATAATAATTATTTCATTATTATGAGATATATTCATTATGTCTATAATTAAAATGATCCTTATGAGGTGGTGAAGAAAAATAAAACACATTGCTTAATTGAGGTAGTTTTCCACATGTATATAGAGATAATGTTTTCACTTACAATATCATGGAAAAGAAGTTGAATAAGATATGTTAAATCGGTATAATAACATATCGGTATACGGATTATGCTTGTTTTGGTATATGTGTATGTTTATAAAATAAATTATGGCGTTTAATGTAAAAATAAACATGAAAACAATTGGTTATGATTAAAATGTATTATTTTAGAAACCACTTTTAATTGGACCATAATACTTATAGGAGAGAACTTTGGTGACAAAAAATCTATAATAATTTGGGAATATGCACTAGTGCAGAAAACGTTTTTTACGTCGGTTATTTTTCTTTTTTTTACGTCGGTTTCTAGCTAACGTTAATACGTGCGACGTTATAAATAAGGTTTTTTTCGTCGGTTATTTAAAAACCGACGTCAAAAACATAAAATCGCGATGTTCATCACATCGGTTATTTTAGATCCAACGTGATAAAGAAAATGGGAAGGGTTTATCACGTTGGTTATTTAACAACCGACGTGATAAAAGGCTTGGAAAATGGTTTATCAAGTCGGTTATTAAACAACTGACGTGATAAACAGGGGTGAGGGGGGTTTATCACGTCAGTTCTATAAGAACCGACGTGATAAACTGGTGTGAACGTGGTTTATCACATCGGTTCTTATAAAACCGACGTGAAAAACTGAGGGAGGGGGGTTTATCACGTCAGTTATTATATAGCCACCGGGATAAAATAGCGGGAGGCAGTTTATCACGTTGGTTATTCAATAACCGACGTGATAAACCATTCTCCAGGCCTTTTATCACGTCTGTTCTTAAATAACCGACGTGATAAACCATTCTCCAGGCCTTTTATCAAGTCGGTTATTAAATAACCGACGTGATAAACTATTTTCCAGGCATTTTATCACGTCGGTTATTAAACAACCGACGTGATAAATAGGGTGAGGGGGGTTTATCACGTCGGTTCATATAGAACCGACCTGATAAACCGGGTGAGGGGGGTTTATCACGTCGGTTCTATAAGAACCGACGTGATAAACCGGTGTGAGCGTGGTTTATCACGTCGGTTCTTATAAAACCGACATGAAAAACCGGGGGAGGGGGGTTTATCACATCGGTTATTATATAACCACCACGCTAAACCAGCGGGAGGCGGTTTATCACATCGGTTATTAAATAACCGACGTGATAAACCATTTTCCAGGCCTTTTATCACGTCGGTTATTCAATAAGCGACGTGATAAACCATTCTCCAGGCCTTTTATCACGTCGGTTATTAAATAACCGACGTGATAAACCATTCTCCAGGCATTTTATCACGTTGGTTATTCAATAAAAAATGTGATTAACCATTCTCCCGACCTTTTAACACGTCGGTTATTAAATAACCAACGTGATAAACTATTTTACAGGCATTTTATCATGTCAGTTATTAAATAACCGACATGATAAACTATTTTCCAGGCATTTAATCATGTCGGTTATTTAATAACCAACTTGATAAACCCAATTTTTTTTAAGCATAATGCATTCATATTCTCTCCACCAGAATCAACTAGAAAACAAATCAAGAAATTGTACCACAAAAATAGAAGTAGATCAAAATTAAGCATGCACATAGATAACATATAAAACATACCCCCTAGATAGCCCCCACCCTTATTTATACCCCATGGACAACCCTCCCCCACCCCGTTGGAGCCCTCACCCTCATGTATACCCCCTATACAGCCCTCCCCCACCCCATTGGAGCTCCCACCCTCATGTATACCCCTTGGAAAACCCTCCCCCTCCCCATTGGAGCCCCCACCACACTCCTGGACTGGCCCCTGACCCCCTGACACCCCCAAACACCCCTTGACAGCCACCACCCGCTCGAACAGCACCCCCTCACCCCACTTGACAGCCCCCACCACACCCCAGGACATCCCCAAACACCACTGGACAACCCCCCACCCCCCCCCCCCCCACCCCTTGACAACACTCCCACACCCCTGGACCGCCTTCCCATACCCCTGGACATCCCTTCCACCCCCCAAGACTGTCCCCCCACCACACCGAACAGCCCTCCCAGACCGCTGGACACCCCCCAACCCTACTAAACACACCCCCACACCCTTGGAACCCCTCCCCCACAGACCCAAATCCATTCCATAAAAACCATCAAAAGTAGACCAAAACAAGAAGTAGAGAAAAATTAAACATTCACATATATAACATTCAAAACATACACTGGCAACATCAAAAAAAACTAAATCCAACCTAAACAACTACCAAATACACAATTAAAAGGGAAATATTCAAAATTACATTTTACATTACAAAAAACTAAAATTCAATCAAACCTGTAAAATAATTTGACCACTCCACTTGTACGTGTTTGATGTCTTCAGCAGTATAGGGTTGAGGGTCATCAAAAAGCTACAAATGAAAAAGAGGATAGTTAAGGTGTATAATGAATAAATCAAATTGATATATTATGGCAAAGATTAAGAGGAAATCATACCAGATCAAAATTCACAACTGTCCCAGTTGTTATTATTTCATACATAAATCTTAACATATAATATCTGCATTCGATGAGGCCTTGTTATTCATGAAAATTCTGTTTGAATGAGTGTAAATTCAATATATTATTTTTATGTAATAAATCAAAAAGTACAAATTATAAATGGAAATTTACCTTCGCATTTACATATTTGATCTTTTCATTTATTTTCATTGTGTTTTTTCGAAAGTAGACCCATGCACAATTAGAAAATAATTCGAAGGGGGTAAATTTAAAATTCATTATAATATATAAAACTATTGAGAAATTGAAACTTACTTTTCCAATATATTCATAAAACTTTCCCGCACATCACCATGAACAGAGAATATCCAATAAAGAGCATTCCCCCCTTGGGCAAAAAATCCATAACATCCAATGATCACTGATAAATGGAAATTTAATGTTAGTGGTTTTTTATGTTAAAAAACAATTAACCCTTTGAGATAAATGTGTTTCATACCTCTCACAAAAAGGCATCATCCAACATTGTGTGATTATATTCTTTTCAAATCTTTCAGCAATATAAACCATTCTTTGTTCCTCATTCAATGCACATGCTTTATGGGAAATCAATTGTGGGTCAATGAATCAATATACTTCTGTCAGCTCATTCCTCTGACAAATTTTATAAAGATACCTAATACAAAACATACATAAGTATACATTTTTAATAAATATAACGGAGGGAAAAGGTGTTAAGACTTACATGGAAACAATTTGAACCACGGTGATGCCCAACTTATCTAAAGTAACAAGCTCCATGATATCAGTTTTTGTAATCCCCACACTTATTTCACATCCACAAACATGAGATTCCATTGGAAACTCATAAAAACCCAAAAAAAATGTGAATATCTTGACAATCTGTCAAGACCACTGGAATCTGTATCTGATTCCATACCCTGTTGTCTTTGTTGTTGTCTATACAGTATTTCTTTACCATTGAAGTATTCCTGTGAAAAAAATTGAAAAATATAGTAGTTTTCAAAAGATAAAACAACTTTAATAAACAAATAAAATAAAAGATATAACTTTCATACCTCTATGGTAATTAGTCAAAAAAGTCTGGATGGACAGACTAAAAAAAAGGTCTATACTCTGTCCAACTGTCACCACCTCATCTGTAGGTATTTGTACCCTAGCTGATCTATCTATAATATCCTGTATAGTGACCCTCTGATTCTCTACCTCTAATTGTTGATGATGAACTGTATCTCCTATACAATATACCAACCCGTATGCTACTATATGATGTTGAGAATCATCAACATACAACTCGCAATATGTAAGAAGTTGCGACGGAGGCGTAGGACAAAAAATGGGGTCCGCAGGCTGAGGTGGGGGAGTGGGAGCTACTGGCGGAGGTGGAGGATAAATAATGGGGTCTGTAGGGGGAGGTGGAGGAGTGGGAGCTTCAGTCTGAAATTGCCTTTGCATTTCTGCAAACATAGACTACACCGACTCTCAAATCTTGTCCTCCATCATCGCATTAATATTTTGAACTTCAGCCTCCAAGGATTCTATTTTTTTAACCCCCTCAATGTTAGAAGTTTAAGAACGTGGAAACAGTTTTCTTACCGATAGACCTGCCGGATATCCTCTTACACGACCAGGATGTTCGGGCCTTCCCAATGCTGCAAATAAAATATCTTCCCTCCTAGTAGCTCTAAATGTCCCCTCTGAACTCTGCTCCTCAAGAGAGTCCTGTATTAATTAATTGAATATTTCTGTAATGATTGAAACTTATCTGAAGAAAAAAGTTAACTTAAATAAATTAAATAGATATCTTATAATCCTCTCATCTATGATTCTCGATTCTTCTGAAGGATATTTCCCTTTTTTTCCCTTCCGAGCTCTCTTCCATTTTTCATGTCTAGATGGAGGGGATGGAGGGGACACCACTCTAGAGCTTTAAGACTCAGCTCTTAGTTGTTGAAATTTTTCCGACATCATTTGTTCTTCCAATAATGCATACCCTCCCTGAGATAAACTATGAGGGTATACATTTTCAGATTGGATCTCCTGATGAGATTTCCTTGTTTGCTGTAATTTAAGAATAATAAATCATTAACAAAACATTAATAAAATGATTTATATAAGAATGATTATAAAAGTTTACATTGCCCTTACCAGAAATGACTCTTTTTTTCTACTTTCAAAAAACTTTCTCCATGTGTCTTCATCTATAAAAGGATATATATGACATGGATTGTCGTGACTCCTAGACCATAAATGAAATTAAATGAGAGGGTTGATTTGAAATCCCTCCATCTTCTGGCAGCCAACGATAAGAATTTCTTCCTGACTCCTCCAGTGTCAGGAATATCAAATGTCATCTGATAAGGAAAAGGATAAACATATTATATATACTAGAAACATTAAAAGAATGGTCAAACAATGACAAAGTATCTTACCAAAATCGTCTCCCACAACTAAGAGATAATCGCTTTATCCAAAACTCCCCAATCATCATATAGAATGCTTACTTTGGTCTTAGCTTGAGTTGCAACAAAACTTTTAAAATATTTGGCATTCAGACCTCTAGGAATATCATCATCATAAAACTCAACGACTATCCTCTGACCCTGTGTACGGGCAAGTGATAATTTTGGTAAACGTGTGCACCCAAATTTACCAACCTTTGAACTCTTTGTCGTAATAGAAGCATGTGAATGTTCATCCCCAGAGGTCTGACCAGCAATATGCTCCTCTCCAGAATCATGTGGTTGATCATCTGAATGATCTGTCATTATCCTTCAAATCAAAAAAAACAAACGTCAGTTCACAAATATACAAATTCAAAAAATTTAATACTACTGTAATCAGAAAATAGAAAAGTTTACTAAGTTACATAATAGTAAACATTGGTAATATAGTAATCATGTTAAACAATGGTAACGAAGAAAAAGATGGTCAAGATGGTCGTGATGGTAAAAATGGTAAAAATGGTAAACCTGATAAACATTGTAAACATGGTAAAGTAATTGTCAGTGAACAAAAATAAGCATTTTAAAATTCATGTAATGGTTATAAACATGATAAAGTAAACTAAAATAACTTAAAACAAACAAAAACATATACTTATTTTATTTTAAAACATGTTTTAATAAATAAAAAACATACAATATCTAACATTTATGGAAAAAATAAATGTAAACATGAAATAAACATATGTTACCTTTAATTTTAGGAATGTACAAATGGATTGTTTTCCCAAATTCCTTCATTGTGATCGTTCCTTATGGAACAAACTATGTCTTCAACATGATCATCATTATGTTCTGTTAATATTTCAATGGAAGTAGGGATCTCACATAAATCAGCATATTCATCAAGTTCATCCTCACCAACATATTGTTTTTTCCCTTGTAAAACAACAGCCCACTGCATATCTGATTGATCTACTACATAGAAATTTTTTTTCATGTGTTTCCATTATAAAAGAATCAGTTGTGTCTTCCAATCTATTCAGATTAACAAGTGTCATTACAAATTCGTCGTGTCTGACACTGTTGTTACCGTTAAACCATTTACAATTAAAAACGGGAACATTAATTTTAATGTAAACAACCTCCCATATGTCTTTAATCACTCCATAATATGCACTTGATGCAGAAATTGGGTTTTTGTCCTTCGCACTCGAAAAATGCATTGCTTCTGCAAACACCAATACACCACTATTCTGAACGGCACTTCTGTTGTCCTGAGCATTTGTATGAAATGTATAACCATTAATGTCATAATCGGACCATGTTATCACCTTTAAACATGGACCACCCACTATCCATTTTAATATCTCTGATACATCTGATCTACCAAGAAAATTCTTTTTAATCCATGACAAAAAAGTTTTGTTGTGCTCATTCAAAATCCACATTTCTTTCTTCTTTGGATGACATTGTTTCAACTCATTAATATTCAATGTGATATATGGTTGAGCATCAGCTATGTTATTCAAGATGTATGATTCTAACTTCTTCATCTGTTCGGCTGACAATGATTTGAATTTCAAGCCGTGAATCCCCTTTCCTTCATTATTAACTCGTTCATAGCGAGATGGAGGCAAACCTATGTGTTGTGCCACAGCCAAGTAGCTCGTACAAAACTCTGCTACCTCCTCAGAAATAAACTTTTCAATAATGGAGGCTTCTGTCCAATATATATTTTTAGCATACCCCTTTAATATTTTCATATACCATTCAAAAGAATACATCCAATGAAGATATACAGGTCCACAAAGCTTAATTTCTCGAACCAGATGAATCATTAAATGCACCATTATATCAATAAAAGTTGGAGGAAAATACATTTCCAATTGACAAAGTATAAAAATTGCATCCTTTTCCAAAATGTTCAAAGCATTCACATCAATCGCCTTGTTACAAATTGAATTGAAAAAATAACACAACTTCATTATAGTCTTTCTGACACGAATGGGCAATATTCCACGCAATGCAACTGGTAGAATTTGTTGCATCATGACGTGACAATCATGTGATTTCATACCTATAAACTTCAAGTCCTTCAATGAGACAAAATGTTTTACATTATAAGAATAACCTTGAGGCACTTTGGTATCATGAAGACACTGACAGAAGCTAATTTTCTCCCTCTTCGATAATGTATGACAAGCCGGGGGAAGAAATGTTCATCTTGCTTTAGGAGTGGGAGCTAACTCCAAACGTATTCCTATTGATAGTAAGTCTAATCTTCCATTCAACCCATCTTTATTCCTTCCTTTAATATCTAACAATGTTCCAATTAAATAATCACAGATATTCTTCTCTATATGCATGACATCAATATTATGTTTAAATTCATGATACCTCCAATATGGTAGCTCAAAAAAAAATTGGCCTTTTCTTCCAAATATGTCTGTCATTACCAGATTTCTATGTCTTTCCCAATGTCACGTCAAGGTTTTTCACCCTCTCAAAATACAGATCAGGGGATAAATGTTTTGGAGCAGTATCAAATTCTTGTGATCCATTGAATGCCTTTTTTAGTCTTATATAAGGGTGTTCCATAGGCAAAAACTTTCGAAGACCCATGTACACTGTTTTCCTCTCATGATGCAATTGCCAATATGACGTCTATTGTTCGCAAATTGGACATGCTTTATGCCATTTAACACTGTATCCAGACAAATTTCCATATGCTGGGAAGTCATTTATAGTGAGCAGAAGCACTGCATGCAGTTGAAAATATTCCATTTTATCAGAATCATACACCCTAATACCATCAGCCCATAACAGTTTCAAATCATCAATCAACGGTGACAAGTAAACATCAATATCATTACCGGGTTGCTTTGGACCAGAGATCATTGTACTCAACATGACATATTTGCGCTTCCTACTAACTTCATTAGAGAGGTTGTAAATTACCAATAAAACAGGCCATGAACTATGTGTGCTACTGAATGTTCGGTATGGATTCATTCCGCCTGTGCACAACCCTAGTCTGAGATTTCTAATTTCATTTCTAAATGTAGAATACTGCCCATCAATTTTCTTCCATTGTGGACAATCAGCTGGATGACGTATTTTTCCATCACATACCCGCTCTTCAGCATGACATCTTAACCTTTTTGCATCATGTGAATTAGCAAATAAAAATTTGAAACGATTAATTATAGGAATATACCAAAATACCTTTGAAGGGATCTTTGTAATCTCTATATCAGCCTGTGATTTTTCTTTCACCTTATACAGTGATGTCCCACATTTAGGAAACTCTGACAGAAATTCATATTCCTTCCTATATATGATGCATTCATTCGGACAGGCATGTATTTTCTTGTATCCCAATCCCATCAGGCATAATATTTTCTTGGAATTGTAATGTGAATCAGGAAGATCTTTATCTTTTAGAAGAATGTCTTTCATTAATTGTAGCAGCTCTGTAAAACTTCTGTCACTCCAACCATGCTTCACCTTCTGGTTAATCAATCTTAACACCGCCGACAAAACCGTAAAATCTGTACAACAATGATATAATGGTTTTTCAGCATCACCATATAGACGCGTAACTGTCGGTTCTATCTCAATTTGTTCGGCTACAATATCACGAATCATTTCTTCATTTCCATCAGAGTTACCATCTTGCGAATCATCATCATCAGTGACATTCCGTCCAATTTCACCATGCCAAATCCAAGGGCTGTAACTCAGATTAAAACCATGACAAATCAGAAGATCTTTTATCTCTCTACTTTTCAACTTCTTCATATTCAAACATTTCAGGCATGGACAGAAAAAAATGTCACTACTTGGAACATTTCGTTTTTCAAATTCCAAAAAGGCATCAACACCTTCCTCAAATTCATTGCTCATTCGATGTGTCGTAATCCAACTTCGACTCATTATTATCTATAACAAATATCAACAAAAAATATATTTTTTTATGATAACACAAATATATGTTTATATGAAAAAAATCATAATTTGAATGTAAAACAATTTAAAATATAAAACAAATCTATAGGTATTTAAAAAAATATGCCTGAATATTATTTTTAAAACAAAATATAGTTAGATATAATATTTTTAAATTTCATTGAATCAAAGAAAACCATGACGCCTATATAGTTTAATATTGATTGCGGTTTTGATGTTTTAATATATTAGATAAACTACCTATTTAACATGTTATTAATGGTTTTTGTAGACCCTAAATCCATTTGGAAAATATTTTCACACAATTATATAAATCAATGGAAGTGTTTTTGGGAGGAATATGTTCAATCATTTTATTTTGATGTTCCGTATTCTATAACAAAAGGCAATGTGGATACCAATGCCCTTAGTTTGGTTTTTTATTCTCAAAGGGTTTGTGATGAAAAAGAAGAGTATAAGTTGATGTATATGATAAATAAAATACAACTAGATTTTTTTTATGGTTATGATAGAATGAATTAATACCATATCATTTAGGATCTTCTCCCACCAAAAGTAACCCTCCTCAGTTCGAAATGAATAAATTTAGATAATTATGCATGAATTCATAAATGTATTGTTGTACATAAACCAAAAAGAAGATTATTAGTACGAAAAGTAAAACTAGGAAGAAACAATAAACTCTATATACTAATGAAAGCTACTCCACAACACTTCCATACTACTAACATTTATAAAAAACTACAAATTTCTTTTAAAAACCAATAAAATTGTTTATATTTATGTATGGTGGGTATAACATGTATACATAGTAAGTTCCTCCCTAAAACATCTCATGAAAATGTTGTGGAAGCACACTAAAGCCCTATGAAAAATGGAATCTAATTCATCACCTAAACGAGGAAAAATAGTTTCATATATTCACTATGGATCACTCAAAAAATAATTCATATAAATAAAATTTTCGTATAAAAAATTATATATATATATATATTAAAATTAAGGTTCTCGGATACCACTTCTCCACTAGTTTTCCTCTCACACCCCAATGTGATACTCCACAACACTTCCATGCTACTAACATCTATAAAAAACTGCAAATTACTTTTAAAAACAAAAAAATTGTTTATATTTATGTATGGTTGGCATAACAGCTAAAACATCTCATGAAAATGTTGAGGAAGCACACTAAAGCCCTATGAAAAAAGGAATCTAAATCATCACCTAAACAAGGAAAAATAGTTTCATATACTCACTATGGATCACTCAGAAAATAATTCATATAAATAAACCATTTCGTATAAAAAAATTATATATATATATATATATTAAAATTAAGGTTCTCATAGACCACTTCTCCACTAGTTTTCCTCTCACACCCCAATGCTAATGACATGGTCTCACCCCGCCCATAAATCATCCTACACCATGTGAAATTGTATCACTTCCATCAATGAATCATATGTATCTTAGATTATCTCATCACCATCTTATCAAAATAGTAATGAGGTGCATACTTGGAAACCACTACATCTTGTTTACATTAAATGTACAAAAATCGCAAAACATAATTATAGAATATCTGTGAAAAAAACAACGAAAAAAATAAATTCGTGGAATGCTTACTTGAATGTTGAGAGTTGAGATGATAGATCCGAGAGGAGTGAAGAAGATAAACAATGAAGCAAAAATGAGTTTAATGCAGGTCGATCGACGAGCCGATTAGGGTTTACCGCGCGAGAGAGACGAGCAGGCGGACTGTCAATCGAAAAATCGTAAATGACAGTCCACAGGGCTTTAATTTCATTAAATGTTTTATAACGTCGGTTATTATATAACTGACGTTATAAACTATTTTTTAATTTTATAACGTCGGTTATTTTAAAACCGATGTAAAAAAGCTCCCGTGCTCTGGTTTTTTACGTCGGTTATTTTATAACAGACGTAAAAAACCCCCATTGCTTTGGTTTTTTACATCGGTTATTTTATAACCAACATAAAAAATGCGTAGATATCGTGTTTTTCACGTCGGTTATCTTATAACCGACGTCAAAAACCAATGCACGGGGGGGGGGGGGGGGGGGTTACGTCGGTTAATTGGAAACCGACATAAAAAACCCAATATCTACGCGTTTTTTACGTCGGTTATTTTATAACCGACGTAAAAAACCACAGCCCGGGGGGGTTTTTTACGTCGGTTATAAAATAACAGACGTAAAAAATCCTGCGCTTTGGTTTTTTACGTCAGTTATTTGATAACCAACGTAAAAAACATGTAGATATTAGGTTTTTACGTCGGTTTCCAAATAACCGACGTAAAAAAACCCCCGCGCATTGGTTTTTTACGTCGGTTATAAGATAAACGACGTAAAAATCGAACAAGCGTGATTTTTAATTTCACGACCCGACCCAACGGGGCTCAAGCCGCGACTCCCCAAGCCCGCCTCCAATAGGCCAGGGGCTGGCGACCAGCGCCGAGTAGGCTATCACACACATGGGAGGCATTAGCCTAAGGTACCTGTACACACGCACCCACAAACACCTCCATGCAACAGTGCAGAGATATAGAAACTGGAAAGTAAATGCATGAATACACTATCCCACAACCGGAGAGCAACAGCAAAAGTACAAAGGGCAAAACAGGGCAAACCAAAATAAAACTACAAAGCGCGTCCGACCTGCTCTGAAGAAGGGGAACGCTGCCACAAACACCCGCCGGAAAGCTCCCCCGGCACAGCTCCGGTAAACACCCCGTTCAACTCGCTCACTAAGCTCCTCCTGCTCTGGATCCTCCTGGGACTCCGTCAAAAGGCATGTGGTCTGCACAAGACACAAACATGTGCAGGCAAAGCCCGTGCAGGGGTGAGTATAAACATACTCAGTAGGCACCCCAAAAACCCAAAACCCAAGGGAGAAACTGAAAGGAAACAGTCTGCTCAACCCAGCCAGAGGGATCCCGGATGAGAGAGAAACTCCATCTCGTGACCATCCTCGGCTAACACAACTAGTCAGCTCAGCTCAGCTCAGGTGTATGCCCATACATACACCTTGAACAATCCAGATATACAAGCTCACGCCACAAAGCCACAAGAGGTTCTGACCTCGTCACCAGCAACTGTCCACAACAAGGAGAGTACACCACGAACACTGTCATACCAGATGACACTCATCCGAGAGATACACTCCATCGGGTCCCAAACAAACATCTCAGACGCTCACCTGAGAGACCACGCTCGTCGGATAACATCACTGAGGAAACATCACTGAAACAACATAACCACCAAACTCCTCGGAGAGGGGATCACCGCTAGGGTCCGCTAGGGGATACCAAGACCCACTCTGGTATACGTAGCTCACAGATAGGGGATCACTTCCAAGGTCCGCTGGGGGATTCCACGACCCGATCTGGCATACGTAGTTCTCACAGATAGGGGATCACACCCAGGATCCGCTGGGGGATACCACAACCCGATCTGGCACTCGATAGAAGCTTCACACTCAGATAGAGGATCATCGTCCATATAAAGATGGTCACGACGATACCGGAACCCTGTCTGGTATAACTCGCGATGTAGGGGATCGAACCGACGATACCACAACCCTACCAAAACCACGCGCTGAGTAGGGGATCGCATAACCAACGATACTGCAACCCTACCGACACCAAGCATTGAGTAGGGGATCGTATAACCAATGATACTGCAACCCTACTATAAACATCATGCTGAGTAGGGGATCGTAAACCCGACGATGCCACAACCCTACTGTGCACGACCCACCGCGTAGGGGATCATATTCCTGATGATGCCACAAACCCTACGGGGTTAACCGGCTAGATAGGGGATCGCCGCCCGTAAATAAGCGGTCACAGCGATACCAAGAACCCGATCTAGGGTAAAGATGTTAGAGGATCCACTCCGGGCCCACCGGAGGGATACCACAACTCTAACAGTTTAAACATCCCATCGAGAGGATCACAAACCCATACGAAGGTTGTGATGCCACACGAACTCTCGTAGGAACGAACCAAGGGAGAACCCTCAACCACTGCTGGTCCAAACGTCGCTAACCCGAGCGACTCACCCCAAAGCCACATTGCGCACCTCCGAAGCCAAAACCGAGGCCACCATCGCATTCCACGCGGATAAACACGCAGGATAGGCTGTTTACTCGCCCGAAACAGAGCACCGGTGAAAAGCACTATTCACCGTATTTAGCTCGCGTGGGGCCCACGCTACGATCCCGAAACCCATCGAGTGGATCACACCACGGCGATCCCCTCGAAAAAACAAGCGGAATCGACTACTCGCTCACCCAAAACGGACACCTGGTGAATAACGTACTATTCACCGAAGGCCAGCTCGGGTAAGGCCCACGCCTGGATTCCGAAAATCATCGAACGGAACGTACCATTGCGATCCTCTCGGAAAAACACACAGGATCGACTATTCATCTGCCAAAATCGGACTCCTGGTGCAAAAGCTGCGTTTCACCGCAAACGCCAAAACCCGGCCTCGTGGGGCCCGCACCCCGTTCTTAGTCCCAACACCCGGAAACCATCTCAAAAAGTCTGTCGTACAATCAGGGTCTCAACGCCACTGACGGCACGTCAATCGGACGCTCCGGGTAAAAGTTACAACGGCTCGTAGTCGTAAAATAATAAAATAATATTATTTTATACGACGTTTCTAACTCCCGAGCCACGATCTCGAACCCTTAAACCCTCAAAGTGAGTTCAAAAGGTCTGTCTCGACGCAAGGAGCGCGTCGCCGCAAACGGCTCGCAAATCGGAGTTACGGTTTGCGAGTTACGGGGGTTTAAAGAACCCCCGGAACAATCTGGCCGGACCACCGCAGGGTCGCCGGAAACCACCGCGCCGCCGCCGGACTCCGCCTTGCCGGAGCCGGAAACCACCGCGCCGCCGCCGCGCCGCCGCGGAACTCGCCGGAATCCACCATGGCCACCGCGGGTCTCGCCGGAAAACTGGTTTTTTCGCCGAAAAACATCCGGGAACCACCGGGAGCACCCCAGTGCTCCAAATTCAGATCCGAAACATGTTTCGGAAAGATCAGGACCCGAACTATACAAATGTTATGAAAATTTGAAGAAAAAGAACACAAAAACGGGATCCGGGATTGTAAAACTCAAACCGCCTACCTCGCGGGCGAAACGCCGACGTTCTGCCTCAGATCCGCGCTCAAGAGCTTCCATTGCGCGCTCCTGGAACGTCAGCCGTCGAATTCTGAGCTCGTGGGCGCTCTGTTTGCTCGATTCGGCGGATTGGCGGCGAAGAACAGCGAAAAACGGTGAAGAACGATTAAGGGGGGGGGGGGCGCTGATATTTATATCAGCGGCCCGCCGGCGCCAAACCCGCCTCGGACCCGACGCCCGATGCGAACAAAAGTAAGGTCACCCCTAGGGTAAACGCACTGTTCTGAACGCAACGGCGGTCTCAGATTTTCCATCTGAGACTCCGTTCAGAAGTTATTCGAGCCGACGCTTGCCCACTAATTTGCTACTTATTTACGGAAACGCCCCTGGTGGCGTTTCTCACCGCAGGCCCGCGCCCGCAATGTTTACACCCCACCTAGGGTAAACGGCACGTTCTAGACGCAACTGTGCCCTCAGATTCCCGTTCTGAGCTACCGTTTAGGAGATATCACACCCCCGCCACGTGCATAGTAAAAAAATACTTAACATTTTTATAAAATTTAATTCCGGGCACACCGGGCCTCGGAATCGCACGCCGTCTTCGTGCCTAGCTCTGGAATTATTCGAAAAAAATATTCCAAAGTCTGAAAGGGCCAAAAACCCAAGTCGCTACATCCTCCCCCCCTTAGAACTTTTCATCCCCGAAAATTCCTAAGCACAAGGAAAGCGACTGGACTCTCAACTGGGTCTCACACACCAGCGAGCTCAGCAACAAACAACCACTCAGGGTCTTACCAACGCCCTGAACAAAACTTGAGCAAGAAACAAAAGGAAAGAGTACCGCTAAACAGTGTCTGACAAACTACTGCAGTAAGTAGAAAGACACAAGGCGTACCTCTATCCATCTGTGGTGCCTCTGGGTCAACAGCCTCCACGGCATGCAGCTGTCCTTCCCTCGACCACCAGCTCCCTGAGCTTGACGTGGACCACCTGGGGGTGGGGTGGTGGCAACTGGTACTGCCTACCACCGCCTCCCGTTGCACCAGCTCCGCCGCCACGTCCGCCGCCCTGCGAACCTCCTTGCTCAAGACGCTGCCTCTGCCAAGGCGGTCCATCGACCGGCTCCCTCTTAGAAGCACGTTGGGTCGGACAATCTCTAGAAAGATGTCCCCGACCATCGCAAGCGTAACACCGCATCTCCTGCGACTGACCAAAACTGGTCTGCGAGCCCTGTGAGCTCCGAGGCTCAGATCCCCCATCCTGGGGTCGCCTCCTGAAACGTCGGCCACGTTCAGACCCCTAAGTCTGTCATCGGCAACCAGATCGCGATCCGACTGACGAAGTCTCAGCTCTCGAGTGCCCAACACTAACAGGGGGAAACTGCTCAGCTAGAAAACTCTCCACCACCAGCGCTCGCTCCAGCACTCTAGCATAGGTGGGCATGCACAAGGAAACCACATCTGCTCGGATATCCCTACGTAAGCCCTGCTTGAAGGTCCGAGCTCTAAATAACGGGTCTCGAACCATATCCAGGGAGTAGCGCGACAGGTCTGTAAACCTCGCTGAGTACTCCGACACAGTCATGCTCTCCTGTCGAAGCTGCAGAAGCTCCTGGATCCGCACTGACCTCAGCGTCACCGGATAGAACTCCTCCCTGAAGAGCCGCTCAAACTCTGCCCACGTGAGCGTCTCCTCGTCATTGGACTGCGTCACCAAACTCCACCATCGCCCGGCCGAACCATGCAGAAGGCTCGCCGCTAGGACCACCATCTGATCAGGAGGTGTCCTCACTAGGCGGAAAACTCGAGTAACTGCCTCGAGACAGTCATCAGCTGCCTGGGGGTCTGGATCACCCCGAAACCTCAGAGGTCGCTGCCTCTGGAACTCGTGAAGCGCACTCAGCCTGCGTGCAACCTCGTCCTGCACCGCCGGCATAACCAGCTGCTCGACAGGTGGTGGCTCAACTAGCAGACCACCTGGAGGTGCAACCTCAGAACCTACGCCCTGCTCCACAGCCACTACACGAGGCGGGTCATCAGCACAATCCTGTTGCGGAACCCTTGCTGGCTGTCGTCGTGGAGGCATCCTGAATTACATTCAAGACACACAACAGTCAAAGAGTATATCTGGAGAGCTGACTCAAGAAGGACAAGGAAAACCCAAAAACCCAGTCCTATATGATGCATGTACCATTATGTCCCCGCGACCAGTGTACGAATGTCCTGAGTCGAAAGGCAGGATATCAGAGTCCTGGTGTATGGATACGTCGGCCGGCGCACCAACACTGAAGTCCCTGGCCTGATAGCCGAACTCGAAACATCCTAAAACAACCGCTATGCAACCCAAACCAAGCTCACAGCTAGACCAGCTACGCTCTGAGATCCCAAAGGTGGAACCTCCTCTGATACCACTCTGTCACGACCCGACCCAACGGGGCTCAAGCCGCGACTCCCCAAGCCCGCCTCCAATAGGCCAGGGGCTGGCGACCAGCGCCGAGTAGGCTATCACACACATGGGAGGCCTTAGCCTAAGGTACCTGTACACACGCACCCACAAACACCTCCATGCAACAGTGCAGAGATATAGAAACTGGAAAGTAAATGCATGAATACACTATCCCACAACCGGAGAGCAACAGCAAAAGTACAAAGGGAAAAACAGGGCCCACCAAAAGAAAACTACAAAGCGCGTTCGACCTGCTCTGAAGAAGGGGAACGCTGCCACAGACACCCGCCGGAAAGCTCCCTCGGCAAAGCTCCGGTAAACACCCCGGTCAACTCGCTCACTAAGCTCCGCCTGCTCTGGGTCCACCTGGGACTCCGTCAAAAGGCCTGTGGTCTGCACAAGACATAAACATGTGCGGGCAAAGCCCGTGCAGGGGTGAGTATAAACATACTCAGTAGGCACCCCAAAAACCCAAAACCCAAGGGAGCAACTGAAAGGAAACTGTCTGCTCAACCCAGCCAGAGGGATACCGGACGAGAGAGAAACTCCATATCGTGAACATCCTCGGCTAACACAACTAGTCAGCTCAGCTCAGCTCAGGTGTATGCCCATACATACACCTTGAAAAATCCAGATATACAAGCTCACGCCACAAAGCCACAAGAGGTACCGACCTCGTCACCAGCAACTGTCCACAACAAGGAGAGTACACCACGAACACTGTCATACCAGATGACACTCATCCGAGAGATACACTCCATCGGGTCCCAAACAAACATCTCAGACGCTCACCCGAGAGACCACGCTCTTCGAATAACATCACTGAGGAAACATCACTGAAACAACATAACCACCAAACTCCTCGGAGAGGGGATCGCCACTAGGGTCCGCTAGGGGATACCAAGACCCACTCCGGTATACGTAGCTCACAGATAGGGGATCACTCCCAGGGTCCGCTGGGGGATACCACGACCCGATCTGGCATACGTAGTTCTCACAGATAGGGGATCACACCCAGGATCCGCTCTGGGATACCACAACCCGATCTGGCACTCGACAGAAGCTTCACACTCAGATAGAGGATCACCGTCCATATAAAGATGGTCACGACGATACCAGAACCCTATCTGGTATAACTCGCGATGTAGGGGATCGAACCGTCGATGCCACAACCCTACCGAAACCACGCGCTGAGTAGGGGATCGCATAACCAACGATACTGCAACCCTACCGACACCAAGCGCTGAGTAGGGGATCGTATAACCAATGATACTGCAACCCTACTATAAACATCATGCTGAGTATGGGATCGTAAACCCGACGATGCCACAACCCTACTGTGCACGACCCACCGCGTAGGGGATCATATTCCTGATGATGCCACAAACCCTACGGGGTTAACCTGCTAGAAAGGGGATCGCCGCCCGTAAATAAGCGGTCACAGCGATACCAAGAACCCGATCTAGGGTAAAGATGCTAGAGGATCCACTCCGGGCCCACCGGAGGGATACCACAACTCTAACAGTTTAAACATCCGATCGAGAGGATCACAAACCCATACGAAGGTTGTGATGCCACACGAACCCTCGTAGGAACGAACCAAGGGAGAACCCTCAACCACTGCTGGTCCAAACGTCGCTAACCCGAGCGACTCGCCCCAAAGCCACATTGGGCACCTCCTAAGCCAAAACCGAGGCCACAATCGCGTTCCACGTGGAAAAACACGCAGGATAGGCTGTTTACTCGCCCGAAACAGAGCACCGGTGAAAAAGGCACTATTCACCGTAGCTAGCTCACGCGGGGCCCACGCTACGATCCCGGAACCCATCGAGTGGATCACACCACGACGTTCCCCTTGAAAAAACAAGCGGAATCGACTACTCGCTCGCCCAAAACGGACACCCGGTGAAAAAGGTACTATTCACCGAAGGCCACCTCGGGTGGGGCCCACACCTGGATTCCGAAACTCATCGAACGGAACGTACCATTGCGATGCTCTCGGAAAAACACACATGATCGACTATTCATCTGCCAAAATCAGACTCCTGGTGCAAAAGCTGCGTTTCACCGCAAACACCAAAACCCGGCCTCGTGGGGCCCGCACCCCGGTCTCAGTCCCAACACCCGGAAACCATCTCAAAAAGTCTGTCGTACAATCAGGGTCTCAACGCCACTAACGGCACGTCAATCGGACGCTCCAGGTAAAAGTTACAACGGCTCGTAGTCGTAAAATAATAAAATAATATTATTTTATACGACGTTTCTAACTCCCGAGCCACGATCTCGAACCCTTAAACCCTCAAAGTGAGTTCAAAAGGTCCGTCTCGACGCAAGGAGCGCGTCGCCGCAAACGGCTCGCAAATCGGAGTTACGGTTTGCGAGTTACGGGGGTTTAAAGAACCCCCGGAACAATATGGCCGGACCAC
This sequence comes from Viscum album, assembly GCA_963277665.1. Lineage (NCBI taxonomy): Eukaryota > Viridiplantae > Streptophyta > Magnoliopsida > Santalales > Viscaceae > Viscum > Viscum album. The sequence continues at coordinate 519,673,685 of OY728139.1, forward strand.
CGCAGGGTCGCCGGAAACCACCGCGCCGCCGCCGGACTCCGCCTTGCCGGAGCCGGAAACCACCGTGCCGCCGCCGCGCCACCGCGGAACTCGCCGGAATCCGCCATGGCCGCTGCGGGTATTGCCGGAAAACTTGTTTTTTCGCCGGAAAACTTCCGGGAGCCACCGGGAGCACCCCGGTGCTCCAAATTCAGATCCGAAACATGTTTCGGAAAGCTCAGGATCCGAACTATACAAATCTTATGAAAATTTGAAGAAAAACAACACAAAAACGGGATCCGGGATTGTAAAACTCAAACTACCTACCTCGCGGGCGAAACACTGACGTTCTGCCTCAGATCCGCGCTCTAGAGCTTCCGCTGCGCACTCCTGGAATGTCCGCCGTCGAATTCTGAGCTCGTGGGCGCTCTGTTTGCTCGATTCGGCGGAGTGGCGGCGACGAACAGCGAAAAACGGCGAAGAACGATTTGGGGGGGGGGGGGGGCGCTGATATTTATATCAGCGGCCCGCCGGCGCCAAACCCGCCTCGGACCCGACGCCCGATGCGAACAAAAGTAAGGTCACCCCTAGGGTAAACGCACTGTTCTGAACGCAACGGCGGTCTCAGATTTTCCATCCGAGACTCCGTTCAGAAGTTATTCGAGCCGACGCTCGCCCACTAACTTGCTACTTATTTACGGAAACACCCCTGGTGGTGTTTCTCACCGCAGGCCCGCGCCCGCAAAGTTTACACCCCGCCTAGGGTAAACGGCACGTTCCGGACACAACCGTGCCCTCAGATTCCTGTTATGAGCTACCGTTTAGGAGATATCACACCCCCGCCACGTGCATAGTAAAAAAATACTTAACATTTTTATAAAATTTAATTCCGGGCACACCGGGCCTCGGAATCGCACGCCGTCTTCGTGCCTAGCTCTGGAATTATTCGTAGAAATATTCCAAAGTCTGAAAGGGCCAAAAACCCGAGTTGCTACATGTAACGTCGGTTATTAAAATAACCGACCTTAAAAATCTACTCACTGCATTTTTACGTCGGTTATATATAACCGACGTAAAAAATGGTGACGTAAAAAACGTTTTCTGCACTACTGATGGTTGGTAAGGGATTTGGGAATAAATGTTTCAATATATATGGCTCCAGAGGTGTGATTAAGAGGGGAGAGGAAGATTTCTTTTATTACTGAGGTAGGTAGAAATATTATAAATTGAAAAAAAATTATAATTTAAAATCATTCATGATAATGTAAAATTGATCCATAGTAATATATATTTTATGATAGTGTTTTTAATGTACATATAGATTCATAAAAATAAAATTTAATATAGTTAATGTGGATTTTTTAACCTTATATCAATGTTTTACCCCCTAGTTAACCCTTTTAACCATAACCAATGTGATATATTTCTCATTATATAAGGGTCATTCAATTAATTTAAAAAATACTATGTGTCAGGTATATCGCCCATTAATGCTATCATAGAAAATCACCCCTAAAATTTACTTATGATAAAATATTGATGATTTCCTAATTACATAAATAATATTTTTAAACATTAAATACAAATAATATTTATTTATTAACTATTTAAATATTTTAACTTTAATGGTTAAAATAAAACAACATCATTCGAATATTAAAATTTTAACTATAATTTATAAACTAATTTATAGATAAATTTCATTTAACACCATAATTCCACTAAAATATAATTCTATCATTTTTTAAATATCACTTACATTATTTTACAAATTCTTTCACAAACATTCTGGGGACATTATGTAAATGTTATAATTAGTTACACAATACATAAAATATTAAAAATTCAAATCATAAAATTATTAAATTTATATTAAAAATAAACATTCAGGATTTTTGATATATTCTTTTTCCCTCTATGTTATCATAGCAGACATATTCAAATAATTATTGTAGTAATTGGTAACATATCTAAATATCCAATGAAATAAACATAGGTGTTGGGATTATTTTTGGACCATACTCAATATTTTTAACTATGTTATACGCATTTTAAACTATCAGGTGGTGATAATATTTTATGATGTTTAGTAATAAATATCAATAAATATAAAATAAACCCTAATACATTATGTAGATAATATTTTTCCAACTATTGAAGGTATTTTCAATTATTTAATTTGTTGAATTGGTAAAAATTTAATTTTCATATGTGTATATGAAAATCAACCGAAATTTTTTTTTCTTATAAAAATACATTCTTTAAATATAAAATGAATTTACACTATAATAGTAGAGTACAATTTCATTAATTTAAAATAAATTATAGTTTTTATAAAAAAAATCATTATTTTAACCAATTCAGACAAAAATAAATCCATTTAGAAATATAAAAAAACCACTTTATAATTTATTTGGTATATGATATAAATAATCATTTCAATTTTATAAAAATGAAATTATAAAATATATATAAATTTATTTTAATATTTGACCCCGAAATACAATAGAATAATATTTTGGGAAAATATGTTTTTATGCATAATATTAAACATAATTAAATAAAATTTATAATTTTTTTTAAATTATTATCATAAAATTTCTATAAAATTATTTATAAATAAATATTAATTTAACATATTAGGATAAAAATTAATTTTACACATGAACATACCCCTTTTAAAATAAAATAATTTCACTATTTATTATATGTAATTGAAAATCAATTTATGAATTATTATTTATTTAATTGAGGTAAAACAATCTACATATAGTTCATAATGTCGTCACCCTTGTTCATACCCTCCAATTCAACATCATGTTTATAACCATCTGGAATAGTAATAATTATAATTTTATCTCATTGAATGTTTTTATTCAAAATATTTTCTGTTCCACGTTAAATTTAACATATTATCCTTTTAAAGGAAATAAAATAAATTATCAAGGTGTCAGATTCTCCCCCCAAAACAATTATATCCTTAAATTGTTTTTCACATTTTCATAGAGAAAAGAATTAAATACATTTAGAAAACTCCTTAAATTTAAAGATCAAACCTATTATCATAAAAGTAAAATATCATTTCTATATATATATATATACCAATTTTGACATTCCTAGAACCATAGTGTTTTAATAAAACATAATATTGAAAATTACAAAATGGTATGTATGACGGTTACTTAGAAAGACACAATTTGGTTCCAATCTAAGGAGAACATTAGTTGGAAGTGAAAATATAGACATGGAATATTGATCCATTTAATAGATAATGATTTACCTTTATGAAAAGAAGAAAAAATCATTTTCCCTCAAATGATAATAGACTATAAATTCATAATAATTTCTCATGAAATGATAAAATATCAATTTTCAAAATTATTTTTTATAGTTGAGATATTCTGTTACCATCATGATAGAGATAATAAGAATATATATAGTCAACATTTCTTTAAATCCCTAAATGAAATTTAGTCCATTGTTTTTTGTTTCAATAATTATATATTTCATCCCTTTTAAAAATGATGAGTATATAAGATTAGTTATTACTATTAATAAATCCATAAAATAAACATCTAATAGATCGTGAGATCTATAACGACCACAACATCAAAGAGCATATTAACCCAAATATTTATATTATATCTTTCATTTTACCTCAAAAATGTAATATAATTCTTACTAAATAGCCTTAATACTAAATCACATGTTAAACCTATGGATCAAATATACCTCAATTTTTTTTTGAAACCATATAAAACATATCATAAAATATTTTTGATCAACATAAATTAACATTACTTCAATCATCAAAAAGGGACCAATGCCATTATGCATATAATTGAACGTATAATATTTATCTAAAGATGATATACATAAAGCATAAATTTTCATAAATTATTAGAATCTTTTCATGTATTGTTATCTAAACACATTCAATGATACCATCTATAAATCAAGAGACCTATACACATAGATCTAGTGATAAAAATATACTCTCTGAACTTATGGATTTGATATGAATAAATGTGACACCATTTTAACCATCCATAATTACAACATCAAAATGAAATATTGAGTCACATACGTTCCCAAGACCATTTAGGATTACAGTGTTAAAGAAATAGGAAAAGAATTTATATAACTAAAAAAGTATATTTTAATGTAAAAGATATTTTCCCATTTTATATATATTTTATTATACAATGATTTTTCTCCACTATAAATCATAACATTTTACACACATGAATCCATTATTGAAATAACTTTTATAAAATCATTCTTCACATACTAGTAAATAATAATCAAAGGATATATGAGATGACACACAAAGTAAGGACAATAATAGAAATTATTCGAATATCATCGATGATCATAAAATAATTATAATGGTTGAAGTATATAATCAAATTCTTCCAAAATAAAAAATGATAACACATTCCCATTAAAACATTGATAATAAAATTGTTCTATTACATAAGAAAATAGTAATAAGTTAACAATCATTAACAACCAAAATTAATATTGTTCAATGGAACCATTGAAAAAATAAATGTAAAAGAGAAACCATGATGAAATCATAGTAAATTTGTTATTTTTAATGGAATCACCTAAATAGGGAAATTAAAACATTCATAGAGGAGTGAATTTTATTCTGTATATTTATTCTTCACTTATGAGTAAAGTCCATCCAGCTATCTTTATTAAATTACCCAATGAATTAGAAATATTTATCAATCTCACTAGTAATCCTAATTATTATACAATAATCATATTATAAAAAATATATATAGTGTCATTTCATAATCTAATTCATATGCATACCATTATTCCCTGCAATTTTTGATTATCATGTTCACAAGGATTATTGAAAAGTTTATTTAAAAAATCATCATTGGCCATATAGTGAAAATATATGGATGATATCATTATTTAATATCCAAACTAAGGAATTGGATATAGAAATTATGTATAGATAAACTAATAATACATATAAAATATAATTTTAATAATTTATTGAAAATGAATAACCTATAATTTTATTTAAATATCATTAAAAAAACTAAATATTGAGAAAAATATTTTATATTAATGTATCAATGAACCTATATAATGTAATATTAAATTAAAATAGTAGTCATGGTGTTCAGAAAATTTATTTATTAGGGGAATATTTATACAACGATTCATTCCACACCTTTTATAAAAATTCACAAATAACAAGTTTAGAAAAAATTACAGGAATTAATTTTTGAATTTTTTTAATAGAATATAAAAATGTTCTAAATTTTTATTTGTAATAATTATATCATATATAAGATTTTTTTAAATAAGCTTAAACAACATGGGTATTGAAGTAAATGGTTTTTAACCCAGAGGACATTAGTATGAATTTTCTTAAATACATTTTCTTGATCATTTTATAATCCAAATAAAATATAATAAAAATAAGACATAAAAAACGTAAAAATAAATGTATATTTTGGATATGTAACATGAAAGAGTATAAGATAAATTTTTAGTTTAAAAATATATTTCATGTTCCTGTTATTTAGGTTTTTTGGAGATCGATTTTTATAATTTGGGAATGATCTATGTTAAAAATTCCAAAATTTTGTGATTAATATAATCATATTTTTATCTTTCTTGGTGCAAACTATTTTTTATTATAATAAAGTATAGAGGAATATATTGAAATTGTTTTATATATAATATATTTACATTATATAGAGATATATATGTAGTAGAAATTGGTAAATTAATTAATAATTGATGAAAATTTGATTGTAAAATAAATAAAAATCTGGTAAGTGTATTTTCTACTATTATGTATATTAATTGTAAAATAGTTTCCAAAAAATATGGAAATGACATCTAAAAAAATTTATACTATTACCTTCCAATCCAATGAATCAATATAATTTTAGATCATAAAAAATTTATGGGTTTATGGTCATTGAATTCCCCATGATCATTGAAATTCTTGTGATAATTGATTTATACCACTCTATATAATTAAATACTCTTATCATTCATATCCATATATCCACATTACACCATTTTTATCCAAATTTTAACCCTAGTTATGTGTTATTATTCATGAACATAATAATTTATTACCTATTTTTAAGTGGATATTTCATTACCAACCTCCGTGATGTGAATTTTTTCATAATGAAATTTTCAAACACTTAATTTATGAGATTTATATTAAATTGCAATTATATAATATATTTAATAGGTGTAAAATTTAACACATTATGATTTTAAAATATGAAAATAATATTGGATATCATATATGACTTGATAAAAACAATATTAGATTATACTATAAGACCATTTGAAATTTTGATATATTTATTTTTAAATATTTTATATCTCTTCGATATATTTCATTACATAAAATACTGATTCTAAACAAATAGTGATATACTATTATGATATTATTATTTAAATATGACCATTATAATGTAGTCATTAAATTTATTTCTTAGAAATAAAATAACTAAATTATGAAACATAAGTTTTATACATTTATAAAATAAATTCAGTTTTTGTATATAAATTATAATTTGAAAAGAACTATTTTAAGAGAGATATCATTTTTTGAAAACCCATATTATTCTTAATGGAAGATTAGTTTTTCATTGAACGTATAACATCAAATAAATATTAAAAAAAATAAAAAAATATTTATAAAAATAAAATTTATTATTGAAATATAAATGTCTAAATTATCTTAGGGTAATGTTCTGAGAACTATTCTTAAAATATGGTTTTATTTATTGTTAAATATTATGAGTTTAATTGAAAACAAGATTTTCATTTAATTTACATAAAATGTTAAATAATTTTTTTAAGTTGAATATAATATATAATTAGTTTAATTATATTAATATTTAATTAATGTTTTTTATTGGAATATATTTTCAAATTAATTATAACACAACATCTTTTCAAATGTTAGAATGTTTTTAATTAGAAAACCATTTTCAACACGTGTATGGGTTTAATTTTAAATTTAATTATACCACTTATATGAATTGAATTATGACAAATGTATTAAATTATTTTAATAATTTTAATTTATCTATTATAATTAACTAAATATAATTATTTATCCTAATGAACAGTGAAGATAATGAAAAACTATTTACAATAGTTATGGTAAAAATAGGATTATATTGGAAAACTAAAACAAAAACGGTATACAATGAAAAACTATATAATTTGTATTTTATGGTAATATTTGGATGTCTAGTATTTTAAATTTTAAAAATTTATTATTTTGGATTCTTTTTTCCTGAGAAAAACATGGGTTGAATTCTTTATTTTAAATAATTCAATGTGTTTCATCTCCCACACTTATAATGGCCACCCACTCACTTATCCATAATAAAATTAAAAACCTATATATTTTGATAATAATTTACGAAATAACATAATTAACTACCTCAAATAATCCTAAATCTTTTTGTTTGGTTATTATACCAACATAAAATGGCTTTTGAGGAGAACTAAAAGATGTTGGCTGAAGAAGATGTAATTTCCTAAACCAAGTGCTTTATTTTTTTCTTCCCCTCAATTATTAGAATATTATTAACCAATTATAATAAAATTAACCCATTATATTTTAATTTCGTTGTGTATTTATATTATGTTCATCACATACAAGCAACTCCTCTTCTCTCATATGGGATATAAAATCATTGACCATGTGTATGGTGTACAACCACCTCGGGAACTAACATAACTTGATTTACATCATCCTTTATTCTTTCTAACTTTATATTCAGTTTAGAAGGTGATAATTTCATTCTTGTGTATGAAAGATTACTGTCTCATAAAGTGATGTTATTCATATTAAACGAAAATAATTCTTGGAAGGAAAAATTGATTAATAAATGATTTATAAGTTATAATCATGAAATTTTAGACATTAAGGAAATTTAGTATAAAATACACTTCATTACCCTTTCACCAATTGTGGGAATGATAACATCTTTTATGAGTATATTTGGCCTACCATATCTATGTAGAAATGTGACTAATTCTCCATAGTCAAAATAAAATAATGATTTTAATGCTTTATATAATGAAAAATGTTATTTATGACTTTAATATAATTATATATATAATATAAATATAACCAATGTTAGTGATATTCAATATTAGTGACAAAACATGGAAGATATATCATGGAAATTAATATTCGAAACACTAGTGTTAATAAACGATTATTATCAAACTCTTGATAATATGTCATTAAACTATACCATATGTTATTTATATAATATTAACATTCATATATAAGTAAATAACATATCTAAAACTACTATATACGAAGTTAATGATCACTCAACTAATAAGAATCATGATATAAAGGTGTTTTTATTTTAATTTCAATTCATTGGGTTATAGGACGACTTAATTGATTCTATTATTATAAAATTATCTATTAAATGAATTATTATTTATTTATGTTGTATTTAGACATTAAGTTTCTAGATGAAATTGGTGTACACATAATCACCCATTTTAGTAACTCCAAACTAAATGACACTAACTTTGTAATGGTTTCGCCTTAAACATCCTTCTTTGAGTCACATGTTCAATTATGCACCTAATTTGATTTGAATTCTTTATTTAACTCCAATTTAATTAACATATCCTGAATCCATTGTAAATCATGGGATTTTGAGTTAAAAGTCAACTACATTGTTCATGGGATGTTATAATTCAACAGTTATCAAAGTGTTAAGGGGTTATGTTCCATTCACATTATAATCCATAATTAATATGCTTCATTTCCATTGAAGGGTATTATTTGATTATTTTATAATAAACCCCGTTAATTTTATTCTTCTATAATAATTCAACAATTATTCATTTAATAGTTCAATTTTAATCATTTTGTTACTAAATATGATTGGGAAATTGTTTTAAGGAAATATGACTACATTTTTCTCTTCAGTAAAAATTCCTACATCTTCTAAATTAATGTTTTCTGAAAATGTTAGAGAAAAATGATTGAGAATAATTTTTAAATTAATTTTTACAATTAATTATATTTTTAAAAAATTGAAATGATTTATAATTATTTTTTCTTCAAAAATTTATATTAGGGATTTGCATATAAATATATATAATGAATATATGTTTTTTAATATTTATCATTATGAAAAGAAATCTTTTTATTCCATGAACACTCAAACATTTAAATAATATTTTTCTTTAAAAGAATGATTTCAGAATACTAATTTCTTTAATTTTTAAGAATGATCATGATAATAAATATGTCAATCCATAACTGAAATGATATATTCCTCAAGAAATTTTCAATGTGATATTTAAAAATCATTTTCTATATAAGATTCCATCAGTTGATGTTAATCAAATTAAAAATGTTTATTTACAACAATTTCGTTTTAAAATTATATTCATCAAATATAAATATATGATATTATGTGTTTATTTTAAATTCTGTATAACTTTTTCTTACATTAATGCATTTTTTTTCATCTTATCCTGGAGTAATTAATTCTTTATGATCATTTTTCAAATACTACCAATATGAAGATTCCATTGTAAATGATTTGGAGAAACATTATGAAAAAAATTTATTTTCTTCTTTAATTATTATGTTATACCTTATGGATGATTTCATTTACATTGGACACATAGATAATAGAGATGTTGTTATGGGTTAGTATAGATAGAACCTCAATACATTATAAAATTTTACAGTATCATGGGACTTCATGTACGTGATTAGGGAGTAATGATCATCCATTTTGGGACCTTTTACAAAACCTATTATTGATTAGGAATTTATCCTTGAATAATGTATATCTCATTTTATAAATTTAAGAAATATTTTTTATGATGACATAATATTATAATACCATTTTTACAATATTTTTCCATTTTATTACCCATGATAAATCTCTATTTTAATTTAGTGTTATACATTTGACAAAATTTTTATGTTTCCTTAATAGGTTTATTCCCTTAAATGGAATTAATGCTCCCACTTTCTTTATATATTCCATATTTTATCCCATGTAGTTTTAGTGGATCATGTTGATATTTAAAGATAAATATGGAGAATAAAATAAATATGTCATGATTAATAAACCTTTTATGTTTTATGAATGGTGTCTTCTAAAAAGACAATTATATAACAATCATTGTTTCATAATAATGGATATTAAATTTTGTGAATTATTTTAATTTTTTTTAAAAGGGCTAGGATTCCATAGTTTCTATACATTAAGTAGGTGGATCACATAGTGATATAATATGTAAATCCCATTATTTAGTTGTTCTACATTACTCTTGACACTATGTTGAATGTCAAGATGAACCCTTAGAGGTTTCAAATGGGATTTTTTTATAAACATCCATTCTTTATAATTTATGAAAAAACATTCCACCTATATAAAGAGTGTGTAAATAACCATTGAAAGTGATAGATTTGAGAGGGAAATTTTTTTTCTGTTGGAAATCATAATATATCCATCTGTAGTGTCAATTGATCATGGGGAAATTGGAGGATCTTATGTTAGATGAGAATAGGTAGTGGTTGTTAGTGTCAATAGATGGAATACATGAAGTAATTTGAATCATACATTTGTGATTCATTTAATTGTAATTATTGTGGAAAAAAATTAAACACAATTCACTATTTCCCAAAACCATTCAATAACATTAATTCATGTTGATGTGGCAGTGAGTAGAAGAAATTCATCCAAGATATATCTACTAATATTTATTAATTTGGTTCATGAAACTAATGGGCACTGTAGTGAAGTTATATTCATTATGGACTATAGGTCTATAGCCATAGGTCTATGGAGTAAAGCAGATACATCAAATAGAAGCGTTGTTAGTTTAAGTCATTGCATTTTCTGTTACATTAGGAGGTATCGTATTTATCTCATTTCTATATAAACTAAACTGTTTGATTCAACTTTTTCCCACTCATTTATATCTACTTGATTTATGGATAATTGGAATCCTATAATGAAACAGAAGTCCTTTATTAGTGATTTGGTGATTATACATTGTAATGAGGAAGGTAATGGGATGATATTTCCTTCATGTTCTCAATAAATATCTAACAATATGTTATTCGGGTATTTTTTGCTTCTCAATCTAGTCATATTTAGCATTATCATTGATAGAGACTAGTTGGTTTATCATAATTCAAATACTGATTGTTCTTGTCATAATGTTTCCTTCTTCAATGTTAAAGAGAGATAATAGGTGTTACATTTAATATGGGATCTATTTCCAAATCAATAAATAGATTCTTATCTGAATCGTTCTATTCTAAAAGAAACTTTTAATTTCATGACGGATAATGTATCATCTTGATCCAGACATACTTTGGTGGTTTGAGATATTCGAAGAGTTTTCCATTGTGATTTTTCTATTATTTCCATGAAAAAATATGTATAATTTTATATGAAATTCGTTAATAGTAACAAAATATTTCAATTAATACCAGTCACAGAGATCCAAAAAAGTTTAATGAACACATGTTAAAAGGCACAATATATTAGTAGATGGTTTACTCAATTTTAATGTATCACCTTGGGAGGCCCCTATGATCTTTCAAAATAAGGGAGATGAATATATTATTTCTTTTATTTATTAAAAAATATTCAATTATGAGAAATTTATGTGTAAATATATTGTACCCCACATCATTGACATTTCTGATAAATTTTAGAGGGAGATGTGGTTGTCAATGATTAAATACAAGTTTGGTAATTAACATCATATAGTTAATGTGATAGATATACCAAATAAAATATTTTGGATAAATTATGCTCTCTTTGGTTATCTTATGATTCCATTTGACATAAATAATGAGACTTTTTATTATATGTAGTCAACGAATCAAATATTTCATCATTATCTCAGAATGTTTTTTTATTGTTTATAGATTAAATTTTTTTTATTATGAATATTTCAAAGGTCATGTTCATTAAATGGAATTATTTTTGCAGATCATGAGTGATTATTTCCCATATACTATGTCATAAAAATCATACCTCTTGATTAATTAAGTTCAATTATTTTTTACGATGGTTTAGGAACAAAATGTCTCATTAGTTCATGATAATGTGAAGGTTTCCTTTTTCTCTGAGGAGAATATTCGATTATTTGATATATAAAGAATCCTGGTTTAGTCTAGATATTATTGGATAATGAAAAATTAATTCTTGATATATACATTACTATTGACAGATATTATAGAGGATTTTCATGCGAAAAAATATGTCACTAGAGTGATATGGACACATAAGAGGATATATCTATTTTGTGGTCATGAACTGTCATTTAATATAAATGCACTTAATTGTGAATGATATAACCTTATTTGGAAGTGGTTTAAATTTTCTTATGATAGTGATACTTTATGATAAATCATATATTATAATGATTTGATAATTATGAAGATAATATGTTGAGTACCTACAAAAATTTTATTTTTTTACACCATATACCCCCCTAGAATAGGGAATTTTCTTTTTAATATGCTCAGAAAGAATTTTCCATCACAGAATGTCTAGGAATGGACAAAGGAGTTATATATCATTGTATACTTAACCCAATATAACATGGAATCAACAAAGTGTGGCATAGGTATAGTTTTTATAGTTATATGTTTACATAACCACTCTATGAAATTAGTCTTCAAGAATACCAATATGGTGTTTAATTACCTAGAGTTATTGATTATTTATATAGCGTTGAGGACATTAGTAGTGTGTGTGGTTCTTTAGATAAGATTTTATTCAGGACTTAATTCTTCATAACTGTATTATCCATAAATTAAATTATACATTACTTCCATAATTATTCATTGATCATTAACTATGGAATAATGACTATATAAGATAACATGATATATTGGTATTATTGTTAATGTACGAAGAATGACAAAAAATATTTTCATTCACGATGTCAAACCTACTAGTAGATTAACGATGAATAAAATGTGACTTCTATATTTCTTCATACCATCCAAGTTCTAGTGTTTGTATTTAATGAGGTGTCCATGGATTTCTTTACCTAACAACCAAAAACTTCTTAAGGGTGGAATGTTTTATGGGTGGTGATTTATTATATGATTATACTTCCACACATTATTCCAATTCAGTACACCAACATAGATGATGATTTGGTTAATTTATACATGAATTATATTGCGAGGTTCCATTATGTTTCATCTTAGTTGGTATCAGATAGGGATCTAATATTTATCTTTAAATTCATAATGTGTTTAGAAAATTCAATTGGGACTCATGTCAGATTCGTTATAATTTACCAAGCTCATATCGATGGGATAAGAGAGGATGATATTCAAGTCATGATGAATATTTCCCATTCATGAAATCAACATTTCTAAGGATTTGGTCACATATGTCTAGCACTAGTTGAGTTCACTTATAACTACAATAACCAATCTAAAATCATATAAGATTCATTCAATGATGTGTATAGTCTATAAAATAAATTTCAACATTTCAACTTAAAGGTGAACAATGAATATCTTGAGGAAATTATTATTGTTTATGATACATCTGTAAAGATTGAAGTTATAAATCAATTATTAGTGATATCTCAATGATGAGATAAATTTTATACCGACTATTATATTATTCTTGTGTAATTAAATGTTTTTGACCATGAATTCTTGAATGTATCTTATAGTTCATGTCATCATCGACGTTATATACTTGTTAATTTATTTCCATGGTTTTATGCACTGTTGGATATCCTTGAGATGATCATAATTGTGTAATACTAGTTAGTAATTTCATATCAAAATAATTCGATTCATGAATATTTTCGCATTTCATTTATTATGAAATATCGTTCTGACTTCTCTATAGTGTTAAATAGAAGGATCTTGTTCTAGAGATTAATAAATATACAGTCAAAGATTTTATATATTTATTTGAATATAAGATGAATGTTCTATATTAGAAGATGAATATTATGATTATATTGGTATGGAAATATTTCTCATATTTTCATGTGACATAGATATGGGAAATATCGATGTGTGGACAATAGTATCATTTTTTGATGGAACATATATATTCAATGAGACTTTTCGGGGACATAAATAATAATGATATGTATTTTTCCATATATTACGATGAGTAAATATCTATTTTTCCGATTATGTGGGTTTATTATGGGTTTGATATTTTTTGGTTAGTTTTGGTGTATCGTTAATGTTTTTTTTCGGCACCACTGTGTGAAAATAAGACTATACTACACAATGAATGAATCCATTTTTCGAGTATGTAGTGCATTTAAACCATATGTATAGACATGAAATATAGTGCAAGTAATTATCCCAAGAATAACACAATAGTGGTATCACAATGAACCATATTTAATAATGCCTCATAATAGTGAAGTGGAGCATATAGTTGGCCCAAAACAGACAATGTTTCAATGCTATGAGATTGTGGGAGAAAATTTAAGGGTTCCATGGAATATAATGATCTTTAACACCATGGATATGAATAGATCCTTCATGTCCTGGTGATGGGGTTTTCATAATTTTATGTAATTTATTATTTAGTTTTCTTTTAAGGTAAGTTTCAAAGCATGATTATTTTGTCATGTGTTCCCTAGAGAAGAATGTTTAATAAGATCTTGACCCAATTTTTTCTGATACAATCCAATAACTATTCATAAAAATTGTAGATATTAAATTAGATTATATTTGTAAGATGTATTTCTATAAATTAATTATTCAAGTGACTATAATTGGTGATCTACATCCAACTATTTGTTCATATGGATCTAGTTGTGTGATATCTTTAACATATTTTATTATTCCTGTAATTTATTGTTTTATTGAATCAGACGTTGTATATGATATCTCTTATTCTAGTCGATCCTATATTGGTTAATTATTCTTTCATGGATCCTTATGTTGGGTATTAATTGGTATTTTATTGAATCTCTATTTGTTTTTCATATATTGAAACCTTCTTCCTTATTCAATATAAATCATGTTTTTTATTAGATAGTTTGAATTATTTACAAGGAAGATATTTTATTAAATATAATAAAATGAAATTTGGATTCTAGTTTTTAAATTTTTTTATAAAATGGATTCAAAAATATTTTATGGATCACTGAGGGAAAATGGTTTTGAAATGGAATTCAAAGCATGAATAGAGAAATATAATTTGTTTGTGAAATATTTTTTTGTGATGAATATTCCCCATGGAATTATTGATGAAATTGGATTCAATTATTTACTATATTTTTTATGGTAAATAGTATGAAATACATTTTATTATATTAAATGTTGTTTCCATGAATGTTGTATTAAATTGTAGTTGTTTTAATTCATGATTTTTTATAATGAAACCATATGTTATGGAATTTTTCCTGGAATTGTTATATGACTATTGAAAATATTTAATAATATTGTCAAATGGGAACCTTCGGTTCATATGTGGGGGCTTGGGGTTATTAAATTACAATGATTTTTTGGGGAATCACATGTTAGTTTATTCCACATCTCCTTTAGTAGGAGTAATATGGATATGTTTAGATGATATCATCAGGGGGTTCACTAATATATGTTTTCATCTATCGCTTTGTATTTATCATCTTTGTTACTTGTGGTGCATAACAGTATTGATTGTTCCTTGTATGATAGGCCTATATATCCTATACCTCTATAACATTAGGACACGTTTACATTTTTCTAATATGGTGAATTTGATGTTTATATATATGTTTTTAAATATATTGAATGATTAAAATTCTTAATGTTGACTGAAAATCAATTTAAGGATTATGGACTCATGAAAAGAGATTTTAAAATTAGATTTTATGAAAAAAATCATAAATTATGATAAAAGTGAAATTTTATATTTTTCAATATAAATAATATAAATTTATATCAGTTATTTATTTTCAAATTTATTATACAATTATTATCTCATAATATTTGTTTATGAAAATCTTGGTGGTACCCCAATTGGTCTAATTTCACATACCCTACCTATGCCATTGGGTGTTATTATACTTTTTTTTTATCATACGTGTATAATGTCAAGGATCACAAGGTCGAGAAAAGGGTGACACTAATAAGAAACCGTAGTATATGGTTTAGGGATATGTGTGAACCACAAGATCAATCGTGATGCATTGGAAGTCCATCTTGTTTACAATAATAGAATCTCACCAAGGACAATGCATGCATGGACAAAATGAGTTTCCTAGTTCCCATAGTCCCAAACATCCTTAGTCCCAACTCCAACGTATATATAAAGTCTTGGAATGGGGGTAAACTATCTTGGAGAATAAATAAGGCAAGGAGTAGTCACTATGCTAGAAGAGGATCCTCAATGAATACATGACCGTAAAGCTAGGGAACTGTTTTGATGGTTTTGATGTTAAATATCCTCCATTGACTCAAGAGAATTATTCTTTTGTTAATGAAACAAATATTCACTATTTTGTGGATATCATGTACTAAATTCAAGTGAAAGATCATCATTTCCAAATATGGAAGAAATTAGGAACATGAATTCTAGACTCCAGGAAATGTACTGTGGTTCAAGAGGAAAACCCAAAGAGACGTAGGGATTACTCCCACATTCCAAATAAAATGAAAATTAAGTCATTCTATAAGGGTAAAAACAAGGAATTAAAAGCACTAAAATATGGGTAATGTGAGAAATCTAGTAGGTACACACGAGATGTGGATGAAGGGGATGGGGAGTGATTGATATTTTACCTGCACTCCAAGGATTTAATTCATTAAAAAGATGTACAACCCAATATTTTAGAAGAGGAGATTAAAGAATTTATGAATGATGGTGAAAGTATATTCCAAATAGGTGAATGAAGTATAGATATATAAATAAGATCGAACACTTTCCTGAGGATTCAATCTAAGAAAAATCAAATCATTGGAATTTATTCAAACAATAGAAAGGGTGATTAATCACTATGAACAGATTATTAGAGAGGATACGGATACCTAGATTATTATGATGCACTAAGAACTATATAAATTAGACGAGTCATGTAATCTTAGTCTTATGTTTAGTCACATTGCGACATCGTTTAGTATTTAGTGGTAGAATGTTTGTGAACAATTGT
This sequence comes from Viscum album, assembly GCA_963277665.1. NCBI lineage: Eukaryota > Viridiplantae > Streptophyta > Magnoliopsida > Santalales > Viscaceae > Viscum > Viscum album. The sequence goes on from OY728139.1 coordinate 519,690,827, forward strand.
TTTCCATTTTTCCTTTAAAAGGGAATAATAAAAAATTAAATCTAGATGGATGGGTAAAGTCTATGAACCTATATATGGTTACATGTCTCTATATTAGTGAGGTGTAGGGGATTAATATGTGATTTTATTCGCATGGATATGACATTATCATCTTATTGTGTCATTATGTTTTTACAAATTGATATTTATCACATTTTTCCTAGGTAGTCCTTTTTCTTCCTCTCTTGAGATTTTTTTTATATATTTTTATTCTTTATCATGTATTCTATTTTTGTCAGTTGGATTTTGTGATGTAAGTTAAAAAAATCCCAATGCTAGATCATGATTCTATGATTCTATTTTATATCCCATGTGGATTGTGAACAACATTTTGGCATTACCACAGTTTAGCTTAGATGATAAGATCTGGATAACCCATTTCAGGTCATGAATTTTATGACATATAGAATAAAAAATGAAATTATCTTGTTACATGAATAAAAACTGAAATAACATTGTTTTAGGATCACAATATAAACTCCTATATTGTTAAATTATATACAATTATTATTACTTTTAATTGACCAAGAATTATCAATCCATATGTAGGGATTAATTATTTTATATTTTTATTCATCAATGATAACTAAAATTTGATATATATTATTGATATGTTACTTTAATATTAATTTTTGAAAGGTATAACATAACAATATTCATTTTAAAAATAAACCTATATAATATTATGGCTAGTACTGGATGTAGAGATAGTTGTTTTTATAACACTCATTAAAAAAATATTTTAATGAGAATCAATCAGTCGGAAAATGTGATGTTTTTTTCTTCTTTATGTTGGCATTCAAGTCACCCTCCTTCACATACATAGAAATTTCACCATAAATCCTATAATTTATTGGATGTTCAATTATTCCATTATTTGAATATATATATATGATATAAATATTATATTTAACAAAAAATATTATAATTAGAAATAATTAATTAAATGACAAATATAACCAATAAGAAGCATCAAGTTAATTATTACTTAATCCAATATAGTTCACCATAGAGGGACATTTAATGTAAAATATTATATATATATCCTCATATTCAATACTCTTTCCCTATGAATCTTCTTCTTATATGATATAAATTGAGAAAACACCATTAAATATAGATTTTCAATATTATTATCAACCTTTTACCAACACTTTATTCACCTTATAGAGTAAAGATCCACATATCTTAGAATAAAAATCATCTTGGTGATTCATAATAAATTCATTCCTTTGTTAATTTTTCATTGAATATTTTTAGAATTAATATAACGAATAAAGGTTGTATAGATTATAATATAATATTAATCACTAATTTATTTAGTATATGGAATCTTAAATTCCCAAAAAAATAAATTTAATTTAACATCATAAATTTGGGATAAATATATAGTTACCCATTAAATGGATAAAAACATTACTGTGAAGGGAAATTCTTATATATCCATATAATCTCTTTCTCTATTTCAAGATCAAGGGGGTGATTTATCTTGGAATATGAAGCCATATATTTATATTGAATCATTTTCCCTAAAAACATAGCTATGAATATGATGAAATATATATCTGAAGTATCCTCCATGTTTATTATGAAGGAATAATTTTTCAACATGGCTCAATAACATTATAGAATGATCAAGAATATGGTTAATATAACCTAGAATATTTTTTTACATAATTTTGATTATAAAACTTATTGTAGAACTATTGAAAATATTTTGTAGTGAGGAAATATTTTATCATGGAATTGTATTATTTTTTAATAGTTTTTGTTTTTATTTTTAATACATAAAATCAAACTTTATTTCATTATCTTGATTACCATTTATAGGGTAGTAACATAATTTTTTTTGTATTACTCTATTTTATTGTATCGTTATTTTTATCACCATTGGAATTATAAAATCCCATCACATGGAGAGTTTAGTTTCATAGATAAATATTCTGTAACATATTATCTACACTTCATTCATCAAAATCAATCTATGGGATTTTTGTATTCTATACATTTCAACTACGTTAACTTGTAAATCTTCAATTTTTTAATTGAACTACCCATTCTTGAAATACTAAAATTGGGTTCCACTAATCATGGACTCGAAATATAATTATATATATTATTAATATTACCCTTCAATCCAATTTGGTTACAATAACCAATTTTTTAATATTCTTGGATTATTGAAAACATTACTCCAAATATGGCTTGATTGATGCATAAATTTTTTTATGTATTAGATAAAAAGATGGAAGGAATGTGTTTACTAAATATTCCCTTTCAGGGATATTACATAAATATTTCTAAACATGTATTATATTATTCTACACATTTTTATAAATATATTATTTAATTTTTATTATTTATTAATACTTCATGGTAAAAAATTTATATATAAATATCTTATTCTATTTTATAATTTTCATGGAATCTAATTCATTTAATTTGGAATATCAAATTTAAACATCCAAATAAATGATGTATTAGATAGATATATTAATAAAAATTCACTAATAAAATAAAATAAATATTTAATATGTTCATGAGATTTAATCCTCAAATCGATTCATCTTGAGGAGATAAATCATGATTGACCCAATGTTAAAAAACACTTTGATCATATCCTTTGATCATGAGGGGGAACTTTTATGTTTTCCAATGTATGACCTTGGTCGGATTCCCCATATCTGGAGTCCCCACCCATCTCCTCTTTCTTGGATCTATATCCTTTATATGTTTGTAACAAATCATAATTGATAGATTCACCATTTTAGGGTTATATATAATAATCCATAGACAAACTAGAGCACATAAAATCTATAAATGAGGGATGATTCAAAATCATCATATTTAATTAAATAAAATATCATCATATATGACCATTAAATAAATAAATCAAATATCTAAAAAATACAATACATTCATTCGTTGGTCAAACTCACGATCTTTCAAAAAATTAAATTAAAACAACATAATAATTTATAGAATTTATTTCAGTTTTTGTAATTATTTAAATTTTTTTACAAATAAATAATTAATAAATTAATTAATTAACTAAATATTCATATTTATATTCCTTCAAAATAGTCCATGAATAATAATAATATTTTAATAAAGTTTTTTTATAATAATTTTAATAGATTTTTCTTCTATATTTAAAACAATTAAATACATCATGATTACTCTTGAGGTGACATAACATATTACTCCAACATCAGATTAAATCAATTTCATAAAATTTAATACAATGATGGTATGTACAATTACTCATGTTTCCATGTGAATGATTTTTTTTCATGGTTATTTATGTGTGATTTCTACTTGTACAACATGTATTACAACACTCTGTGTCAGGATATTCAAGGCTTGATATTTCATTAGTCAATCTATGTAGTCTAAAGGATTTGTATGATTACATTATAAGGAAAAAATATTTATTTTATGTAACACTAGAAATAAACATGATAAAAACGTATTTTAAAAAATATTATATGTCATATTTTTTTAGAATTTCATTGGATACTAATTACTGAGCATATATATGCACACAACACATTGAAATCACATTAGATGCACTTGAGGAATATCAAATTTTATAAAATGAAATGTAAAATTTTTGAAATTATTTTATTTATTATTTTATATAAATTATCACAGGTGTTGGTTGGAACAACATTCTGAAATAGAAAATTTGCACATTGCATGGGTTTTCATTATTTACACCCCATGTATAACCATCTAAATAATGTGTATTCTATCCATCCCACATAACTGGATTTCAATAAAATGTTTGCAATGATATATTGTTTTTGGCTATGTGTGATTCCTTGAAATCCATGGTTTCAAAACATTATGGGTTTACATGGCATATATACAATTTATATGTTGAGTGATCTATCTCAATCCCATGTCATACTATAATTAAATACATAATGTGTAAGGATACTATGTACATAAGCATACAGAAAGACAGAATTTGTGTAGACTAATCCTTGTGTGTCTAACCATGGTTATAAGGAAAATTTTTCATTTTTACCTATTGTGTATGATTTTCTAGGGGATATACACCTTGGCATCTCCAAACAGGAATGTCGAGTATTCTTCATATGTCAGGACATTTTATTCGGCATATGAACTTAGACAAATTAACTATCTCGACTCTAGGAGTAAAGAAATATTTTTGGAAATGAAAACAGAAAATCCAAGGCACACAATTTACCAACGAAATTATATATATATTTATAAATTACAATTAGACCACTCGGATACCACTAAAATGTTATAGTTATGTAGTGGGATGGTGCGTAATATTGTATTTTTATCAGTTTGAATGAATTATTCTAATGACCATATGGAATAAAACCATAGTGTCTCCACAATTGAATATTAAAAATTCTAAAAATAATTGAAGAAAAATAACATCAATCAAACAATTCCATTTCGTAACATCCATTTCCAATTTTTTTCTTTTCTTTTAAATAGAGAATCCAATTTATTTAATATTCTCTAATATCCATATATCCTCATTGAATATATTAATAATGTATAATATTTGAGTTATATCATGAGAAACATAAATATTGACATCATTTAATTCTAATGGCATAAAGATGTTATATTATTCACATTATAGTTTTGAATGCAAGGGCGCTTCATTTTCTCTCTACGGCGTCAGAAAATTCCTATAAGTTTTTGGGAACAAGAACATTAAACAAAAAATATATGTAATTTGGGATTTATTCATAGAGTTAATACTTAGAATTAATCAATTTCCATTTATTATATATAAATTCTAATTAATTGTACACATCTAAAAATAAAAATAATATTACTATTAATATTATTATTATTATTATTATACACCATGAGATGAATTTTTTCAATTATAATTTTTTAAATAAACATTGTAATAAAAATTTATAAATTACTAAATAAGATTTTATTATTAGTTCATTAACTCTGACTGTCAATTCTCTAATAATGATATTGGTCCTTTGAATAGTAACATATTTAATCGAATAGATATTATTTATTTAATAAATAAATATTATAGTCACAGAACTTAAAAAATATACATATGAATATATTCCATGAAACTATAAATAAATAAATTTTTTATTACCTTTTGAATAATAATCATGAGAAAAAATATATTAAAATTTAATTAACTCCAATATCAATAATCTGAATTTATGCAATGAAAAATACCTAAAAATTAATTTTCCAAAATGTTGATGAAAATATATATTAATGATGATAAATTATATAAACATTATTTATATTATAGGTGGACCAATTTTATCACTCATTAATATAGTTAGTTTTTAGAATTATGTGAATTTTTTTTATGATTAATAATAGTGTGTATTAATATGTCGAGTAACCCATATAGAATGTAGTTAATGCTAATATTAAAAAAACCATCTCATGGTTTCTATTTTGTAATATAATAACATTGTATTGATATCAAATTAATCAGGATGAAAAATTATTCCATACCCCAACATGCTTGATTTATCTTTCAATATGTTTCCAAAATTTACTTATCAATGAACTACAACAAACCTTAGATTAGATTAGAGAAATTGGTTTTATTAAAACAACAAGGGGGTATTATTATATTATTATTGAATAGAAAAATCATTTTATAACATATTAAATTAATTCCATTTCACATCTTATTCACCCAACGTATGTGAACACTCATCGAGCATATGTTACCAAAATTCACATTCATACATTAATATATAACATTCCTATTATAAATTAATCAAAACATCTTGTGTCAGGGATAAAGAAAAAATTCACATATTAGACTATCCAATGATGAATAAATATGTTATATTTATATTATATTTTATATCAACATAACATCCATTTTCTAATAATCACCTTGTATGAACTATATCAGATGATGTCTCAATGACTAATGATCCACAATACCCAAAATTCAAACATCATCTATGTATAGCGGACAAATATTAAAAGGACCAACATATATGTTTATTCATTTTTAATGATATTAATTTTTTATAAATATTGTATATAACTTACATATCCTTATTATGTGAAAAATATAGTTAATAATTTGAAAGTTTAAACTTATTTATAATAATTATTAATATATAATAATTTATTAATTAATATTATGATAATAAAATGTATATTGTGAGTTTCATTTGGGAATCCAACTCTAAGATGGGTATAAGATTGACCAAGCACTGAGGACCCATTATATTAATATAAATTACAAGTGGGATATTTTATCCAGGATTTAATATTTATATTATAAAAGTAAGATGATTTTTATAATATATACATGTAGATAAAATGAATTAGTAATGATGGATGAATTATAGAAAAAGGGGGGTTGGTGAATCTATAGTCATGGGACATGGTCTATGGAAAATGTTTCTATTAAGGACAATAAATACAACTAGGAAAAATGGAATGAATTTTCCCTTATAAATTACATTGGTGAATATTGAGGCTATATAGGAACATAATGGATTGGAGAAATTTACCTCTTAGGGAATGGTTCTTGATTTAATTGAGCCATTTAGAAAAATACGGAAACATAGATGAAATGGAGGGAGAAATCATGGGTAGTGACCTTGTGAAAAAACTATATAAATGATGAAATTGATGGAAAAAAGAAACAAATAATTTTTTTAAGAGGTAATAAAAATAATTACATTTACTAAAACTTCTTCAAAATATAATTTAATAGGTGACATTCATTTATGACTAATTTCGGATGCTTGAAAACAAGTATCTAATAATAATTCCATGTATAAAATATTTCCATAATCCAAACACACAAATTTACTACCTTCTAATTGTGTATTTTATTCAAAAATATCATAATGGTTTCTATTGATATTGGATAATGTTATATGATATTAGATTGGATTACACTATTATGTTGGTATCCACTATTTGTATTACACTTTATAGTATAAAATGGTGAAATTAAAATATATATTTATTGGTAAAATTAGAATTTAATATTATACAATCAGATCTTTGAGCGTGGGTTTTTATGGTATTTCCAATTGATTTTCACTCGACCTCAACATTTGGAATTCACGAATCATTGACATTAGAACCTACATAACCTTGTTCTTAGAGTACCCTTTCTCATATAATAAAAATTCAGAAAAAAAATCACATGGTTCAAATAATTATATTGAATGATTTTTTCACCTATAAATTTGACAATCCTTGATTGGAAAAATTTGGTATAACAACGATTTAATTGTGACGAAAAATTAAGGACATTGGCATGTTTTTGTGGATTTATTCTGAAGTAGAAAATTAATTGTCATTAAAAAACTAAAAAAAATGGAAAAAACCATTACAATGCCTCCATATGCACCTTATTTAATATTACAAAAATGTCACTATCTTTTTCTCAATTTTTATCTTCGGTACTTATATATATCATATAAGTCTCATTGAATCTATATCCTTATATAACATTATTAAATAATTCCTTGTGAATGAACATTTATTATTGTCAAATATATATATATATTCCTCAAAAATGAAATATATGCTTCCAATAATGAATTAAAATAACCATCCAATACACATATTTCTAAATCTTTTATAAAATCAAAATCATTACATTTGAGATTTTGATAATAATAAATGTCACCCAATTTTAGGCATGCAAGATTAGACAATAAAAAAATATAATAAAAATTATATAACCAATGAGATTTTTAGGTTTACAGTTTTACTTGATTATGGAAAAAATTACAATGTGAACATTTCCATATAATATAAATGTTTTCCACAAAATAAATCATTTATAAAAGAATGAATTCTTCACACGTGGTGACTTCCATATCATGATCTCTGACTTTATTATCACTCTTATTAAAACAAATATTTTTAATTTGTTCAGGAGAGATTAGTGCATGTCATCAAAAGGAACTCATGGGAATGAATGGCGAGTTAGGGATTAAGGGGATTTATATAAATAGACACCAAGTGTGTCTCCAAACAATAGTTTCATCCACTCAAGGTGGCGTACACGAGAATAGTAAAATAACATTTTTTATTTCTTATGGTAACCCTGAATGTGAGGATGTTCAATGTTTAATTCCCTTCATGATATGTATGTATGACCTTAATGAGGCTATGCACAATCCTGGTGAGAAAACATATAAAAATGTTACATGAGAAAAAAGAAATCTATGTCAAAAAAGTAATGAGAGAGATTCATTATTATATTTAAAAATTGTTAATTAATGATATAAGTTGGTCCTCAATATAATAAATATTTTCATACCAATACTCATTTATAAACACAATAAATCATTCATTCAACAAAACGTTTTTCATGAAAAATTCAATAAGAAATAAAAAATAAAAAACCATATGTTGGGATTCAATTCAAAAAAAATGAGAACCCATGAAAAATATTTTCTAAAATCATTCATATTTACCCAAAGAGGAATAATCATTAACTAAAAAAATATCATTTTCTTTCCATTTGAAATAAAAAAAATCTATGAGAACTCATATAGATGAATATAAAATTTATCTAGGATAATTTCGAAATCATATTTTTATAACACATACAAGAACCATTAAAAATTGAACAATTATACCATGTACATCTAAATAAATTTCACGTTGAACATATTCATTACCTATGAATTAATGGGTAAAAATTGACCCACCCATCCATTGTTTCTATAGTATACCCCCATCTTTTGTTTATAATAGAATTTATAATAGAATATCCCATAATTGGTTTATAATAGAATAACCCATCATCTTAAAAAAATTCAAGGATCATATCTTAAATTAATGGTATAATATTGCATATTTTCAACATAAAAACCTTCTAATTTATTTAACACCATATGAAAAACCACTTTAGGATAAATAAATACACTTTAATTTATTTTTATTGATAAATAAAATACCAAAAAATAGAATAAGTGCTTTTATATCAAAAAAATTATGTTTGAAAAGATTCAAAATATCAAATAATGGGTTTTATGGTCAAAATATCTATTTATATCATATACGGTAAATTAAAAAATTCATTTTTTATTTATTAATGAATGTAAAAATATTCTTACAAAATTATCATTATTAAAACCATTTAATGATACATAAGATTTAATTTTTTGTTCTTTTATAACTATATATGTTAATCAATAAAATATTTTTGAAAATATATACATTTTATTAATTTATTTATAAAATAAATCCTAAAACACTTAATATGAAGTCTTATGTTAAACTGTCTCTTAGATTCAGTCTGACTCATCACATATGTTTCTTTTCATCCAGAATAAAAAAACGAATGTTTATTATATACATTATTTAAAACAATATTTAGTTTGATTTTTGACAAGTCAATAATCAGTAACATAATCAGTTATGTTCACATCAGACGTTTTTATGATATTCAACTCATTTTTCCAAAATGACTTTGATATGTGGAATATTATCAATTAGGGTCATTATAAAATAATCACACAAATTACTATCACGAAATAAATATAAATTTTAATAAAAAAATTTACTTTTAATACTAACCATTAAATATGGTGTTGTAATATTAACCATGTTACAATCATAAATATTGTTGGTTGTACACACAGATGAGTAACATTTCCATTTATTAGATATGATGATAAAAAGAATGTAGGTGATATTTTTTATTTAAATAATTATTATTAGGTACAATATATCATATAGTTTATTTTAGTACACTTATATATGTCATTCATGTGATGTGCTTATGATAAATGGATCACATCGCCTAAGTGTGGTTGTAATTCTCAAGTATGCATAAATGACATTTTCAATTTGAAATTAATAAAGGGAAAATAAATTATATTATTTATTATATTTAAAGAATTATAATTATTTAAATTGAATAATATATATATGTTAAATACACCATTATAATTTTTCAAGAAAGGTAGTGTTCGAAAAAATTATGTATGTTTATAAGGAAATAGTGAACTGTATGCACAAATGACAGCTTTGTTTCCCATTTGATGGAAGAGGATATGGATATTGGATTTAAAATTTTAATAAAAACAAATCTGTATATGTTTGATATTGCTGTTATTATATTTAAAATATTGAGTAATATTTGACTTAGGTTGAATAAGATATAAAACTAAAACGTTTGGTCCCAAGATATACCTCTTATTCAGGCAACACCCATTACATGACACCATATGACCTATAAGGCTGGTATTATTCACAAAATAAGACCTCTAGAATTTGGCCAATGTTTCAGTGATTTATTTATGTAGATATGTACAAGCTGAATAACATTTTAACTATTAATAGAATAAGATAAGTGTTTCCCCTTATAAGAGTGGGGTGGGTATTCATGGACTTTCATAGCATATTAAATTAATATAAATTATATCTCAATGAAATATGGATAAAAATGATATAATTATAATTTAGGTTGATTATGAGCTAAAATAATCAAATCGAATTTATGTTTTACATGATAAAATTATATTTCTACACATTTATTTTTATTTGAAACCATGTCAAACACTTTATGATGATTACCATGATAATCATGTTTTTTCTCTCCAAGGGTCATGATGGACAAGATAAATGTAAAATTTCAAGAATAATGTCAATGGTTGACATTTTTAACGATATATAAATCAAATGGATGAATAAAAATATTGTAGGAATTTTAAATCATTTAATAAATTCATATTTATTAAAAAATGACATTATCATCATTTTTGGAACTATTCAATTAACTTTACTCTTAAAAAATATATAAACAATGAAAACTGAATATATTACCTTCATAAAAGTATAATATGTTATTACTAATTAATTAATTCATTGAATAAAATATTTATATAAATGTCTATTACATTTAATATTTAAAAAATCATTTATTTTTTTTTCTATTAATTGAACAATAGTTGTATCATTGTTGGGTGAGAATTTAATGTAATTATTTAATCACCAAAATTATATTAAATTCTCATGATAAAAATAATAATTTATCTATAACTAAAACCTGAATCGAACATAGTTTATTTTTATCACTTAGTAATAAAATATAAGATTGTAGAACAAAGAGAATGCCATTATTTCTTTTATTTAACCATGATGTTATAATTTTCCAAATAATGGATGAATGGAAAGAATATATCATATAAAAAATGTATGGATTATAATGGATGAAATATATTCATAAAATAAAATTAAATAATGTATTAGAGTTACTCTTTAGTTATTATCAAATTATTTTCACCCTTAGTTAAATCATTTTTTATTTTCATATTGTATAAAAATATACAATGCTAAATATTAATAATGAATGAATATAAAATTAATTTTTTATCCAAATTTTCACCTCCTAAATAAAAATATGGAATACAATTTTCTAATTCAATTCACACATTCTTCATAATTAAATTTATAATAAATGACCCAAACTGTGTTGATAATCAGTTTTTCTGAAAAATACCTTTTTAAGTACATAATACATTTTACAGTAAACATAGATATAAATATAAATTCCAAATAATTTAATGGTATTATTCAAAATATAATAGAAATAAAATATCTTATTATTCAATATTAACTATAAAATAAACTATAATATAAAAATCACAAAAATTCCATTTATGATAATTATATAATGATGATTTTAAAAATGAAACCCTTTTAATATAAATACAATTTACAATCTCTTCAGAAAATATTTATAATATTTTTCCAAAAATATAAAAAATTATAGTAATTGATGAAAATAAATTCATGAAAAATATAATGACCTGACTTGAAATTGAGTAATTATTTATTACAAATAACAAATAAAATTTTAGTTCTAAATTTATATATATATTGTAAATAATTTAATATTATTCATACTATACAATTTAAAGGATATGTTATACAATTCATATTTAAATTATAATATGTAGTGGGTCTTTTAGAATCAATAATATAAATATTTTATTTTATAAATCATATAATTTCATTTTATATCTGATGATATTTCTAATTATATATAATTTTTTTTTGATTACTTCATCATATTCAATAATAACTAAAATTAATTCTCTATATGATTTTATAGGTACTCGAAAGAAGAAATATTACATGGTTAAAAACATCATTGTTGACTCATGGAGATAGATTTTTCAACCTCACTATATGCATTCATTACATAGAGGATAAGAGTTTGTCAATTTACCATTGATTTATAAGATTAATTTATATATATTTTAATGAACACAATTTTCCTTAATTGAAATCCCTCTTGATCTAATTATATGACTCTTTATGTAAAATGTTTATATAAAATGTCAAATTATTTGGTTTTATGTAAAGAATTGTGACCGTTTCTAATATAGCTGTAGAACAATGATCACATGATTAGTATAAATATAGGACATTAACAAATCCACTTTACTCAGAAAAAGGAAGTGATGGCATCACCCAGTAGACGTTCCCCATACATAGCCCATTTGTTAGGGCTAAAAAAGGATGTGGCATCATTGGTCTTTGCTCGTGACCAATGATAATTCGAGCATGAATATGTAAAGCTCGAGCGGGACCGCCTACGAGAGACATGGAAGTTGATATAGATTACCACCCGAGAAATGTTATCCGAACAACCCCAAGAGTCGGTCACCATCGCACAACATACACTTCAGTCTTATGCAGGTGCTATGAGGGGTTATGTAACAATACCTTAGCACTATGGTTATGTACATTATTTTTTGTATATAATAGTGAATATACTTTAATTTTATTGTTGTTACCTTGTAAATAGTTTTTAAAAACAACTCAAATAGTATTTTTTAGTTAAAGTTACACTATGAAATATATTTTGATGAATTAATGGATTTTTGAATTAAATAATATTTTAATAACATATTATTCTTTATATTAATTTAATTTTTATTAAATAAGTCATCGTATAATTTTTTGAATGCAATTGAAATTTTTATTAATGTTTGAAATCCATTTTTGTCAAAACTCGTAAATTTTCGATAAATATTGGTTTTTATATTAAAATTGAAATTTAAAATATTTAAAAAATTATTTAGATAAAATAAATATTATTTCTAGATTATGGAAATTGAAATTATTCAATATTAAATTTTTCATAACTTGTTGTAACAGTTAAATCTTTGGGTAAAAATTAAATACCGTTTAAATATAACATGTGTTTTATGACATCATAATGACCCAATAGTGATGTAATAAAAAACTATAAGCCTTATTTATAGACAATATATGTTTTACCATTATAATAATGTAATTTTGGGTTTCTTTGACTTATTTTTGACAAATCATTAATGGACCCTTCAAGACTTTTTAAACATCATGTCTTTTTAAATTGATTTACTTGGGTGTGGGACTCACGTCTACATAAGCAACCCCGATATTTTAAAAAGTTTGTGATTTGGCCTTATAAATTTTTTTTTCGACTTCCCTTTTCCAAAAACCATGGGGAAAATCCATGAGATGGTTTTTTGTTTGGATTAGTTTAATGTGAGGTGTCCCAAACGTAAATAATAAAGAATTCCCTCACCTTTCCTTTATAAAGCCAAACAATTTCCCACTTCCTCCAGCATCGAAGCCTTTTGAGTTCTTCCAACCTATACCCCCCACTCACTAATATCCCCTAAATGTTTCCCAATCTCCCAATAATCCTCTCTCAAGCCTCTCCCTTACCTTTGGAAGCACACCTCAAAGTAAGGGTTTTTCTTCCTTTCTCATTTTTTTCCAATTTTCATACTATTTTTTTGACTCTTTAATTTCAATTATAAATGTTGGGTTATGGTTTAACACCTCCTCCATACATCCCTATTTATTTTTGAATGATGGGAGACCCTTTATCTCTCTTTAAATGCATCCCTTTACACCTGTTACTATGCCGAAATTTCGAAAGGAAATTTTCTCTCCTATTTTACATTCAAGGAATTATTTTGTATCATGACTCTAAATTCAATTAAAATTGATGGTACATGTATCTATATGACTCACATAATGTCCATTTCATGTATATGTGATGATAAAACCCTTTCTCTCTCTTCATCCATTTTAATGAATATTATGTCACAGCATTAGGCTGCCGAAATTGCTCCGATTTTCCAAGCCAATGTAATTGTGTTGTGAATACCATGTCCATTTCTCTATCAAGGTTATTTACCTTTATGAACATTTAAATATTGATTATAATGTCTAATGTATGAATTCCATAATCCTTTATCATGGAATAAATGATTATGTTTTATGAATCCATGTTATATGATCCATGTGGCACACTTATGTATGAAATGAAATTCTTAAGACGGGTGTGCACTTATTGCTCTCCAATGCATTGGGTAAAGTATAATATCATTATACATCATGTGAAATGTGTTTTCACTCATACAAATTCTAGTGAAATGAGTTTATACTAATGATTCTTTTGAAATGAGGATTTACTCATGTCCAGGTGCAATGGGCCTTGATTCATACTAATTCCATGTTAAGTCTTTTTGCGACATTTCCATGTTATGAATATAATTCGTTATGATGACTTTATTTTTATTATTATCTTCTTCTCTATTTATATTACAATTTTCTAACATTTATACTCTTCTCATGTTATTCCATGATCACTCCTTGACTGGACTTTATAGCTCACCCTTTTCTTATTCATGTCCTCAGGTTATCCCATACAATAATATGTACGAGGGAATGAAGTGGTCATATAAAGGAAGCTTTCAATAAAGATATTGTAATTCATGTTTTAAGTTGTTACGTAATGATCCTAATCTCTAAAGACACTAGACCTCTCGATCTTCTATATGGTATCGTGTGATTCTTATGTAATAAATTATGTTTAATTGGGTAATAAAAGATTAGGGTTGTCATAGTTGGTATCAGAGAATAGGTTTAGTTATTTTTGGGATTTGGATTAGAAAACTCCCGTGAAGCCTTAGAGACAAGTCTATGTATAATAAAAAAATCCCTAATTTTTGGTGAGTATTTATTATGTGTTTTATCAAGAAAATACATCCCAGTTAGGATACAAGAATGTAGCGGCCGATCTAGCACAAATGTATCACTGGGGTAAAACCAGAAAACACCGCTTTGAGATAGACTTGAATAGGATCTTGTGGAAAACAATGGGCCTTGCTGCACTATGGGTTACAACACACCTGTGGGATATGCTTCGATAAATTCATAAGCATTGTATAAACTAATTTTAAGGGGCAAAAAAATTCCCTAGGAATATATCTTATAAAGTAGATCATCGATAACATATAATGAGGCCAATTGATTCATATGTTAATGAAATTAAATTTATTTATAATTCCTTAGTTTTTTCCTTAGACCACCCTTTATGTTTTACCACTACCTTTCCTTTTATTCCAGCCAATCATCGGTAATAGAATGACTTGGGCTAATAACCTATATGAAGATCAATATGATGACTGTGTTAATGAGATTCCCAATCCAATGGAAGCAAGAATCACAAAAATTGTCACGTTTCTCTCTCAGCTAACTCAATATTTTAATAGAAACATGGGTCAAGAAGAACATTCAACCCCCCCCCCCCAAATATTTATTAATTCACTATCGAGAGATTCATGAGACAAATGTATCCTACTTTTAATGGACCATATGACCTCTCAATCGCTGAACAATGGATCAAATCCATTGAAAAGATCAAATACATGCTTCAATTATTGAACAAGAGAATGTTCTCCTGGATTCATATCATATGGAGGGTGAAGCTGATCAGTGGAGGTCATTGATAAAAAATACAAAGCCCGAGGAGGAGATCGAGGCGTTGAAATGGAAGGATTTCTGGATGATGTTTTTCGATAAATATTTTCCACACACCCTCCGACATTATATGGAAAGGGACTTCCTTTCCCTCAAGAAAAAAGACAATGAATATATTCGAGTGCATGAGGAAAACTTCACAAGGCATGAATGATACACTTCCGGCATTGTCGTTTCCCCTGAATGCATGGTTGACTGCTTATTTATTGGGCTGAATCCTAGCTTGTGGAAAGCGCTAAAAATCCCTGACTTTGACACCTATGAGGAAATTGTCTGATGTCCCCTCATGATCAAAATGTAGATCGTAGAATATCAGGGGTATCACGGGGATAAGAAAAAAAGGTGGACATCAATTCAAGTGTTTCGATGGATTAATACAATAGTGCTAAGAGGATCCAGCACCCCACTTTCCAAAGGTGCAGAAAGAAGAACCCTGGAAATTGTCTGAAGGGGATATGGAAATGCTTTCGGTGTGGAAGAGAAGGGCATATAGCTATTAAATGTCAGCAAGAAAGACCCATGACTGCAAAAGAAGAGAAGAACTCTCCATTAGAACCACAATGCATTGTTCTTTTCTACAACTACAAAGAACCAGTGAATTATGCAAATCAGGGCCTGAAGCCAAGGGTTTTCGGAGGCAAATAACAACCTCCAAGGCACCAAGGGTGACATTTTTCCATCACTACTGACGATGTGAACCCCTAAAATGAAGTGGTTATCGGTACGCTATTTATTAATTCAGGAAAAGTTAACGTAATTTTAGATTAAGTTTCTACGAATTCTTTTATATCTCGAATGTTTAGTAGAACAATCCCAGCACCACAAAAAACATGGAAGTGAAGATCTCGATGAGTACAGGAAATGGGGAATCATTGCATCATATGAATATAACTCCTCCCCTATCATAATATATGGATTAAACATCCCAGTGAACCTCGTCAAACTCCCTATGGTGTAATTCTATGCCATTCTAGGTATGTATTGTCTTTCCTTATATAGAGCCAACATAAATTTTCTTGATAGTGGAATCACTCTCCATGTTGAGAATCGACAATCGATTATTTAAAATTTCAAGGAGGAAGATGATCCTTCTTTAGATCCATCATCTCATGCGTGGATATTAATACCCTATGATCATGCATATCTGGCATAGATGATTGTATCCAACTGGGAAACCATCCTATAGGACATTTATATTGTGAGGGAATTTTCTGAATTGTTTACCATGGAATTGAGTGGCCTTACTCTTGGAAGAGATGTTTAGTTCACAATTGATCATATACCAGGGGTGTTGACAATATCTATGACTCGGTATAGAATGAATGCTGTGGAGATTGAGGTGCTAAAGAAATAACTACTAGAGAATCTAGATAAAGGGTTTATACTCCACAGGGCTTCACCATTGGGTGCACCAGTCCTATTTATCAAGAAGAAATATGGGTCAACGAGCCTTTTCATTGCTTATCTTAAGCTCAACTAAATAACGCTAAATAACAAGTATCATCTCTAATGAATAGATGACTTTTTCAATCAGCTGCATGGAGCCTAATACTTCTCTAAGGTGTATTTGTGGTCGAGATATTATCATGTAAGGGTTAAGAAGGATGTTATACCCAATACTTTGTTTAGTACAAGATACGGGCACTATGAATTCATAGTAATGCCATTCTGACTCAATAATTATCCCACAATATTTATGGACTAGAGGAATAGTGTCTTTAGATATTACCTAGACAAATTTTTGTAGTATTTATAGATGATATCCTGATATAACTCAAAACCAAGGAGTATCATGAAGAGAATATGAGAACTGTATTGGAGACCTTGTGGAAGGGGAAGCTCAATGAAAAATACAACAACTATATGTTTTTGTTGAAGGAGGTCTCATTCTAGGTCCATATCATCACAAGTAATGGCATATCTATGGATCCCTATAAAACTGATAAAATTGTGGGATTGATGAAGCCAACATTGATAATGGATATCCATATATTCTAGGGGTTAGGTGGATATTGTCAATGATTTGTGAGAAATTTTTCACAACTTTCCAACCCTCTTACGAAGCTAACTCAAACGAGAATACAGTTTTTTTAGTAATGAATGCGAAGAAAGATTAATTGAGTTGAAAAGGAGGCTTATCAATATACTCGTGCTCACATTACCCACAAGTAGAAAACATTTTGTTTTATTCGGTGATGATTAGGAGAAGGGCCTGGGATGAGTGTTGATGAAAAATGGAAAAGTCATTGTATATGATTTAAGGAAATTTATTGTTAATGAACAGAACTATCCAACACATGACATCGTGTTGGTTGTAGTGATCTTCACATTGAAAATTTGGCGGCATTATATCTTTGGGGAGAAGTGTGAAGTATATACGGACCAAAAAATCCTCAAGTATATATTCACACAAAAAGAGTTGAACAAGTTCCAATGAATATTGTTAGATCTGATCAAAGACTATGACTGCTCAATCCATTACCACCCTGGGAAAGCAAACAAGGGGGCAGATTCCCTAAGTAGAAACGACCCAATGATTCAATCATTGATGAGAATTGAAAAGGATCCAATCTTCTTAGATTTGATGGAAATGGACATGGGAATCATAATGAAGGGAACATCATCAATCATTTCTCAAATAATTGCTCTACCATCACTTTTGGGAAGGTAAAAATAAGCTTAAAATGATGATGAAGGAATTTAGGAAAAAGTGGAAGCTATAAGAAATGGAAATCCTCAGTGTTTAAAGTTAATGAAGATAGAATTTTGAGATTTGGAGAAAGACTATGTGTTCAATCTTGTCCCGATCTATAGAAGGAAATTTGGGATGATGCGCATAGTTCAAATTTCTATATTCACCTAGGAAACACAAAGATGTATCGAGATCATAAAGAGCATAATTGGGGGGATAATATGAAGAAAGAGATCACCGAATATACATCAATGTGCCTGGTGTTTCAAAAAGTTATGTAATAGAGGCATAATTCTATGGGGATTATGCGACCATTTCCAATACGAGAATGTAAATGGGAGAACATCACCATCGACATTTTCACTAGACTTCCGAAGACATCCATTGGAAACAATGCAAACTGGGTTGTTGCGGATCGTCTTACAAAGGTTGCACACTTAATTTATATTTGGGAGGATTTCTACTTAGATCACCTATCACAGATATATATCATGGAAGTGAAAAGGCTTCATGGAGTACCACTATCTATTATATCTCATTGATATCCAGTATTTACCTATATGTTTTGGAAGAGTCTTTAACTTTCTCAGAATTCTTAACTGAACATCAGTACAGCCTATCATCCTCAAACTGATGGTCATTTTGAGCGGACTATCCAAAGACTTGAGGAAATGTTTAGAGAATGCCTCATGGACTTTAAAGGAGTATGGGATGAACATCTTTCTCTGGATGAGTTCTCTTATAATAATAGATTCCATTCGAGCATCCAAATGGAACCATATGAATCCCTTTATGAAAAAAGGTACAGAACACTGGTGTGTTTGGATGAGGTCGGTGAGCGTAAGATGCTTGGACCAGAAAAGGTTGAAGAAATGGTGGAGAAGGTGAAAACCATTCAGCAGCATATCAAGGCATCCCAGAGTTGACAGAAGAGTTATGCAGATAACCATCGACTGGACCTTGAGTTCAAAGTTTGTTACATGGTATTTCAACACATATCTCTATGGAAGAATGTTATTCGGATTGGAACGAAAGGGATGTTATGTCCAAGGCACTTTGGCCCTTTAGTGATTCTTGATGGTGTTAGGGTTGGGGCCTATCGACTAGCACTTCCACCTACCATGGACAAAGTACATTATGTATTTCATGTATCCATCTGATGTAAGTAAATACTAGAGCCTTCACATGTACTCTCTTAAGAGGCAGTGCTATTAAAGGACGATTTTTCATATGAGTAGTAACTATTTATGATCTTAGACCGTTGAGGAAACGTTCTATGAAATATGACAATGCCCCTTTTCAAGGTATTGTGGTGAAACCAAAATTTTGAAGAATCAATGTGGGAATCAAAGGTAATTATGATGTAGAGTTACCCATGTATGTTTTTGTATGGTAAAAGAAAATTTCAAGGGAGAAATGTTTTAAGGGGGATGATTGTAACAACCCGAATTTTCAATAATAGAAATCCCTCTTGATCTAATTAAATGCATCTTTATGTCAAATGTTTATATAAAATGTTAACATCAGTGGTTTTATGTTATGAAAGGTGACCATTGCTAATATATCTATTGAACAATGATCAAATTATTTGTATAAATATAGGGCTTTAACAAATCCCATTTAATCAGAAAAAGGAACTGATTGCCTCATCCAGTAGAAGTGCCCCATACGAAGCCCATTTGATAGAGCCGAGAAAGGATGTGCAATCATTGGGCTTTTCTCTTGACCAACCCCAAGCTGATCTTGAAAATTTTAAGCTTGAGTGGGACCTCCTATGAGAGAAATGGAAGTTGATAGAGATTACTACATGTGCTATGTTATCTGATCCACCCCAAGAGTTTGTCACCATCACACACCTTACTCTTCAGTCTTATACTTGTATTATAATGGGTCATGTAACAAGAACTTAGCTCTATGGTTATGTACATTATTTCTTGTATATAATAAATAATATAGTTTTATTTTATTATTGTTACCATGTAAATAATTTTTTTAAAAGATCAAATAATAATTTTTAGTTCATGTTCAACGAAGAAATTTATTTTGATTAATAAATAGAAATTTGAATTAAATAATATTTTAATTATATTTGTTTTTATTAAATATAAATTATCTTATAGTTTTAATAATTCTATTGTAATTTTTATTGTGGTTTGAAAGCCATTTTTTTCAAAACCCGTGAATTTTCGATAAATATCACTTTTTATTTTAAAAGTGATAAATAAGAGATTTAGAAAATTATTTAGATAAAATAAATATTTTTTTCTTGAATGTGGATGTTGAAATAACCAATGGTGAATTTTTCATAATTTTCTGAGACTGTCAAATGTTTGGGTAAAAATTAAATACAATTTAAATATATAATGTGTTTTATGACATATTAATCTCCTAATAGTGATGTAATAAAATAAAATAAGCCTTATGTTCAGAAAATATCTGTTTTTACATTAATATAATTTGATTTTGGGTTTTTTTACTTATTTTACAAAGAATTAATGGACTCTTCATGACATAATAAAATCATGTTTTTTTAAAAAAAATTCCTATGGAGTGTGACTCACCTCCACATAGGAAAAACCATTATTTTATTAAGTTAGGACTTTGTAATTATAAATTATTTTATTCCACTTCACTTTTCCAAAAACCATGGGCAAAAATAATGGGCCGGTTTGTGGTTTTGATTAGGTTAATGTGAGGTGTCCCAAAACTAAATAATGAAGACATCCCTCACATTTCCTATATAAACCAACCCAATCTCACACTTCCACCTCACTCAAACCCTTTCGACATGGTCCAACCTCAGACCTACTATCTATAGAATAATCTATAGGTTCCCCAAGCTCCCAAGTATCCTCTCTCAACCCTATCTCTTACCTTTGGAGGCACATTTCCATGTTAGTTTTTTTCTTCCTTTCTCATTTTTGTCCAATTTTCTTAATGTTAATATTCCATTTTAATTTCATTTATAAATGTTGGAGTATGGTTTCTCACCTCCCTTATACTGCCCTATTTATTTTTCAATTATGGGAGATCCATTTTTCTCTAATTAAATTCCTCCCATGTCCACCAGTTACAATGCCAAAATTCTGAAATGAATTTCTCTCTCCTCTTTTACATGCATTAATTATTTTGTATAATGACTCTAAATTAAATTAAAATTGTTGGGAAATGTATCATTTTTACCCAAATACATTAAATTTCATTACATATTATGAGACACCCCTTTCTCTCTCAACAACCATTTTTATTAATTTTTACATCATGCTGTTATGCTGCCGAAATTGCACTGATTTTCCAAGACAATCTCATTTTGTATTGAATACCATTCCAATTTTTCTATCAAAGGTATTAATCATTATGCACATTTAATTATTGATTATAATGTCTGATTTATAAATTCCACATTCCTTTATTGGGAAATAAATGATTATGTTTTATGAATCTATGTTATATGATCCATGTGGCACACCTATACATGAAATCAAATGCTTAAGAATGGTGTACCCTTTTAGGGCTCCAATGCATGGGGTAAAGCATAGTATCATGATACATCATGTGAAATGGGTGTTTAATCATGATAATTCAAGTGAAAAGAGTTTTATTCTTTCTTCATGTGCAATGAGGATTTACTCATACTCCAGGTGCAATGAGCCCTAGCTCATGTTAATTCCATGTTAAGTGTTGTTGCCACATTTCCATGTTATGAATGTCATGATATATCATGCCTTTATGTTTATGATTGTCTTGTGCTCAATTGATATTCCTATTTTCTAACATTTATTTTATTACTCATTTTATTCCTTGATTATTCCTTTACTGGTATTTATAGCTCACCATTTTTTATGCATGTCTTCATGTTATCTGATGCAATGATAAGTACGACGAAATTTAGGTTTCATATAAAGGAATATATATATAAATTCATTTTTAATGTTTTATGTTTTTATGTCATGAAACCGTGACATAGATACACTAGACTCCTCGATCTTCTATGTTGTATCAAGTGTTGTTTATGTAATTGATTATGTTTATTTGTGTAATAAAATATTATGGATGTCATATATATTATCTCTTCATTATGATGTGGTGACTAATGATCCATGTAAAAAAATCCATCGTTGAATTTTTAATACATAAAGTGGATATAAATAAATAAATATTTTCATTTATGGTTATATATCCAAAGATGCAAGTGGTGGAGATTCATATAATTTATAGAACACAATACACACATTGAATAAAATAATTCATGTACATGTTCTAATAATATTAAAATAAAAAATAATTCTATATTATTTAATTAATGATTAGAGGATATGGTGGAGGATATGATTTGATCATTATATTGAATTAAATCTCATAATAAAATTGTTATGGAATTATCAATCAAGAATATGTCGAGGATAACTTCCAATACAATGTCACATGTCAGAAGTAGTTTCATTATGGATTTGGTTTACTCCATAATCACATATGCAATTTGTCATGAGACAAGAATCATTTCCAAATGCATAGAATTTATTTATGGATATAACCATCATAAAATATTCATGGTTATGTGCTCCATGTAACACCCAAATCTTCCATGGTATACTCCTCTTTGAATAATACAATAGTGTGTGTTGTACGAAACACTGAGTTTAAGTACACCACGACTAACCAAACTAGCAGTTCAAAATAGGTTAGGAATAGTAATAACTAAATTTTAAATTTTATATTATCCTTATAATTTTAATCCATATTATGAGTTTCTAAGACATGATTTATAAACAAATTCATTTTTTCAGATAAAAGAAGTATTTTTCAATAAATGAAAATTTACCACCTTTTAATGGTGAAGCATTTTTAAAACCAATATTTGAATCTTTTATATATTCGATTTGACAAAATTAAATTCTTCTTTAGAATCGGGACATAATAATTTAGTATCAATAATGTTTTGGTGTCTTTCTGATAACGTTCATATTTAGGTGAATAGTGAAAAATACTATATTTTAACTGAAAACAACTTTTTTAATCAAAATAATTATATTGTTAAATTATACATTTTAATGGTTTGGAAGCATAAATAGATTATATTTTTACTATTTAATCCAATTATGGTCATTTTTCACCTTGAAATTGGACATGAACAAGTGTCAAACATTTGATAGTTATTATTTCCTAAAAATAGGCCTTTTGGATTCAAAAGCGGGAATCAATTTTAAATTAATAAATTCAACTTTTAGGTTTTGAATTTGGTAAAACATACTTCATTTTTTGATTCGGAATTGCAAAATTATCCTAGGGTGAAATTTTGGTACTTTTTGAATAAATTTTATATCTTGATGAATAGTAAAAAAATTACTAAATTTTAATTAAAAACAACTTTTTTAATCGAAATAATTAATAGTGATAAATTATGAATTTGAGTGGTTTTAAATTATATTTAAAATATATTTTTACCATGAAATACAATGTGGGTCATTGAACATAATTTCACATTTAAACCAGACATAAACAAGTGCCAATCTTTTGATAGTTATTATCTCTTAAAAACAAGCTTTTTGTTTTAACAACGGGAATTAATTTTAAATTAATTTCTTCCACTTATGTGTTTTGAATTTTAAAAAATAGATTCCATATTTTGAATCAGGATGTTCATATTGTGTGAATAGGTAACTTTTATTTTTATACATTTTGAATAATTACTGCGGTAAATATTTTATTTACCATGGTTAAGGGTAAATCTGGTAAATAAGCATTAACAAAAAATATTATAATAATACTAAATTACCCTAAAACGTGTCCTAGCCTTATTGGTTGATACATTGTCGATCATAGGCATCTTTGGGTCGATTTTAGGACCCCATGGAGCCACTTGTAGGTGATAGGGACACTTTATTTTAAATAAGTTAAAATGATTACAAAAATGACACAAGCATATTTTTTTAGAAAATTTTTTTTACATATGGTTATATATGTTGGATTTTAGACAATAAATATTAATTATAAATCTAAAAATATTTCCTACATAATGATATTTTATTTATAATTTTTAGACATTATATAAGTTAATTTATTTATTACACAATGGTGATGCAGTAATTACCATGATAAAGAACAATTAGAATAATTGATATTATAAATACCCAAATAAATTTAATATGAGACTTTTATTCAATTAAAATAATTTTATAGGTCAATATAACATATTAGTATTGATTTAATGAACGTTTTTTGAAGTAATAATTCTGTTATGTGTTTCACAAAAATCAACTATTGAATAGTGTCAAAAATGACATAAAAGAGTTTTTAAAAAATATATTATATTTTTAATTGATATTAAATTCCTAAAAATATATGGTTAGTCCAAGATACTTATATAATGATAGGTGTATCATTAATGGACCTATTGGGTGTCTCTGGGATGTATATGGTATGTTTATTAACCATATAATATAAAATTAAAAAGAGACATTGTAAAAGTGAAACTATTTAACTAAGAGTTAATCTTTATAGATAAGGTTAATATAATGACCCAAACCCTGTTTAAATTCTATTGTCTGACTGGTATTAGACCCCTACCCACCTTTACCTTTAAATAATAAACTTTGGAACTATTAGGAACCAAATATGAATTTATTATAAATTAATATTTCTAGTTTTTCCTAAGGTGCCCCTCACCCCTCTTATAAAAGGACACTCCTCCTTCTCATTTCTTCACACCTTCAAAGCCTTTTGGTTCGGCCAACCACTGCCCAAATAATCTCTCAACATACCTCACTACAACCTAGAGACCTTAGTTTTATCTGAAATCCATCCTATGGATCCCTTTAGATCAAATCAAAAGGAAGAACCCGAAGAAGAAGTAATGTTTTCACCACCCCTTTTCAAGTTCCTTTCTTCTTCCACTTCTTCTTTATTTGTTATTACCATTATAAAATAATAACTCCCATATCATATATATTCTGTGATGTTATTATAAATATGGTACAACCACATTCATTATTCTATCCACCCTTTGAATAACATGTCATCACACGTGCGTACGTACGGCTTACTGTCTCCACGTCGTGGTGTAATTGTTATTCAATATATTATTATTTGGATGGGTATAATAATGATGTGTAACTCATGTAAATAATAAATATAACATGATAATGATTCTGTATATATAATATACCATCCAATTATATATTATTTTAATATCAAAAGAATGATATTGTCGCTCGTGCGTACGTACGGACTACCGTCTCCACGAACGCGATGAGATTCATTTTCCATCGTATCCATTCAAGTATAATTCTCATTTGATGATTAAAAATAATATTTAAGGACGTGATATCATTCTGGATATGAATAATATACATCCCATTAATAATAAATATTGCTCACATAATAAAGAATATAAAGTAAACCGAACCCGTTAACACCCGAAATGATGATAATTCTAAGATATTATTAACAAATCAATGTTAAAAGATCATATATGATATCATATTAATGCATATGATTACTGTAATATTAAATAACAATTATTTCACCATTATACAGAAGGTTAACCTACCTTCGACCAAGGAAAAAGTATAAAGTAAGGGGTTTCTAATCCCACTTTTAATTTCGTGAGATTTCCATTATTCACCACTTATTTATTGCATGTGGTGTGCGTACTACCCATGATTGTATTCATTGTGTAATATACTCTAATTTATGGATATTTACATCATCAATATATGATCCTTCTTTCACGGGTTTATGTTTCGTAAGTTACCAAATTGATAAGGGAATTTGATATTTCAATTTCCACTCATTCGGCTTTACGCATACTTCATTGATTATTTTACTCCAAGATTATGTGTGGAATTACTATTCATTTTCTTATGTCATATTTTCCACTCCCCTTTCTATTGATATACTTTTGATACACATAATAACTCCATTGATAAATTCTCAAGTGATCGGTATGAACTTGATAATAGTAATTTTAACTCAATCTGCATTTGCTGAGTTAAATATCCAATTCATTGGTGTTGTTTTTACAAGAATATGTGTGAATGTCATCGGATTGATTTACACTAA
Organism: Viscum album; assembly: GCA_963277665.1. Classification (NCBI taxonomy): domain Eukaryota; kingdom Viridiplantae; phylum Streptophyta; class Magnoliopsida; order Santalales; family Viscaceae; genus Viscum; species Viscum album. The sequence goes on from OY728139.1 coordinate 519,717,435, forward strand.
ATATACAATCATATTGAGTGTATTTATATTTTTCACACATTATTATGTTGTTGATTTATCCTTAACCTAAGGATACGACCTTTATGAGAGATTTAATCTCAATTTAAATTCCATTGAGACTTCTTTGTTGTTATACACCAAATCACTTTTATGTGGTGTATATAATGTACTTTGACATAGTATATCATGAATCACTTTATTCTCATGATATTACAACGTTTTGATTACCTCAATTATTTGTATTCAAGTGTCCCTCTTTTGGTTAGAATATCTATCTAAAAAACCATTTTTAAATGTTTTAAAGACTTATTCTTCTAAATCATTCTCATTAATGTCCATGTTTTAAAAATGGTTTTAAGGATTTATTTATATAGACATTAAAGTTTTAAAATTAAAAATCCTTTTAAAAGATTCAAATTGGTATGGGACACTTTGATTCAAAAATCTATTTTTAAAATGGCTTCTTGACAAATAGTGTGACTTTTAAATGTTTTCAAGAAAAGGGGGATATTTCTCTCAAATAGTTTTGATGATTATTTACATCTATGTCAACATAATTCATTATTCTTGATTGAGGTTAATGTGATACAATACAATCTTCCATATTGTAATGAATGAGTTATGTTTGACTGTGGATGTGCTATTTTTATACTATTCATGGTTTGTGGTAAAAGTATTAACAATTTGTATGATAGTTTTAATACGAATGTTTATGTTATGTTTAAAACTGTTCATATGTGGACTGCATTGGACTTAATAAGTGACGGGTGGAGCCCGCTATAGCTCCTCGATGCATCGGTAGGTCTCATGAGACAAATTAGTGTCATGGGACTAGGCCTTGGCAAAATCTTATCTGTAGTCTTGGCACGAGGCCTTGGCTATGTGGTTATGATAGTCTGGCATTATGCATTCCATCATTATGAAAGTGCTTATTGATATTTCATGTGATTGTTCGACTAGTAGAATATCCATGTGAATAATTAAATGGCATTATTTCATTTTACCTTTTCCATATTATGCTGAAGTTCAAGTTTAAAAGGCTTTTGTTTTAATTATAAATTTCCATAAGTGTTTATGCTTATATATGAAATCTTCTGCTATAATGTTATCCTTAATGAGCATCTGAGCTCACCCCTTTCAATGTTTTATTTTTACCAGGATTATGAAGATGTAATTTATGAATAACCTACAGGGATAGTATGAGGGGATATGAAGACAAGATGTTTTTTATGTAATGTAAAACTTTATGATTGTATCTAGTGTTTCCAAGGATACTAAACTAATCGGTCTTTCGAGACTTGATCTTTATTGTGATAATGCCAATGTTATGTAATAACGCACCGACTCTGGGTAACTGGGGTCGGGGCATTACAGTTGGTATCAGAGGAAGTTTAGTAAAAACCTTGGAAGCTAGATTTAGATAAACTCTAATTAGAGCACATAGACTTAAGATTAACATTGAGGAATAGTATAGAATAACTTCCTAGAATTTTGGTATTGTAGAGATTTTGTGAGTTTTCCAAGCAATAAATCTATGTCTGGATATGAGCAGGTAGAGGTGACTCTGGAACAGATGTACCTATGGGTAAAACCCGAAAACACCGCTTTGAGCTAGACTCGAATGGGAACTGGTGCACGACAACGGGCCTTGATGCACTCTTGGTTACGACACTCCCGGGGGATATGATTAGGATAATTTACAATTTATTTACAAACCGATTTAAAGTAATGTATATATAAGATGAGAGTAAATGACCTTAGTTAATCCTAATGTGTTTCAAATTGAGAATATGGTGACATGTTAATCTCTAAATTATTTTATGACTACTGTTACTCACACAATGCTTTCTGGTTTTAGTCAAAGGCTATATTCCAAGGAAGTCATAGTGACTTTGAGAATGATGTACAAGGTGGGAACGGTGGTGGAAATGAGCAACAAAATTTAATGTTGATAGGCGTAAAAGGTATCGTCTTTATGCCAAATCAGTTTTCCAAAAATATGATCAACAACATATATATTAACCAACTCCCGGACTCAACAAGGAAGAGAAAGGTGATGAATGATAAGAGCTCCAGTAATTGAGACCATGGAGAAAAAACTCTCAATTTCCATCATGCAAGAAATGTGGTAGGAGACACCCGGGAATGTGTCTCAATGGGACCAAGAAATTCTTTATGTGTGGGAAGGAATGACATAAATTGAAGAATTGCCGAAGAAAAATGAAGAGTACTATGGAAGAATATAAAAATGGTCCCAAGAGTCCATTTACAGTAATTTACCATAAATGTAGGGGACCTGGACATTACCCGAGTGAATTCCCTATTCAATAGGATATTTTCTTGGTCAAAGAAGAAGCTATGTGGAAATAAATGTTTGGAGAAATGTTTAAAATGTTTTAGTGCTCCTTGTTGATGGGTTTACGTTGGAATATTTTTCTCTTGTATTTGTAACCCTACAGTTTGACATGTGAGAATGATATTTGAGGAATAATTACCTCTTCTATTGTGGATATATTTATAAATAACCATTTGGTTTTATATGATCATTGGGTTTGAGACAATTATAAGTTATTATAATTTGGGATGAAAATGCAAGATATGAGATAAGATTTTTGGTTAAATTATGTTATGGTTATTTTGTGGAATTTATCTCATTTTCGTAATGTTATAAAGCATAGTTTTTGAAAAGGACAACACGTACTCGGACAAAGTTGTGGGAATCGAACCCACAACCAAAGTGCGATTGGGATTTATCGCCTACCACTGGACTACGTGAAGCCCCTTGTTAGTGTGACTATTATTTTTAGTTAAATGATTTTATTGATAAATAATAATTTAATTTTGGATCTTATGTCTTATCAAATGATTACCCTTAGTATAGGAAAATGATTTGGTGATTAAGTGATTGATGTTATTTCAGAAGTTGTTCACTTTTTTGTGAACACTATATGCCCAAGGAAAATAGAATAGTATGGGATTTCATATGAGGAGTAATGGTGGATTTTTATCTATTTTTTTATTATAGATTTATAGTGATTTGGGTTGTTTATGGAAATGATTTGGTTAATTACTTTTATGTATGTGACTTTAAGAGTATTTCATGTCATTTGGAGATAAAATTTAACGTGGAAGACTACATTCTTATAAGTTTTAAGTTTCAATATTAGTTTGGATTATATTGAAGGATTTTAAGGAAAATTGATTATTGAATGGTATTTATTTAACTTTGGGGTATTGTTGGTTTAATTTTGGGAATTAAGATTAGTGTTTATTTCTCTCAAGGAATATCCTTTTGGGGGATCATTAGATCTTTTACTGACCATTTTTGTTTTGATTAATCTCTAAAGACAATGTAAATATATAGTCCATCCTGCATGGATCATGTGATTCTATAGAAGTTTATTCTAGCTCTTCATGTGTGACCAAGTCTTCTTGAATACTCATCATTTAAAAAAAATGAGTTAGTGGTGGAAATTTATTAAAGGATGAAACTCTACTTAAAATTTAAGTATATATCTTTATATTCTTAGTCAATATCATAAATGAATTCCTCATCCTTATGTAATGTAACTTAAAACAAAAAAAAAGGTTGTCTATTTACGTTCCTGCTACAAGTCTAATGGTCGTTTGTCCCAACACAAGTGTGTGGTTTTATTATTGTTAACTTTCTCCTGATCATGATTTCAATCCCTCTCTATCAGAACTTGACAATTATTTTAACATCCATATCAATGTTTTCCTACATGGAATCCGAGTATGGGTTATCATGGTTGACCTTTATACCTCTATTTATTTCATTTTAAGTGATAGTTTTATTGACTCTTTTTCTGATGTGGGACTTTCCATTCTCAGGCTGAATTTTTAAAATTGCGAGGACACAATTTATTGAAGGAGGGGTAAATGTAACACCCCAATCTTCCACGATATAATTCTCTTTGAATAATACAATAGCGTGTGTTGTACGAAACACTGAGTTTAAGTACACCACGACTTACCAAACTAGCCGTTCAAAAGTGGTTATGAATAGTATTAACTAAATTTTAAATATTATATTATCCTTATAATTTTAATCAAAATTATGAGTTTCTAAGACATGATTTATAAACAAATTCATTTTTTTCAGATAAAAGAAGTATTTTTTCAAAAAATGAAATCTTACAGTCTTTTAATGGCGAAGCCTTTTTAAAACCAATATTTGTAACTTTTATATATTCAATTTGACAAAATTAAATTCTTCTTTAGAATCGGGACATAATAATTTAGTATCAATAATGTTTTGGTGTCTTTCTGATAACTATCATATTTGGGTGAATAGTGAAAAATACTATATTTTAACTGGAAACAACTTTTTTAATCCAAATAATGTATATTGTTAAATTATACATTTTAATGGTTTGGAAGTATAAATAGATTATATTTTTACTATTTAATCCAATGATGTTCATTTTAGGTAATTTCACCTTGAAATTAGACATAAACAAGTGTCAAACTTTTGATAGTTATTATTTCTAAAAAATACGCCTTTTGGTTTGAAAAGCGGGAATCAATTTTAAATTAATAAATGAAACTTTTATGTTTTGAATTTGGTAAAATTGAATTATTTTTTTGATTCGGAATAAAAAAATTATCCTAGGGTGAAATATTGGTACTTTTCAGATAACTTTTATATTTTGATAAATAGTAAAAAAAAATTACTAAATTTTAATTTAAAAAAACTTTTTTAATCGAAATAATTAATAGTGATCAATTATGAATTTGAGTGGTTTTAAATTATATTTAAAATATATTTTTACCATGTAATAAAATGTGGGTCATTGAACATAATTTCACATTTAAACCAGACATAAACAAGTGCCAATCTTTTCAGAGTTATTATCTTTTAAAAACACGCTTTTTGTTTTAACAACGAGAATTAATTTTAAATTAATTTCTGCCACTTATGTGTTTTTAATTTGTAAAAATGGATTCCATATTTGGAATCAGGATTTTCATATTGTATGAATAGGTAACTTTTATTTTTATACATTTTGAATAATTACTGCGGTAAATATTTTATTTACCATGGTTAAGGGTAAATCCGGTAAATAAGGGTTAACAAATAATATTATCATAATAATAAATTACCCTAAAATGTGTCCTAGACTTATTGGATGACACATGTTCTACCATAGGCAACTTTCGGTCGATTTTGGGACCCCATGGAGCCACTTGTAGGTGATAGGGACACTTTATTTTTATTAAGTTAAAATGATTACAAAAATGACACAAGCATATATATTTTAGAAAAACAATTTTTGAATATGGTTATATATGTTGGATTTTAAACTATAAATATTCATTATAAAGATTAAACTATTTGATACATAATGATATTTTATTTATAATTTTTAGACATTAAATAAGTTAATTTATTTATGACACAATGGTGATGCAGTAATTACCATAATAGTGAAAAATTATAATAATCGATATTATAAATACCGAAATAAATATAATTTGAGACTTTTATTGAATTAAACTAGTTTAATTGGTTAATAGTACATATTAGAATTTATTTATTTAACTTTTTTCGAAGTAATCATTCTGTTATGTGTTTTACAAAAATCATCTATTGAATAGTGTCAAAATTGACATAAAAGAGTTTTTAAAACCAATATTATATTATTAATTGATATTAAAATACTATCATTCTAAGGTTTGGCCAAGAGACATATATCATGATATTTGTATCATTAATGAACCACTTGGTGGTCTCTTGGATGTATATGGTATGTTTATTAACCAAATAATATAAAAATACAAAGAGACATTGTAAAAGTGAAACTAATTAACTAAAAGTTAATACTTAAAGATAAGGTTAATATAATGACGCAAACCTGTATAAATTATATTGGTTGAGTATTTTTCGACACATCCCCACCTTAACCTATAAATAATCAACTTTGGAGCTATTAGGAACCTAATAGGAATTTATTATAAATTAATATTTCTATCTTTTCAAAAGGTGCCCCTCACCCCTCTTATAAAAGGGCACTCCTCCTCCCCATTTGTTCACACCTTCAAAGCCTTTTTGATAGGAAAAAACCTGCCCAAATACTCTCTAAACTTACCTTAATACAACTTAGATACCTTAGTTTGAAAATAAATCCATCCTAAGGAGCCCTTTTGATCAAATCAAAAGGAAAACCCCGAAGAAGAGGTAATGTTTTCACCAACCAATTTCAAGTTCCTTTCTTCTTCCACTTCTTCTTTCATTGTTATTACCATTTTAAAATAATAACTCCAGTATAATATATATTCTGTGATGTTATTATAAATATGGTACAACCATATTCAGTATTCTATCCATCCTTTGAATAACATGTCACCACACGTGCGTACGTACGGCTTACCGTCTCCACGTCGTGGTGTAATTGTTATTCAATATATTATTGTTTGGATGGGTATAATAATGATGTGTAACTCATGTAAATAATAAATATAACATGATAATTATTCTGTATATATAATATACCATCCAATTATATATTATTTTAATATCAAAATAATTATATTGTCGCTCGTGCGTACGTACGGACTACCGTCTCCACGAACGCGATGAGATTAATTTTCCATCGTATCCATTCAAGTATAATTCTCATTTGATGATTAAAAATAATATTTAATGACTTGATATCATTATGTATATGAATAATATACATCCCATTAATAACAAATATGGCTCACATAATAAAGAATATAAAGTAAAATGAACCCGTTAACACCCGAAATGACGATAATTCTAAGATATTATTTACAAATCAATGTTAAAAGAACATATATGATATCATATTAATGCATATGATTCTTGTATAATTAAATAAAAATTATTTAACCATTATAAAAGAGGTTAACCTACTGTTGACCAAGGAAAAAGTACAAAGTAAGGGGTTTCTAATCTCACTTTTAATTTCGTGAGATTTCTATTATTCACCACTTATTTATTGCATGTGGTGTGCGTACTAACCATGATTGTATTAATTGTGTAATATACTCTAATTTATGGATATTTACATCATCATTGTATGATCCTTCTTTCATGGGTGTATGTTTCGTAAGTTACAAAATTGATAAGGGAATTTGATATTTCAATTTCCACTCATTCGGCTTTACGCATACATCATTGATTATTTTACTCCAAGATTATGTGTGGAATTACTATTCATTTTCTTATGTCATATTTTCCACTCCCCTTTCTGTGGATATACTTTTGATACACATAATCACTCCATTGATAAATTCTTAAGTGATCGGTATGAACTTGATAAGAGTAATTTTAACTCAATCTCCATTTGTTGAGTTAAATATCCAATTCATTGGTGTTGTTTTTTCGAGAATATGTGTGAATGTCATATAATTGATTTACACTAAATATCCAATCATATTGAGTGTATTTTTATTTTTCACACATATTTATGTCATTGATTTATCCTTAACCAATGGATACGACCTTTATGAGAGATTTAATCTCAATTTAAATTCCATTGAGACTTCTTTGTTGTTATACATCAAATCACTTTTATGTGTTGTATATAATTTACTTTGACATAGTATATCATGAATCCCTTTATTCTCATGATATTACAAAGTTCTTATTACCTCAATTATTTGTATTCAAGTGTCACTCTTTTGGTTAGAATCTCTAACTAAAATTCTATTTTTAAATGTTTTAAAGACTTATTCTTCTAAATCTTTCTCATTAATGTCAATGTTTTAAAAATGGTTTTAAGGATTTATTTATATGGACATTAAAGTTTTAAAATTTAAAATCCTTTTAAAAGTTTCAAAGTGGTATGGGACACTTTGATTCAAAAATCTATTTTTAAAAGGCTTCTTGACAAATAGTTTGACTTTTAAATGTTTTCATGAAAAGGGGGATATTTATCTCAAATAGTTTTGATGATTATTTTCATCTATATCGACATCCTTCATTATTATTGATTGAGGTTAATTTGATACAATAAAATCTTCTATATTGTATCGAATGAGTTATGTTTGACTGTGGATGTGCTATTTTTATACCATTCATGGTTTGTGGTAAAAGTATTGACATTTTGTATGCTAGTTTTTATACAAATGTTTATGTTATGTTTAAACCTGTTCATATGAGGAATGAATTGGACATAATAAGTGACGGGTGGAGCCCTCTATAGCTCCTCGATGCATCGGTAGGTCTTATGAGACAAATTAGTGTCTTGGAAGAAGGCCTTGGCAAAATCTTATTTGTAGCCTTGGAACGAGGCCTTGGATATGTGGTTATGATAGTCTGGCATTATGCATTCCATCATTATGAAAGTGGTTGTTGATATTGCAAGTGATTGTTCAACTAGTAGAATATCTATGTGAATAAGTAAATGGAATTATTTCATTTTATCTTTTCCATATTATTCTGAAGTTCAAGTTTAAAAGACTTTTGTTTTAATTATAATTTTCCTTAAGTGTTTATGATTATCTATGAAAGCTTCTTCTATAATGTTATCCTTACTGAGCATCTGAGATCACCCCTTTCAATGTTTTATTTTTTCCACGATTATGAAGAAGTAATTTATGAATGACCTATAGGGATAGTATGAGGGGATATGAAGACAAGATGTTTTTTATGTAATATAAAACATTATGATTGTATCCAGTGTTTCCAAGGCTAATAAACTAATCGGTCTTTCGAGACATGATCTTTCTTGTGATCATGCCAATGTTATGTAATAATGCACCGACTCTAGGTAACTAGGGTCGGGGCGTTACATTCCAAATCATAGCTAATAATCACAAGAATTATCCATGAAATTAAATGGGTTTCATAATCTTACCTCATATCACAATCAATATAAATTCCATAAATATTTCGATGATATGTAAGAAATAAATACTATATATGTTTATATATTATTATATAATAAAATTTTATAAAATAAATTATTCAATTTTGGAATAAAAAAATTGAATGGGGTCTACAAAAAATAATTATGTAATAGAAATATTACCATTAATATGTTTTTATTTTTAAAATGAAATTTTAGAAACTAACATATGGGAATAATTACCCAATCAATTTAATAGTCAATGATCATGTTATATATGTAAAATAAATATGAATTTATTTAATATAAATCCATAACATAACAAGGAGATATACATTGAGTTATGAGTTAATTTTCCTAACCCAAAGAATAACGAGTGATTTAGATAGATCCCATGCGCCCATATGCAAATCACCCCATGATATGATGCATTCTATTAATTTGAAAACCCTTTTGCAAATACATTGAACAATGATGATGTTTTTTAAATAAATTATTTGAATTATTATAAAGGAATAAAAACATCAAATGATTTTTATGTTTGTAGGAAAAAATATTGACATCGTTCATATTAATATATAACATTATATTTGTATATTTTAAATAATGTCCAAACATTCCATATAAAATATGTTACAACATATATTTTTAGTTTTTTTAAATAATGTAAAAAATATAAAAAATACTTTTTAATTCATTTATATCAATATAAATTCATCAGAAAAATATTTTTTATAGAATTGATATTCAAGATCTATATATATAAAATAAATCTTTTAAACAATCAAAATATGTTTTTAAAATTAAATTGACCCTTACCTCGAGTCTAACTCTTCATTTATGTTATTTTACATAATTAATAATAACATAATGTTAATTATTCTATTTATTAATACCCTTGTTTAATTTTATCATTAATTTTATTTTAATTAGTAATATATTATATTCAAAAAAATAATAATTTATGTTTGAGGAAAATATTTTGATGATATTTAGTGCATAAGTTAAAAATTACATTGGTAGGTCAACTATAATCATTATGGTCATTATTTGTCTTTATTAGAAGTACAAATTAGCAAATATTTAGCATTTTTATTCATGAAATAAAAATATAAAACCAACCATGAATGATTTTTATGAAAATGACCTATGTTATAGTAATATAGACGGAAGGACACACATACAAATGAGTAATGTTTTTATTTTGCAATCATTATATTGAAAAGAATGAACGTGTTATTTTATCTTACCATAATTGTGTTTATATCATAAATATCATAAAATTAATTTAAATACCCTTATATATATTTTCGATTTTTCATGTTTATCAACAATTAATCACATCACATCATGGATGTGGTAATCCATACATATGAAAAAAATATGTTATCAGTTTTTAAAATAAGTAATGGTAAGAAAATATATGATATACTATTTTAAAAAAGAAATATTTTTTCTTTAAAACATTCTATATACATTGAATCCTAAATTATAACTACTTGTGATAGTTTTTTATGGAAAACGAATTATGTCAGTTCGTGAGGTGGTAGACCATCATACATATAATTGACAGTTTCATATCCTATTTGATGGAAAAAGAGATAGATATAGGTTATTCCATTAACATAAAAAACTCCTAGTATGTGGAATATAATTTTTATTTGTATTTAAAATTGACTAAATAATATTTTATTGATGAATAAGAATACATTAAACTAAATAATTTAGTTAATGACTATACCACTTCATTAGGAAACTTCCTTTTATTTACACATTTTATCGACTAATATAGGTATTAAAAACAGATGAATTCCTATAAAGCATTTTTAGAGATTTTATTAATGTATTTCGGTTTCTAATTAATGATTTAATATTATATTTATGTATGAATAATGGAAGATATGTGTTCCCATTTTATTAGATAGTGTATGCACACTCTTCTATTTTCATAAAGTATTAAATTAATAGAAAATAATAATCATAAAAAATCGATCAAAATGGTATTATGAAAATATTTAATGGTATTGATTCAAAAGAATATCATTAAATGAAATTTGGATATTTTTAGATCATTAATTTTTTCACATATTTTTTTAACCCATGAAAACCACTTTTTAAAATTCCTGGGATAATAACATTTCTGACTCTTTCGAGGTTAAAATGTTTATTTTAAAGGAAACAGTGGACCATAAATAGAATATAATCTATATTTTGACCCCTATCAAAATATATTGAATGAAAAGAATATTTTTATGGTTTTTAAATCATTTTATGATATTTTATTAATTATAAAATATCATCAATGACAATTTAGGAACTATTCATTAATTTTTTCAGTGAAAAACATTAAAAAATTGAATATAAATATAATAATCTATCAAATCCTTAACATGTTATATTAAACTAATTTTTTTAATTATAATTCATTGAAATTATATTACATTTAATATTTATATGCTGATTTAGTTTTTTCCATTAATTGAGTAAATATTCTCTTAGTTTTGAGTAATATTTTAAAGTAACTCTTTCATTATTAAAAAATTGTAATAAGTTAAAGTGATAAAAAAATAATTTATCCCTAAAGTGTATAATTATGACCTAACATAGACACTATTTATATATATGCTGTGAATTTATAGATAATAAGGAAATGAGAATAATACTTTTTTATTTTCATTACATAACCAAATATAAATTTAAAATGTAATGTAATATGGAGAAAAGTTTCCATATGTCAAAAAATTTAAGTAAATAGAATAACTACACTCATCCAATATGATAATGTAAACTACTATGGACATTTTTTTTCATAATAATATTATGTTTACTGATAATTACCCAATTTACCATTACCACCGTTGTAATTATTAAAATGGTTTCCATTCATAAAGAATAATTATCAAAAGAAATTTTTTACTAATCATGGAACACCGGATTACAATTATGAAATATAATTTTTATGATTCCATTTTTTAAATAAACATAATGTGTTTTACTATTAAATAACAAATAAAATTCTTTTTTAAAATAACACAATATCCCTATAAGATAAAATATATATTATGATTTAAAAAATTATATCATTTTATGAAATAAAAACTATAAAATTATTAAAAATTAATTATAATTTTTTCTAACAATAACAATACATATAATTTTTTATGAAAAAATATATTTGCTGAATAAAATGACTTTATTAAAAATTGTGTTATTATTTACTAAGATTTTATCAAAAAATTTCAATTGAGAAGGAAATTTATATATACTTCCACAATAAATTTTCCTATTTATATAATAAAATTTAATGAAATTTCTGAAATGGTCATATTAAAATTATAATATTTCATTGTAAGTTTAGGCTAAGTGTTTCATTTCATATCCTCTATCAAATAATGATTTATTTTAAAAACCTATATTCATTAGAAAATTTATAAATAGGATCCTCTCAATTTGAATTAATATAGATATTAAATGGGATGACATATGAAAATTAATTTTCTTGAAATATCACATTATAAAAAGGCTTAAAAATCATCATATTAAAATTAGAGTAAAGGATTGTACGAAGATAATCTGGAATAACATGTTCAATGTTTCCAAATTGGGTATGATCGTTAGGATTTGAAAATATTAACAAAGAAAATAAAAAAATATTAAAATAATGATATAGATCGATCTAGTTTTTTGATAACAAGAAAGATAACAATATTGACATTGTTAATGACCCAAAAACTATAAACCAAACAGGTATGAAAAATACCATAAATTCATAAAAAATAAGGTAATATGATAAAATTTTATTTTGAGATTATTTTCCTAAATTCAAATAATGATTTTACCAAATTTACTATAAATTTAATAAAAATATACTAAATTTATAAGTATAATTTCATCCTATATATAATTTAAACCACAATCACATCTTTTGATTCAAATGATTAGTATTCAATAGAAATTTTTTATGTATAAAGGAATAAATCAACTTCTTACATTTCACATAATCCTCTAAAAATTGTTATTCCTTCTAACTATTAAAATTAAGCAGACAAAAAAAGTTATATTATGTAATGATAATTCCAAAAATGAGTTGAACATAATTTTAAGAAGTAATGTATTTATAACCAAAAATAAACAGTAACACCCAAATATAAAATTAAATTTCTTTAATACTAATTATATTTAATATAACTAAAAATATTCATTAAAGAGAATAAAAACCAAATATTTGAATGAATTTATCACATATTAATTCATGATTATCATAACTTTTATCTCCAAATAACATAAATCACATTTTCTGTATCATAAAATTTATATTACAAAATCATATAATCACTATCATATGATAATAATTTATATATATAACCTAAATAGCCCAAAATCACTAGTGACATAAAATATTCTTGTAAAATATAATCAAACATTTATTCCTAAAATAATATACCATTATATTATATTTACATCTATCATATAAGGTTTCCAATTTAGTGAACATGTTCATAAATATTATCAATCACATATTCAATAAATAAATTTTATATCAAATGATTTTATATATGTTAAATAAAAATATTATTTATTTAATAAATAGTTTAGATATAATGTTTTCATTATAATTAGGAAATCACAAGTACAATGCTATGTATTTCACAATTTTCATCCTTAAGGTGTGGGTCTAATCCCTATAGCCTTTAGGATGTGACAAGTATTTGCCCAAGCTATAATTTTCTTTATTACTAAAACATCATAAATATAATAAAAATAAAATTCCCAATAATTGTTTAAAATACTCAAACTTTTAAATGGAATATGGTAAAATATTGATTCATTTAAAACATATGGTTTATATGTACCTTTAAACAACAAAATTTATTATAAAATTTCATTAATCACATTAATATACCATCAATTAAAACTTAAAAAAATAGTAACAATTTGATCTTCTGAATAATATAAAATTTATTAATCAATTAAAATATATATAACTCATATAAAATAAATGAGAAAACTCTTTATTCTACGAAGACACATAATTTTACACCATTTTGGAAAAAAATATTGGGCACAAAACTAAATTTTATTACTGTTGAAATGAAATTTTATGTCCAAATTTATTGATTAAACCATCATTATAAATCATAATAAGAAAAATTAAACTCAGGATTTATCTTTTGAAATCCTAAAATACTTCAATTTTTTTAAATGAATTGCAATACTTGTCGTCCTTGCAAGTGGCATAAACATTATTTTAAACATAAGTTCATGATAAATCACATAGGATGATAATATAATGTAAATAGTATTATATGATCATTGAAACAAATAAAAAATTTCAGAATCCCCAAACATTACATGATAAAAATTGAAGGATAACTTCTAAGAAAACATCCCATGGTGGGAATATTTAAATAATGGATTATGTTTACTTCCCAATCCTATACCTAAAATCACATGAGATAAAAAATATTAAACAATTAATTGTAGTGGTACATAGATTTATTAATCATAACATGTTCATGATTTTGACATGCACAAAAGGAAATAAATCATCTAGAAGAAGCATAAAAATTATCACAAAAATGATATTGGTTCAAAAATATTTCCTCATATCACAATAAAAGGAAAATTCATAAGGATTCAAAAGATAAGAAAGAATTAAATATTATATTTTTTTTATACTCATTTCAATAATATGTCTAAAAAAATAGTACATTTATGATTAATTACCTTAAATGATTGTTACGAAAATGGATTAAAGAATACAAAAGTTCCCCAAAATCATGTTTGATTTTATAGAATGAATCTTGGAAATTAACTAATCTAAGGTATTACACCATAAAAGGGAGGGATAATTATATAGTTATACATAAAAGAGACTTATATATAGAAATAAAATAAATATGAAATATAAAAACGATTGATAAATAGTTTTATTGAGAGAATTTTCATCACTCGAAGGAAAATTGGGGTTCATAGATATCCCTTACTACCTTAATAAATAAGTTTCTAAATATCAAAATATTTATTCCATTTAAAACCCATTTGGATGATACAGAGAAGAAAAGGAAAATATTGATTTTTATTTAATAAGACATAGAGGATTATAATGTATGTCCAACAATGAATAATGGTTATATATGTATTAAAACATTGGATGCATTATATGTTATAATATTAGAATTTTTATATATTTTATTGAATGTCATTACATTTTGTATAAAATATATGAATGGATAAATTTTAAAATAATTCAAAATAAAGTCCAAAGTGACCCACAATTTCCATTATAATTTATTTATGTTCATATAAATATATCAATAAATTTTTTTAATGAAAATTGACGTGGATGAAAAAAATTGAGAAAATATATATTCAATACAATTAAAATGTGGTCATTAATGTATAGTGTCTCCTACCTAGAGTACAACTATTCATGTATGTTATTTATCTAATAATATAATTTTATTTAATCACTTGATTATGATTAATATTCATTTTAATAATATATTTTATTTGATTTATTACATAGTAATATTAAATTAAAAAATAAATTAAATTCTTTACATATGTTTTGATAAAATTCAAGTCATCAGTCTAATGTGACTTTTATATGTTCCCTATATTCAATGGGGTATTTATTTAATAATATAAAGAATAATAATCCTAACATAATTATAATTTTTATACATAAATTATTCGTTTTAAATTCATATCAGATATATCATTATGATGAATGAAGTATGTTACAATCCTATGGATAGAAAGTCTCATGTATTCATGATTAATATTTTCATTTTTCAATAATTATGATGGAAAGAAGTTAAGTGTTGTTTTATATATAATTATTGATTATTATATTATAAATATAATATAACTTCTCATAATAATCATATATAAAAAAATTTTCCAGGCTATTTCGTTTGGAAAAATAAATCACAGGACTTCTTGAAGGTGATAATCCAGGCGGACAAACGAAGGAAAATATCATTTTTGAATGTAAATAAATGTAAACAAATATATTATATATTACCTTAAAAATATTAATTATGTTATGAATATCACATATATGTATATATATATATATAATTTCAACCATTATAACCATTTTAGAGAGGCATTGTTGGATAACAAAATACATCGGTTAGCGATGATGTAGTTAATCATACACACAAATGATAGATTCATTTTCTATTTTACAAAAGTATAGATGGATATATGTTATTATTTTAACAGAAAATAATATTAGCATGTGTAATATAATATTGATAATATTTAAAATTGTAATATCATTTTGAAGAGTTATATAATCAAATAAATCTAAGAAAATTGGTTAATGGATAAACCACTTCTTCATGAAACATCGTTTTAGTAAAAACATATACCATTTAATGATGGTATTATATCCAATAAAGATCAACAATATCATTAGACATGATTTTAAGAAATTACTTGGTTTTTTTTTGTAAAAACTAAAGGGATTTTTATTTATTTATTAAAGAGGAGTGGATGTATCCTTTTATAATAGACGGGAGGTTAAATATTTGAATAAATTAATATATTATATTGATATCAATTAATATTAATGGAAAATTGGATCAAAATTTAATTAAATCAAATATATGATGAGTATGGGTTGAAATAATATCATATAACAATTTTTTTACATGATTGGAATAGTTTCTCTGCCCATATCTCTTATTATTATCCATTATTAACCCTTTTTAACAATTTTCATGATAACAACGTTGTTCTATGTTTAATAGTTAATATATTGACTATAAAGGTGATATTATTATATAAATGGACCATGTTTTATTTTTACAACCATATACTAATCAATTTAATGAATACTGGAGTTGCTATGAATCTAAATTGTTTAAGAATATATTATTTATTATCAAATAACCTTAATGTCATTTTTGGAACAAATCATTTAATATGTGTTTTAGAACAATATAGATGAAAATTAATTCAAAACTAATCATTCATAAAATACATCACATGTTATATTTATCTATAAAAATTTTGTAACATAATAATTCAATAATATTATATTACTTATAATATATTTATAATTATATATTATATTGTTCTATTCATTAAATAAAATATATATTAGTGTCGTGTAATAATTTATTGTATTTATATTAATACTGACAAATATAAATTAATTAACATGGTAAAAATTTTCATTTAACTCTCAAATTTATAGTTATTACTAAGCATAGAGTAAAGGAATTGACATATCTGGTCCATTAATTTATGAAAATCAGGTGTTTGAGGTAATCTTGGGAATCACAATGGATCATTTCAGGGGTTTGGAAAAGGAATATAGTTTTTACAATAAGTGATTCAGGACTGGTAACTTGATTTGGTCACTCAACAATGGTGGCTCCACGTCACTAGATCATTCATCGGTAGGTCGAGAGTCAGTATGTCAGGCATTGGTAGGTCGAGCGTTAGTAGGTCAGGCATTGGTGACTCGCAACAGTGAGTTCGGCATCAGTGGATCATGTTGGTGACTCGTTGATCATGGTTCGTCTCAGTGACTCACTATAGGTGAGTGACTATCAGTGACTCATATTAGGGACTCACCCATCAAGGAGTTATTTTCTCCTTTTCAATGTTTTTCATAGTTATTCCCCTATAACATTATTTACATAAATCATGTTTAAAACAGTTGTTTCCATTTCTAAACCAATTTTAAAGGATATTAACTATATATTTTATATCCCTACTCCCTAGTGTCAATGCATGGTCCTAGCCTCATTGTCTTGACCACAATTTAACTTTAATGGACCTTCCAAACCATTCCCTTTTATTGATATAGGATCTGGATTTTTCTAAAGCCATGACCCATTTATCCTTAAAACATTTCTTTTTCTTTTTATAATCCTGAGTCTATATTCCTTTTGGAGTAGTGTGTTGTGATATGGACTTCGAATATGGTTTTTTCTTCGATGTCCTTCCTTCTGCTCAGACACACCCCTATTTTTTTGTGCAATAATGAGTTGTTGATTGTCTATTGATAGAGGTATTGATCCCCTAGTCTTTTATTATTGGTGTACCATGTGGTCTGGGTAAAATATTTTTATTTTTTGATTATGGTTGATCCCTAATTTTAATTAAGGTTCTTACAAAGATAATCATATTTTTTGCAATAATAGGTTTTGTTTCCATAAAAAAGTTGAGGGATGTGGGAGATGTTGAGGATTGTTGTGTTGGTTTATCTATTATCTTTGATCCATGTAGTGAATTTTTGTTGCCATATACCTTCTCAAAATCATGGCCATTTATAGTCTCTATTTTCAAACCTGACTCTTGAATTGTTATTATTAACATTCTGTTGAATGACACTGAACATGAAAACATGATTTATCACATATATCTAGTTAATTAAATTGATTATCCACGATAAAAAATGTTCTATGATTACCCCAAAATTTTCAACATGGAATTAAATAATGAGTGCTGATAAATCATAATACACATTGTTATTTGGTGTGATTTTGTAGTGTGTATGGTTCTGTTTGACTTTGTTTTTTTCTAGCATCGTAGTGATGTATTTTGGAGTGTGGGTTTTTATATGGGGTTGTGTGGGTAGTTTAATAGAATAATAGGCTTAGAGATTGATTTTTTCTGGAATGGATGAACTTATTGAACCATGGGTCTGTATCCTGGTTGTGTTATGGTTGATGGGCAAGGATTGTTTGTTCAGTGGAGCTGAAATATGGTTGAATTTTGTTTTTTTGATGCATATGGTGTTTTTCCAGTAGTGCGGCTACCAAGGATGGTTTGGGAGAGATAATATTAGAGAGGGATTGAGTTATATTTTTTTGTCATTTATCATGGAGTTATTCTAGAAATTGGTATATTGGGTATGGGCATTAGGTTGGATTCTATTACCCAGGTCCATTTTTCAGTACTTGGATTTAGAAGTTGTTGGCATGGTTTTTTCCCTTATAATTTGTATTAGGTTAGGTAGTTTTCTAGGTAGGGATAGAATCAATAATTATTGATTGTTAAATAATTAATTATATTTAGTTGAATGATGTGGTTGGGGTTATGAATTAAGTTTGTGGGTGGCTATGTGGTTCTGAATTAGAGGTGAAAGTAAATGGATTTTTGTGTGGGGTGGTTGTTTTTTTGATAACCCATAATTTTGGATGAGTTTTTGTTACATATCTATATATAATTTTAGTAACTTGTGATTTATATACACACCCCACCCTTGTTGTGCACTACGTTTCGAACACCTCCATATCAAGGTGGATGTTGTTTCCGCAACATCCTAATGAAAGGATTGATGGATGGTTATTGTCTCCTCTTTGATCCCTCTTTTTTTAACAAAAGATGATTTGATAACTATTGAAGATCATAAAAATTACATGGGTATAACCATGAGGTGATGTGATCCAGCTAGAGATGATCATTGTAAGGGGGGCCAGCGGCCGCCTACTGATATGAAGCATTGTTTCCTTCCCTTTTGATGAAGGAGAAAGTGCATATTGTGATGCATTGACCGAGGAAATGAATAGTCCTAACGTGGGATCAAAAATATTGGAGGCTGAAATCATTGAGGTTGATGGAATTAACAATTTTGAGGTAGTCTAATTCACGGTATATTGATTTCCATCCATGATATATAGAAAATATTCGCTTGGCAAGGATGGCGAAAGCTTCATCAACTGCGGGTTAGCAAGGCGCGTGTTTTGATTCATGTTTGGATGGAAAGATTTGACCATAGTGGTATTGGGACTGCATACCATGAAAAACATGTCAATCCATTGGGAAAGACAGATTCTCATTAATCTTGAGAATCCCTTCCGGTGGAGGGAACCAATGTGGGGAGGAAGAAGGGGTTCCAAAGGGCCTTTGCTGCTTAGAGTGGTGTTTCCAGCCCGCAATCCATGATGACGCCTCTTCAATACAATAACCGGGAGGCTGAAATATGTGATTAAATGTGATATCATTACGCCGAACCCAAATGATCCAAGCCAGAATAAAAAGAGAGCCCTCTTTAGCTGGTGAAAAAGAGTATAACCATCGCATCATGAGATAGGTGATGTCTGAGGCCACATTGAGGTAGAGATCTCTAGGAGATCCCTATTGGATACATACTCCTTTTCCCCTAGTCATTGTATAAGAACATGGAGTGGATATTATGGGATGTATGTGAAGAAGGTGCATGAATTGTCACTAGAGAAATGTCAGAAGTCAAGTAGGCTCATTGTACGGAGGGTGCCAGTGCACACCTGCCACCAGAAATGGTGGATTTTTGGGTGGACATTGAGCTTCCATAGTGATTTCTAGGGCCCCATAACCCCTTCATCTCTCCGCGTACAAAGTGTGAGCCGATAGATGGATTTAATTTTGTAAGATCCTAAGATGTCACTGATCCATAATTGATGGTCGGGGCCTGCATCCGGAACATTGTGGATAATTATGATGATCCTTCTATCCCTTTCATTGAAGAAAGATATAATTTTTTCATATCACCACCCATTCTCCGGGTCAGCAAACAGGCATCGGATAGTGGCACATTCAGAACCTAGATGGACAGGGGATGATTCCCTCATGTCTACATTGTCAATTTTCTTGGGATCAGTCTTAATATTAACCGTTGAGCAATTTCCAGTCCTCCAACCTAATCATTTATTCAGAAGATTATGGGATCCCCATAAACATCTCCAGATGAAACTTGATCGGGGGCCAAGATGAGAGTCATGGATATCCTTGTGTGGGATGTATTTTGCATGGAGAACTCATGTGAAGATATATGACGTATGATTAATAAATCACTATCAATATTTAGCTAGTAGTGCATCATTAAAATGGACGAGGTCATAGAATACCATTCCACCTTTGTATTTGGGTTGGCTGACTTTTGTCCAGGCGATCCAATGGGTCTTATTACTTCCATCATTTCTACCCCACTAGAAGATGGTACTGAGAGAGTGGATATGGTTGACAACAAAAACATGAATCATAAAATTAGACATAATATAGCTGGGAAAAAATTAAAGAACCTCCTTAATGAGGATTTCCTCTCTAGCTATGGATATTTTTTGGGGTTCAGTCTTGGATTTTTTTTCAATTTTATCCAAAATATCTAAAAATATTTATTTCTTGGATCGAAAAACTACTATGGGTAGCCCGATGTAATTATGATGTTTTTCGGCCATAGGGATGCCTGAAATGGAACAGAGCTCTTATCTTTTGGAAAGTGGACCCCTCAAGCTGAATGAGACTTCTAACTTGCCATGGTTGATTATTTTCCCTGAGGCCTGATCATACTATTGAATTGCAAGGTCGATGTAAATGCACTCATTGTGTGTTGCTCTGGAGAAAAAAAGGTAGTAATCGGCGAAAAAGTGATGTGAAACTGGTGGACTAGTGCGGAAAACATTTTACCCATGAATTTCATAAGAGGAAACTGCCTGGGATATGAGGATAGAAAAAAACTCAGCCACCAAGATAAATAGAAAGGGTAAGATAATTTCTCCCTGGAAAAGGCCTCGGGTTGGGGAGAAGCCTCGGGTGAGCACCCCATTTCCATTAATTCGGATGGATAAAGATGAGACACAATGCATGATCATATCTATAAATTTAATGCAAAAGCCCATTTTTAGGATCCCGAATCTGAGGAAGAGTCATTCCATTTTATGTTAGGCCATATCCATATCCAGTTTCCACGCCATGGTTCCTCTTTTCACGGGGGGTCATGTTTTCATGAAGTGTAAGAATTCATGGGAAACAATGGCATTAATAGTGATCAGTCACTTTGCCACGAAAAAACTTTGGTTCTCTGAGATGATGTTATGTAACCATGTATGCAGTAGAGTAACTGAAATATTTTGGAAGATCTTGTACGAGACATTGCACAGGCAAATAGGTCTAAATTCCGAGACCATAAGAGGTTTCTTAATCTTGGGGATGAGGATGAGGACTGTTTCATTAATAGTGGAATGGTTTATTTTCCTATCCCAAATATTCTTCATCAGAATGAAGATTCCTGATCCAATAATGTGCCGGTATTTTTTTAAAAATAGGGTGTGGAAGTCATTCTAGACCAAGGCCTTTGTAGGGCGAATATATTTCAGATCCTGAAGGATCTCTTCGTCCGTAACATCTTTGGAGAGTTTTCTGTTAATCTATTTAGTGATCACATGTGAGATACAATCATCCACCTCAGTAGAGATGTTAAGACTTCTTACAGAGAAGAGATTCTGAAAGTAATTGGAGATAATATCTTGGATTCAATTTGTGTCAAAAAAAAATTTCCCATCCGGGTTCAAGATGCAAGAGATAATGTTTTTCTAGCACCTATCTGATTCTTTCTGATTGATTTACCTGGTGTTTGCATCCTATTTTTCAATGTGGGTATCCCGCGCCAGCATAGCTTAGAATAATTCTTTGATTTGTAGGGTTGCATCAAGATCTCATTGAATGACACTGATTTTGGATAGCGTGCATTTTGTTGAGGTTTGGTTGGGAAGATTAAACAACTCCCTTTCCTGAAAATCCTAGTTCTTATCTGGTAGACATAATTTAGTGAACCTCCATGTCCTCAGATTAGTTCCAAAAATTGGATATTGGATCCAATATCTTCTTTCCCACTCTTCCATCTTGATCGGTTCACATCTTCGCATTCGTAGTCTTCTGACCAGAAGAGTTCAAACCTAAAGGGTTTCCTGATTTTTTAATGTGATCACCATCAGTGCAGTCAAGGAAAATCATACAATGGTCCGAGCAGTTGAGCGACAGGTGTCTGATGTGGTACATTATGAAATGGTTTGTCCAATCCATTAAGCCTAGAAATATATCAAGACACAAATTAATATGGGTACTATATGTATTACCTTGAAACCATGTGAACGGTTTGCCCGCATAACCCATATCAACTAGGTTCATGTTATAAATTGAATCGTTGAAATTTGACATCGAGGAAGAGGATCGAAAAGCTATGCCTATTTTTTTCCTTCTGATACAGGATCAATTTGATGTCCTCTCCAAACAGAATAGGGCTTGGCAGGTCATGTCTCATATTGCAATGAAGTTCCCAAGATTTTCACTTCTCGTTTTGGTAATGCCATCCATAAAATCCCACAAATGTCCATGGAGGGTTGTGGTATTCATAAATAATCGCAGCCACATGGTGCGAGGAGAAGGATAATGTAACACCCCAGGTAAATAAAGAATATGACATTTTCATATTTATCCATATGTGTGAATAAAATATTAATATGACTTTAAAGGGGACGCTATGCTCGATGGCGTACCCAACACGCAACAACGAGTTTCTTGGGAATCTTACATTGCACTCTAATAATAAAATAATATTATTTTAAATGGTAGTTAACATGTAGCCGTTGTAATGGTGAGAATGGATATAAATAACTAAAATATGATTATATATGTTTTTAAATTTTTATCCAATAAAATCTAAAGGCTTAAAATACGGAAAGAATTCAATTTTAGGCGTATATGCCCTAGTTTTCACTAAAGGTTCACTTATCGCCTTTTAATGGAGAACCATCATTAGATATAGTTTTGTTCACTATTATAAATTCTATTGGACCAAATAAAACTCTTCTTAAGAATCGGGACATCAAAATTTACTTTGTGTAAATTTTTGGTATCTTTCCGATAATGTTCATTTTTTTAATGAATAGTGTAAAATGTTGTATTTTAATTCAAAACCTCTTTTTAATCTAATTTATTTATATGATTAGATTATATTTTGAATTGGTTTTAAAGTGAAATTAGAAAATATTTTTAACATTAAATCCAATAGTGGACGTTGGAATTAATTTCACTTTGAAATCAGACTTAAACTAGTGTCAATCTTTTGATACTTATTGTTTTATAAAAACACGCTATTTGCTCTGACAGCGGGAATTAATTATTAAATTAATTAATGTGACTAATATGTTTTGATTTTTTTAAAACGAACTTCATTTTTGAATTCGGAATATCAAATATAGCTTAGGGTGAAGTTTTGGTATTTTTCTGAAAAACTCCAATTTTTGATGAATAGTGAAACCACTAAGTGGTAATCAAGCAAACTGATTTTTCTGTTAAATGAATGTTTACCACTAATGTGTATTGAATTTTGAAAATCCGACATACATTGTTGTCATTAGTATGTAAAATGTGGTTCAATGGGATGAAAATAATTTTTTGGTGAATAGTAACTTATTAAGTTTTTAATCGCGATTAGTGGTAATTAGTGTAATTAAAGGTAAAAATGATATTATAAGAATGTGAAAACACCATGACACTTGTCCTACACCTATTGGGTGAGGCATGGCCGACCAAGACAAGCCATGGGCCAACTTTGGGACCCCATGGATCCACTTTGGTTGGGAAATGACATAAATAACTTTTTATTTAATGTAAAAGTAAAAATGACACAAACATGATATGTTCTACCAAAATAATTTTTAAGTGGGGTTACACAAGTCCAAATTTTGATTATAAATAGTCATTGGAAAGATAAAACGATTTACTACATCATAGTATTTTTTTATAATTTTTAGACATTAAATAAAGTAAATTATTTATGACATAATAATGATGCAGCGATTACATCATTATTTGACGATTTAAATAAAATGGAAAGATAATGTAAAATATATGAACTACACATGTCCAAAACTTATTGGATGAGTGGATTTCGAAGCCTTATATCCTTATCCACGAATTATATAAATGTGGGACCTTTTGAAACCGAAACACATTTTCAAATAAAGTAATATTTCTTTACATTCCAAAAGTACCCCTCCTCTCCTCTTATAAAAGGCCCCCACCTCTACCTCATTTCACACACCCCTAAAGCCTTTGGCTCGGCCAAACCCTGCCCATTTACTCTCTCCACATCCCTCTACTCATCCTAGAGGATTCACTTTGGGTATAAGCCTTTCAAAGGAAGCTTTTATGCTCAAATCAAAAGGAGTTACACTTTTAAAGGTAATTCATTCTCTCATGTTCATTTGTTTTATTTTGCTTCTCCAACCCCCTAAACTCTTTTTATTTACTTCTTTTGTAACAACACCAGTATCTTCAATATACTAGGATGTTGTTATAAAATTTATTCGATCTACACTCTCACACAACTACATCAAATGGTTAGAGAACATATGGTTTCCGTGGATGGTGAAATTCTGCCTCCCGAAACGATGATTGTTCAATACTCATTTAACACCTTCAAAGGTGGCCATTATGATGTCACTATTTTTATATATGATATATAATATGTTTATGTTTTATTTATTCTTCTGTATTTTTCATTTTTTTCTTACCTTTATGGCTTCCATTATGGGTATACGTGATATCTTCATTTAAGGAAGTGCGGACTACCGCCCCCTCAAAGTGATTTGATTCGTTAAATACCATATGTGGGATGTATAAAGGATGGAAATATGATATTATATATGATATTATACTGGAATTATAATATACCTTTATATCATTATTATTACATTCTATAATATACGAAATAGAAATGAAAGTAGCGTTCATGCGTACGTACGGCTTACCGTCTCCATGAACGGTGCATTTCATTTCTTACCTCTAAATGATTATGTAATGTTATAAATGCATGCATGAACTGGATATATATGACATATATGATATCTACATAATGAATACAATTCTGGATATAATAAACATTTGGCCACACGAACAACATGTCATTGTAAGAAGACCACTTCCAACTTAAGAACCAAATATCGGCAAAACAAATAATATTAACTTAAATGATTACATAATGTTTGTGACATGGTAATAATTGGTATAAAAGTAATAATGAACTTGAAAAAGGGTTCTTAAGGAATTATAAATTAACTCAAGTTTATTATTCAGGAGATTAAAGAACGATCGAGTCAAGTCGGACCCAAGGTAAGGGATCCTACACCTCTCTTTCTTTTTAAGTACATTCTTTATGTCATTCCTTTTATGCTCATATTTCTTATGATTGGGATGTTATTTTATATTACTCCTACTGTACTTATTATGTTCATATGATGAGAGATCCTATTTCCTCTCATAAATCATTTTTGGAAGTTTTGAGTGGCGCCGTTAGGCTGCCAAATTTTCATAAGGGATTTTTCATCTCACTTTTATTCTCGTGAGATTTATGCTACATTTGCCACAAATACCATTGAGTGGTGTATGTACTGCCCATTATTCTACTCTTTGTGTAATATAATTTCGTTTATGAGTATTTACATCAATGATCTATTGTCCTTCTTTCATGGGGTGTATGTTTTGAAAGATATCCAAGTCGGTAAGGGAACCTTTCACCCTCCTCTTTTTTAAAAGACTTCTTTTGTTGGGTCTTTTAATTTACATATTGTTATTTTGGGATATGTTCTCATATATCCTTGTTGATGTAAATTTTATGTCCAAGTGATGAGATACTCTTTTTATCTCTCATCAACTCTTTTTGATGTGATGTCGTTAGGCTGTCAAGGGAACTTTTTAACCCAATTTCGATTTCTTTGGGTTCAACATGTAGTCATTGAATATGTCATCCATTGAATATGTGTGAATGACCTTTTATTGTTTTACACTTAATATCCACTTATATTGGGTGTATTTATATTTGTCACACATATTTTTTTGAGATTGATTTGTCCTTAATTTAAGGATACCTTCTTTATAAGGGATTTCATCACATTTGACATTTCTATTGAGGGTTCATTGTTGTTATGCACCAATTCAATATTATATGGTGTATATACTATCCTTTGGAGTATTATATCATGAATCCTTTTATTCTCATGATATTATAAAGTTCTGACTAAATGTTATTCCTCGATTATTGTATTCAAGTGTCTCTAATTTTGGTAAAACCCCTTTTAACCAAAATATCGTTTTAAATGTTTTAATTATTTGTTCTTATTAATATCCATGTTTTCAAAATGGTTTTAAGGATTTATTTATATGGATATTAATGGTTTAAAATGTTAAAAGCTTCAAGGTGGTATGGGACTTTGTCTCAATCTCCTTTCATTGAGGCATATTTTATTTTATACAAAACATTCTTTTATACGGTGTATAAACCCCTTTGACTTTTACGTTTATTCAAAATGAATCTTTTTTATACGAAGCGTTTACTAAACGACAAAAGGGAATGTTTTTGTCGTATGTATGCGGCGACAACGACTTCTCCGCCATCGTAACCGTTATTTGAGTTTCGGCTTCCTCTACAAGCCATACCTTCTTTTTTTTAAAAAGAAAAATAAATACCATGTTTTACTTTGGTATTGAAAATGGTTTTCATAATGTTTTTATTATATCAATGTGTTGTATTGATATCTCGTGATTGAAATGAGGAATTGTTATGTTTCCTTTATGCATGTTTTATGTGATATGATTATGTTATGGTTCTTGGGCATTATTATGAAGACGGGTGGTTCCGTGATAAACTAAGGGCGGGTGAGCCCGTTATAGCTCTCCAATGCATTGGGTAACGTGAAGGAGTGAAACGTTAAGGTTTCTCCGAAAAGATTTAGGGAATATACTATGATGGGTATTCCAAACGTAACCAAGAGGGTTACTCCCTACGTAAGAATGTTATGAATGCCTCAAGTTACCTTTATGTCTTATGTTTTCAATGATTTATTCATGATTTGATATGCCTATGTTTTATGGGTAAAGTATGATTTCATTCTTATGTATATATGAACTCATGTTTCCTTTCCATATTTTTATAACCCTTACTGAGCTTTTTATGCTCATCCCAAGTTTTTGAAATGCTTTTCACAGGTCAAGGGAAAGGTACATGATGTGACGATAGTGTCAAGGATGTGTCAAGAAAGAATCCATGTTTTATTTTAAATATGTTCCCGTTGATGGGAAGAATGAATACTGTCTTTTATGTAACCACTTTGTTTAAATGTGGAATGTAATGAAAGTTTCATGATCTAATTCTCTAAAACTCTAAACCTGAAAAGATCCTCAATGTGTAATCTTGTAATAACTCAAGATTAAGTAAGGTTTAAGGCTGGGGCCTTATAGTTGGTATCAAAGGTCGGTTTAGATAACTTTAGTGGTTAGTTTATTCTTTAAGCATATGTGACATTACCATAATGGTTAGGATTTCAGAAAGAGTCCTAGTTTTAGAAAAAGTGAATGAGTAAGTATATCTTAGTGTTTACCTTCCTCATTAGTACATGATGGTTTTGTTGATATACTCACACTGACCTTTGTGGTTTTAGTAAATGGCTGGATCTAGCAGGCACCAAAGTGACAATGGGTTTGAAGGAAACTGTGGTGGTTCTCTGATTAAGATACTAGATGAGATGGGGGATTCAATGAGGAATATCAATGTTGTTCTAAACCAACTATCAAGGAGTCATGATCAACCACTTCAACCTTGGTGAGTTCTCTAATTCATCATGTACTAGATGGCCAACTCGATGTGGAAATTCAGGTAATAATTATTAAGGTAACCATTAGGGTTTATATGATACTTAATTTTTAGGTAATTATAGGTTACTCTATGATATGATGGAAAATGAATGGAATGAGATAAACTTGAGGATAAAATATGTTATGATTATTCTTGAAGATTTTATCTCATTTTGGGGAATGTTTTAAGAATTGTATAGTTTTGGAAAAAGGACAACACGTAGAACGTGTGACATCCCGTCGCGTCGGACAAAGCTGCGGGAATCGAACCCACAACCAAAGTGTGACTGGTATTTATCGCCTACCACTGGACTATGTGAATCCCCTGGTTAGTTTGACTGATTCATTCTAGTTATATGATTTTATGAATTAGGAGTAAGTTTATTTTGGGTTATTTTTGAAAATGATTAACCTATCATGGAGGATATGTGATTAGGTTAATTACTTTTCAAAACGAGACTTTAGGAGCAACTGATATTGTTTGGAGATAAATGTTACGATTTATCTTGGAAGACTATGCGACTAAATCCTTCAAATATTTGGGTTTCAATATTATATTGGTATACTTTGAAGAATTTTATGGACAAATTGATTATATAATGGTCCTCGCTGAACTTTGGGTTTTGTTGGACAAATTTTGGAGATTAAGAATAGATTTTCATTTTATAAGGGGTTATCCTTTTCTGGATTATCTGATCTTGTACTAACCTTTTTGGTTTTGGTTTTGGTTAAAGTCTAAAGACATGGGATGTATATAGTTCTCTTTTGTAGATTAGGTGATTCTCTAGAAGTTGATTATAGTACTCTTAATGTGAACAAGTCTTCTTAAATACTCTTCTTTTGAAGAAAATATGAGTTTGTGTAAGGAATCTAATAAAAGATGAAAGTCAATATGATAAGTGATTATGTTTCTTTATGAATAAATTCCTCAATAAAAAGTAACTTAAAACAAAAATGTTGTCTATTAACTTTTCCTACTGGGGAATCAAAGACCGTTTAACCCATCACAAGTTTGTGATTTTCTCGTGGTTAACTTTCTCCTAAACATGTTTTCTATCACTCTCCATCAGAACATGACCCTTTGTTTTTTCATCCATGTCCATATTTTCATACTTGGAATCCTAGTATGGGTTAACTCGGGTGACCTCTGTGCTTATCTTTCTTTATTTTAAAGTGTTTGTTTTACCGACTCTTGTTCCGATGTGGGACTTTCAAGGATGTTTCCAAGCTCAATTTTAAAATTGCGAGGACGCAATTCCCAAAAGGGGGGAAGGATGTAACACCCCAGGTAAATAAAGAATATAACATTTTCATATTTATCCATATGTGTGAATAAAATATTAATATGACTTTAAAGGGGACGCTATGCTCGATGGCGTACCCAACACGCAACAACGAGTTTCTTGGGAATCTTACGTTGCACTCTAATAATAAAATAATATTATTTTAAAAGGTAGTTAACATGTAGCCGTTGTAATGGAGAGAATGGATATAAATAACTAAAATATGATTATATATGTTTTTAAATGTTTATCCAATAAAATCTAAAGGCTTAAAATACGGAAAGAATTCAATTTTAGGCGTATATGCCCTAGTTTTCACTAAAGGTTCATTTATCGCCTTTTAATGGAGTACCATCATTAAAAATAGTTTTGTTCACTCTTATAAATTCTATTAGACCAAATAAAACTCTTATTAAGAATCGGGACATCAAAATTTACTTTGTGTAAATTTTTGGTATCTTTCTGATAATGTTCATTTTTTAATGAATAGTGTAAAATGTTGTATTTTAATTCAAAACCTCTTTTTAATCTAATTTATTTATATGATTAGATTATATTTTTAATTGGTTTTAATGTGAAATTATAAAATATTTTTACCATTAAATCCAATAGTGGTCGTTGGAATTAATTTCACTTTGAAATCAGACTTAAACTAGTGTCAATCTTTTGATACTTATTGTTTTATAAAAACACGCTATTTGCTCTGACAGCGGGAATTAATTATTAAATTAATTAATGTGACTAATATGTTTTGATTTTTGTAAAACGGACTTCATTTTTGAATTCGGAATATCAAATATAGCTTAGGGTGAAGTTTTGGTATTTTTCTGAAAAACTCCAATTTTTGATGAATAGTGAAACCACTAAGTGGTAATCAAGCAAACTGATTTTTCAGTTAAATGAAAGTTTACCACTAATGTGTATTGAATTTTGAAAATCTGACATACATTGTTGTCATTAGTATGTAAAATGTAGTTCAATGGGATGAAAACAATTTTTTGGTGAATAGTAACTTATTAAGTTTTTAATCGCGATTAGTGGTAATTAGTGTAATTTAAGGTAAAAATGATATTATAAGAATGTGAAAAAACAATGACACTTGTCCTACACCTATTGGGTGAGTCATGGCCGACCAAAACAAGCCATGGGCCAACTTGGGGACCCCATGGATCCACTTTGGTTGGGAAATGACATAAATAACTTTTTATTAAATGTAAAAGTAAAAATGACAAAAACATGATATGTTCTACTAAAACAATTTTTATGTGGTGTTAAACAAGTCAAAATTTTGATTATAAATAGTCATTGGAAAGATAAAAATATTTCCAACATCATCGTATTTTTTATAATTTTTAGACATTAAATAAATTAAATTATTTATGACACAATAATGATGCAGCGATGACATCATTATTTGACGATTTAAATAAAATGGAAAGATAATGTAAAATCTATGATCTACACATGTCCAAAACTTATTGGATGAGTGGATTTCTAAGCCTTATCTCCTTATCCACGAATTATATAAATGTGGGACCTTTTGAAATCGAAACACATTTTCAAATAAAGTAATATTTCTTTACATTCCAAAAGTACACCTCCTCTCCTCTTATAAAAGGCCCCCACCTCTACCTCATTTCACACACCCCTAAAGCCTTTGGCTCGGCCAACCCCTGCCCATTTACTCTCTCCACATCCCTATACTCATCCTAGAGTATTCCCTTTGGGCAGAATCCTTTCAAAGGAAGCCTTTAGGCTCAAATCAAAAGGAGTTACACTTTTAAAGGTAATTCATTCTCTCATGTTCATTTGTTTTATTTTGCTTCTCCAACCCCATAAACTCTTTTTATTTATTTCTTTTGTAACAACACCAGTATCTTCAATATACTAGGATGTTGTTATAATATTTATTCGAGCTACACTCTCACACAACTACATCAAATGGTTAGAGAACATACGGTTTCCGTGGATGGTGAAATTCTGCCTCCCGAAACGATGATTGTTCAATACTCATTTAACACCTTCAAAGGTGGCCATTATGATGTCACTATTTTTATATATGATTTATAATATGTTTATGTTTTATTTATGCTTCTGTATTTTTCATTTGTGTCTTACCTTTATGGCTTCCATTATGGGTATACGCGATATCTTCATTTAAGGAAGTGCGGACTACCGCCCCCTCAAAGTGATTTGATTCGTTAAATACCATATGTGGGATGTATAAAGGATGGAAATATGATATTATATATGATATTATACTGGAATTATAATATACATTTATATCATTATTTTTCCATTCTATAAAATACGAAATAGAAATGAAAGTAGCGTTCATGCGTACGTACGGCTTACCGTCTCCATGAACGGTGCATTTCATTTCTTACCTCTAAATGATTATGTAATGTTATAAATGCATGCATGTACTGGATATATATGACATATATGATATCTACATAATGAATACAATTCTGGATATAATAATCATTTGGCCACACGAACAACATGTAATTGTAAGAAGACCACTTCCGACTTAAGAACCAAATATCGACAAAACAAATATTATTAACTTAAATGATTACATAATGTTTGTGACATGGTAATAAGTGGTATAAAAGTAATAATGAACTTGAAAAAGGGTTCTTGAGGAATTATAAATTAACTCAAGTTTATTATTCAGGAGATTAAAGAACGATCGAGTCAAGTTGGACCCGAGGTAAGGGATCCTACACCTCTCTTTCTTTTTAAGTACACTCTTTATGTCATTCCTTTTATGCTCATATTTCTTATGATTGGGATGTTAATTTATATTAATACTACTGTACTTATTATTTTCATATGATGAGAGATCCCATTTCCTCTAATAAATCATTTTTGGAAGTTTTGAGTGGCGCCGTTAACCTGCCGAATTTTCATAAGGGATTTTTCATCTCACTTTTATTCTTGTGAGATTTATGCTACATTTTCCACAAATTCCATTGAGTGGTGTATGTACTGCCCATTATTCTACTCTTTGTGTAATATACTTTCGTTTATGAGTATTTACATCAATGATCTATTGTCCTTCTTTCATTGGGTGTATGTTTTGAAAGATACCCAAGTCGGTAAGGGAACCTTTCACCCTCCTCTTTTTTAAAAGACTTCTTTTGTTGGGTCATTTAATTTACATATTGTTATTTTGGGATATGTTCTCATATATATCTTTGTTGATGTAAATTTTATGTCCAAGTGATGAGATACTCTTTTTATCTCTCATCAACTCTTTTTGATGTGATGCTGTTAGGCTGTCAAGGGAACTTTTTAACCCAATTTCGATTTCTTTGGGTTCAACATGTAGTCATTGAATATGTCATCCATTGAATATGTGTGAATGTCCTTTTATTGTTTTACACTTAATATCCACTTATATTGGGTGTATTTATATTTGTCACACATATTTTTTTGAGATTGATTTGTCCTTAATTTAAAGATACCTTCTTTATAAGGGATTTCATCACATTTGACATTTCTATTGAGGGTTCATTGTTGTTATGCACCAATTCAATCTTATATGGTGTATATACTATCCTTTGGAGTATTATATCATGAATCCTTTTATTCTCATGATATTATAAAGTTCTGACTAAATGTTATTCCTCGATTATTGTATTCAAGTGTCTCTAATTTTGGTAAAACTCTTTTTAACCAAAATATCGTTTTAAATGTTTTAATTATTTGTTCTTATTAATATCCATGTTTTCAAAATGGTTTTCAGGATTTATTTATATGGATATTAATGGTTTAAAATGTTAAAAGCTTCAAGGTGGTTTGGGACTTCGTCTCAATTTCCTTTCATTGAGGCATATTTTATTTTATACAAAACTTTCTTTTATACGGTGTATAAACCCCTTTGACTTTTACGTTTATTCAAAAGGAATCTTTTTTATACGAAGCGTTTACTAAACGACAAAAGGGAATTTTTTTGTCGTACGTATGCGGCGACAACGACTTCTCCGCCGTCGTAACTGTTTTTTGAGTTTCGGCTTCCTCTACAAGCCATACCTTCTTTTTTTTAAAAAGAAAAATAAATACCATGTTTAACTTTGGTATTGAAAATGGGTTTCATAATGTTTTTATTATATCAATGTGTTGTATTGATATCTCGTGATTGAAATGTGGAATTGTTATGTTTCCTTTATGCATGTTTTATGTGATATGATTATGTTATGGTTCTTGGGCATTATTATGAAGATGGGTGGTTCCGTGATAAACTAAGGGCGGGTGAGCCCGTTATAGCTCTCCAATGCATTGGGTAACGCGAAGGAGTGAAACGTTAAGGTTTCTCTGAAAAGATTTAGGGAATATTCTGTGATGGGTATTCCAAACGTAACCAAGAGGGTTACTCCCTACATAAGAATGTTATGAATGCCTCAAGTTACCTTTATGTCTTATGTTTTCTATGATTTATTCATGATTTGATATGCCTATGTTTTATGGGTAAAGTATGATTTCATTCTTATGTATATATGAACTCATGTTTCCTTTCCATATTTTTATAACCCTTACTGAGCTTTTTATGCTCATCCCAAGTTTTTGAAATGCTTTTCACAGGTCAAGGGAAAGGTACATGATGTGACGATAGTGTCAAGGATGTGTCAAGAAAGAATCCATGTTTTATTTTAAATATGTTCCCGTTGATGGGAAGAATGAATACTGTCTTTTATGTAACCACTTTATTTAAATGTGGAATGTAATGAAAGTTTCATGATCTAATTCTCTAAAACTCTAAACCTGAAAATATCCTCAATGTGTAATCTTGTAATAACTCAAGATTAAGTAAGGTTTAAGGCTGGGGCCTTATAGATTAGATCCCTACATCAATATTTTCATTTAATAGGAGACATAGTCCCCCTGAGTAGCCTTGCAGGGGGACCGGGAGGCATCCTTGGAAGCCACATTTCAGAGACACTCATGTGGTTTACTTGTTTTCTAATATGTTTTCAGACAGTAAAACTATATAAGGACTACATTGAGTGCAATGGCAACAGATCATATGAATCATTTGTGGGTTTCCAAGCCCATGACAGTTCTAGCATAAAAAATCATTACAATAGGCGGGGCTGGAACATACCCGCCTCCGCCTTTGAATCAACCGAGATTATTATGGCACCCACTTCTTTCTATCTACATGGGGGTTTTTATCTGAATTTATTGGTTCAATTATTTTTTCCCCCTACTTTTTGGTTAACCATTTTTTCGTCTCTGTCTTCATAATTCACACTTTTCTGCATTCGATGAGTAATTGGGCTTGATGTTGTTATGCCTGTCAACCCAGAGTCATCTTGTGGTAAGATTCCTGGCATGACCGTACCAGAACCAGGGTTGGGATATGGTGGTTTGATGCACATAGGTTTTGTCTTAAAGATTTTCTCTTGTGGTTATTTTGGTTTTGGAAAGGACTCTGTTGCGGTTAAGATAATGTCTTTTAGGGGGGGTAGAATCAATGCCCAATTGGATGTAAATCGTATTTGAATGACTCCCCTGGCTAGCCCCATCATTTCACGTGAAATTTATGTCCGGAGGGGGGGATCTTCTAGCTACTCATTGATAAACTAGGATATCTTTAGATAGTTTTAGTGGTCCCAACATGATGGTATTAGACTGTTCAGTTTCCACTCTCCTTGTGTGGGGAATTGCGATACAATCGGGATCCTTTTATGATCGTGGTGTGGGACATAGGCTAGGGAAATCCATCTTGGACATGGGTTTTAAGGGCCATTGTCATCTGATTCAATGACTCAATTCTAACCGAATGACCATGTGAGGCTTCCCATTTTGTAGGGTAGATAACCTATGATAAGTATACGAATCAAAATGACTTGTGTAACTATTATATTTATGGTTGTTTATAAAGATGAAAAAAATGAGTTAAGTAAGTTAAAATGATTCTTAAAAAATCTATACTACTAAGGCTTAGGGGTCTCTTTATTTCCATTCTCATCTATGACTCCATGTCATCCACCATGAGTGGACCTAGAAATGGAGTTTCAGAAGGAAAAAATAGCTTATCAGAGGAGGTTTGATAGCGAGTCGGTGGACAACAAGTGTTAGATAATGTTATTCTCATTCATGCTGGTGCCTATCGGAATGTATGAGGGAATTGTCTCATACATGAAGGTGGAGATATACCTCGGGGAACATTTGTTTAACTTCAGAATAATCATTGATCTGATGGAGTACAACATTCTAATGGCAGATAGTTAAATGATGGGAGTTTCATGTCAGTTTTGGATACTATATATGATAGAGAGAAAGGAGTCTAATGTTATATGGGTCGATTTTGAGGAGTATTGGGAAGAATATTCTTCATTGACCATGAAGGATGATAAGGGATTTGATATAAACAACCTCTAGTAGGGGAGTATGACATTATGGGTTTTGGGGATCATGTTCAAGGATCTACTTATCTTCACTTTGGATCTATTTTCATAAGTGGAGTCTTGAGCGAGATACATGGAAGAGGCACATTGTCCCTCTCTCTATTACACAGATTCTTTATTAACCTAGATGACATACCTAGTGGTCCAAAAGAAGTTGTTAGTTTTCGATATGATGTACTATAGAGTATTAATACCACAATAGGAGAACAATTAGGGTTCAAAAAAGGAAATGTAATCCAAAAATAATTATTATGAGTCAAGTCCTCTAAGGTTTCATCCAGTGGGGATTCGACCAATAGAATTTCATTTTTAACCTCATAGACCTTGATATATTCACATATGCTTGGGAAAAATGTTTCTATCTTATGGATCATTTAGGAAACAATAGAATTATTGGTCTGTTTATGCTATATATGGTAGAGCTGGGTAGGTTTATCACCCACCTCCGTAGGAGTTTCTGACCATGAAATTTCTATAGCAGGGACAACCAGCTTCAACACCACTGAAGGGATATAGATTTGGTGAATTCCAAACTCAGGGGTGTTCCTCAGGGACCATGACTATAACATGGGTGAATAGGTGGTCGCAAAAGAGTGTAAGAGGTGTTGGGCAAGGCCATTTGCACGTTGTGGAGGCAATAGTTCTAGTTGGGCCATATATCGTTCGAGGTATGATTAGTGCATTCATTACTCTTTCTTGTGCATTTTTTTGTTATAGATCTTTGAAACTAATAATTTTACCCTCTCTAGAACATGGTTTGGGAAGAGAAAAAGATTGAATTTGTGTGGCCCTACAGTTGATTGAAAAATTTAGAGTTGAGACTATCTTTTTTGATGTTTTTTTGGGGATGTAGACTATTTTTTTGGGTCACACCACTCTAGTGGGGATCTATTCATGCAACAGATACAAAAATACGATATCATCATTGGTATAGACTAGTTATTTTCCATACATGCTATCATCGAATAAATTCATAGGAGTGTTTTGTATCCAATTTTGTGTTTCCAATGTGTGTATTTCAATAGAGAGCAGTGTTTTTCTACCGATAGTTGGTGTGTGAAGAAACATCCTTCCATATCACCAATATGTTAGTGGAATTGGTGGATGTATAGATGGAGGTAGTTCCCATAGTTGTTGGGTGATTATTGAATAATTTCCCTGAGTATATTTTGACTCTACCCCCTCAAGGTGATGTTTAGTTTGTGATATACTTTCATCCCAGTTCATCTCCAATTTCGATGGCTCCTTATTGGAGTGAAACCATCCAAGTTGCTAGAAAATGGTTTTATATTGAAAACATGAAAAATAAGTGATTTATCTGGCTGAGTGTGTCACCTTGGGGTGCACTGGTATTTTTATCAATGATAAAAGATGGTAGTTTGTTGTTGGGAATAGACTACCAGAGGTTGAATCAGCTTACTATCAGGAACAATTTCCCTCTCCCGATAATAAATGATCTTTTCAACCAATTTAAGACATCATGTTGGTTTTATAAGATCAATATGTAGTATGGGTAACACCAGTTGATATTTAAAGAGGATGAAATTCAAGAGATTAATTTTATTTGATGGTATGGGAAATCCATATTTATTGTTATGTTGTTTGATGTTTGATATGCACTATCCATGTTCATGGGTATCATAAAATCTATCTTTTGTGATTTCCTAGACTAATTAGTCATTATATTCATCAATGATATCTTAATATACTTGAAGTAATGGGAGGAGAATGCAAAGCATCTGAGGACTGTGTTGGAGGTTTTTTGGACACCACCAGCTCTACGAGACGATTTCCAAATGAACTTTTTTCTGAGAAGATGTACACTCTGTTAGGAATGTGGAGTCCAATAAGGGTGTAGAAGTTGACCCATGAATAGAAAAATTGTTTTTTTCTTAGGTATCACCAATTAATGTTGTCAAATTTCACAGATTTTGTGGTCATCCATGATATTACAAGCGATTTTTACCCAATTTTGGTTAAGTTGTAGCTCCACTGATGGCTCTGACCAAAAACTCCAAAGCTTTTGTTTAGAGAAGGTAGTTCTAGGAACAATTTTTTTATCTGAAGGGGACGTTAGTGAGTCTATTACTGCTCTGGTATCCTGATTAGGGTGTAATATTTGAGGTTTTGTGTGATGCTTCCCTTTTAGGATTTGGAAATGTGCTGATGCAAGAATGA
This sequence comes from Viscum album, assembly GCA_963277665.1. Classification (NCBI taxonomy): domain Eukaryota; kingdom Viridiplantae; phylum Streptophyta; class Magnoliopsida; order Santalales; family Viscaceae; genus Viscum; species Viscum album. Next base: position 519,755,571 of record OY728139.1, read on the forward strand.
GGAGTTATCTCTTATGGGTCTATGATGTCACATTCCAATGAAAGTTAAAATGCCACCCATGATCTAGAGGTTGACGAAATCGTGTTTGTGACAAGGTTTTTGGGGAATTACCACATTGGATATTGTTTTTTCATCTTAATAGACCACAAAAGTTTGAGGTATATCATTCACTATGAGACATGATCATGTTGTAGCAGAGATGGATAGAGTTTATCTTGGATTATAACATTGAGAACATTTACTCCCCATATAATTTGATGTTTTTGATGATTATTTGAACATGGATTTACGTAAGGATGTAGTTCAGAATATGTGTAATTTTTGAATGAGAATTATGAGTTGGTTGCATTGCACAGAGATACAAGAATTGATTGCAGTTGCAGATTTCTATTTCGAATGAAAGTATAGTAAATTGTGTGGCTGAAATGTAAGGATTATCAGTTGGGATACTTAGATATTTAGGTGATATGTGATCGGATTTACCATAGTAGTGCTCTAGAGGGATGGTCAGAGGATGGTCATAATCATAAATTGTTTTGTGAGAAGATGTGTGTTCTTATGGAAATATGTGGGGGATTTCTATATGAGTTTCACATATCACATTTAGTAGTATACTATAGAGTTACCATGAATTACTATGGCCTGTGAAAAAAATATTTGTAGTCTATGATGAAGGAGGTAGTGGAATTTTTGTTGTAGGATGCATAGAGTTCTATTAGGTCAAGGTCGATCATCTTTTTACTAGTGGATTGTTTCAACCCTTAGAAGTCCCTAATTGTAAGTTGGATGAAATCATATGGTTTTTCATAATAGGGATACCCAGGTATACATGGGTATATGGTGATATTATGGATGTGGTGGACCGAATGAGGAAATCAACTGACTTTATATAAATTATGGTGTAGAGTGTAGTAGATGCCTTGGAATGTGGGTATATAGATGAAATGGTGGGGATTTATGGAGTTCTAAGATCCATGCCCTCATATTAAGATATAAATTTTACATCCCATGTCTGGAGGGGATTAAAACATGCTTTTGGAAGTAAATACTGCCTCAACACATCCTTCCACCCTCAGACGGATGGGCAGACATAGAATGTCATCCAAATGTTGGAGAACAAGTTATGGTCTTATGTCTTTTACTATGGTGGATCTTGGGTTCATCAATTTTACTTGATTGAGTTATCTTAAAATAATAAAAATCAATCATCCATTGGAATGGATATGTTGGAGGCGTTGTATAAAGAAACTTTCCATTTTCAATTATGCTTGACATATGTTGGGGAGACAAATGCTCTTTATCCTGAGGTGGTGAAAACAATGATAGAGAATGTTCATCATGTCTGTAAAAGGATTATGGTAGTTTAATATTGACATAGGTTTTTTGTCAATCATAGGAGTATGACCTTGGAGTTTCATTTTGGAGAACATCTATTCTGGAATGTTTCCCATTGATGTGATAAGTGGAGGATTAGTAGGAGGAGTAAACTTTATCCAAGGTTCATCAAACCCTTGGGGGTATTTATGTGAGTTTGGGAAGGGGAATACCCTATAGAATTGCCAATATAGTTGAAGAGGATCCACAACATATTCTAGATCACCAATATTTTCCGGATTCATCTGGATGACTCCTATGTCATTGACTGGGGAGAGTTTGATATCGATGACTACATGAAGTTCATAGAGTAGTCATTGGAGGTCCAAGATTATCAAGAGAAGTTGATTTGTTCATTGATCATTCCTTTGGGTTTCTTGTTATAGATGCATCGTGTCCTAGAGAAGTGTAGATGGGAGAGGGATATGTAGATGCATTCCCAGTATCCAGGTTTGTTTTTATTTTTTCTTATGTTTTTTCATTATGATGTAATGTGTGACCCTAGTTTTCTATCAGAGGGGTTGCTTACTAATTATGTAATGTGTGATTAATTACTTATAAGTGGAAAGGGGGAACATGATTCCTAATCAAGACTCATTAAATAATATTTGATTAATCAAGTTCGGGTGAGTCAGTGTCACCTAATTCATATAGTATATCGACAGGGAGGAAGGAATTACCTAATTCACGTGTTTGGAATGTGTGGTTTTTTACTAGAGTGGTGTGTCTTTTGGTCTGCTGGGGGTAGAAGATTTGGGAGTTGGTGTTCTGGGCTGTTGGAATTTCACCCCCATTCAAATAAAACATGGTAGTTTATCATTGAATGTTGATAATTGTATCTGGGTTTCCAGTACATTTTGATCCTTGATTTGTATCTTACATTTGGGTTGTTTGGAACTCTCTTTTTTATTGGTATGTTTTTGAATTATCAAGTGTGTGAGTAGGTAGAGAAGTATCTGATATAATGGCTCAGACCCCTCAGTCCATTAATTGGTTGAAATTCATAGTTTGAGGTCTTCTGGAGGGTCATGATGACTCAGTTAAAGTGTTTTCTAAACATCATGTGTTTCCAATGGCAATGCAAGTTCTGTATCTCACATTAGTAGCTCAATTTTGGTGGCCTATCTTCAGTTTGTGAGGTTTTAGTATGTCAGAAATTTATAGGGTGGTAATTGGTACTTCGAGCATCAATATTTAGGTCACCGGTGACACTCATCGACAATTTAGACATTAGTGGATCATACTGGTGACTTGATGTTAGTGGTTCACGTGGATGAATCGTTGTTGGTGAGTCATTATGGGTGACTATCACTTTTGACTCACCCATCAGTGAGTCAATTCCTGCTTTTTCCAGATTACCTAGTTCCATCCTTCTTATGTTTTATTTTATGTAAATCCACATTAAAACAGTTTTTTGACTATTATAGAACAAGTTTCAAAGGATATTAATTATATTTTTATTATTATAACAAATTGGGGACATTGAGACAACTAGGACGCATGGTCTTGACAACAATTTGACTTCAATAGAACTTGAAACATTTCCCTTCCATTGCTATAGGATTTGGTTTTTTCTAAACCTGAGATCTTTTCCTCCGTGAACCCTTCCATTTTCTCTATGTATTTCTATTCCATTTTTTCCCTGTGGATTCTGGGGTTGCGTTGCGGCCCCTGAATCCATTTTTTCTACATATTCCTTCCTTCTGCTCACACCCCCCAGTTTTTTGGCGTAATGGGGAGTTTTTGGTCATCTATTCTTCAAGGTAGGGATATATGAGTCATTATTTAAATTTTTATCATGTGGGGTGGGTAAAATCGTGTCCCATTATGATTAAAACCAAATGGTAACTTTTAAATAATGTTGTTATGAAGATAATCACACTTGATATGCTGACGGGTTTTGTCACATTAATGATAAATGATGGGAAGAGATGTGGGATAATATGATTTTGTTTTTTTATCTATTATCTTTGATCCATGCTAGGAATTTTGTTGGTCATCTGCCTTCTGAAAAAATGGATTTTTTGTCCCTGTTTGCGTGACCCAACTCAAGAGTAATTATTGTAAAAGACCTTTTTAACTGATATGAAATTGAAAAACACATTAATCGTGTATTTGTGGTATATTAAATGGATTCCACAGGATGAAATTTTTTCTAATATAACCCCAAATTTATTAATGTGTAATTATAGAATGAGGGTTTCTAAATATGAATACAACATTGTATTTGGTGTGGATGTGTGATGTTTATGGTTTTGTTCGACCGTGTGTTTTGTGCCAGTCATGTGGTTCTGTTGTTGGGAGTGTGGTTGTGTATATGGTCTGATACGAAAAGTGTAAATGAATATCAAGTTGAGAGATTTATAAATAGTTTAATGGATTAACTTGTTAAATAGTAGGTCTACATCTAGGTTGTGTTTTGTTTTTTGTTCATATTCAATATGTGCAGTTGGACTGAAATGTATTTGAGTTTTGCAGTTTATCTCGATGTGGTGGTTTTCTTGTAGAGGGGCTATCGAGGACGGTTTTTATGCATAATTTTGAAGGACGGTTATTCCATGAATGAGTGTTTCACCCAGAGTTCATATAGAGAGTGGTATACTAGGAATGGTTGTTAGAGTGTATTATTTTACAGTAGTCCTTAATTCTCTATTTGGATTCAGAAGTGGTTGGTATGGTTAATTATACCTAATAATGTATGTTGTGTTCAGTAGTTTCATCGTTATGGATGAACTTAATAAGTATGTATTGTGAAATAATGCATGATAATCGGTTGAATGAATTTGTTGGGTTAATGAATTATATTTATGGCTAGCTATGTGGTTATGCATTAGAGGTGGAAGTAATGGTAGTTATTTGTGGTTTGATGGTTTTTTTGGAGAACACATAGGTTCAACTTAGTTTTTGTCCACTGAATATATATAAATGTAGTTCCTTTTGATTTCTATGTGCACCACACTCAACATGAGGTCAATGTTCTTAACATCCCCCATTTCATGGGGGATGGGGTTTCTTCCTTCATCCTAGTGGGAGGATTGATGGTTGGTTATTTTTTCTTCTCTCCTCCCTCTTCAAGGCATTGGTAGCCCCACATTTTTTGAGCCAATTGTCATGCAGTTTTGACTCCCATGATACTATGGGTGAGGTGTCCTTCACATGATTCTTTTTAATGAGAAATTCCATGCTTTCCCAATAGAGTTTGCGACGAGGTTATGGGTTTTTTCCTCAGTGTCTGAGGGAAGGATGTGATGTGGTGTGTGAACCATGTGTTTGAGGATGAGATGTAGTATGTGGCCCATGTGGGTACAAGATGGTTGTGGCATTGGGGATTGTCAAAGGGCATGGTAGTGTGAGTATGTTCACCATTACTGATGACCAGTTAACCTATGGGATGTGGGGTGTGAAGTTCCCGGATCAGTGTGATCACTGAGAGGGGGAGGGGGTGATTCAGTGATCCTTTAAAACTTTTTACTAATTGATTCTTTATCAATTAAACCTCTATGGCTTGTTAAGGCCTTGATCCACTCTTCTTGTATCTCTCACACTTTCCTCGATTGATGTAGTAAATGTAAAGGCGCAGGACACACGGATTTAAAAGGTTTTGCTCCAAAGGCCTACATCCTGGCCATGTTGGTTAAATGCCCCAACATGGTTTCTCCACTATAATTAGGTAAGTAATTACAATGGTCGATACGGAGTCAAACATTATCTCTATTGAGTCCCACATGAGGTTCTTTATATTGCATCCCACATTATTACCAGAGTCCCAATGTCCTGCTTCAGCTTCAACCAAAGACTTCTCCACCCTGAGTCTCACAGGGGGTATTCTCCTGGCTCCTCATGTCACACGAGTAGCTCTTCATCTTTTGAAGATTTTCAAGAGTCTTCAACATCCTTGGATAAGGTATGATGGCCTTTCTCACTTATTCTGATCACTGGTGGTGACCAGGAATTCTATTCATTGCTCGGGCTTTGTCTCCTTCTTCTAAGGATGAACCGGCCACCGTCTTCAAGAATATTGATTAGAAAATATGTTCCTGAACTATGCATGCCCACTATATCTTCTTGGTCTTCTCAACTACTGAAAACACAGATAAATGATGTCTTTAACTTCGGTCTGGCATCAGTCTCTCTTCAATTCAACTTCATGCACTGATTTCATGTAATCTCTTAATCTCCATGCACTGATTGCATGGATTCTCAATCTTCATGCATGACTTGAATGGAATCTCAAATATCATCAAGAACCTTTGTTCTTGGACTTCTCATATTCACACACACTGATTCTTTATTTACGTGTGCACGTGCATGCATGAATACATGATCTCACCTTTTCTTCTTGGTGTGATAAACCCTTAAAGGGTGCAATCTATTTTAGAACACACACCTTCTTCCTCGATTCACTCCTTTTAATTGATTCTCACTCACACCATATTGTGTGTTGTTCTTTAGTGTGAATTTCCCCTTCTCTCTTTCTTCTCAAGGTGTTCAACCACTTTTTCACTTATTCAACCTTGCATGGATATGCATGTATCTTCTTCCTTCACTTGGGCACACACAAGAGGTATGGCCTCCTTCACTTATGCATATTCAAGGCTATTGCCTTCTTGTTTCTTTTCAAACACTTTTTTCTTTTATTCTTCTTCAATGTGTGCACACTCCACTTGTGCACACACTAATGTAATGGCCTCTTCAATTGTTTCTCACACACAAAACCAGTAATATCTTCTTGTTTCTTTTCACACACATACAAAAAGATGGTGTAGACTTCTTACTTCAACCCGTGCACACTCCCGTGAGGTGTGCACTTCCACTTTATCCAGTACACCTCACCAACGGATGGCGCACAAATGATGAGGCCAACTCTTGTCTTCCACCGCGCAGGGTGTGGGAGTGGCTTCTACCGCGTAGGTAGAGCGGTGGATTCCTCCTGCGGTGCAGGTTCGCGGGCACAGAGGGTGCACAAGTGCGGCCACTTGCTACTACACATGTATGCGGGCAGCAGGCACGCAAGTTCGCGCCTCGTCTTCTTCCCTGTTGCGCAAGGGGAGTTCACAAGGTGTCCTCCTCCTAAACTTCTTTCGTGAAGGGGTTGTGCAAAAGGAACTCTCGAAGCCTCGGGTGGCTCCGGGCTGCTCTACCGCGCAAGTGGTGCGCGGAGCTTCGAACTTCGCTAGGCTAGGAGCTTCGCGGGACTCCTTCACTTCGTGCATCAAGGTTGCGCGGAAACCACCGACCTTTGCGAACCAGTGGGTTTTTTGGTTCCTCTGTTTATCTGAAGAAGCAGGAGCTCCTTCCTTCATGAATGGCAGTAGCCCTTATCGTACACAGGCTCCTCTTTTTATAGGCAAGGAAATCAATTGAAGGCGTGGGGTCCAAAACATTTAATGTCTGAGAATCATTCCATTGAATAACTGAGGTATTCGGTTCATTAAAAACATTCAACCCATGTTTAAAGATATCCATGTATCTCGGGTGTTTCCTTTTTCCAAACGTGGGATCCAATCTTCATGTATGGATTCAAGATCATATACCTGATTCTCATCCATGAATCTCGCATGGATCCACGTGGCCTCGACAACTCCGTTTTCCTCGGCTGAAACTTTTTCCTTGAGCTATCTCATGCATGAAAGACGTAGAATGCATGCATGGTCTCGGTTCGATTAGACGATCACCGTGGAGTTGTTTTCGAGCTTCAACAACGGTCAGGTTTCAACCATGGTAGATCGGCAGTGGCGACGATGAGAGGGATCACATCGGGTAGAGCTCGGGTGTCTGGAGGTTGAAGACAACCTTGGTTCCTCTCCTCAGCCATTGGATCCACGTTAAATGATCTCGGACCGCTGGGATTATATCGTGGCACCACGGGATTAGATGAGCGGTCGCGATTATATGCAGATCAGATGGACGGCCCAGATCAGCTCCGCGTCTCAAAAAACTCGTCCCACATCGAAACGGGTCGCGACTTTCTCACGGTATAACAACCATCGCCCCCCAAACTCAGATCAGAAATCTCCTCTCCCCCCCCCTCCGGTGCCGCCCCGCACCGGTTCTCCTGTGGGCGCGCTCTAGCGCCCACTCTGCTGCTCCGGGCGTGAGCACCTAGCACCCATGCTACACGGATTCTTCACCGTGTGGCACTCGCAGGCTTACACACAGCCCGGACCATGCCTCGGGGAGGCCTTGGCCTTGAGGACTTCCCTTGAGCGTGGTTGAGCCTTGGGTCCCCCATGTTCTTGAGGTGAGGGACCTCGGCTGACCTCCTTGGTTGGCTTATTTGTTTTGTTAAAGTACATAGTTGGTACTTTGTATAGAAGAAAAGTAACCGTGTACAAAAATGCAAAACCATACTTCTTCTCCTATTCATCTTCTTAAGGACTCCATATATCTTCTTCAACATATCCTCTTCTTATTCTATTAAAGAATGCAATTCCCAAGGATCTCTCAGTATCTTCATCAACCATTAATCATAAATCCCTTAATCTTAAATGTTCTTCTTCAATCCAATCATAGATGAGGTTGGATCATCTTCAAATCCACATGCACTAAGCGATAGTGCATGGTCTTCTTCAAACCACTTCATCCACTAAGTAGCTGTGGATGGATCATTTCATCATTCCGCATCCACTTAGTGATAGTTGATGGCACTTATTTATCTCCTCATGCATTGTGAAGACAATGCGTGTACTTATAACAATGTTGTGACATTGTATCTCCTTGATACATGTCTTGGAACTTCATGACCAGTTCTACAATCATCTGATTTAGTATGGAGAGTGTTTCAACCATTACCTCCTATGCCACTTAGTGACTCTCCTAAGTGACATGCATCTTAGTACCATGGTCATTATCTAACAATCACCATCACCTTGTCAGTCACATATCCACTCAATTCTTGACGTCTTATTAAAATCATCACTATCACCATCACATCCTCTGTTATTCACATATTAACACTCCTTGTCATCCATTCAATCCTTGACAACTTATTGACAACAAATTCAACACAGTGCACAACAGGGTGGGTACCCTATAATAATTGTGCTTAATATTTTACATTCTATGAGTTGAATTATTTGGTGATCATGACATTTGATAGGTTGGGGTAGATAGAATACCTTGTTATGTTCTTTTGAGTTTATATTGTTTTATCACGTGGGAATTAGTATATTTCCCTCACATGTGAAGAAGTGTATTTGGATTTTACTACTTAGGATTCTTTTTTTCTAAACCATCATATATAAAACTGTTTTCAGATTTATATGAAGATTATGTGAACCATACTGAATCAAAATTACTCGTACATCATGAATATTGATGCGTCACTCCATATCTATGTTCTTAAGGTATTTATATTTTGGTTTTTAAATGTTTATCTTTTAGTTTGACATTTAACATGCAACTTGGATGGATTTTTTATTTAGTCATATATATTTTTTGGTTTTGTTTTGAGGTTGATACATCTTATCTCCCATTCTTGGTCACAAAAAAATGTTAATTTTCCATTTATGATATTTGAATATCCTTGATGCTGGTGGCCACCACGGGGCCTATTAGAGTCGTGACTCGGGGGTAAATATCACTTTTTAATCCTAAATATCGATGATCATGGGACTTTTTTATCCCTTCCCTCTCCTTGAAAAATGAGGGTCATGAAAAATAGATTTTTTTTATCCCAATTACAAAAATCTGAAGATAATAAAACAAAGAGAATGAAATTTTTAGTTTTCTCTACATAAAATAATATAGATGACATAAACAAAGAAATATGGACCTATTCTTCCATATTTTATAAAAAAGGGTGTAAATATATGAACTTTAATAATCCAATATTAAAAATTCAATTTTTAGGGTAAATGTTTATTCCTTATAATATTATTTCTAACAATAATTTCACTATTTACCATTACCACAGTGAATGATACATACCATGGCTTCATTTCATAATGACCAAATATAAAAAAGAATATTTTTAAAATATTAAAAAGTAATATTTCAAATGGAATTAATTTTCTAATACTCAATCAATAGAAATTGTTGAAAATAATTATTTTATAAGGAAAAATATAATGAAATAAATTTTTTCCAAAAAAATGAATTTTAGGTATAAAAATATTTGTATTCTGAATAAATTTATAAAATTCAATCTAAAGAAAACAATTGGATTAATATTAATCCAATGTAACTAATTAAATTGTAATTATAATCCAATATATATATATTTTTAAATATTCTATGATAAAATATGGATTTCAATAAAAATATGTTTTTTCACTTATTAATTGAAAATAATTCTTATAAATAAAAATATTTGTTAATAAAATTTTGATATCCTGTTTTTAAAAATTAATTTTTTATCAAATAACATTTATAGAAGTACTATAAATTATTTTTAATATCTTATAAAAAATAGTAAAATTTATTTTTTATTAAAATGTATTGTTGATGAATAAAAACAAATTATTAAATATTGAGTGGATATTTACTATAAATTTATCAAGAAACTATATTTATTATGAACTATATATATTTCCTAAAGAAGTTAATAATATTACTACATTTCAATTTAACAGCTCTGTTATAAAAGTAATTTTTAAACAATAATATTCAATAGTTTATTTAGGAATGTTATTTCATATTGGGTACACCATCGAACATAGATTTTTTTTTAAAAATATCAAGGTGTCATAGTGATGTTCATTCAAAATTATTATGGGAAATAGATAGTTATTCTAGATCATTAATTAGAGGATAAAATTTGTATCTATCCATGACTCCAGGCTATTGTATCATGTTTGTGGGACACTATTCTATGGAATATGATTGATAATTGAGGTTATATTTCCTATTGTAATTCCTTATAAAATGCAAATTTTATTCCATATTTCATCCATGAATTCTTATATTCATATTGTCTAGGGCAGTAATTAATCTTTGATAAGATATTCCCTTATTAAGAATTTTATCTCGCCAATTTTTTTCTCTAATATCGATTGGTTATTAAAATATGTTTATTTCATGAAACAAGTAATATATATTTATATTAATGTATAAGATCAATAAATTTTTTAAAATTAGGTTTATATGGAGTTATTATAAAAACATAGAAAAACATAATTTCATGGTTTTGTGAGATTATTAATGAGATTTAATGTTCAAAATATGGAAATTTATTGAAATATACTAAAACATAGCTCCATACATCTCATTTAATTTCAATTTTTTATGTAATTAATTTTTAAAAAAATAAATGTAGAATGGAGGGTCTAGGGGACCATTGTTTCATTAAAATTATGTATTTTCATTTTGGGGGATTACGATGGGGAATATTTAATGAAAACCCTAGTAAAATGGCTAAGCATTAGATAAAATCATAAAATATTTGGAATGTAAAAATATATGGATTCCACGAAATCAGATCCCAATATAATTATAGATAATAGGATGTATCATTTAGTATAGATATACCTAGGGTTAAAAATCCACTAGAAATGGTTGGTTTGATGATAATGAAACCCTTAATCGATGTAAAACAAATGGGAACAACATCCCACCATGCTAAATACTCTCTAAGTGTATTTTTTGTTTCATAGCCAATATACAAAAAATAATTATGTATTTGAATAAAATATTAGGACAGAATATGAAACTATTAGGTTATATAACATAATATAAAATGACCTTAGAAAATATTGATTTTAACATATAGATTATTATGTTATCTTATCAATTGAATTTATGAGTAAAATTTTCCATGAAAATAATTTTACTATTATATATTTATTAACAATCATAAACCATAGATTCTATTATTTAATGTAATATATTAATCCCATTTGAACAAAATTATCAATGGGAGTGATGGGTAATTCAAATATTTTCCTAGTTAGAAATATAATGAAAAAGGTAATGCGAAGGAGATCGGCGATGACCTAATCCGATGAAGACAAGCTCTGCTCCCTGCTCCCATTCGGAGTGGGGAGTTCTGCGTCTTCTTGATAATGATTTCACTCAACATGGCTCGAATTTTCTGTTCCCAATGATCCATCTCCCCCCGATGGTTGCTGATCCGTTTCAGGTGGTACCACAGCTTCCTCTTCTCCCAGTTAAGATCAATAGCGCTGCAGATTTATGCAAGATAACCCTCGTTGCACAGTTTCATCCACAACTCCCTTCAATGGATGAGTTCGAGGGATTTGTCTCAGATTCATGGGTGTTACAGGAGCGTACAATTTTGGGTTTTATTGATCCAATGTATATCAAGGTTCACGTTGGCTCAGAGGCGGATTTGATTACATCCAGGTCGCGAGCTCCCTAGATAAGCAATGGTTCCACCTTATTCATTTTTCATTGGAGCTTAGATTTCCACATGCGATGAGAACCTGCGACAATTGGAAAATGGTTGATTCTTCCTATATTACCTCAATCATTCCAAAATCCCTCGATTTTATGCAGAATCAGCAATATGATCGGTTGTAACCTTCATTCTGATCATCAGACTAAGGCTGTGAGTCACCCGATTTTTCCCCGAATCTTCGTGGAGGTTGATGTCTCAAGACCACCAGTGGAATGTGTCTGGATCATGGATATAAAGGAGTTCCTATAGAGGCAGGTTGTTGTCTTTGAGTCTTGGATTCTCTATTTCATTGCATGTTCTCGATTTGGTCATCTAGAAATGGTTTGTCACCATGGACCGATGTTTGGTTCTTCAAAGATGGTTGAAAGGAGAAGCTCTGATGGTGGTATGGCTATTTGCATGGACCCAGTACTGGGAAAGTCCAATTCTGGTGATACTGTGATCATGAGTGGGAGTGTGAATAGTTGAATGGGTGGACCTGTGGAGTGTAGTGGGACTGCGGTTTTTACTAGGCATGATGAACAGGTGAGAAGCACCTCCCTCGGCAAGGCACTATTGGGCACAGGTTTGGAGCAGGAGGTGCAGCAATCCATTCATGCAGAGTTGTGTACGCATGACTGTGGTGTAAATGAGGTGCAGGATTCACTCAATCTATCTATGTAGTAGGTCATAAAGGAGATTAAATGTGGGCATGGAGCTGAGGACCTCAATGTGTTGGAGGGTGCTGCTGGATTGGTTGGAAGCCTAAACAGAGAAGGAGGAGTGGATCATGTACAAGGTGTCCTATAAGGTAATAGATTTTAGGTCTTGGAGCAGGAAGAGACACCCAATATGATTGTTGATCCACAGGGGAGAAAATACTTGAATTTTCATATTGGTTCAAATATTCAGGAAAAGGTTGTAGTTGATGTCCTGACAGGGATTGTTGAGGACCACGGAAAAGAGGTGAATCCACAATGTCTAGCTCAGATTGATCATAATAGGCTCTCTCCAATGATTGGAGGTGTGTCTCTGGAAAACTCAGAAGATGGTTTTTTGAGGCAAGATGTTGGGGACTCTTGTTTCATCCCAGTGAATCTCACGGGTAAATGGTGAAATGTTTCTGACAGTGACAAGGAAAATGATCGAGGGGCAGCAAGACCTTCATATAGTGATATTGTTCATGGTTTCTAGAAGAAGGTTTATAGAAGTGAAGGTGTGGTTAATGATACACCAAAGAGGAGGCCACGAAAGGAATATTCTTACTTACGGAAGTCGGTATCCACCAGGTCCCCTTTCAAAATGGAAAAAGGGCATGTTACTATTTCTAAAAAGAGTCGTATGAGTAAGCAAGAAAATAAATAGAAACTAAATATGGAGTAACTAGAGCTCAGATAGAAGTATGCCAAGGATTTAAAAATATATTATATGAAGACTGAATGGGAGTCTTCTACTATGTAATATGTTTCTTATTATGGATGTGGCAAGGATTATAAATGCTATAATATGTAGCTGATCTTTTCTGGTTGGTACTGATATCTGGAAGTGGAGGAACGGTATGACTGTAATCTTGAAATTTTCTCATGTACTATTCGTTTATTTTAATAATGTTTCAGAGGACTCCATATGACTTAGTGTTTTTGGTATAGCCATTGTATTTCAACCCCATGGTTATACCTACATATTTCAAGGTTGTATCCAATGTTTTGATAAAATCATGCCTATTGTAGTATTTTTTGTCCATAGTTTTCTTAAACGGTGGATTTAAAATGTTTTTTTTCAAAGGATATTTCCATGGAACTATAAAATCGTCGTTATAGTATATACATATAGACATCGTTTCTGTAATCCATAGAAATTTATTTTAGGCCTAAACCTAAGATCAATACATTATCTTGGGAATCCTATGAGAAGACCTATTTCCACGGTACATTAACTATTTCCACAATATATATATATATATATATCATAAAATTTATTTTATATAATGTATATTATTTTTGGTGATGTGGTTATACTGCCACATACCCATGGTGGGTGTATAGAAATCAAATTGCACTTAAGAAAAATTAGTTTCCCCTTATATCCATAGTTTATATAGGAAACTACCAAAGTTTTCAACCATCGATGTAGACACTATTTCCACGATGGAGAACTGGGTTGGATGTTTTGATGGGTTTCAAAACAATGGATATATATGTTGCTTCCACAATATAGTTTTGGGCTATAATTCATCACAATAGTGTCTATAATTTATTGCAAATATTTTGATATTTATAGTCATGAGTTTAGACTGTGGTTATAGCCAAATATTCTTCTTGTGTTTCCATCTAGTTCATTATGGTTAAACACCCACACTCATTTATTGTTTCATCAATCCCAATAATAATAAGAAATGAATCAATAAAATACCAATGATATTTTAAATCCTTAATAGATCCAAACAAGACAAAATAATCATAGTTGTTTTTTATATGAATGTAGTTTCTTACAAATGGAGGAATATTATTACAAATATGAATACAAATGATGAAGTTTACTCAATTTAATTATACCAGTGAAGAAAATATTCCTCCTTAAATATATTATTTTAAATCATCAAACAAAAATGGAGATAATTGTCATAGATTTAATTCAAAATGTTGATTTATAGATTGGTTGAAATGATGTGAAATTCACGACATCTAGTTTTATTATGGACCTCAAAATTAATATTAAACGATTATATAGGTGCCCAATACCATTTGTCAAATGGGAATTAAATATAAGATACCTTTGTATCTATGAATATAATATTTGATATTCACTTAATGTGGTGATGTAAATTAGAAAATGTCATTATTTTAGATAAATGAAATAAAATATAGAGATTCATGGAATATTAAATGAAAAATATATAGGGTAATTATTTTTATGCACCCCCATATATTAAAATTATGGGAGAGAATATTAAATAAATAGATGAAGAGGGGCAATAAGTTGTTTTGAAGGTTGTAGAGTAGACTACCAACACCATGATTACTAAAATGATTTGAGGAGGATGATTAGTAAAATTGTGGAAGACAATATCCCACCTAATAATACAAATACACATAATTTATTTTAATTTGATGTGATTCATATTTATTGTAATAAATTCATTAATCCAATATCTAATGGTAATGATAGGAATCTAGAATCACCTTGTATTTTTTAACGTGAGAGGGACTATAGAATTATTATTTCTAATGATGATCATTATTGTGATGTTTTTAATAGTACACTTATTCCTAAAACAAATATTTGAATGTATTATTTGATTCTTGTTGTTCAAATTCATTCATATCTTAAAATATTTTTAATAATGATGTTTTGCCACCTCAAAATATAGATATGGATTTATTAGTGAAAACATATTTTCTTTCATTGATTTCATCCATAGTATACATTTAATATTCTATCATTATTTATGGATAAATAATTAATATCAATCTAGTCTTACATTCATTTGTATAATTATTTGTGATGATAGAAATAGAATTTATTTCCCAACATAAATCTCATATCAATTTTTTTGATATAGAAATTTTATTACATATAAAAAATCATAAAATACTAAAATTATAATGAATATATGATTTTATACTGCATTTCAAATAAAAAACACCTAATTTAGGGGTTTATTCCCAATAATGTGGGATGCACAACTTAAATTGTCAGTGATGAACTCAAAATTTAATAAATAATTATTTTATTGTAGCATATTGATATATTTATTGATAGATTAACTGAACTCCACCTAAATTTTGATGTGGTGTATTCAATTTAATTGATACCTAGTTTTTTTCATCAACTAATGAGTACCTATATAATTGATGATTTTGAATTAGAGTAATTAATGTATAATATTCCAGAGAATATAAAAATGGGATTTATGATCTATAGTGATCCACCTTAGGCTAGAAGTTTCATATTTGTAACGAGAAAGACAAATCAAAGCATTGTTAAATATATTGTCACATACATAAAAATATAATAATCAAGAAAAAGTATCCATTACTCTATATACATGATAAATGTGATAATCGTTTTGGAGATCAATTATACATAAAAGTGTAACTTTGATAAATATAATGTCAACTAAGGGTAATGAAATATGATATTCCTATAATCCATTTTCCCCATATGTTAGACATTATGAATTTAAATTGATTCAATATTTACACCAAAATTCCAACAATATCATTATGAATTTGACGAATATAATATTTATTTAACACATTGAAATTTTTATGATATTTTTTAGTGTTGTTATTTTAATATATTCAATCACTAATACAAAACATGAATATATTTTTTGGGCTGTGACAAATAAAATATAAAAAGAAATATTTGAATACTATTTAAATAATTGTTTGTCTTGGAAATAAAAATTATCCTTCATTGTTCTTGTTATTAAAATATACGACTTGTCTACAGATTTATTAATGCCCACAACGATTTAATAATGGTAGATACCAACAGAATTTGAAGAAATCACTCGTTCTTTTGGATTATATAGATACAATTATAGATTTTTAGACACTTATCATGATTTTACAATCCTATATAATTATTAACCAGAAAGGTATTTTTCTTTATATAGACCAAAGGATGTGACAAAATCGTTAGGATGAATTAGAAGATATTGGTCACTGGACCTGAACATAAATTTTCATGCAGTTAAAAATGGTTTTTAATATATATGGAAGGATTACTAAAAGGTTTCAAATGAGTAGTATTAAAAAATAAAATGGTAAAATCTTTTTATTGATATATATTAATTGTGAAGAGAAAAACTATCCAACATAGGATCTGGAGAATTCTTTTTTGAACCGACCTATCGAGGCATGCTTGGATGATTGAATACTGAGCTTGACATCCTATAAAATTGTCAACTAGTATAAGGCATGGAAATAAGAACAAAGATGGAATGAAATGAATTAGTAAACCTTTTACTAATATACATTTACTCAAACACAATACCATTTTCATGTAAATTTGAAGAGAATAAATTACACATGACAACATCTAGAGTAAAAACAAGCATTAAATAATCGCTATGGAATAAATCAGAGTATAAAATCAAAAATCAGATAATAAAGGTTTAAAAATAAATAATAATCAAGAAATAATGTCCCAAACACTGAAAAACTATTAAAATGATAAATTAATAGACCATGGTTGATGATATCTATGTTCGAAAACTGTACACGACCAATGCACACAAGGTACCACTACGCTACAATAATGTCACAATTGATTTTTCTATCATCTTCATAATATATGATTTTGTGGGAAAATCCCAAGTAGGGGTGAGTTTATACATTCCTTATAGTATTCCTCAAAAACTATAAATGGTGCATTTGAAGGATAAAATAACAGACATCTCAACACATAGCATGAGGAAATTAAAATCCAATATATATTTTGAAAAATAAATGAAAGTTAGAGAGAAATAGGTTGTCAATCTTTATTGATTATCCTTCTTCAATGAGATTTCTTTTATATCCAATGGTCTATCTCTAATGAAAAAATTCAAAAATACCTCATAATATTCTTTATATATGGGAATTCACTTTCTATGGCATTCTTATGACATTCGTGAATCAAATTTATTAGAGGACATTGTCTCAATTGGAACTCGACAATAGGGGAGTATCAATCCATAGAAAGAGGACCTAAAACCAATTTTAGTATAGGGAGTACCAAAACAACATACTTAAAGATAATGGATGACATTCACCAATGTGCAATATGGGAGCACTAACCCCAACATCTCTTTGACAATCATTTTTGAAAACATAAATTGTTCAAGTGTTTCCTAGTGTTGTTTCATACACTGAAAACACCACAATATATCTCACATTAAATTATTAATACTACCATCATGTCCAACTTGTAAAATATCATATGGAAGTATAATCATGAGACAAATTATAGGTCATTCTAAAGAACATATAAAATTTATAATATTTTGATTGTTATATATGGAGTGACCCTTTTCCACATAGTGTGTTTCCTCTCTTGGACTACTTGTGTATTCAACTCATGCACAAGGTTTTTATAGAAATATGGTATTACAAATCGTGTAAAGGTAGTACATAAAATTTCATAGACCCTAGGGTATTGGACATATAATTTTGGCCTATTCCCATGTAATTTAGTACACAACCATGTATACTAGTCATTTACAGGTTCGGTGGCCATGTCTATGTACAATGTTCATCCTCATGTTCTATGTTCACACCCATCTTACTAACCATGTCTATGCTTGTGTACTCTGTATTTAAACAATGATTAACTAGCACTTGGTCACATGATTTGTATGGTAAAATCAATGTCTTTGGTATTTATATCTACCCTAAAACCGAGATTCCAAAACCTCGGGACTATATGGTGTGCATTCATTTTTTCAACACAATTTGTTGTCTAGGTTTTCTTCAATAGTCATGCTTGGCCTTCATGAAACATTACAATATTCCATTTATTCCACAATACTCAGTTTATGACCTCCCTAAATGAAAGGGTTTGTGGAAAAAACAATTCTTATAGTCCAGTTTCCATTAATCAGTAATTTGATCACCTATGTGAATCCATAATACCTCAAATAGTTGCACTAAATCACTAATATGTGATCCTTCATTCCACATCGATCCTTGATCTATCTGAAGACCATGGATATCAATGTTTTTTGCAGAACATAAATGAATTCACGTTATTGAACATGAATGATCCCACCCAATAAATGATGAATCATGACCCTATAGGAAAAAAAATTCTAAATCAATAAAAATGGAGTGAAATATCAATAATTATGTAAATCTGTCATTAGATAATGTAGACATTCCAAAAAAATAAATAAATGGAAACCGTAGTAATGAAGATATATGAAATAAATGGTTCAATAACATTATTTATGATTTTGATCATGTGAATAATCAGTAATCACTTATCCATAAAGAATATAATAAAATATATATTATTATTAATTAATTAAAATATAACGAAATTAAAAATAATGTTCCCTACATCGATTACTAATTGATCATTGGTATATAATCATCTCACTAGTGATGAATAAGAATAACTACTTCACTCATCATTCATATCACTGTCTTCATCGATCCGTTTTTCGATCTTCATCCTCAGTTTATCTAACTTCCACAATGAAATCTCCTTTAACTCTCATATATTTCAAATGATATCTGGTCAACCCCATATATTTTCCATTACATGTTATTTATAAGAGGATTATTGAATTTTGGAATTTATAATAAATTAAATAAATTATTTTTTTATCTAATTAAATGAACACAACAGTAGTTTCCTCGCTTGTAACATTTGATGACATCCATCAACATAACACGTCAGTGGTAGAAGCAACATTATGAAAACATTATTGGTCTCAAATTTATCATCAAAGGTTTCAAATGATGATAAAACCATTTATTCAAAAATGAATTGAGTTCAAGGTAAAATATATTTTGTGTTGATAATATTGAATATTTAACATATTCGAGCCTTAAAATCAGGTCCTGCCAGAAACCATTGTTCCAAAAATATTCCTTATACAACTCAGAATATATACAAGGATAATACATATTCTTTACACTTTCCCATGGAACATGGAGTTCTTCTTTGAAAATCAAAATATACACAAAAAAGCGAGCTTAATGAGACAATATATGGATCTCACACACTGGGGAGCTCCCGCTGGACTAGGATTTGCACCACTCTCCTTCACCCGCTCTGCCTCCGATTTCTCATCCCACCTTCCTCTGAAAAAACACGGATCTGGTTCGCCTCTCTCTGCAAGACCAGCCACCATCGCCTGCTCTTCTTGTCATAGGGTTTATTTGCTTCTTCGGCATCCCACTAGTGCGAAGTCTAACAACCCATATCTCGGTGCCCTAGATACCACCGCCCGCTATTGGTTTGCCTTGCCTTGGATTGTGCTCGTCTCTTCCTCGCGCGACGCAGCAACTCTAGTTCCCACCAACGCCGAGCTCTCATTCCAGTGAGTGGATTTATTTTGACAGACTTAGTGATCCCGACGCAGCAGGGATCACGACATAGATTCTTGTCCACCCCAAGATGCACTATCCGCGAATACGAAAACACCTCTAGATCTCACTACCATTGGGCCAACCCTCTTTGTTCGGTGTGCCTCAAGTCTAGATCCATCTAGATCCATCTTTATCTTGTCACCATTGTTGTTCGTGTTCACCCTTCCGGTTTTAGCATCATGTTAAGGTCCTCTGATCATTGGATCGTCTCCCAGCGTGTTTGTGGACAGCCGCTGTGCAGATCACTAGCAGGCTTATACACAGCAGATGGAGACTTGACTTGGGATCAGTTTGTGATGATAACAGTTGTTGCTAAAGTCTTTGTGTCTTGATTATTGTTCATTTTCTTGTTTACCTCTGCCATTTCGTCATGCTTCTT
Source organism: Viscum album (assembly GCA_963277665.1). Lineage (NCBI taxonomy): Eukaryota > Viridiplantae > Streptophyta > Magnoliopsida > Santalales > Viscaceae > Viscum > Viscum album. The sequence continues at coordinate 519,775,747 of OY728139.1, forward strand.
CACGCTCGACTCCAATTTATTCGGGTTCGATGGATCCCATGAGGTTTTGGATGGTGTTGGTGACCTTGGTGAATGATAAATTTTTTTGGATGATTGTTGTTTTCATTGTCCATGACGTATCGGTGGTATCGTGGTTTCTAATTATAAATTTATGTCTCATTGTGGAGCTATGTCGATGAAGCCTTCACCATCTGTCATCCTCCTTTGATGTCTCATATGCAAATTTTCTTCTAGATTGTTGTGTGTTCTGTTCTGTTCATGATTGTTTGGTTTTTTTTGCTTGTGTTTGCAATGGTGGATCCCCTTGAACACTTTGTCTGTTTGTTTTGTTTTGGTCGGTCTGATTTGTGTCTAAAATATTTCCATTCTGTCTATGGATCATTGTGATGGATTATTGGTCCCCAGTTAGCCTCAAAGTGATTTTCTACTAGTGGGTTCTAACATAGCGAAAAAGTGTTTTAAAAAAAATTGATTTCCATACAGTGTAACTATGGGGAAATTCTAAGAGATAAGACACCTCACCAACCATACACAGGCTCATGAATGGCTCGATAAACCTATGGAAATCATACTACCTTTTCCAAATCTATGCAATCCACATCAGGGGAAACTCTAAAAAAACATAGTCTCCCTACTCAAACTCATAATGAATATGACACCGATTAATGTATGATTGTATTCAACTCATTGATTTTCTAATAAACATAATTATCACCATAGAATTCACTAGCATATTATGTACCATCTCGGTCCCCATAAGAGAATTCTCACCAACAAAATTCAAGAATAAGGGTGACCTAAAAGATCTAACACACATGGTCTGAAATGGTTTCTTGTATATATTAGAGTGATGGTTGTTATTATAAGAAATAAAAATCAATGGAAAGTGGTCTTCCCAACTCTAATTGAAGTCCATCATGCGGGATATCAGCATATCATCCATCATATGGATGGTAAACATTGCATTCCCATCAATATGGGTGTAAAAACCATTATAATCCACAATTATGACCCAAAATCTTTTTGTAAGAACCACTATAGCATGACCATGCTCATATAATCATGGTTTTAGACAATAGTCATGGGTACCCCATGAATATAGAAAACATATCACACAAAAAAACTTCCCAAAAGATATATTATAACACTTCACCACATTTCAATTGAATAGTTCATATTATTTATGTTGAGAAACTATCAACTAGATAGATGTGTGGACACTAATTGTCCAAAGAATCCACATAACATAGATCATATGTTTTCATTCCCGTTTCCAGTACAGGATCCCGAGAGGGTATGTCAAAATAATCCTAACATGATGGTCAACATTTAAATTGTATCTTGTGTGTCACCCAGTGGTGAGATCAACAACAGTCTAAATCATTCCATCCCACGAAAAAAAATCATTTATGTTCCATGTATATATATTCAACGTAAATATGTTATTCAAAATGAGGGTGTTTTAATATCCTTCAACTTATCTTCACACAATGTGAACGGAACCAACATCTATACCATTAAATTAGTGACATGATACCCTCTACAGAAATATGAATCATGTACATATCATGAGGTTATATGTTCATATAGAACCACATATTTTTTTCTCTAAACATTTCCTCTATCACGTACTGAAGAAAAATATGAGTCACCACCATTTGATAAATAAACACTACACCCCTAACCTTCATTTTCATAATCATTAATGAATTCAACTACTCAAGTGACCCCTTTACCATATAATAATATGAAATCCAACTGAAAGAATCTACTGCAGCATTATAAGTCTTCAGAGTATAGAATTTCCAAATGTCATAATCCTTAATGAACATGGACCAACACCTCTAACATATGTCAATATCCCATTGAATAAAGATTTAAGTACGATTCCTATGGTATGAGTTAACAATAAATGATTTACTTGAAGATGAAACCTCCTTGACATCATATTGTATATTAGAACTACCATATATAAGTCACAATTCTTATATTTATTCCCTCGTTTTATCAAAAACCTCGACCCATAAGATATTTGTGCCTCTGACTACATACGTAGAAAAATAATCCCACATCAAGATGAATCTCAAGACACCATGTTCTCAAGGCCCTCATCTAGTAGTGTCAACATAAGAGTATTCTTCATCCTCCACCTCATCTCGTCAATGGTTCCCCACAAGTACATTTTATAAGTGAATGTGTACCATTTCTATAGCATGGAAATCAAAGGGGATTATTTTCGAGAGATTTCCCCTAATGAATTGTTATATTTTCCCACCAAGCTGAAAATAGTAAGCACATCCATCTCCCTTTGTTGGATCCCATGAAAGCACTAGATCTATATTTTCAATGTCCATAGATAAACTATTCTCATAGATGAAATTATATAAAAGGTGATCCTCACAGATCCTAAAGAAACACATCCTATTTATACCTTAATGATTTTGGTCCTTTTTAAGTCTACAACTAACCTTGATTGATATATAAGATCCAAATTTCATGAAACATAGACGAGAATATCATTAATGAGGACAACAAAAAAATCCTTCCATGAATGGTTGAATGATTTTGTACATAAGATCCATGAAAAATATGAGTAGTTGGACTTCAGATTGATCTCGGAGAACCAAATCACACTTCCCATCTAGTAAAAGATGTCACTAATCATTGGAATGGTATAATTATTCTTATCAATAGAAAATTATTGAAATGAAAATCTATGAATGTCATTATTCCCTCTTCAATAATTCTGATAATAACTGGATCTACCTATCGGGACAAACTGGCATTGATGAAAACATTCTCTCGATGGTCATCCATATGTACCCTTAGAACCCCGAGTAAGGTAGGGTCAATTATATTTTTATTAGAATATATTATTCTGGTCATAAAGTTCAATTAAATACAACATTATATCCCCTTACATATATATAGTTATGGAATTTACTTATGGTATAAATTTATATAGTCCACCACTACTAATTAAATCCATATTCCTTAAGAGCCCAAATTTTTGATAAAAAATACTTGGAACTGGATGGGTGATGGTCTATAGTTTACCACTCATATGTCCCACTCTCTTTTCCATGGGATCCCTCTCTCCTATAATGTAGAATTGCAACATATCCATCCAATAAAATATTACTAGAATTTGATGACATTAAACATGGGTTCTAATGGGGGGCAATTCTATACACAAGATGAAATAATATTTATTTATAATGTTGACTATGTGGTCCCTTGAAAAACTCTATCCATTGAGTTCCAACTAAAACTATCAGCATGTATGTGATATAGATTAAACACTCTCTTTATGAAACTCTAACTACAACAGATGAGCTGAAGTGTCAATGAGAAGATTTATCTCTAATTTAGTCTATATGATGAGGAAGGAATGTCTCATTAATATATCTAGAATTACTAGAAAAATTGTTTAAAAAACATTGTTATTACTTTGAATTACCCCAATTAAAATCTTATTCATATCCCCCAAAGCCTATAATTTCCCATTTCCTTAACAACTATCTCTCTAAGCCTAGAATGTGAATCATAGAGGTGTTTTATGATGTATCTCATAGTGCCACCCTCTACCAGCATCTTCTTCACTTGAATCCCCTCCTGATCAAATAATAATATTTATTCCTTTTTGTCACCCTAATCATGTTAGGTAGATCCCTGATCCCAATGCTATCTATTTTGGTGGTCAATCCACTATCTTCGTTCTAATTCAAATAATTTAGTCATATAATCATAATCCTTGTGACCTCAACCATCAGAAGCATAACTTATACTATCACATTGATGAGTAGAACCTCTATGAAATCCATGAGAAACAGATCCATGCATATGCCATTAGGTTTGAGTATGCCTCATGTTTCGATACTTCCAACTACCATGCATACTATATACTATTGATAACTCATCCACATGATATCTAGTACTTGAATAATCCACATGGTTACCCTGTTATAAGAATCTATTGGTAACCAGGGCCAACTCTAGCACTCCATTATAAGTAGGAAGATACTAAGAAAACACAAAAACACAAATTTCCCTATCATGGCCCTTCTCAACCATTCTTGCGGGAAGAAAAACTGTTACACCATATCTTAAGAGTAATGCCCGAGTTCGGTAAACCTCATAGAGTACTCAAAAAAATCATATTCCCCGACTATTGCTCAAGAAAATAGAATATCTACAAAATGTGAAAGAACATAGGCAAATACTCATCATGAAAGAACTTTTGGAAGTAATACCATATGATTTTTTTCATCACAGTTATGTGTCATGGGATTCAACTAGTTCTTTTATTCCCTATATAGAAGGCTAATCACAAGTAAAACTATATAACCTACAAAGGTTTGACATGCATGAATTATCATATTACCAACTCAATTTAATCATCAACTGACAGTGGGTCTAGATCACTGCAAAAACTCAGTGGTATTTATCTGATTGACTAAAATAGTGTGGCTAGCAGGTGCACATAATCAACCCGACCTCTTTTAAAAATCTATATTTCAAAGGGAATAAGAACTTCACCCTAACAACCTAGAATAAATACCTCATTAAGATGTCCCTGAATGGATACCTTATCACTTAATTGATCATTATCACAATCCTTTATCATTATCTGGGATAATCATCTTAAATGAGGAACCTTGAAAGTGAAAAGCTATACCAATGGTATATGATAATATATGGTCAGATGTGTCATGAATTAAATTCAATGGACTCAGTAAATTAGGATACATAAATCACAACAACACTATAATGGAAGTCTCGATATATTGAGTTGAAAAGTAGGTATCCACCGTCTTGATAAATGGATGTGTTTGATGGTGCACCATCTCAAGATTCCCTATCCTAAAAACCACTATCAAGAAACTCCAAAAAATTATCCTTAGGTTCCAAGCCAATCCTCACAACGAGTCTTACTCCAACCAATAACCCAAGGATGATCTAACTCTTATTCCTCTTTATAACATCATGAAACATTGAATCCAACATGTTTTACAACATTCCACATGTGAAACCCTATTAAAACCATTAATAGTGTTTTGGTTGAAAAAAAGGCTGATAATGAATAATCATTTGGTGGGCTTAGCCTAATATTCCAAAACACAAGCACACAACCATCTTCATTTAAAAGTTCAGAGTAATAAATAAAGTGTGATACCTCTAGAGTAATCCAAAGAATGTAATAACCAATAGGGAATATATCAGAGTAAAAAAAATAATGGTTAAAAGGGGAAAATTAATTTTTAAAGGGAAATGTACACTAAACATGAAAATAATCCAAAAATGGAAAATTTAAACGATCTCGAGTCCTCATATATATATCTACTACCAAACGTAGTCTATTCAGACAATGTAACATTATGCTTCACCAATGTCAGCATCTACCCTACCATTGTTTCCATAACACAAAACATGTTTGGGAAAATCTAATATAGGTATGAATATATTAATAACATTTGGGATTCCTGAAAAATAATAAATGGAGAGGTAGAAATATATAAATGAATTCATCTCAACCAATAGAATGTGTGAAATAAATCCAACAGATATTATTATAATGAAAGGAATGTGAAAGTGAAAAGGGATATAAATATCTATAGAACTGTTAAATACAACTATTATTCTTATATATGCATAGTTTTATATTTTATGTCTAGAATACCATGAAAAAATTAAAGAATATTTCTGGAGGGGATTGCACCACACTAAAATGCCCCACAAATAAAGGATTTAAATATCCACTTGAGGAACCACTCCCTTCCAATGCTCGAATATGGATGAGTATCTTTTTCTATATAAAGGAATGGATCCCAACAATAGAACGAGGGAGTATACTGTATATGTTTTTATAGAGTATGAAGAACACACACTGTGGTTTGACATGGGATTTCCAAACACCACATCTATTAAATGATCCTACTTGATCATTTCCATCATCCAAACATCACATAAAAAACATTAATGGTTTGAACAACGTAATTCATATATTACAATCCCTAAAAATACTACCAATTTTTCATATGTGAATATACTCATAGAATAGTCTTCTCAAATAATTATTTGAAACTATAGAAAAAATATATTTGAATTGTATAAGATCTTCGAGGAGTCTTGAAGAATTTCTATAGGGCCACATGGAATGTGACCACTTATAGTCTAATGGTTGTGTCCCTTACTTCAAATGGATTAGTAAGACATGTATTACTACACAACATGTATATGTGGTAAGTGATGTGTTTTTCTACTTGTGTCCAATTCATATCGTTCTAGTCCATACTTGTGTACTTCATCCCATGTCAGTGTACACTAGTTGTGTATACGTTCCTTGGCCATGTTCATGTACACTGGTTGTGCTTGTATACCCTATTGATTACCAAATTCCTGGTCATTTTTCTACCCATGTACATTTTGAGTATATCATAAGATACTAGTACATAGTAACTTGGATTTTATAGAAAATACACAGCGTGTTCAATTTTTGTTCATCAGAAACCCAACCCACCATAAATTTGGGAAAATATAGAGTATATCCATCTAAAACACAATGAATGTCGATGGACTTTTAATAGGAAGTGAATCTTAGACACACACAGATTTATTAAGTATAATTTTCTAAATAAAACTCAATATTTTACAACCTGAATTTGAAGGGAATATTAACAAATTTAAATCTACTGACTCCGATGGAGGTAAATGATAAATTTTTGTCACCTATATCAATTTGTTGCACTTCTCAACTGTACTTCAATTCCAAAATATAAAGACATATCACCTCTAACCTACATCAATCCTCTATATATCCACATTCCATTTATACGCACATTATTTTTGAAAAAAAGTCAAAGGGTTCCATCATGTACCGACCAACTTCAGCGATGTTGAACCATGACCTCATTAGACATAATTGAATAATGGATTGGTAAATTCACATGAATGAGAATAATCCACTATTGGACGATGATATATGGTAAAAGAATCACTTAAATGGGAACTAGGGTGATGTCGTAGTCATGTAGATAAAAATTTGGGTATAATAATTCCATTACAATTCATGAGCATTCGAAGAATTGGAAATCATATATCAATAATGAAGATAATACAAAATCATTACTAAGATTATTCAAATGGCTGAATTTTAAAAATATAACATCCTTCATCGGTTATGGATGTATAATTAGTGAATAATTCATCAAATAGTGTTGTTGTTGGAGAGACACTATGTTTTTCATCCATATAATTGTCAATCATGGTCTGTCCATCAATCCACATCCTCATGTTTTTCGGTGCCAAAGAAAAAATCTCCTCCTCCACTCAAATCCTCCCATGGTTTTTTTGGGAACCCAAGATATTTTCCCCAACATGGTATTTAATGAGGGGGAATTGTGTTGTTTCATTTAAAAATAAATAAATAAATAACTTTTTTAATTTTCTTAAATGCATTCACCAATGTTCTCCTTCAACATAATATTTGGCATTATCCATATATATTCCATAACTAGTGTGACCACTATGTTTCAAAAATAACCATGGTCAGAGATATCTAATTCAATGATCCAAACATCATAAGAAAAAACTATTCTATAAGGATTTGTGTGCATGATGAAATATATTTAATATTTATAATATATCAATACTAGTCCTCTTCTATCCTCCAATTCTAATGCTGATCAATGTTGATCCCTAAAAATATTTTGTAAAAATAATTTGAAGTCTTATAAGATAAAATTTAAAAATTTATAATAATTTTGGAAGAATTTTTATTGAAATTTTGATGGCATTAACTGTATGTAGAAATCTGTGATATCTATATTATAACACCATGTTATCAAAATCTATCTTTTCCTTTAAAAGATAATGTGTTCGATAAAATTCATCACATACAACACCAAACCAAAATGAACTGTAGAATGTTATATAACTATTATCATGTAGCAATATTTTTTTGGTAAAATATAGTTTACCAAATTCGGTGATATAAAAAAAGACATTATTAATAATAAGTAATTGAATAATATTTTATTAGTTTACCTAAAAAAGTAATAATATTGATTTTTTTCTTTTCGATTCTTGATTTTTAAAAATGATCATTTTATATTTTTCAATATAATTATATATATTATGGTAAATTTATATTATTGATATGAATAATGTATTGAATCTAATATTATTCCTGATTAAGAGAACATACTAATAACAATAATTAATATTTTTAAATTTATTCTTTTATGTATAAAATTATAATTATATATTTTTGTTGTCATTTTAAAGTTCAATTATAATTTTTCTATAATTGTACCCTTAAAAAATAAAATAATTATCTATATTCTGTATTTGCATATTACTTTAATTTGATTTTTTTTATTTTTCCCAACAATATTATTGTTAGGTGAATATTAAAAAATAATGTTTTTTGCAAAAACTATAAATTTTTTGACATTATAATTAAATAAGATATACCTAAAAGTTTATTAAATATTTGAATTTCTAAAATATTTTAATTATGAATAATAATATATAATTTTTTTTACCATTATGACATTTTAAAACCATTTTTAGCATTTTATGAACATAAGTAAAATATTCAATTAAATGAAACTATTTATGGTTTTTTTGTTAAAAATTATTTTAGGTACATTCAGTTATTCCTTCAAATAAAATCCACAAAATACATATTTTTTTGATAAAAAAAATATATCATCAAAACCAATGAAACTGATAATTTTATTCTATATATTAATGTTATGATTACTAATACATGTTTTTTCTAGAAATAGACATTTACATGATACAATATCTAATGTTAGAGTTGATTTCTCCTAAAAATTTAAATATTATGTTTAAAATGGATATAAAATTTGACATATTAATTAAAAATTATTTCATAATGATTATATTAGTAAAAAACAAAATAATAATTTACATATGAGAAAACTAGTTACAGTGGTAAAACAAAAATAGTTAAAAGTGAAAATATTAAAACTAAATAACTACAAAACAAGAATTAAAATGAATGTTTAGGGGGTTATAGACTTTATCTCATCCTCCAATCAATTTTGTCCTATTTTAAATTATCTATGAAAATTGATAAAGGTTCTCACATAAAAGTTTGTTGAAATTAAAAAAATCTATTATCACCAATTATAAATGCGGGATTTCACTACCCCCATTAATATCACCATAAAGTCATCCTCTTGTAACAAATGTAAAATTATTATATATAGTATAGTCACCTAAATTTTCATTGAACCTATGGTCAATATATATATTTAATACCACCCTTACAAAGGATCCCTTCAAGGTAATTTCCAAGTCCTCAAAGCTTTTATTTTTCCTTAATTCTCCCCATTACTTTTTCAATTTCCAAGATATAATTTTTTTTTAAATGTAATTACTTAATTATTTTTTATTCTTAATTTCATTATTCATATTTAATTTCTATTAATCACATTTCAAGATTATTATTATTAATAAAAAACTTCATTTTTTAATTTTTATGGACTACAGACTCTAAGAAAAAGTGGATTTGGTTTTCCACAAATGGTTGTATTCACCAGTTATAAGGATGGTAGTGAATAATAAAGTTTAGATATATAATATAATTATAATATATATGATTTATAAAATTATTAACAATAATTACATCTCTTTATATATGAAATTAATGTGCTATCCATGTGTAGTAGGGACTACATCCTCCCCGAAGTAACATAACTCATTTTTCATCTACATTCATTATCGTTTACTAATACCTATTCAAATTTTATTAAATGTATTAAAATAATTTATATTAATCGAATAATTTTCATGAAATCCATATTAGGCCAATAAAAATCACACAAAATAAAAACCATGAATTAATTATGACTCTACTGAATGGATTCCAACATCAACATGCATATTCTTGTAAATTCCATTCAAACACGTTCAAAATTAAATCATTGGATGGATAGACACATAATATTGTGTCATATATTTGGACATATATTATGAATAAAATCAATGATTTTATGAATTAAATATTGTTGTTAGTGATGTGGTAGTCATACCTAAAATAGTGTACCTATTTATGGATTTACAACCCACTTAAAGAGAGTGTTATTGTTCCAACAGAAAGAACCCCGATGTATATTATTGATCATATGATTCACAATAATAGAACTGATGGTATTTTTTCATATTAAACTAGATTAGTGATTTAGAAATATAATTTCATGGATGTAGAGACCCTAACTTGGATACCAAATAGAAATGTAAATCATAATGAAATGGGGTTCAATAAGATGGATTTTAAAGGCTCATTTATACCACAATCTTGGATAATAATGTTCAATTAAATTTTATAAAAACCTCATGATTCATATTTCATTTGTGGATATGTAAAAAACTTGATGTTATAGAATAATAGGATTAACCTTGTGTGATTTAGTGATTGTATTATAGATATAAATAAACATTTAAATAGAAAATACATCACATGATTGATCTTTCATATTCATATATTCATTTAGTCTATTCTATTAGACATTATCATATCCATTTGGGTTTTAATAATGGGTTATAAATTTATTTGTGGAAATTATGTCTCCATAATGGTGTAGTACTTATATATTGACGCTTATTAGAAATAAATTGTTGGGAGTCACAATATATTCATATTATCACGGAAAAAATACAGTGTATATTCTTCCCTAAGATATAAGGTTTTTCATCTCAAATAAGTGATATATATGGTCAAGATTATATTAATATAACTATAATTATAATTATTAGTAGGTGATAACTAAACCTATAATGTTTAAATTTATTTAGTGGAGTGATAATACAACTCCCATGTGTTATAAAAATATATTTTCTACTAAAACCAAATTTTTCGATAACTAACATAACAAAAACTCATAGAAAAAATGAAAAACATTATTTTATATAGTCAATAAAATTTATCCATCTAACATTTTGATAAAAAGGGATTTAACCAAATTATAAATTGTTTTTATAAAAAAATGATGATCATTATTATTACTAAATAATTGATGAAAAATTAATTAATGTTCCAAAAAATATATTAAGGATGATTTATTCGTCAAAATGTAAACCATATAAATTCTAATTTTTTAATTCTTAAGAATCTAAAAATAATATGAGATAGAATTTAGTATTTACAAAAAACATAATAACACTAATTGCGTAATTAATTAATACGAAACAATAATAATACTCAATATTTTATAATTTTTATCTTTGAATGTAGTTTTGATTATCTTATTATCCATGTATTCATAATTTAAATTGTAAAATATTATGATATAAATCATAATTTTTTTTATTATATTTCAATATTCATCATTTAAATGGTATCATAAGATTATTTTTTTGTATTTTTTATAAAAAATTGATTTTTTGTGAGTTGTGAAAAGACGTGTTTCTGCCAAAATTGTAAATTTTATGTCATTATTATTTTACATGGAATAATTATTGCCTTATAAAACCATTTATTGATTAATTATATGTTTAAAAGGTTAAAGTATAATTTTATTATTGTACTATTAATATTTTACAATACAAATGATTAATATATTTTGATCAAATGTAATATTTTCCGACACAAAAGAACTATTTTTGAGACTTATATTAATTAAATTTTATTTTCAAAATTATATTTCACCGTTTTAAATATAAATAAATGTTATATTATTTTTTTTATATAATATTTTATATTGAAGGAAAAATACATGTATAACATTATGTGGCACATAATGTTTTAACTTGATATACAGTTATTCAAAAATCATGGTTTGGCAAGTTTCATACATTAATGATAATTTAGATTTTCCATACATATAGAATTTTTTTGGATAAAATATATTCAAATTTAAAATAAATAACTTCAAATTATTTTTTAATTACCATTTTTATGAAGAAAATGTATTTAATTAGGTGAAAACTAGTAACTGGGATAAAACAAAAAATGATTAATGTTAAAATATAAAGGTAAATGGATATAAATTATTTTCAACTATTTGTAATAAAGAAATAATTATTTCATAATGATCTAATATCATCCAACAATCAATTATATAGCCTTATTAATTATTTTATAAATGTTATACATGTATTCAATTTATATTAAATTAGAAATTTTACAAAAAATTATTCTCACCACATATAAATAGGGCCTCTCACCACCGATTCAAAACAACCATAAAAATTCATTTTCATATTTAATTTATTCTATTTTACCTTAACCCATAATCATATCGAATTGTATAAGGACTTGGTTACATTATATTGGATTATGTCCTCACTTTTAATGGTGTCTTCTTAGTGAAGGACCAAGTCCGCAATGTGAGTACATTTCCGTAACATATTTCATTTCCAATATTATATTCAAATATATTATCGATTAATTAATATAAAATGAACAATGTTTTTATGTATAAATAATATTTGTATTCTATGTTAATATCCCACAACCACTTTTCATCATTCTATGAAATATTAAGCCAATATTCATTGCTTATGAAGACTACAACCTCTATAATGTGATGCTGTCAGTTTTCCAAAAACTCCACTCTTCATAGGATGTCTAGGTGAATTAATGAATTAATGTGACATATTTTATTAAAAAATTAAAATTATTATTAAAATTATAATCCACCTTATTTCAATATCATTCATTGATATATGAACCTGTTTACCATGGATAGTGCATATTACCACCGCCAGGAAATAAAAAACCTCCTGTTTCTTGTATATTCATTTATATTTAATATAAAAACATTTAAATGTGATACATAAAATTTATAGTTATAGAGAATATCATTTTAATTATTTAATAAAAATATAATGAAAAATGAACCAAATTTAGAATTAAAATTATCCATTAATTTTGGTATGTTCATGTTTGAATTAATCTATCTACCTACATGAACAATTCAATGAAATAATGTAATGTGTGACCAGGAGAAAAAAATAACTAATAATATTTTATAAAATTAAAAAAATAAAATATTTTATTTTTTTATGCAATTTAAAATTAATTTTAAACACAGAAATTAATATTCCAAGGATTGTTTGTTAAATTCATCTAATCGAGCTCATCGTCCTTTTTATATTATTGGATTCTAAAAAACCATTTTGAATGATGTCAAAAAATAAAAAACACATATAAAACATAAATTCTAGATCCTTTTATTTTCATGTAATGATGAAATTTTTGTTAATAATGAAGAACACCTCCACTTATATTATACTTGATCCCAATTATATGGATTATTGACAGATATTGGTAAAAATAGGTTATGTCAAAAAGAAATATTCATAAAAAATGATAGTAATTAATGTATATAAAATTAATGTATATTAATAATGATATGAAATAAAATATTAATATATATATATATTTTTAATTAGAGGTTAGGGCATATTTTCATAGTGAAAGAATTCAGGTTTGTGTTTTTTATAACATAATTTTCATTAATCGAGTTGAATATTTAATTATAGAAATTTATTATTCCATGTTTTATTTATTATACCTAATGAATAATTTTTATTATAATTATTCTTTATATTCTTATATACTTAAAGTAATCCCTATAAGAACTTTATCAAATTATTCTTTCCCCTAATATTATTTTACTTATAAAGGATTGTCCTAAAATATTATCCCCTTGCGATATATTCATTATTATACACTGTGATATAATTGGTATAGTGTATCTAAATTACATTTAATATTTTTTTATCATGATAAAATAATTTATTTGGATATTTGTTGTTTCATTACAATTCATTTATTTGAAGGGATTTTATTTTAATGCTTCTAATTTTTCTTGACGTTATTTTTCACAAATTTTATTTCATTGAAACATGTTTATGTTATAAATAATGATATATCTTATATGTGGTACTTAATACCAATTCAATTTTTTATTTCATGATTATTTTATTATTTATATTATTTAATGTTCTATTTTAAATTTCATAATTTAATGTTTTTTATTCATATGGTTATAAATCCATATGTGTTATTTTCATCTATTTTAAATTAGATGAGGAATGTTTCACATTATGTATTGTATTATATTTTATATAATGTTTTCACTTCCCTATTTCAATCAGCTAAATTAAAAAATATTCATTTAAATATATTTCAATTTCATGATAGCCCCTCATGTTATTTGGAATATTACATTACCAATAACATAAGGTTGTTTATATATAAATGTTATTTCATTGAGATATGATTCGTATTCACAGGTTATTTCGTTTTTGTGTTGTATATATTAGTCATTGATTAATTTATACATTCTGTGATACAATTTTCATTTGTTCGATTCAGTATTCATAAATCCATCACTACCATTATCTTGTCAAAAAACATAATTTTTGGGTATGATTTATTCAAATCTCATTACTCTTTGAATAACACATTCTTCTTTTCATTTTATGACGGTAATTGAAATTGATATCTACATATAGATTGAATAGGAAAATTTTTTACTTAGCCATGTACTATTAAATCATTTAATGTATTGTGGAAAAATTCATTCATATAATGGCATTCCATTTATTGATTGTGGAAATAATGATAATTTGTATACTCTTTATTTCAATTTCAATTATTATTGATTAGTAAAAAATTGTTTCGTATATATTGAAATGTTTATCCATTCCTTCATTTAATTATTTCATTTTATTTAATTAATAATTGGTGTGGCCCCTAGTAGCATCATTATGCATTGATAGGTCTCTCATGAATAAATAGCATTATTATTCTGTCATACTCTTACCAAGAAAACATATTCCATAGAAACAAGTACATTAAGGTAATATCCTATGTTATATTATCATTATGAATTCCCATAAGGAATAGAAGTTTCTATATGACATGATATATTTCACATTTAATGAATCTTTGATGATAGACGTGTTATGTTTTTTGTTTAATTTGTTATCCACAAATATACATTATGATTTTAAATTCATTACATTATAGAGTTAATTTTAGTTATCCATTTATACCATACGTTTTAGGATCATGTTTTTTCTATCTTATGATAATTGATTTTTATCCTTCATATTTAACCTTACTAATAATTTGAGCTCACCCATTATTACATTTCAATTTTAATAGGATGTGAATAAATTTATTTCACAATATAATTCCAATTTGATATCTTTTAAAATTAATTAATTGAAGATGTTAATGACTTATTAGATACTATATAGGTTCTTATATAGTGGGAAAATGTTCATTTAACTAAAAATATGGAGAATTTATTAGTTAAATGTTTTTATAAACTCTCTAAAACTATATTCCAAAAATGTTATTAGAATGCATGTAACATAATAATTTTTTGTGATTTTATAATTATTAGTCCTTAATTATGGCACTCTATGGTTCATATCAAAGATATTATATAATGGTGGAATTTATGATCACTATATTTGGGAGAGTATTTCCAAGGGTGAAATATAAATTTCCGGTAAGTGATTTATGTACATATTCACACAGAATGAGTTGATGTTCACACAAGGAGATGGGTGGATATAACGAATGGATACTATTACATAATATATTTCTATAACAAGAATCAAAATAAGTAGGGAATATACCATATGAATTAATGACAATGTTGTCCTAACATAAATTATGATTGGGGGTATAATGTTCTTGGAAATTAAATATAAGAAAATAGGGATCATAAGGTAATGGATAAAATACATTCATTTCCAAATCAATATTCATCCATCCATTTCTGTTAATGTAATGGATTTTGAGAATTATTATATAGATTTACATAAGAAAATGGGAGATATTCCAATGTTCAATCATGATAGAGATGGAGTTATAATATTTTTAACCTGACTATGCGAGTGATCCATAATTGAAATTAAGAAGAAATATTTTAATAATAACCATATAACAACCTTATATATTTCTATTGTGTCCAAATATATGTATATATTCCATATTGAACACTTCTAGTTTCAGAACATCAAGAGGGACATTGAAAATTATGAATCGTGATACTTAGTAATATAGAATATTATTACTGGACATCAAACATCTAAAGGGATGATATAATGATTACCAATACATTTATGGAAATGGGAGAAAATTTCATATATTGGATCATAAGTATTTCTAAAACATATAAAGACTAAAATCTCATGTGGTTTGTGGTTAATAGACATATAGTGACTATACAATAGTTTTATTTTTGGTTATAATAATTATTGGATAAGTATTATATGTTTTATATAAATGGAGAGGCATAACTATATTGAATTCCTAATCAGTTATACTAGAATGATATACAGTGATTACATAATAATTTAAGAGGATTCATAAATATGCATTGAATACTAATAAGACTATTTGAATGAAATTACATCCTAAAATTCATGGTTAAACAAAAAACTACATGCATACAATTGAAGATTTGTTATGATATTATTCAATGGAGTTCAGTTGATGATAGTATCAAAAAACTCTTTTAATTATTTTCGATTATAATTAAAGCATCCAATAAAGAATCCATATCGCTACATATCGGGATATATATATATATATGGGAGAAGATGAAATAATATATCCTGATGGGATAGATCTAGATAAATGTATCTTCTTGTACCCAATTCAGTGTAAGAAATAAAAGAGAATGATAAAACAATATAGAAATAAAAAAATCAGTAACAAAGTCAAAATAAGAACTTTACTGGTATCCATCAATGAAATTTGTATTTTGATGTTTGTGAGAAGGAATTCTTTTTGATATCTACATGGATGTGGGATAGGATATTTAGGAATAAATGGAATTTGGTCCTTAGATATAACTATTGTTGATGAATCATTATCATGTTAGTGACGTATCTTTCCACTTAATACTCCCTATGCATCTCTAATTGGTTCACAATTCTTTCTATATTTCACATATGACAATGTACAAACTAGATACATCACATGTAATGACCTAAAAATATATACCATTGGAACAATTCCTCTCTTATGAAGAAATAATAATGGAGATCTTGGATCGAATCGATAGGGTTATTCAACACAAGACCACTACTTTTTCAATATAATTTTAATGAACCATATGTCATAAGAAGCTATTTAGGAACCATAATATGAAATGAGATAGAAGTTCACTCATTTTTTTCTCTTGTTACTATAATTGTAAGTAAAACAATAACATTTTTGTACATAGAATGTAATACATGTAATATTATAGCACTTTGAGTATATAATAGATAATTTAACGCAAAATTATAAATGAAAACAAACATTTTTATAATTATAATACCAGAAACGCTCAGCTAGAGGAAATCCTATGACCATTTAATAATAAAAGAAAATCAAAGAAGGTACAAGAAGTCCAGAACAACTACATATCATAGAAATCATACTCATCACCACCCCCTTTAGAGATTAAGTCTTCTTCTTTATCTGTCTCCCACTATGAGATTTCAGAGTGGTTAAGAACCTTGGAATATTTCCTTCTAATATTCAGCTTCTCCAAGGCCAGAAATTAATTTGAGGAGTGCATAGACCAAATTTCCCTCCCGATAGAAGATCTAGTGGACACTAGACTTGGAAGATAAGAATTGTCTTTCTTCACTCTTGGCCGTGGTGGGGTAGTTATAGTACCTTAATCCCATTGGACTTTCATCCCATCACCCTGAACAACATTACTGTATGAATGTAATACCATGCCATTATCCTTTTCCCTTTCACAATCCGAGATATCACCCCACATTCCCAATATTATCAAATCCTTATAAAAAGCCTCCAAACCACGTTCTCGCTTGACTAGACTGTTGAAATCAATTATAACAAGACATTGTGGACGATCCACCAGGTCAATCACACCTTCCCCATTTGCAGAATCCATTGGATCAACAGCAGTCCGGAAGAGACCTCTTTCTTGCCCCGCAACAGTTTCCTTGCCATGTAGTATCTCCTTATTTTAAAATTCGTGAAATCTATTACCAGTGGAGATCATGATCCCTCCTACCCCATCATCACCAATAAGCCTTTCTGGAATAAAAACCTCCATAGCCCCTGAGATATTAGCTCCAAAATCTGAAACAGAACCAAACACCAACTCTGGCTGCACTGAGTTGCAAGACACCTTCCGCAATTTGGTCCGGTGACCAGAAAACCCCACATCCTCAGCCATAGACAGTCCAGAGGACACCACAGAAATATCATCACAACTCACCCCCTACAAAAGGCCCGGTTCCTGCTGCTCCTTCACCACTGAAAGACCAATATCCCCCTCCTAATTTTACAAGAATTCTTTAATACCTAGTAGAAATATTTCTTATGATGCTCCTTTTTTATGATTGGAAGAGTGGTTGCTTCAATAAAGTATACCCATTACCAAAAGATAGATGAAAACCAACATGTGAATCATGTGTGGAAGCATTTAATGAAGAAATGATGATTATAGAAATAACTATGGGATTTATGATAGTCAAATATCCACTTAAGTAAACCCATATTTACCATATTATCATTTTGTTTTAAATAGAAATATTGAGGTGTTATATAAAAATATGTTGTGATGAAATAAACATGACATTATCAATGTGATGATTTATATATATATCACAATTATATTAAAAAATTGAAAATTTGAAATTATAATTAAATTTAAATATATTGTTTATAATAAAACATTGATAAAAATCATTTCTTAAACTATAATAAATAAAAAAATAATTTGTATTATTATATATGTATTTTACAAAAAAAATTCACTTATACAACGTGAAATCATATTTTATGGAAATAAATATATCATGGATAAATATTGATCATATTGAAATATATTTTTTTATGAATAATATATTAAATCTCATTTAATTATCAATAGACATGAAATAAGAATAATACCCTTAAGGTAGAAACCAAATTTTCTAGAAGTACAGTTGTTCCTTTATCTAATGAATAAGTTGAAAATTAATTTTATTAAAAGGATAAATTATGTTTGGTGATTTGGAAACCCAATTAATAATGATAATATCAAAATTCCAGATGACGGTCAATAAAATAAATTTACTAAATAAATAATTAACATGGTAAAAATTAAATCATGTTTAATTTGTTTAAAAATTTGTTGTATAATGCTTTTAAAATTGTGGTAAATAAACATGATGCATAGAAATTATATAATTCCATTGTTATGTATTCATGTTATATTAACACATGTCAAAAATATTTCATCACATAAACCAACTAACTCCCTCTTTTTTCATCTATATCCTTCGTATTACATTAGTTTCATAAGAAATTTCTATATTTTTTTACCATGAAAACTATCTCTCATCAACCCACATCACTCCAAAATTATCCTTTTAATTTTAATATTATCTACTATATAATTGAAAATTAGTGTCCATTAATTTTTGTGTTTTGGGCTAATTATGATTTAGTTGGAAACATGATGTGTTTTATATGCTAGGTGTGGGGAGTGGTCCATTATGTGGTCATCATGCCCTAGTGCTGGATATGGTGGAGGCCATCTTAGAGGGAGATTAACCAATGTCAAATGTGTAGCTTATAAACACTAAATTAATAGTATGTCATCAACATGGAATTATTAGGTAACTCATTCCCTAATAGTGCATAAGACATCACCATGTCACATGATTGTGTATAGTGAGGGTAAAAGTGATAAGTGTTTAATTATAGTCGGTGATGGAAGATTGTGGAAAGGTATCATAAAAACCATTACATCATGGGAGTCACTATTGCCATGTAGATCATAGAGGTCATTTTTTTAATGATTTTTCCAAAATGTGTGATACTAGGGGGTCAGTTTAGATATTTTAAATCAATGGATATTTGTTGTTCATTAACTTCATTGAATTCCTTATATCTAAAAGATATTAGTTATAGTCCTTCTATAACAAAATATATTGACCAGTCTTCTGAATTTCCCCTGGGTTCTCTTCCCTCGGGCATTAAGATGATTTCAAGGCATCTTTTGGGTGATTAAATATCCCATATATACTTTTTACTACCCAACTAATGGGTTTTGGTTTTTTTCTTATTGTGGTATCCTCATATTCCCATCATTGAGATCTTATTGTTCTTCCACTCTAGTAGGTAAAAAAATCCATGGGGCCTAAATTCTAGTACTACCTATTGAATTATTTATGGAAAGAGTTCAGTTTAATGATTGACGAAGATTCTTTTGGATTCTATGGTGCCCTTTTATTCTTTTTTTGTTAAATTATCTCAACCTCTTGATGTAGGGGATATTGATAATTAACTTGTATCTTGATTAGTTTATATACTGGAATATGATTATTGTTTTTCTTTAAATTATGTGATGGTTTATTGAATGGATTTTTTGATTTATTGGGAATGTTTAGATTATAATATACATGTTACATGAAATAATAATTTCTTGTAGTGGGTGAACTAGTTAAATTTTAATTGGAAGTGGAAAAATGGATGTTTGTGTTTTCTTTATGTTTCTAATGTAATTTCCATTTATTTTACCATATATATTGAAATTTAATTTTTTTTGTTATAATGGTGAATTTTATAGATGTTTATTGGTGTGTATGTTGTTATTTTTAGGGACCATAAATCCCCCTAATAAAGTATCTAGTAAAATAAGGATTCAAGAATGGAATATCTTATAATAGTTATTACGAATCATTAAACTGTAAATTTTGGAGCATTATGTTGTCACTATTGTGTGTTACATTGATTTGTTTTGGGGTTTTGTGATATTAAAATTTATTATGAATTGACTAAATTTGAAAAATGATATTTTTTAAATGAAAATAATAATTGGGATATGACTATAAAAATTTAGGTTGTTTTTATATGAATTGTTAATGAACGTAGAGAATGGTTATGGACTTAATTAATTTGATGAATGATGAATAAATGAATCATGAATGAGATACAATATAATTTCTATGTAAATAAAAGATTATACAAGTTAAGGAGGCCCAAAATTTTACTATCGAAGATATATTTTCTATATAATATTTATACTAGAACTCTATCGAAGCCTATGATGCAATAAAGATGAATTCCAAGAGGAATCAACCTTCCTTATATGTTTGAGGGATGAAGATTCCATACACCACATGATAATTCCCTATGATATTTCATATGAATTTTTGATTTACATTAAAAATAAAATTGGAATCACCCTTAACATGTAGAACCATTTGTCCCCAAAATAGGATCTCGATCATGGAATTTGATTGAAATGAACTGGTGCCCAATTTTCTATTCTATATTGTTAATTTCAGGGTGTCTTTCACAAGGATAAAAATTTAATGATCCAAAATGTAATCAATGGAAATACCTAAAACATAATTATTCATAACACACATATATTACAGATATAACCCAATAAACACATTATTCGTATAAATGAATAATGATTCATTAATCAAAAAATAAACCAATAAGAATTCCATATTTTATTGGAGAATAATAAATAGAAAATAATATAATGGGATATGAATATTTTTATCTACTCAATCCATTAGATTGACATAACTAATAGAAAAATCAATAGAAATAAATAATATTGTAATAATAATTTTTAGGACGAAAATATAAATCCTTTCGAGAAATTAGGGGATAATTCCGAATGAAAATAGAGTTATTTATAGAAATTAAAGAACATATAGAGATAGAATAGTAACATGAATGTTTGAATAGTAATTTGCTTATTAGGAATATTAATCAGGACATTAGAATAATAACATCACCAACATAATTATAAATAACGTTTATAGACATTATAAATGAAAATATTATATTTTATATCCTTTTATGAGAAAATAATTGATTTTAAAAGATAAATTGAATGTTCTAATTATGAAAATAATAATATGGTTATTTACACATTTTTAATTAATATAATTTTATAATGGAAAATTTATTTTCCTAAAATATATATATAAATTAAAATTACATTTCAATATAATTATAATATAATGTAATGAGAGATTAATTATCTTTTTAGATGGCCATAAAATTGATTATAATATTGAAATCATTATTTTCAAGTAAATGATTATTTATTATAAATTTTGAATTTACTATATTTTGAAAATTATATTTATAAAATGGATTCAATTTTTTATTTCTACATTACAAATAATTTTTAGTGTGATTCTTGGATATTTATCTAAAATAGTAGAATTTATGTTGAATAGTTAAATATAATAATTTGAATTATTTATAATAAAAATATATATAAATTAATTTTTGATTCATATATATTCTAAGAGACCATTTTTTAACATTGTTGATCCATTTACAATATAATGTCTTATTAGTAAAAAAATATGTATATTCTTGAGCCAATATACAAACTAATTAATATAATAATAAAAACACCCCTCTTCCCAAGGAAAAATACCACCCATTATTATCACTAATTCTATGAAACATAGCTTGTAATTAGTTTACCAAATTCCATTCCACATACTCCTCACCACATCCAATAGATTTTGGCCACAAAATATGGCCAATTTCATGTTCTATAAAAATTCTTTCAAGGAGGTGACATTCCATATGTAACATTCTCAAACGATCTCTTTATAATTTATTTCTTCTTCAACCATATCCTTACCCAATTCATCAAAAAAAATCATAATATCTATAGTATGATTTATATACATAAATTATATATTTCTAATGTAAAATATTATATCCTCCTTTTTTCATTTCTTATCATTTCCATATAAGTGAAATTGTAGTCCATGTTATAGTGGTATACCATTTCCAGGTATAATCATTTTTTTATTTTATTTCTACCCTCATTGATTTTTATAAAAACTGTATTATGATTAAACTAGATTATAATGCATAATATATCATTATTCATGTTATATAACGAACAAATAAAAACAATACTAAATAAAACTAGTAAATGATGTTTATAAAACCTTCCCAAATAAACTATACATTTATCATTAATGTTTTATCAAAGAAATCATCCTCATACTAGAAGAAAAAGATATATGATACATTTTAATATTATTTAATTATATTATTAACATATTAATTCAATTCTCTAAAAGTATTATCATATTATAAGAATTGTTATAATTATACCCAAGTACACAGATAATGATTCCACGAATGAAAATTCACATGGAATGACAAAAATAGATCTTTAAAACACCTCAAAATAGACATAAATTAAAATAATAAAATATTATAAATACTTTTAAATTATAATAGGTTCTTAATTTTATATTAGTTAATCTAAAATTATGGTATTGGATATTTTGTGAATGTGATATATGCTTTCAGAAATAAGGTAAAGGGATTTTCTATCCATATTACATTTCTTTGTTTAATCTATATTTCCAGAAATATTTTGTATGAATATCACTATAGTTTTTCTTAAATATCATTTAATTATTATTCCATTTAATTTTTTGGTATATAAATATTTCTAGGATGATTATATAACAAATAAAAATATTTTCCCAAATGAGAAATTCTATTCAAAATTCATCTTGACACTTCTTGAGTTTCTCTTCTTCATTCAATAATGAGGATTAGAATAAAAAATATGTTTTTAAATCATCCATTTTTGGAACCCCACGGATATAAATGAAATATTGATTGATGAAATCCTTATTTAACACATTCCTTTCTAAGGATTATTTCATACCTATGAATGTTTTACATCCTATGTTTCATGTATGGGTGGGACTAGAATTATATAACCCTCCAATGAATTGGGAAATGCGATATATTTCATGAGATAATTTTTATTTTTAATGAATGCGATGAAACCCTTTTTCACAATGATGAATTTACAATAATATAAATAATTTATATATGAACATGTTGATTAGCTTAATTTTCACTGGGAAAGGCATTTGACAACTATGAAAATGTGTTTCATTTTTATTCATTTCCATATTCCAGGATTTCCAATTTTTACCTCATAATGTTGGGGATGAACCTATTCCGAAGTTATGATGATTATTATTATGATCATTAATTTTCTAAGGATTTATGTTCCTTGTTCATCCTCTTACTATAATTTTAACTCACCCTATTCATTGAAGTATATCATCATTTTACAACTTGTATGAAGGAGAATGTGATCCATAGAATGGTAAATAAGAATATCATAAATAAATACTTAATTTTTATTCTACATAATTGTTTTATGGTCCTAATTAACTAAGTTACTAAATCATTAGATTCTTTATTTTAAATCTATTATGATATTAATCATACAAAATATTTAATATTCGTGTAATATATAGAAGGTCCACTTTCATTGGTATCATCGAATGTATTGTTTAATTTAGTAATTAGGATTATAGAACCCCAGAAAAAACCAATATAATATTACTAATTACATAAAACAAATATCTATGGCGAATTTTTTATGAAAAATTATTAGCATAAGGGTCACATAAGATATTCCTATATATTTAATTATGAAAAAAATAAAATATTTTTTCATTAGTGGTTGAATTTAATTTTGTTCGGACACGTTTTAAATTTAGAAAATGGTTGTAACAAGGTGAATAGAGGAAAATATCCCATGTTATGGAAAATGAAATGATTACTCGAAAAAATCCCTAAATCCACATGATGCGGGGTTATGTTTTTTACCATTCTTACCCTATTGTCTCAAGATTTGAATAATAAAATAAACCATGTGGTATGTATTCCATCACATAAAAAAGAGAAACTATCCATTGAATCCATTACATGTAGATGAACCCTGAAATTTAGTGGATATTCCAATCCACATATTGAGGAATAGTGGGTTATCAAAATGGGGAAGATCTTTTCTACTATTTACTATTTTGTGAAGGCGAAGGTGACTGTATCCTTATATCAATTTTATTGGGATGTTAATAAATGGTTGGATTTTATAAATAATGCCACTATGATGGATAAAATAGAAGTTATAGAGTGGAATGTTTGAACAAATAATAATTTATTACAAGTATTTCACAACAATTATTAATATTCAGATCAGGAGAGAATTTATATATATGAATAAAATGAACATGAATATATAATGGATAATGATTAAAAAATAAAGGCTTTTATATTTCCCCTCAGGTTTTATTATCAGTATAGATAAAAAATAGATAGATTATTTTTTTAAACCATACCAACCAAATGATCTAGATATTTTAGACATTGTTAGTTATGAAGTAGTGTTTTGATTTTACCTCATGGAAGGGAAGATTTAGGGATTATTCTAAAATTATTATTTTTATTATAGTGGAAGAATGGAGTTTTAGGATGGGAGGTAAAATGAAAAAGGTGGAAGGATGATTTTACCACCCACGTGTCAAATATTTGGGTAGAATAATCAAGGGAATTATCTCAATGGAATAAGGAAATGATTCATTTTTGATAATGTGGGACACCATGTAACATCCCAAGTAAGTAATTAATAATAGATATTTTTATCTATGTCTATTAATGATTAGGATAGTGTTTTAGAGGCTTAAAATGAAAATAAATCCAATCTTAAGCATGGAATACACTAATATTCTTAAACGATTGTTTTACTGCCTTATGATGGAAAACCCTTTTTAAATCTATATTTTGACAATTTTATAAACTATTTTTGTCAAAATAAACTTAATCTTTATTATTGGGACATCAAAATTTACTTTGTGTGAATTTTTGGTATTTTTCTGACAATGTTCATTTTTTAATGAATAGTAAAAAACACTGCATTTTACATCAAAACTGATTTTTAATCTAATTTATTTATATGATTAGATTATATTTTGAATTGGTCTTAATGTGTAATATGAATATATTTTTACCATTTAATCCAATGGTGGTCATTGGAATCAATTTCACTTTGAAATTGGACTCAAACTAGTGTCAATCTTTTGATACTTATTATTTCATAAAAACACGCTATTTGCTCTGACAGTGGGAATTAATTATTAAATTAATTAATGTGACTTATATGTTTTTAATTTTGTAAAATAGCCTTCATTTTTGAATTAGAAATATCAAATATAGCATAGGGATAATTTTTGTAATTTTCTGAAAAACTTCAATTTTTGATTTATAGTGAAACCACTAAGTGGTACTTATAAAGTCTGATTTTACGTTTAAATGAAATTTTGCCATCATTGTGTTTTGAATTTCAAAAATCCGACATACATGGTTTTCATTAAGAAGTAAAATGTGGTTCAATGAGATTATAATAATTTTTTGGTGAATAGTAACTTATTAAGTTCTTAATCGCGATTAGTGGTAATTAGTGTAGTTTAAGGTAAAAATAATGCTTTAATAAAATAAGATGAGCTTGACACATATCCTACCCTCATTGGTTGTGTCATGGACGACCAAGACAAGCCATGGGTAAACTTGGGGACCCCATGGAGACACATTGGTTGGGAAATGACAAAAATAACTTTTTATTTAATGTAAAAGTAAAAATGACACAAACATAATATGTTTTATGAAAACAATTTGTACATGGGGTTATAAAGATCATAGTTTTGATTATAAATAGTCATTGGAAAGCTAAAAAGATTTCCTACATCATAGTATTTTTTTTATAATTTTTAGACATTAAATAAATTAAATTAGTTATGACATAATAATGATGTAGCGATGACATCATTATTTGACGATTTAAATAAAATGGAAAAATAATGTAACATCTATGAACTACACATGTCCAAAACCAATTGGATGAGTGTATTTCGAACCCTTATCACCTTATCCACGAATTATATCAATGAGGGACCTTTTAACACCGAAACACATTTTCAAATAAATTAATATTTCTTTACTTTCCAAAAGTGCCCCTCCTCTCCTCTTATAAAAGGCCCCCACCTCTACCTCATTTAACACACTCCTCAAGCCTTTGGCTCGGCCAAACCTTGTCAATTTACTCTCTCCACATACCTCTCCTAATCTTAGAGGATTCCCTTTGGTCAGAATCCTTTCAAAGGAAGCCTTTAGGCTCAAATCAAAAGGAGTTACACTTTTAAAGGTAATTCATTCTCTAATGTTCATTTGTTTTATTTTGCTTCTCCAGCCCCCTAAACTCTTCTTATTTACTTCTTTTGTAACAAAACCAGTATGTTAAATATACTAGGATGTTGTTATAATATTTATTTGAGCTACACTCTCATAAAACTACATCAAATGGTTAAAGAACATACGGTTTCCGTGGATGGCGAAATTCTGCCTCCTGATACGATGATTGTTCAATACTCATTTAACACCTTCAAAGGTGGCCATTATGATGTCACTATTTTTATATATGATATATAATATTTTTATGTTTTCTTTAATCTTCTGTTTTTTTTTCATTTTGGGTATAACTTTATGGTTTCCATTATGGGTAAACACGATATCTTCATTTTAGGAAGTGCGGACTACCGCCCCCTGAAAGTGATTTGATTCGTTAATACCATATGTGGGATGTGTAAAGGATAAAGTTCATGATATTATATATGTTATTATACTGGAATTATAATATACTCTTATATCAGTATGATTCCATTCCAGAAAATACGAAATAGAAATGGAAGTAGCGTTCATGCGTACGTACGGCTTACCGTCTCCATGAACGGTGCATTTCATTTCTTACCTCGAAATGTGATGTAATATTATAAATACATGTAAATTCTGAATATATATGATATATATGTTATCCAAATCATTAATATCATTCTGGATATAACGAACCTTTGACCAAATTAACAACATGTAAGTGTAAGAAGTCTATTTTTGACTTAAGAACCAAACACCGACAAAATGAACACTATTAACTTAAATGATTACATGATGTTCATAACATGGTATAAAAGGAATAATGAACTTGGAAAAGGTTCATAAGAAAGTAGATATTAACTCAAGTTTATTATTCAGGAGATTAAATAACGTTCGGGTCAAGTCGGATACGAGGTATGGGACTTCGTCTCAATCTCCTTTCATTGAGGCATATTTTATTTTATACACTACTTTATTTTATACGGTGTATAAACCCCTTTGACTTTTACATTTATTCAAAAGGAATATTTTTTATACGAAGCATTTACTAAACGACAAAAGGGAATGTTTTTGTCGTACGTATGCGGTGACAACGACTTCTCCGCCGTCGTGACCGTTATTTGAGTTTCGGCTTCCTCTAAAAGCCATACCTTCTTTTTAAAAGAAAAATAAATACCATGTTTTAATTTTCTTTTATTTTGGTATTGAAAATGGTTTTCATAATGTTTTTTGTGTTGTATTGATATCTTGTGATTGAAATGTGGAAATGTTATGTTTCCTTAATGCATGTTTTATGTGATACGATTATGTTATTGTTCTTGGGAATTATTATGAAGACGGGTGGTTACGTGATAAACTACGGGCGGGTGAGCCCGATATAGCTCTCCAATTCATTGGGTAACGCGAAGGAGTGAAACGTTAAGGTTTCTCCGAAGAGATTTAGGGAATATACTGTAATGGGTATTCCAAACGTAACCAAGAGGGTTACACCCTACGTAAGAATGTTATGAATGCTTCAAGTTACCTTTATGTCTTATGATTTCTATGATTTATTCATGATTTGATGGGGTATGTTAAAGTACTTATGTTTTATGGGTAATGTATGATTTCATTCTTATGTATATATGTACCCATGATTCCTTTCCATGTTTTTATAACCCACACCGAGCTTTTTTTTGCTCATCCCAAGTTTTTTGGAAATGTTTTTCACAGGTCAAGGGAATGGTACATGATATGATGATAGTGTCAATGAAGTGTCAAGAAATAATCCATGTTTTATTTTAAATGTGTTTCCATTTATGGGAATGAAGAATACTATCTTTATGTAACCACATTGTTTATATGTGGAATGTAATGCAAGTTTTATGATCTAATTCTCTAAAACTCTAATCCCGAAATGATCCTCAATGTGTAGTCTTGTAATAACTCAAGATTATGTAAGGTTTAAGGCTGGGGACTTATAGTTGGTATCAGAGGTCGGTTTAGATAACTTTAGGAGTTAGAATTCTATTAAATGATTATCCAAAAAAAAGTCATTGAAATGATATAGCATTTGAAGATTACCATGTTGCTTCATCTAAGACATGTTTGTTCAGAATGGTTTTCTGCAGAGGAAATAGGGAAGCAGTGCTAGGATGGCATACAGAAGGAAATAACCTTCCGAATCAGTATCCTGAGATGGTCGGAATTGGAACTGAACAGTATGTTGCAGTAATGGCGTAGTTGACTCAGGATATAAATGGTGGTGGTATCCATCCACGAGATCAGCCAGATCAACCGCAGAGGAACATGTCACTGCTGGAACATTTCACAAGGCAACATCCACCATCATTCAGAGGATCATCTGACCCTGTGCTAGCTGAAGGGTGGATTAAAGAACTGGAGAAGATTTTCGATGTCATGGGGTGTTCAGAAAATCAAAAGGTTAGTCTTGTTATTTATCGTTTGGAGGGTGAAGCAGATCAGTGGTGGTCTATGGTGAAAAAAATCAGGGACGCCGATGGGATTGATGCTCCTGACTGGGATGAATTCAAAGGTATGTTTCTTGAGAAGTATTTTCCTAAGGCTATTCGACTTAGGATGGAAAAACAATTCTTGGAATTGAGGCAAGAAGAAGACTCAGTGGCTACCTATGAAGAAAGGTTCACTCGATTGGCAAGGTATGCTCCAAATTTTTTCTGAGACCTTGATAGTAAAATCAATCGTTTTTTACTCAGGATTGAAGCCATAATATCGAAGGGAATTAGCTTCTCGTGAGTTTAAAAGTTATTAAAAGCTTGTTCGATTCGCTGAGAAGGTGGAAATAGAGTATGTCGATGATCAAGTGTTCTATAACAACTAACAGAAGAAGCGACCGAGGTGGAAGGAGAAAGGTAAGAATTCCTAAAAAAAGTCTGATGGTAAGAAAACTAAGTTTCCAGTTTGTGATAAATGTGGAAAAAGGAATGCTGGGGAATGTCTTCTGAATTCTGGAAAGTTCTACTGATGTGGTAAGATGGGACATAAGGATCGTGATTTCACTGAAAATGATCAAGGTGAAGGTAAGACCAAATTTAATTTATAGTTAGTGAAATGTTATAAGTGCAATGAGATGGGATAACTGTTGATCCTGCAAAAACAAAATTTGTGGAAGAATGGCCAAGACCCAAAAATGTAACCGAGATTCTGAGCTTCCTTGGTTTGGCGGGGTATTACCGAAGGTTTGTTAGAAATGTTTCACGGTTATCTAGTCTAATGACTAAGTTAACTCGGAAGGGTGTTAAGTTTATCTGGACAAAAGAATGTGATGATTGTTTTCAGGAATTGAAAAGAAGATTGGTGAATGCTCCAGTTTTGGCACTACCTTCCAGGAATGGTGAGTTTGTTATATACAGTGATGCTTCATTGAAAGGACTTGGTTGCGACCTAATGCAGAATGATCAGGTAATTGCTTATGCTTCACAACAGTTGAAAACTCATGAGGTAAATTACCCTACACATGATTTGGAATTAGCTGCTGTTGTTTTTGCTTTAAAAGTTTGGAGGCATCATTTGTATAGAGTAAACGGTGAAATATATACCGATCACAAAAGTTTAAAGTATATATTCACTCAGAAAGAGTTAAACATGAGACAGAGGATATGGCTAGAATTAATCAAGGATTATGATTGTACAATTCATTACCATCCAGGAAAAGCAAATAAAGTGGATGATGCTTTGAGTCAAAAACGTAATGCTTCATTAACAATGTTGTGTTTGGAACGTGATCCTTTGGTTAAGGATTTTATGAACTTTTGCATAGAATTTGTTGGTGCAGGAAGTCCTTCTATTTTGTTTCAGGTATCAGTGAGATCATCTCTATCAAATAGAATCATGCAAGCACAGAAGCAAGACAGTGAGTTGCAGAAAAAGGTAGAGCTGGTTCAGAAAGGTAATTTTCTTGAATTCTACATTGATAATGATTGTGTTTTTAGATTTGGGAAGAGATTGTGTGTTCCTTGTGATGTGAAGATCACAGTTCTCCGTTTTCAGTTCATCCGGGTAGTACTAAGATGTATAGAGATCTGCAGGAGTATTACTGGTGGGATGGAATGAAAGGAGACATTGTTGATTTTACTATGAAGTGTTTGACATGTCAACAGGTTAAAGCAGAGCGACAGTTACCGAAAGGGATGCTTCAGCCTTTACCAGTGCCAGAGTGGAAATTGGAGAATATATCCATGGACTTTGTTGTGGGATTATCGAAGACATCTCAAGGTAATAATTCAATATGGGTTATTGTTGATCGCTTGACCAAATCTGCTCATTTCCTTGCTATACGAGATACTTTATCTCTTGATCAACTTTCCCATTTGTATCTTAAAGAGATAGTCAGGTTACATTGTGTTCTTCTCTCCATTGCATCGGATCGTGATCCCAGGTTTACTTCTAACATTTGGAAAGGTCTTCAGAAGTCGTTGGGTACTGAATTAAATTTTAGTACAGCTCTTCATCCTCAATCAGATGGGCAGTCAGAACGAACAATCCAGACATTGGAGGATATGCTACGATGTTGTTCTATGGATTATCAGGGAAGTTGGGACCAACATATTTCTTTGGTTGAATTTTCATATAATAATAGTTTTCATTCTAGTATACAGATGGCACCATTTCAGGCATTATATGGGAAGCAGTGTCGAACTCCTGCTTTCTGGGATGAAGTGGGTGAATGGAAGATGATGGTACCAGAATTGGTAGAAGAGATGACAGAAAAAGTTCAGCTGATTCAGAAACACATGAGAAAAGCTCAGAGTAGGCAGAAGAGTTATGCGGATAGCCGGAGAAAGGATCTATCTTTTGAGGTAGGTGATCATGTTTTTCTCAATGTTTCTCCTTGGAAAAGTGTGATGAGATTTGGTAAGAAAGGAAAGTTGAATCCAAGGTTCGTTGGACCATACGAAATTCTGGTGAGAGTTGGATCAGTTGCATACCGAGTGGCTTTACCTCCGAGTTTATCTCAAGTACACAATGTTTTTCATGTTTCGATGTTGAGAATGTATATGCCGGATCCATCTCATGTTTTGAGTCCAGAGGTAGTTCAGCTGGAAGAGAACCTATCTTATGAGGAAAAACCGGTCCAGATTCTTGACCACAGGGAGTAAGTGTTACGGAATAAGGTGATTCAATAGGTAAAGGTTTTGTGAAAAAACCACATGATTGAAGAGGCAACATGGGAATCTGAAAATGCAATGAGGGATAAGTACCCCCATTTATTCGATAAGTAAATAAATTGCGGGGACACAATTTTCTAAAGGGGGGAAGGATGTAACATCCCAAGTAAGTAATGAATAATAGATATTTTTATCTATGTCTATTAATGATTAAGATAGTGTTTTAGAGGCTTAAAATGAAAATAAATCCAATCTTAAGTATGGAATACACTAATATTCTTAAAAGATTGTTTTACTGCCTTATGATGGAAAACCCTTTTTAAATCTATCTTTTGACAATTTTATAAACTATGTTTGTCAAAATAAACTTATTCTTTATGATTGGAACATCAAAATTTACTTTGTGTGAATTTTTGGTATTTTTCTGACAATGTTCATTTTTTAATGAATAGTGAAAAATACTGCATTTTACATCAAAAATGCTTTTTAATCTAATTTATTTATATGATTAGATTATCTTTTGAATTGTTCTTAATGTGTAATATGAATATATTTTTACCATTTAATCCAATGGTGGTCATTGGAATCAATTTTACTTTGAAATTGGATTCAAACTAGTGTCAATCTTTTGATACTTATTGTTTCATAAAAACACGCTATTTGCTCTGACAGCGGGAATTAATTATTAAATTAATTAATGTGACTTATATGTTTTGAATTTTTTAAAATAAACTTTATTTTTGAATTCGGAATATCAAATATATCTTAGGGAGAATTTTTGGTAATTTTCTGAAAAACTTCAATTTTTGATGAATAGTGAAACCACTAAGTGGTACTTATAAAGACTGATTTTCCGTTAAAATGAAATTCTTCCATCATTGTGTTTTGAATTTCAAAAATCCAACATACATGGTTGTCATTAAGAAGTAAAATTTGGTTGAAGGAGATTATAATAATTTTTTGGTGAATAGTAACTTATTAAGTTCTTAATCACGATTAGTGGTAATTTGTGTAGTTTAAGGTAAAAATAATGCATTAATAAAATAAGATGAGCTTGAAACATGTCCTACCCTCATTGGTTGTGTCATGGCCGACCAAGACAAGCCATGGGTCAACATGGGGACCCCATGGAGACACATTGGTTGGGAAATGACATAAATAACTTTTTATTTAATGTAAAAGTAAAAATGACACATACATAATATGCTTTACAAAAACAATTTTTAAATAAGGTTATAAAGATCCTATTTTTG
The DNA here is from genome assembly GCA_963277665.1 of Viscum album. Lineage (NCBI taxonomy): Eukaryota > Viridiplantae > Streptophyta > Magnoliopsida > Santalales > Viscaceae > Viscum > Viscum album. The sequence goes on from OY728139.1 coordinate 519,809,163, forward strand.
TTTATAAATAGTAATTGGAAAGATAAAAATATTTCCTACATCATAGTATTTGTTTTATAATTTTTAGACATTAAATAAATTAAATTATTTATGACATAATAATGATGCAGCGATTACATCATTATTTGACGATTTAAATAAAATGAAAAGATAATGTAAAATCTATGAACTAAACATGTCCAAAACCAATTGGATGAGTGGATTTAGAACCCTTATCACCTTATCCACGAATTATGTCAATGTGGGACCTTTTAAAACAGAAACACATTTTCAAATAAAGTAATATTTCTTTACTTTTCAAAAGTGCCCCTCCTCTCCTCTTATAAAGGGCCCCCACCTCTACCTCATTTCACACACTCCTCAAGCCTTTGACTCGGCCATCCCCTGCCCATTTACTCTCTCCACATCCCTCTCCTCATCCTAGAGGATTACCTTTTGGCAGAATACTTTCAAAGGAAGCCTTTAGGCTCAAATCAAAAATTGTTACACTTTTAAAGGTAATTCATTCTCTCGTGTTAATTTGTTTTATTTTACTTCTCCAACCCCCTAAACTCTATTTATTTACTTCTTTTGTAACAAAACCAGTATCTTAAATATACTAGGATGTTTTTATAAGATTTATTTGAGCTACAATCTCACACAACTACATCAAATGGTTAAAGAACATACGGTTTCTGTGGATGGCGAAATTCTGCCTCCCGAAACGATGATTGTTCAATACTCATTTAACACCTTAAAATGTGGCCATTATGATGTCACTATTTTTATATATGATATATAATATGTTTATGTTTTCTTTAAGCTTCTGTTTTTTTCATTTTGGGCATAACTTTATGGTTTCCATTATGGGTAAACACGATATCTTCATTTTAGGAAGTGCGGACTACCGCCCCCGGAAAGTGATTTGATTCGTTAATACCATATGTTAGATGTGTAAAGGATAAAGTTAATGATATTATATATGTTATTATACTGGAATTATAATATACTCTTATATCATTATGATTCCATTCCAGAAAATACGAAATAGAAATGGAAGTAGCGTTCATGCGTACGTACGGCTTACCGTCTCCATGAACGGTGCATTTCATTTCTTACCTCTAAATGTGATGTAATATTAAAAATACATTTATATGATGAATATATATGATATATATGTTATCCAAATCATTAATATCATTCTGGATATAACGAACCTCTGACCAAATTAACTACATGTAAGTGTAAGAAGTCTATTTTTGACTTAAGAACCAAATACCGACAAAATGAACACTATTAACTTAAATGATTACATGATGTTCATAACATGGTATAAAAGGAATAATGAACTTGAAAAAGGTTCATAAGCAAGTAGTTATTAAATAAAGTTTATTATTCAGGAGATTAAAGAATGGTCGGGTCAAGTCGGATACGAGGTATGGGACTTCGTCTCAATCGCCTTTCATTGAGGCATATTTTATTTTATACAAAACTTTCTTTTATAAGGTGTATAAACCCCTTTGACTTTTACGTTTATTCAAAAGGAATCTTTTTTATACGAAGCGTTTACTAAACGACAAAAGGTAATGTTTTTGTCGTACGTATGCAGCGACAACGACTTCTCTGCCGTCGTGACCGTTATTTGAGTTTCAGCTTCCTCTACAAGCCATACCTTCTTTTAAAAAGAAAAATAAATACCATGTTTTACATTTCTTTTATTTTGGTATTGAAAATGGTTTTCACAATGTTTTTTGTGTTGTATTGATATCTTGTGATTGAAATGTGGAAATGTTATGTTTCCTTTATGCATGTTTTATGTGATACGATTATGTTATGGTTCTTGGGCATTATTATGAAGACGGGTGGTTCCGTGATAAACTAAGGGCAGGTGAGCCCGATATAGCTCTCCAATGCATTGGGTAACGCGAAGGAGTGAAACGTTAAGGTTTCTCCGAAGAGATTTAGGGAATATACTGTGATGGGTATTCCAAACGTAACCAAGAGGGTTACTCCCTACGTAAGAATGTTATGAATGCCTCAAGTTACCTTTATGTCTTATGATTTCAATGATTTATTCATGATTTGATGAGGTATGTTAAAGTTCTTATGTTTTATGGGTAAAGTATGATTTCATTCTTATGTATATATGTACCCGTGTTTTTCTTTCCATGTTTTTATAACCCATACTGAGCTTTTTTATGCTCATCCCAAGTTTTTTTGAAATGTTTTTCACATGTCAAGGGAAAGGTACATGATATGATGATTGTGTCAAGGAAGTGTCAAGAAATAATCCATTTTTTATTTTAAATGTGTTTCTATTGATGGGAATGAAGAATACTATCTTTATGTAACCACTTTGTTTATATGCGGAATATAATGCAAGTTTTATGATCTAATTCTCTAAAACTCTAACCCCGAAAAGATCCTCAATGTGTAGTCTTGTAATAACTCAAGATTAAGTAAGGTTTAAGGCTGGGGCCTTATACACCAATATCTCAAATGTCGAGGAAACATTATGTAGACAACCAAAATGACGTAGGAAATTAATGCACCTCGTAATGAACCACCCATGGTTCAATGATTTAATTATAGGGAGATAGGAAACTATACATGCCAGTGAACTAAACCATCAGTTCTTGAGGGTAATCAGAGTTTGAAACCACCATAGATAATGTATTATGGGAAATCTTATTACATGTCTAAAACTGAAGTGGATCATCAAATTTAAATCTTACTCGGTAAAATCACTATTTATTTATAAATGGAAATTTTTATTTAATTTTTCTTCTATGAATTCATTTATATTCTATAAGTTCACGAGAATTATTGAATGGATTCTTAGATTCCATAAAAATATATATCTATAAAAACACATAGTGGTGAACTAATTGTACCCAAAGCTTCCGATATTCTCCTGTAAGTTTCTATGGGAATATTATTATAAAAAAATAAATTTTACATTCCTTGGTGGAATTTGATGTTATAATGGGAACAGCTTGGATGTTATTTTATAGATAAAACATCGATTATCTGAAAATAAAATATATATTATTAATTTGAACCGTCCAATTATCGTTTATAAATTCATAGATGATCATGAATCTCATTTGTAAAATCCCTCAACATTGTGGTTGTTGAAGCATTGTGAATAAGAATACCACAGTCAAATGGTTGTTTCATAAGAAGGTATACACCAGGAGGTAATATCATTTGAGAGAAAATACAATGATTTATTTCCTAATTATTTAGCTAGACATTACCCAAATCTTGATGTTGATATCTCAGTGGAACTTATTCCCATTGCCACACCTATTACTAAAATCTAGTATAGAATGGCCCTAATCGAACTGATAGATTTAAAGAATCATATAAAATGAAAATTTCTTAAAGGGTTCATACACCCTATTTTATTACATTGGGTTGTGCCACAACTGTTCAAAAAGATAGAGGATGGACCAATTCTACAATTCATCAATTATGGGGTGTCCATTATGATAACCCTAAAGAAAAAGCATCCTTTCCAAGGATTGACGTATTGATAGATCATAAAGAAATACATACTTACATATCAATGGATGAAATTAAATCTAGATACTATTGAATGAAGGTGAATAAGGATGATATTTATAAGTATTTCTTCCATACAAGGTTTTGGAACTACTATATACTAATGATTCCCTTCATACATAATTATACACCGTATATCTTAATGGATTTGATTAATATAGTCTTTTGAGAGTACGGTGATTTTTTTAATTATCATTGATATTATCATTTGATAAATGATAATGGTGGAGCATGAAGAATATATAAGGGTTGAATTTTCCACATTAAGGGAGAAAAAATTTTAAACCTTGTCTAGAAAGGATGACATTTTGATATAGAAGGACACATTAATGGGGCACATGATCATAGATCAGTTACTTTTGTGGACCCTTCAAAAATAATGGAAAATGAGGAATTTAATATACCAATAATTTTCATGGAAATCCAATGTTTTCCATAATTAGTGGGGGTACTAATAATGTTTTGTATGAAATTTATCTCTATTTTATATCTCACTATCTATGTTAACATGAAAAGGTGTAATTTATATCTAAATCGATGAATGTGAGGAAATATTTTAAGATCTAAAACAAAGGATAATCAGTACACCAATAATAACACTAATAACTAGTCGAGTAGGATTTGAGATATCCAAATATTCATCAACAAAATTACTGGGTTTTTTATTCATGTATAACCAAAATGTGATAAATTATACCTCATGATTTTTAATGTTCCATGAAAATTACTACCTACCAGATGATTTTGAGTAACATGATATGATCATCACCCCAAAGATTTTCTGTCACTACCATTATGGTGAGATGTGTGACATGTATACCAATATAAATAGTTGAAAGTAGATTTTCAAAATGAATAAACTAATAATTCATCAATGAATATTAAAATAGTATATCAAAGGCTATTGTTGATATGTCCACTACCACCTAGGAAAAGAATAACAATATTGATTATTCTATTAGTAGAGAATTACCTTCCACTCTATCCATAATGAATATTGAGAAAGTTCTTATCCTAATGGATCTAAAAACGAAGGATCCAAAAATAAAATTTGTAGAAAATAAGTTATACTATTCATTAATGATTTTCTAACAATAATTCCAAGGGATGATAAATGAGGAAAAAATGAATGATCATGGGCCACCAAAGAAGGGGAAAACAATATTGAAAGTATGTTTACAGTAGTACTATATCAATGATTATTGGGTGATTCGATTTTGAACTAGGGTATGTGTGCGTGGATTTATGTAGATAAATAAGGAGCAATTAAATAATGAACATATATCATTTATCTCTATCCATACAATATGTATCATGGTGTACCGAGATATTTGAGAGAATTCATGGTGGGAAATAATGATGAATTATATTTTAGATTATATCTCAAGGTGTTTGGAATTCCAACAAGTCAAGGAAGAATGGCATAAGTTCAGTGGGATGTTAGAACCATTTCCTATACCGTTATAGCAATTGTGAAATTTCACAAAGGACATTATCACTAGTGTCTTGAAAACTTTCATATGAACTAATGATATATGATTTATGGATGATTAACTCCCAAATAATAATGGCTTTATTTCTATTCTAGAACAATTCCCACATAAAACAATTTCTATGATATATTTAATGAAATTGGTTAGGTTGCATCTGGTACCAATTTTCACCCTCTTTTATCATGATCCAATATTCAATTATAGATCTTGAATAATTAATCAACTTTATTTGAGAATAGAATTTAATTTCAACATGGCCTATGACCAAAATACTGACGTCCAATTTTACAAGACAATTCTGATCCTCAAGGAAATTCTAAGAGTCTGCTTATCGATATTTTAAATAAATGGGATTAATATATCCCATTATATGAGTTATCATATAGAAAAGGATTCCGTTCAAGTATTCAAACGCCTCAATATGGAACTCTACATGTGAAGAGAGAAAGAAATACAACATTATGGGTTGATTTTGGAAAACAAAAGAAACTTGGAGCTAATATTGAAAACTAGATGACTGAGAAAGTTTAAGACATCCATCAACATATAAATATTACATAGAGTTGTAAGAAGAGCTATAAAAAATTCATCAATAGGTTTTTTAGTTTATAGTTAGAGATAATTTTTTCAGATGTATATAACTATGGGAGGGATTCATAATGTCTAGAATTAAAGGGAAGCTTTTCCAAAGTTTCATTGGCCCATTTGTGATACTTGATCACATTGGAGAAGTAAACAAATATCTTGAACATCCACTAAATTTATCTAAATTGAATTATGTATTCATATTATTCCTCCTATTAAATTTTTTACCTTATACCTCACATGTAATGAACATATAGTTGGTATTTTTGTAAAATGTTATCTCTTACCAGGAGAAGTCAGTGATGATTTTCGAAAGTAGAGATATAGTTCTACGTAACATGACCACTCACATATTCTTGGTAATATGAAGGAATCATATGAATGATGACATGGAATGGGAAATAGATGATGAAATGAAGGGTAAATACCCTCACATGGTTTCACCCTATATTGTGAAATGAAATTTCAAATTGGAAATTTTATAACAGGTGTTGAATGTGACGACCCTATATTTAATCAATGGAATTTCCATTCATAAAATTATATCCTAAAAACATACATTATATTGAGAAACTAAAAATATTATTCCCACAAATTAATAATTACAAATTTGTTAGAATATAAAAAAATAATAATGGAAAATATTATAGAATGATAATAAATGGAAAAGACGATAGAGAATATGAAAAATATAGATCTACAAAATCCACTAAAATGACTGCACTCACAAACAAAAATTTAGGATTAAAACAGTATATAATATTCATTTTCAAGATGAAAATACATAACCAGTTAATAAATTAAATTTGAATAATGAATTAAATAATATTTTTTAATATAAATTATGGAACTTATACCGATGGAATAACAACCTAACCCTTGAATAGTAATATGATAGTTATAAATAGTAATGAACACATTATAAGAGAATCCTCACATAAGAATGTATAAATAATTTTTTGGTATATAATAAATGAAAAAATAAAAATTTTATATCATAGTATACACCAATAATTTTTTGAGAAATGATTAATTAAATAATTTTATTTTTGAAAAAAATTAAATATCTATTTTAAATATTCTAATTAATATAATCAATTCAAATAATTTTTTACTCAAAAAACATATTCATACATTAATATTATACATCAATTTAATTCTATGATAATATTATTATAACTTAATGAATGTTTTAATGTATCATAAAATTGATTATAATTTTGAAAATTGTATTTTTTGAATAAACCAAGATTTAAAAAAATTGATTTTCTCATATTTATAAAATAATATTCATAAAATGGATTTAGTTTTTGAATTATACATGTTGAAAATTGATCTGAGTGAAGCTTTTAGTTTTTTTCTAATATATTTGAATTTTCATAGAATATTAAAATATATTAATTTATGATATTTAACTTTATAATCCAAATACATGAATTTTGTAGTCATAGGTTTTGTAAGAATGGACTTTTTCAAACACTTCTATACAATTTACTGTATCTTGTCAAAATAATAAGCAATATTTAATATTCTTGATCAAAAAAAATAAACTAGTTAATATAATAATAATAAACACCCCTTTCTTCCCAAATAAAACCCACACATCACCACCCATTTCCTCACAGATTCTAAGCATTGATGATTTTTAATAAATTTATCAGTTAACATAAAAAGACTATTCCTTGCATACATGTGCATATAGTCTCTCATAACGATCAATTCCATGTATCTTAAGTTGAGATTCAAAAATGTAACATTAAAGAGTTAACATTCCCAACACATCTATTTAAATTTCATTTAGTCTTCTACATTCTATTTAGTTGCTTCATCATTTAATATATAATAATTAAAATGACATGTATATAATATAATTTGATATTTTTATTTGTGTATATTATTTCAAAATCCTTTCAGATAACCAATTATTTAAGTAAATTAATCTATTGTCCAAATTATAGTGCTTTCAAATCTCTGTTGATAATGATTTTTCATTTTCCATAACAGATATAAAGGATGTTCATAACACCATCATTATGCATAATTGTTTTTTAATTTTTTTTAACTATTTTCATATTTTGGAAATAATTTATAGACATAATATTTAATAAAATGAAACTCGGACATAATGGTTGGAGAAACCTCCAAAATAAATTTATCATTAATCATTAATGTTTTGTTAAATGAATTATTCACATACAATAAAACCTAATTATATATATAAATATTTGGACTTATTAATGTGAATTAATAATACATGATTTCAATTTCAGATAATTTTTCTACTCTTTCGTAAACTTCAAATATTATACACAATTAAATCGATCATGAAACCATGAAAAAAACGCTCTTAGAATGAAGAAACTAACCACTATAACACATCAATATTTCTACAATGAACATAATAAAATTATAATAAATCAAATACTTGTTTAATTTTTTCTAAATTATTTAATTTAGGAACTTTATATGATTATCTAATGTATTAAGTGCATGTACATTACACATTATGAAATAAGGTAAGTGAATTCTCCATCCCGACTACTTTTTGTTATATAATCCATATTTCTTAAAATATTTGGTATTAGTATTCCAATAATGTTCATTAAATGTAATTTAATTATTAATTCCTTTTCATTTTTGAGATATACATGTTCTTATATTGATTGTTTGAAAAATACATTTTTTTTCCTAAAAGAATTATTCTTCCCAAAACAAATCTAGACCCATCTCGAGTGGTTTACACATCTCTTAAGAATAATAATTCTTGTAAAAAATATTCTTTTACCCTTTCAAATTTCGTAACCACAATTATATTCTTTAAATCACTATTGAATAATTTCTTATGTAGCCCATTGCATTCCATGGGTAATTTGGCATTCACCATTCTGTAAATATTTTGTTGTGATGGGTGGGCCTGAAATTATATATCCATCCAATAAATTGGATAATGTGACATAGATCATAAGATAATGTGTAATATTCATTAACATCATGATATATTTTTTTTCAAAATTATTATGTTAATATTATGTATATATTATATTTGTGAAAATGATTCCATCTTTTTCCACAATTCTGTGTTGTATTTTACCTCTTAGAAATGTATTTTCATTTTTATCCATTTCCGCATTCCATTATATAATTTATTGATTTCAATATATTTATTATTATGAATCAATTGTTTATTTTATTATGATGATTATTATACTAACTCATGTGGTATTGATTTAGGTCCATTTTTAATATACAATCATGGATTTTATCTCACAAATTTATTTGATTTATATCCATAGGTGACTTAATGTACAACGGAGAGTGTGATATTTAGAATGAATAATAAAATATAAAATAAATAATTATATTTGATTATATATAAATGAAATGTGGTTCAAATTTTAATAATATATTGTACATTGGGATCCTTTATTATAATGATATTTTGTTTTTTATCTTAAAAATAATGTAATTGACTTATAAGAAAAATCATTTTACTATACAGAATGAATGAAACATTATTGATCACAGTTTCGAATTTTATGTGGGTTTCAATGATATACAAAATGAATATCAAGTATATCCCAAGAATAAAATAGTTTCAATGATAAATGAACTATGAAATGTAAATATCTTGAATATAATTATCATTCATCGATGTACCATGAAGCCTCTTATTAAGAAATAAATAAATTGGATACCACTGATTCATTTTTGGATTAATGTGAATATTGATGGCCCAATCCTCAATGAACATGGCCCTATTGGATATGGAGGTGTCTTCTAAACAATTATGTCATTGTAAAATTATCCAAATACAAATATAGTAGTATTGCATTTTCATTGGAGGTTTATCAAGGATAGCCGATTCATTTAATTATATTTTAATCCTTTATTATTAGAAAAATAACTATATTGAATCCAACTATACACTTATAGTGAAGGCATTGAATACTGTAGAATAAAATTTTCATTGTAAATTACATATATTCTTGAAGATATTTTAATATAACGATAAAGAGTTTCACCTTCTTATAAAACATGAATATAGGGAAGGAAAAAATGTTTTTAGTGCTCTTTAGAAAATGAATTTGAGATGTTATTTGAATATAGTCTATTTTGGCTCCATCTTTCATCTTTCTATTAGATGAGTTAGATCCTAATGGTAAAATACATACCCTCCATTTTATTGCATTATTGTAATGTTTCCTATTTTTTATATATAATATATCTGGTATACTCGGATATTGAATGTACTAAATATTATTATCATTAAATTAAAAGGGGATATAATCTATTGATTAATTGGTAATTTGACTGATATAGTAGCATAAAATATTAATTTCTTATGTAATTTTAATTCTGGATTTTTATTGTATTTTATTAATTTAAATAATTTAGAAAAAATTGGACGTGAGATTTTAATGTTTTGGTTTGAAATTTTGGATGTGAAGTGGATAAAAGAACACAACTCGTGGAATTTACATGGGATATATTGAATCATGGCGGCTATGTATTTTCATTGGACATTAATGTCTCAAGGTTGGTATATAAAAATTGTATTTAATTAAGATAAGTAAACATTTACCATGAGGTGATGTTGATTAGAGAAAGTGTACATTTTTAGTGGGGATATATTAATATTTGTGGAAGTAATGAGGTTAGTTATCTAAATTTCTCTGATTCCCTGCTATTCATAATTTCAGGGAATTAGCGGGGAATGTACATAGAAGAAGGCTGGAATGAGGTTGATTTCATTCATGTTTTCTTCTCCATACTGATAAATATTATAGAAAGTGATGTAATTTTTTACATGTAATGGAATTTATATTGGATATATTGGCTCATTGTGGTAATTTATTTTATATGGTATTTAATAGCTCTATGTTGGTAAATAAATAAGAGGATAAATCGATATAAGTGAAAATATACCAAGTGGAAATTTTTATGTATGGACGTGGTCATTATTAGTGGGGGTATTTCATTGTAGTGGGTGTCAATGAGGTGGGTTATCAACATTTTCCTAATACCGTACTATTCAATAATTTCATGGTCTTAGTGGGGACTATACACAAAAGGATGATGGAATGAGGTTGATTTTATTTATGTTTGAATCTCCATACTAATTACTTATATGGAAATTAGTTGTATTTTTTATGCATGGGATCATATTTATGTGGTTTAATATGTATGGAATTATAGTTGGTGATATATTTCTAGAGGTTAGTAGTGAATAAAAATTTTCCCTTTTAATTAAGTATATTTAGGGAAATTCCAACTCTATTTGAGATATTTATATCCTTATTTCTATTCACTAACCTAGGACCTGATAATGGTTGGACATGGGGGTTAGTTACCATGAAATATACATTTTAGGCCATGTAGTATTACCTTTTGATGGAGTGGTCATGAAAAAATATCTACTGATTTCATATCCCTTAGATCCCTAATCCATTTTTAACACTTGGTTTAATGAAGGTTTCCAAAGTACTTTTTTTCCACAGTGACCATTAAGGGAATATTCAAAACCATAATGTGATTGTTATCTACTAAATTAGTTTTTATTATATATTTTTCTCTTCTACCCTCTTAAAAACCCATTTTAAAATATTTTATATAATTATGGTAGTATCATTTTTATACTTACATATTATTAAATTAATTGTGAAACCATTATATATCAGCATTATATCAATATAAAAATTTAAATGTCATTTGTGTTATGTGCATGTAACTTTATCTACGAATGATGTATTTCATTTTTCATCACTTCATTTCAAGTGTGGATCAAAGAGTTTATTTAATGAATAAAATTATATAATTAAATAATTTTATATTCAATAAGTAAAAGATTTTAATTATATTAATATAAGGAAAATTTTCATATATAACATTTGTGTAAAACATTTCTGAAAATGATAATCACTAATATCAACTTCATGTGTCATAGAGAAAACAATCATGGAATGAAATTAAAAAATTAAAAATAATAATGAAACTTTACATATAGTACATTAAAAAATAGTGGAATTATACACATTCTATCAATGTATATGGATCAATATCAACATTAAAATTAAACTATAGAATAATCAAAATAAAAAATATCTTATGATTATAATAAATAATATAAAACTAATAAATATATATTAATTGATAATAAATAAATAATATATATGATACTATAATTTAATTAATTTTTAAAACATGTAACTAATATGGTTATGTTTATCATACAAAATTTTGAATGTGTCAAACCAAGAAATAATCCATGTCAAGGGTTTAATCAACACAACATTTTTTTCATTAAGTCATAGTTTTCATCCATTATTTTGTTCTTCTAGAATTATTATATTATTACATTTAATTATATCATTTCCTATTAAAAATTTTAATTCATACTAAAATTAAATTATTAATTTTATTATTATACATATGTAGATTTCATTCAATATAAAATTTCAATACTATTAAAAAAACACTCTACCTTTATTGTATCTCATTATATTATATATACATTGTAATTATTTTTAGAGAAGTTATTATTTGTTATATAGAATCCCAAATATGTATTATATCATTTAATATAAATAATTTTTATTGTCCAATTTTAAATGATGGTTTTATTATCCTATTTACCATGTGTGTTTTAATAATGATGTTTTAAAATATTGAAAAAAGTATTTTGTATTATTTTTAGAATTTTATATTTTATTATCCCATTCATATTTGTGAAAATAAGAATGATATATTTTATCAAGGATCTATTTATTGGGATTAATATTTCAATATTTTTTGTAAAATTATCCATGTAAGATACCAAATATGGGAACTGATAACATTGTCTCATTAAAACAATGTTGATATATATTATTAAAAAAATTGAATTATGTTTCCATTAAATTTCACTATTAAATTAAATTATATACAACCTATAGTGTTTTGTTTAATGATTCACTGAATAAATTCTCCTATGATATTACTCCATTTGGGTGATTTTATTTTTGTATTATTGTATGTAAAAAATATTTTCATTTTTATGATATCATTCAAAAAAGGATTTGATACAATATTCTATTCCAATGGATTCATCACTGTATATTATATGAATTTTTTCATTGGGGAAGAAATGTCTATATAATAAAATTATGTTATTTTAGTATCCTATACAACCCTTCAATAACTTAGATAATGATTTATATATCATGTGATAATAATGGAAAATGGGTTATGATACTCAATCCACTATGGGAAGTAGAAAGAGAGATCCGATCAACTATGAAATGATTGACTGTGTAGTTATACATTAAATATGTTATTATTATTTTTTCATATTCAAATTAAAAACTGTTAAAAAATAAACACATATTTTTGTTATGACCCATGGGTAATGTTTATTATCAAATGATCCCACAAGCTTATTCATTTAAAGATTCTTGATTATTGGAGGATATATGTCTTTTATTATTCTTTATAGACATTATTTTTTATATTATTTTCTCCCATGTATTTTTATTATTTAAAATTTAATGGCTCTATGATATCATATTGTAATTCAAAAATATTGAGTTCACCCACCCTTATATTTCCTAATTTTGTAAATAATTATATTTTAGATTTTGTATTTAATGAATTCTTTTGTAGATATATTGTGGTATATATTGAAAAAAATGTTGAATATTTGTTTTTTAAGTATATAATATATAAATACACTAAAAAATTTATTCATAAAGTACTAGGATTTTTTAACCGAATTATCATTTAAATTATTAATATTATGTGATATATAGGAATGGAATCTTGGGTAGTCTCACTTGTTATAGAAGATAGAATTTAAACTATGCATTTGTATCAGTTCACATAAACGTTCATTTCTAGAGAATATTAGTGAGATTTAATTTAACCTTACCTTATGATATTAAACAATCAATCAAAATGAAAAATGAAAATCATCGTTACGATAAGTCATTTCATAAATCTATGTGATCCAGATGATGGAATTCATGTATGTCTATTATATGAAAAAATATACACATTTTTAGTTTAATATCTTATTTTTATTTATAAACATTACAAAAAAACATGTTCATTCAGAGATGAATGTTTCTGTGATTTTACTAATGGGTTTAGAAGGGTCATATCATGATCAAAACTACCAAATAATCCTATAATGTTTCCTCATATATCAACAAGATAACCAATAAGTAGGATACAAAACAATAAGAAATAGGAATACATTTTTTGTGGTATGATATAACTATATCAATGAATATATTTCAAAAATTATGGAGTTCACTGGGGAATAATTTAATTATTATCGCCCCCATAGGTGGTACATCAACTGCTAATATCATCATTCTGAACATGAGGACCACTGGACACTGTTGGTGTGGTAGAACATTTATTTTGAGATGAATGTTGAATATGAATGTAGAGTTATACATATTTTGATAGAATATTTTATATATAACAAGTAAGGGGATCACATATCATTAAATATGGTACATACAATATATGAATGTTGTAGAAGTTCAGTTTCCAACTGTAAGCATCCATCATACATTAAAATATTGTATTCTTGTTAGGGATATGTAATCATAAAAAATTTAAAATATTATATATTTCAAGTATAAGTATAAATGAACAAACACAGTAATTTGTACTTAATGAAATTCATGTTTGATAAAGGAAGTATATAATCACACAATATTGCGTAGAATCTATCTATTGTACCAAATTAAACAAACTAATCATGTGATATGATATAAGCATGATGATTCATATTTCATTATATTAGACTTATGGTATATCATACATTATTTTATACAAATTTTTTTAATTTCTATCATGGTGAACCATATTACATTTAGTAGAAACCCTAAATAATTACATTGGAGGAGGTAAATGCCTCTACCCAATGTCAGTGTCCACCAATGTCTAATGGCCTCTGAGTATTCTTTCGGAGGAAAATATGAATTATAGATGATCTGTATTATGAAAATTGTTTCCTTGGTTTTTGAATACAATCTTCCACTACCCACCTATACATTCATAAAGGGTAAAAATAAAAATAGATAGAACAAAATTAAACCATATTTATAAACCAATGTATGTTGGTAATTTGAAAATTATGTCATTGAAGATAATATATATACTTATAGTCATGGAAGAATATAGTTTTATATATTTTCACATAAAATTTAAATTCCATATTTTTTTGAAATATTATAAAACAATGTTGATATAATATGTGATTTTACAACCAATAGTTGAATTGTTCTGTCAAGATATATTCTTGTATGTACAATAAAACCATTAACAAATAGTTATAGAGATACATTCCTATAAATAAATATATAACTAAATGTAAAACGTATATATAAGTTCAATTATAAGTATAATGTTTCTATAAATTCACACAATATTAAAAATTAAAATACCAAAAGATTCATTCATCAAACTAGACAAAAATAGAACCATAACCCAACCAATCTCTATTACTTATTTTCCAATAGTTCCACTAAAAGTCACATGAAAAGATAGTTCTAGGTTAATTTAATAAAAATGACCTAAATCTATAACTATCAATGCACTAAGGATTTGTTAACACATAGAACATTATAAGTATTAAAATTTTCGATTACAACTTTTTTATAGGATATACTATCCCAAGACACATATCATGTATGTATACATTATTGTCATTGGTATTATATACTAATAAAATTAAAAATTATTGAAATAATTAAAACATATCTTCTGTTATTTGATATATTTCTGTTTACTCTTCAAACATATAGGCTCAATCCATTAATTTAACCCACTAAACATAATCTTTAGACCTTGTATATGAAGATCACATGAAAATTAAAAAGACTTCACTTACACTAATTTAATGGGATCTATAGACTACATCATTGAATCCCTAATAATATTAAATATATCATCCTATTATTTGACCAAAAACTAATTATAGACCTCTACTACTATCTAGAAATCAACATTATCAAAATCCAAAATCATCATATTAAAACTATCTGAATAATTCCAAAATAGTGTTCCATAGAGTATATTAAAATTAAAAAATATATATTTGATTGAAATTAAAAAAAAGAGGAATATTTATATAATAATTTTCTTTTTTCAGCTATATACCACTACTATATGATTCCGAAAATAATTCTCCTATAAATATATCATGTTGGTTTAACAATATCTTATTGATCGATTTCATAAATACAATATGGGGAATATTCACAATTTTTATGTCTTTGTAATGATATTTATGGTGGTCTCCTAATTCATTAATCCACTAAAATAATCCTTCAGGCCATTTTGAGTAATAATATATATTATATTAATTATCTAGATATTAATATATATGTATTTATAAAATCTCTCATCATCAAACATTTAGAATGATATTTTATACATAATATAAATATATGTGATTCTCATTGTGTTGGTGTGTAGATATAAAACCCCATGTAGTTCACAATAGTTTCACATAGAAAGGGATAATGTAAATAACTATGATCGCAAAAAGTGATAATAATAAACAAATAACTAATGTAGATAATAGAAAAAATATCATTGGAATTCATTACGTGATGAAAATAAAAATACAAAATGTAAATGAAATAACAGATTTGATTTCCCTTGGAAAACATTGTTTTTACATGAAAAATATGAAAACCACCTCATGAAAGATATATTATAAAAATAATAAATTGAAACATATAGTAGAAAAGTGTAAATAATAACAACATTGAACGATATTATAATCCAGTGGGCAATTTATCATCACTAAAACCCATAGTTACTAATATGCATACAACACAAAATTTATTTAAAAACATTATATAAGAAGAAAGAGTTTCAAATTGAGTCCCATTAAATAGGGAACCATCTCATTTATAAATTCCATAAAATTATGTCGTTCTACCTAAAATCCTTCTAATCTATCCACACCCTTGAGGTCTCCACTAAAAAAATTATTAAAATTATTTTGTTGTTTAAATATCAATAGACCCATGAATAAGCATACACAAAATTGGACAATCAAATTCCCCCTCTTTATTTCTCTAATTTCAAATTCAAAAGACTATATGAATTAATTGATGAAACTAGTCCCTATATGATGTTATTGTAAAAACATTTAATGACTATAACTTCACTAATACATGTGTTCTTTCATATATATCATGAAAATATCTATTATAACCCGTCGAATAGCTTGTTGCCAGCATAAGTATCCTCATTATACTGCATAAGAATCATTCAGAACCAATGAAAGAATGCAAATTTTCATTCCCTAACTACATCAAGTAATAATAATTACTATATAATATTAAATACTATGTATCCCCAATAAGTATGAATTCTAAACATCATATATAAATTGAGAAAACATACAACATCGTAATTAAATTAACTATTAGAAAAAATCTAAAGAAAAGAAGCACTATAAACTATAATTAATCTGCATAATATAAGAGAAACTTTTTGTAATATGACCCCTACCATGTGTTATTATCTTGTATATCACATCCAAATAAATTCATCCCTTGGGAATATTAAATAAATGTTTTTATAAAATATCCCATGTATAAGGTGACACACACCCCAAAAAAGAATAAATAATATATTTTGTTTCTAATTCATCTATACTATTTACAATTTCACCTATGGTGATAAAAAAACAATGAAAATTAATAAAATACAATTTCAAAGGGATACAATCTAAGGACACATAAATTAATAAAAATTAATAAGTCCACATGAAAATCCCATAATCAAGGAAGATGTAACTCAATGGAATAAAAAAATCAATGAAAAAATATATTTCATATCAGCAAAAATCATTCCAAATACTACAACCATTATAAAATTATATAATTTATAAGAATTTAATAGATAGAACCACAACACTATTTTTTATATTATTATATAAACTCATATCTCATTAAAAATATCTTTCACATTATTTTATGTAATCATGGATTTTCCATGCCACAAAACATGATATTTATGTAAATAAAACAATTAAAAATAAATTTCGCATGATCCAAAAACATGTGATCTCCAATATATACTCTATAAAACATTTATTTCACATATTCCGTATGATAACATTTTTTATAAATATAAAATCCCATAAATAATCACTCTACAATTATAATATATATTGTAAAAATTTCATTACATACATTCCCATGAACTCTATATATTATACAATAAAATAATTAGGAAAAACTGTTTAAGTATAAAAATCCTTATCGTTCTCATTCAGTGGAATATTTAAATTATTTTAAGGAAAGTAATTTACCTAATAATTCGTTCACATGTACATAAAAATTGTACAAACATGATACTCTTAATTCATATCATTATTAACATCATTAATAATAAACCAGTGAAATTGAAACAATAGAACACTTAGCTCATACACTCAATGAGGGTAAACATACTAAATATCAATAAAAGATCATTACTGGCAATAAAAACACCATGTGGATATGAGAATATAGTAAATTTAAAATAACATATCATTTAGAATCTATGAGAAATAAAACATGGATACTAAATAAAAACTTATATCATCAATATTGGAATATGACATGTATAAAATGAATGTGAATGAAAAAGATAATAATAATGATACATGAAAACATAAAATATACATGTTACAACTTCATAGCTCATGATTTTTGAAAAACATATAATACCAAACCATGAATGAAAATTAAAAAACATTATGTAATATTATTATATTATATTTATAACTTATATTCACTTATAAACAGATGAAATAGAAGTAATCATATTCAGTTAATTCAGATATTATTTATCGTGAGAATAAATCATTTTAAAATGAACTATAGGAATATATCTCATGCCTACAATTCATTATCTACCATTTAAAACTAATATAACATAAATAAAACAAAAATAGTTATATAATTTTATTTTTCCTTCATAACGATATTAACCCATTGAAATTAAAATAATTTCACGAAAACTTACTCAAAAAGTATTTACAAGTCATCTAGTGAAAAAGGTCTCATTATAACATTGTAGAATAACCCTAGTGAAACGTTGTAATAAATAATTATTATTTATAAATTATTCTCTATACTGTATAATGAAAAATATTACAGTACAAAAACTTTTCATTAAAAGATATCAAAGCCTTTAATGTATTATATTTATAGAAATCCCCATTACGGGATTTTTAATCAAAATATCACTAAACAATGAACATTATTGTAAATTTGAATAAAATTAATAAATTATAAACCTGATGTAATATATAATTGAATAATTATGTAAATATTATAAGTGAATATATGGGAATCATATAATTTATTTCTTTAAGAAGGAAATTTTATATGTGGGGCACTAATAGATTAGTTGAAACAAAACTGATTTAGTGAAATTACATGATTTTTCTTTTTAAATAATACGAATTAAATTTAAAACATATTAAATGAAATTAATAGTTATGTGAAACAAACTAAAACCATAAAAATGTAAACATTGTCCACAATATGTAACATGTATAAAATAATTTAATGTCACACAAAAATAGTCCATACTATCATGGTAACATTTGATTCAAACACCATTAAAGAGGACAATCTATAAATATTTTTAATTCATCGGAATTAATAAAAATATTTAAAAAATTAGTTCATTGTAATTATAAATATAGAACAAAAGAAAATTGTGGTGATTTTGAACCTTATCTCTATAATGTTTAAATAAGAAAAGAAACCATTACGTATATAAAATCATTTGATGTAAGAATCAATTAATAATGTGATTTTGTGGAACATAGAAAATCTCCAAAATAGTAATGTATAAAACAAATTAATTATAGTTTTAAAAAAATAATCTTGGCATAATATAATAATTGAAAAAGTTATATTTCCCAATTAATGTAAATTAAGGAATTATTACCCTTACATTACTATTATTCTTAGACCAACACCAAAAAAAATCACTATATAATAACATTATGATTACCATTAATATTTATAGTAACAATATTCATGTTTTCATCACTATAAAAAATTTATTTATCATTTATTAAAACCCATATACAAATTGTTTATTTAAAATCATGATAATATTTTATAATTTTTTTCCCTTATATTCCTTATTTTTGGGGTTATAGTATATATATAATTTCCATAATTTTATCACCTCCATAATGTTCGTGAAAATTTAGTTCATGTTTTTTATATTATGGGTATCGCATTGTAATTTCCTAGAACATTTGTTTATTATTTTCATAGAACAATAAAAAATTCTATTATTTAAATTACAGAAGAATTGAATTTATATGTAAATATAGTTTTCAATTTTATAACTAAACAAATATAAAAAAATATTAAGTTTATAATTATTAGATAATGTTTTCAATATATATATATATACTATAGACACTCATGAGATATGAATTATAATAACTTTTATACATGTGGTAATACTGACCAAAATAATATCATGTTTTAGGGGAGGAGTGAGTAAGAACATCATATTATATATATATATATACAATATTACATTTATAAAAGATAACTTATTTAAAAAAATTAGGATATTTTTTATCTGAAGATATGAATAGTTATATTAGGAATATATATTGTATAATATTTAATTTTGTAATGAGTCTCAATGTACTTATTTTAGGGAGTAAAATTTTATGATAACCATTTATTATTAATACTATTAATTATAATGTGATAATAATATTTAAAAATCTATAATATTGTTATAAATATCTTTTTCATTCATTAAATAAATTTTCTGTAGCTATTTAAGGTGATTAAGAAAAAGGAAATATTTCATTCATAGAGGAGGTAGTCTACATCTAACATAGGTGATATTATTATATTATAAGACCAGGGAGAATAGTATATAATTCTAGATCAATAAAAGTATTTTCATATAAGAATATTAATGATAATTATGAAATTACGTTAGTATGGTTATATTATTATATTTATGATGTATAATACGAAATAAATGTGAATGAACTCAGCTAATACTACAACATCCTATTTGTAAATACTCCTTTATTCATCTACTTGAATCTTTTTGTATTTTTATTATAGAAAAAAACTATAGGAAATGGGAATATCATTTGGGTTATGCTATTTTGTAGATATTAGAGGAGATAATGGGTAATGTTGTGAGGAGAAGTGAGGTAGTGAAGGAATCATATAAACGGTAGAGGAGTGGAACATTAATAAATACATTATTATATATTACCATTGGAAATAGATTTTAAAACAAATTTACTTAATTAATAGATATAAATAAATTCCTAATCATTTCAATCAATAATCTATACAGTTATATTTAAATTAAAAATATCCAGGGTATCAAAATATCTTATTAAAATATATTAAATCCATTTTTTAATGACGATTCTAAGGTGAAAGAGTATATGATGTTTAAAAAAATGTAAAATATTTTAAAAATCATTTTAAAATGGTAACAGTTGAATTTTAATACCATATTTTTAAATTGAATATCCAATAGAGTAACCATGAATAAAATATGGAATGAAAGATAAAATAAAAAAATTTATGTGGAAGGAAATGCACATTATGTTTTAACAAATGTTTTAAATTTATAGGATGCAAACAATTGATTTTCATTTTAAGACA
Organism: Viscum album; assembly: GCA_963277665.1. Classification (NCBI taxonomy): domain Eukaryota; kingdom Viridiplantae; phylum Streptophyta; class Magnoliopsida; order Santalales; family Viscaceae; genus Viscum; species Viscum album. The sequence continues at coordinate 519,830,461 of OY728139.1, forward strand.
TACAAAGATAGTTTGATGATGATTTCTATATAATAATTTTTATATTTATCTTCCATATATTTAATATAATGGAATTTATTTACTGTATATATATATATATATTATTTTTGAAATATAATTATATTATTTACATCCATTATATATGTGTGACTTCAATCTTTGATTTGGTGTTTCAATCAGTTTCCACACATATTTGATCTAAAATTCGATAGGAAAATTATGTTGGAAAATTTTTATTGCGCGACTAAAAATAATAAAATAAACATAGATAATAAGATATACTACTCAATATTGTTTCTCATTGTAAAGTATATTTTTAAAAAAATTATTCCAATTATTTCCAAATAGTTTTAAATACCAAAATGTTTAACATGTGTGAATATAATACCCAATGAATAATGAATAAACAACCCTATAATGAAATAATAATTTAATTTGTATAAATATAATATAAGTAAAATATCCCATCATTTACCTAAATGTATTTATATATAGCTAAACCATAAAACACATTAATACATGCTTGACCATATTATAACCCCCAAAAATGGGAAAAATATCTCATATCATTAAATATTGTACCCAAATAACATATATCAATCCAAACATCACAATGGATATATATAAATAACATTATCATATATTGTCCCAAAATTTACATTTCATTACCCAAAATAATATATGTCCAGATCATATTAATCAAACTAATTATACATGAATAATAAGGTTTTTCAATATTGATAACATAAATATTATCAACTATTTTTAAATAATTCACATACTAGTAATCAATAACCAATTATGATTTAACATTCTCAAAATCAATCAATGATTTATAAAAATTTAATCTAGTAATCTATTCTACAAATCACCATTATTCCACTAGGATACCAATTACGCTGAAATTATTTCCCAAAATCACATAGCATATTATCCTAATTAGTCATCATAATCACACCATAAAATAATTTATTATTCCAAATTTCTAACTACCAATTTATATATATATTCCAAAATAACAGTATAATATTCTTCATAAATAATATTAAAACAAAATAACATGTTAAACAATATGAATATATATATTTATATACCACAATAATAAGGGATCTACATTAATACAGTAAATAATCTTGAATTAAATGAATAATTCATTTTGGGGATCTTTTAAGGTTTATAGTTTTAGAGAATTATTCCATAATTGTTACATTACATCTCAAAAATTACAATGTAATCAATTTTACAGAGGTTCTGTTTTTTCATAAAATAAAAACTATTGAAAAAATAGCCATGTCTAGTTTGATGTTTTATACCGCATGATTTTTCCATGATCCCATCCATGACCCTATTCATTTTAACTCCTTTGAAAAACATTTCAAAACATAGTATGAGCATAAAAAGCACATTAAGGGTTATTAGATAAAGAAATATAAAATTAGTCCATAAATACATACCTTGTATAAGCTCACACCTCATGAATTCCATATATTTATGAATAACACATATAAATCCAAAATCATAATGTTTTCTTGTGGCATAAATAACATACATATATTGTATCATTCACAACTACATAGGTATTTTCAATTGGAATAACCATAATTGTATATTCCATAAATCTCTTAAGAGAAACATTCACGTTTAACTCTATCACATTAATCAATGCATTAGAGAGCTATATTAGGATCACCCACCCTCGGTTTATCAGGGAACTGCCTATATACGTAAACAATTATGAATAATAAAAACATATTCATAACTTATAAAACAAACATAAAGAAAAGATAACATTTCCCCATTTCAACCACAATATATCATTAAATATATTTACATATAAATACATTATCAAAACTATTTTCAATAATAAAATTCATAAATGATTATATGGTATTTATGTTCCTTTTAAAACATTATGTCTTGATATGGAAGCCATAGATTAAAAAATACTCTTGGTGGAGGTAAAGGTAATTTTCAAATCTTACATTATAAAGAAAAATTCTTTTTTTAATATAGTAAATAACATAATTGAAAATGATTCCATTTGAATGAAATGATATTTCAATGATGTTTATACAATGTATAAAAGAAATTTGTGTATAAAACTAAATATGCCTCAATTAAAGGAGATTGAGACGAAGTCCTATACCACGTGTCTGACTCGAATGGATCATTATTTAATCTATTGAATAATAAAATAATGAAATTATCTACTTTATTTATTAATTTTTTCATGTTAATTATTATTTTATATACATTATTACCATGTTATAATAATTAGATAATTATTTGAGGTCATATCGGAAATTTTGTTGATGTTCGGAACATGAGTTAAAAATGAACTTGTTATAATTAAATATTGTTTATGTGGTCGAAATTCCATTATCTTCAGAATTATATTCATGATATAGATTTTATATATATCATATATATCCAATATATATATATATATTTATAATTTTATATAACATTTAGAAATAAAATATTAAATGCATTTCTCATGGAGACGGTAAGTCGTACGTACGCATGAATACTACATTCATTTCTATTTCAAATTTAACAGAAAGAAAAACATAATTATACCATGGGATATTATAATTATAGTACAATATCATATATAATTTCATTAACATCATACTTTATATGCTCCATGTATGGAATGAACGAGTCATACCACTTTTAGGGGGAAGTAGTCTACACATCCTCAAATGAAATTATTGTATTTACGAACTATGGAAAACCATAAAAGTATTATATAAATACAAATTACAAAATCATAGATACAATATAAATATAATATATATAACATTTAAATACATTTCCATATTAATGACCTCCATAAGTGGTGGTAGGAGAATATTGAATAATCATCATTTCGTGAGGTGTTAGTTTTCCTTCCAAAAAAACATTAAGTTCTTTAAAAATTAGATGGATGTGTGTCTATATGTAGTTTGAAACAATATTATGACAACAACATAGTGTATAAGGGATACTACTATTGTTATAAAATAATGGATTAAAAATAGTTATGGGGATGGATAAGTAAAATAAAACAGATGAACTTAAGAGAAGATGTTACATTTAAATCAGGTATGTCCCATTGGTTTGACCCGAAATGTTTACATGAATTGCCTGCTTCAAAAAGGATGGATTATTGGAGGAGAATAGGGATGTATGGAGTTTAATAGGGATGATGTTGGAAGATCCAAGTGGCTTATTAAGTGTGAGGAATGGGTTATAAGTTAGGTCTTTTTATATAGTATTGGAGGAGCTATTTAGGAATGTGTGAAAATATTAAATCAGTATAAAATGTTTTTTAGTTTCAAAACGTCCCAAACTAATTAAAGTAAAAGATAATATGAATCATGTTATAAATAAAATTATCCCGTAAGAATTGTAGAGATTTTAGTTATTTTTTTTAATTATTATAACATTATTTATTTAAATAATTCAGTAATGAGGTAAACATTGCATCATTATTGTGTCATAAATATTTTTATTTAATTGATGTCTAAATATTAATAAAAAAATCATAATGTAGGATTTAATTTTATATTTCAAATGAATATTTATTGACAAAGAGATAAATTATATAACCCCATGTAAGAATTTCTTTTCAAAAAGATATATGTTTAAGTCATTTTTGCCTTTACATTAAATTAATTAATATAATGTGACATTATCAATCCCATGTGGATCCATGGGGACCCAAAATCGACAAAAGGATGCCCATGGTCGGTCATGTACCAACCAATAAAACTAGGACACATATTAAGGTAATTTAACAATATTATAATGTTATTTTTTACCCTTATTTACCATATTTACCCTTTAACCATGGTAAATAAAATATTTACCAATGTAAATATTCATAATGTCTAAAAATGAAAGATATCTATTTAAAAAAATTGGTATTAATGTTTCCAAATATGGAATGAATTTCTCCAAATTATAAACACATAACTAGAATAAATTAATTTAAAATTAATTCCAACATTCAAAACAAAAAATAATGATTTGATGAAATAAAAACTATCAAAAGATTGAAAATAATTTATTTCCAATGTCAAAATTAAAATATTTCTGATGACCAAAATTTTAATTTAATGATTTTTTTTCAAAATAAAAATTAAAAAAATTATAAAGATAAAATGAAATTATAAATTAATTAGATTAAAAGTATGTTTTGAATTAAAATACATTATTTTTTACTATTCATTAAAAAAGAATGTTATCAGAAAAATCAAAAAATTTACCTATAGTAAACTTTTATTGTCCTGCTTCTAAAAAAGAATTTTATATTGTCTAATAGAAGCTATAATAGTGACAAAAATAATATTTAATGAGTATTATCCATCAAAAAGTGGTAAATTGAGCTTTTAATGAATATTAGAGTATTTATGCTCAAATTCATATTTATATTATTTTAAGACACTAAATTTTATTGGATAATTGTAAAAGAATTTACAAACATGTATATTCCTATTGTAGTTTGTTATGTCCATTCATCTGAATTCAACAGCTAGGTGTTAACTACAATTTAAAATTATATTCTATTATTATTTTTCAGTGTGACCAAAAATTGTGTGCAATAGATGATTTCAAAGAACCTCGTTGTTGCGTATCAGGTATGTTATCGAACATAGAATTACATTTAAAATAAAATTTATATATAAATTTAAAATATCAATAAATATAAAAATTATTTATTTATTATTTACCTAGGATGTTACATCCTTCCCCCTTTTAATAATTGTGTCTTCAAAATGTTTTTTCACTTAACAAATAAATATGGGTATTTATCCCTCATATAATTTTTAGATTCCCATGTTGCTTCTTTATTGATATGGTTTTTCCACTAAACCATTAGTTGATTACTTAACATTTTCTGTAACAATTACACTCTTCGGTCTAGAATCTAGATTGGCTGTTCCTCATAAGAGAGATTCTATTCCAACTGAACTACCTCTGGGCTCAAAAATTGTGATGGATCTGGCATATAATTTCTCAATATTCTTACATGAAAAACACTATGTAGATCTTATAAAAATGGATGTAAAGCCACTCTATACGTGACTAATCCAAATTTCTCTAGGATTTCATATGGTCCAAATATCCTTAGACTCAACGTTCTATTTTTACCAAAACACATCACACTTTTCTTGGAGAAACATTGAGAAAGACATGACCACCTACCTCAAAATAATGATCCTTCCTCCAGTTATCTGCATAACTTTTCTGCCTTCTTTGTGCTATTCTCATGTGCTTCTGAATCAAATGATCTTTTTCTATTGTCTCTTATACACATTATGGTCTCATCAACTTCCTTCTCATACTTCATCCCAAAAAGCTATATTTCGACAATAATTCCCATATAATGCCTCAAATAGAGCCATCTGTATATTTCGAATGAAAACTATTATTATATAAAAATTCAAGAAAATAAAGATGTTGGAACTAACATCCCTATTAATCTATAGAGAAAGAACATAACATATCCTCAAAGGCCTGAGTTGTTCATTCTGACTGCCCATCAGATTAAGGATGAAAATCTATACTAAAATTTAATTTTGTACCCAATGAATTTTGAAGGCCTTTTCAAAATATATAATTAAACATAGGATCACAATCATATATAATTGATTTGGGAACCCCAAGAAACCTGACTATCTCATTAAAATATAAAAAAGAATGTTGATATTGAGATAAAGTATATAGATTTATAAGGAAATGAAAATATGTAGTTAATCGATCAATAATATCCTAGATTTCATTATTACCACTAGATGTATTTCGTAATCCCATAACAATGCCCATGGATATATTTTCCCATTTCCACTCTGGAACCAAAAAATACTGAATAATCCCTTTCAGTACCTACCACTCCGCTTTAACATATTTACAAGTCTAATACTTCACAGTAAAATCCACAATATTACTTTTCATTCCATCTGACTATTAATACTATTAATGATCCTTGTACATCTTAGTACTTCTAGGATAGAACTGAAAATGAAGAACTATGAACTTCAAAAAACAACTCATTATTCATCATTGAATCTCAAGGCCCACATAATCTCTTCCCAATCCTCAATACACAATCATTATCAATGTTAAAATTAGGAAACATACCCTTCTGAACCAACTCTAACTTTTATTGCACTCACTAGCTTCCAACCGTGATTTCTTAATTCTGTCTAATAGAGATGATTTCACTGACACCTGAAACAAAAAAGTGGAATTTCATGAACGAATAACTTCTTTTCTAAAATTCTTCAAATCAAAATCCAATGGTTCTCTTTCCAAATGTTGCATGGTTAATGATGCATTATATTTTGACTCAAATCATCATCTACATTATTTTACTTTATGGGATGGTAAAGAATTCTGTAATAATAATACCTGATTAATTTCAGCTTTCTCCTATGTCTCATGTTTAATTCATTCTATGTGAATATATACTTAAAAATTTTCTGGATAGTATATATTTATCATTTTACTCCATACAGATGATGACTCTAAATTTTTAAATCAAATAAACAGCAATTATTTCCAAATCATGTGTATGGGTAATTTACATAATGAGGTTTCAACTAAAATGAAGCATAAGAAATTACCTGATCATTCGTCATATGGACACAACCAAGTACTTTCATCAAATAATTCCTATAGATAGAATACTTGCCATTTCTGGTAGGCTGTTCCAAAAGTATACCATTCACCAATCATCTTTCCAATTCCTAAAAACAATCATCAAATTCTTCTGTCAAAATGAACCTAACACTTATTCGAGTTAACATAGTCATTGGTATAGATAATCATGAAATTGTTTCAAAATACCTCTTGTAAAAACCTTCCATTCCAAGAAAACTATGAATATCAGTTATATTTGTGGGTTTTGGCCATTCGTCAACAACTTCTGTTTCTGCAGGATCAATCGTTATACCATTTTTTGAAACAATGTGACCGATGGAAGAAATTTGTGGTAACAAAAAAAAACATTCTGAATTTCCTAAACATTTATTTTCATATAATGTTTTCACGAAAACCGTTAAATTACTTTCATACATATATTTACATTTATAATAAACCAAATCATCATCATTGAACAAAACCGAAAACATATATGGGAACTCACAGAAAATTCTATTCATAAGATCCATGAATATTGTAGGTCCATTGGATATCCAAAATGGCATAACAAAAAATTCATAATGGCCTTATCATGTATGAAATGTGATATTTATAATCTCTTTTTCCTTTACATTCAAATTATGGTACCCCTAACTCAACTCAATCTTTGAAAAATACTGATCTCTATGGACCTTATCAAAACAATCATCGATATGAGGCCACGGATACATGTTCTTAATAGGGATATTATTCAATGTTCTATAATCAATTAAAAGTATCATTGACCAAATTTTTTTTTAAAAAATATAGGATAACCATATGGTGATTTGATAGGTCGAATGAAACATTCAACTAATAACTCTTATAAGTGTTTCAGAAACTATAAAAGTTCAATTTGAGCAATTAAATTAGGGGGTTTAAAAATATCCTTATCATCAGGAAGTATGTCAACATTAAATTCAACATCTTGGTTAGGTATAATTCAAGTAAACTCATCAAACAAACATCAATGTACACATTTTCTACTGGCATGTCATTAATCTGAGTATTTAATTTGTTTTCAACAATATTTGGAAGGTTACATTTATTTCCATATTTTATTAGTTTATCATCTTCCTAATATGTTATCAAAACTAAGAGTTCATTATTTTACAAAAACTGAAAATATTTATTAAATGAAACATATTTAGCTTTGTAGTTAATTTTTTTATGATAAATAAAATGCAAATCCATACCCAAAATAAAATCAAACCCTAATAGAGCCCAAAAAATTAGATTCGTAGGTAGATTATTTCCACACACAAGGACATGAACGTTCTTATAACTACTTTTTGTATAAAAATTTCACATCGGTGTTTTTACTATTTGTTATGGATTCATATCTTGCTATGGAATTCCCAATTTACTAGAAAACATCTCAGAAATTAATTATTGTGTGGACCCTGAGTCAAACAACACATTGAAATTATCTAAACAAACAAACATTGTACCTGATACTAATTAATTTAATTGCCCAACATCTAATAAAGTATTTGCAAACGATTTCACCACCCATTTCTACTTGAATTCATAATTATTTCCCTTAGTTGAGTTCTTTGTTGGACACCCATTTGCATAATTACACATTTCATTTAACATAAAATATTTTATGAACTGTAAATCGGATTTTCTCTTATCATTGAACTAATATTTTCACTACAATTATGAGCCTTGTTTCCCATTTTACCACATCAGAAGAACATACCAGATTTCAAAATACATACCCCAAAATGATTTTTACCAAATTTTACACAAATGGTAATCTTAAGATTCTTACATTCAGTCTTTTTTGAAGAGTTCTTCCCTTTCATCTTCCACCTTGACAACTTTTTTTGTTTTTTGTCTAATAACACCTGATCATCGAAAAACTACATTTCCATATTCTTATCCCATGTAACATGTTTTTCATAACTTTTGAACTCACGATATGATAAAGTCCTTCTATAATTTCTCATTAATCTTAAGTGAATTTTGATGATTTTACTATCAATGGCTCGAATGAAATTTGGAGTATACCTTACCAGTCGAGTGAATTTTCTTCATTAGCAGCCACAGATTCATCTTCCTACCTCAATTCTATGAATTTTATTTTTCATCCTATAACAAACCAAAATAGTAATATATTTCTCAGGAAACATACCTTCGAATGTATCCCAATCAAAAGCATCAATTTTCACACTGTCCTTGTTATTTTTCACCACAGAACTCCACTGATCAGCTTCTCCTTGAAAAAAGTAAACAACAAGACAAACCATTTGTTGTTCTGAACACCCCATGACAACAAAAATCTTTTCATGTTCATTAATCCACCCTTCATATTTCAAAGGGTCAGATGATCCTTTGAATGATAGGAAATTTTGTGTCATGAAATGGTCCAATACCGACATGTACTTTTGTCATTGTTCTGGCTAATCTCATGCATAGATACCACCACCATTTATAGCCTGATTCAATTGTGACGTCACTATGAAAAACTGTTCAGTTTTGATTCCAACCACCTCATATTGATTATTTGGAAGGTGGTATTTCTCATGATGTTGTCACGTCATAGATGTCATGTTTCCTCTATGGAAAAACATTCTTAACACCAATATATGTTTGGAAAAGCTAAATTTTAATCTGTAATGGCTATATCATTTCAATCATACCATAAATTAATATATAAATATTAATTTAAGAGTATTATAACATGTTTGTTTTTATAAACCGGCCTTTAAAACCAACTATAAGGACCGAAACATAAAATTTTACATAATCTTCAATTAAATTAATAATTCACATTGAAGACCTTTTCAAGATTAGGGCTTTATAGAATAAGTACATAACTATTACATTAAATCACAAAAATTACAAAGTAGACAATTAAGCACAGTTTCCATATTTTTCATAAAATAAAAACTCTTGAAAGATATATTATTTTCTTGTTCCAAGTTTTAGACAGCATGACATTCCCTTGATCCCATCGTGGACCCTATTCATCTTTTAGTCATATTGAAAACATTTCAAAACATGGGATGAGCATAAAAATATCATTAAGGGTTATAAGATAAATAATGATAACATTAGTCTATAAATACATAACAAACATAAGGTCAGATCTCATGAAATCATAAGATTTAGGAATAGAACATAGAAATCTAAAACCACAAAGGTAACTTGTGAAAAATATAACATACATACATTGTACCTTCCACAGATACGTAGGGAGTTACATTTGGAATACCCATCACGCTGTATTCCATTGCTCTTATAGGAAAAACATTCACGTTTAACTCCTTCATGTTACCTAATTAATTGGAGAGCTATCTCAGGCTCTTCTACCCTAGTTTTTTCACAGAACTAGCCGTATAAGTAAACAATTCCCAAGAACAGGAATATATTTATAACACATAAAACTAACATAAAATTAAAATCGCATTTCTAATATTCAACCAGAATATATCATTTAAATATATTGAAATAAGAAATCCATTATCAAATCAAATTATAGTACCAAAATACTTAAAAGGGCATATGGTGTTTATTTTCCTTTTAAAAACATTTCGACTTATTATGGAAGCCATAGATCAAATAATACTCACGGTGGTGAAAAAGGTCGTTGTCACCACTTAAGTTAAAAAGAAACATTATTTTTTTTCATTTTTTAAAATTCCATGAAGAAAAATATTCTATTTGATTGAAATGAAATATCAACGATTTTTTTAAACAGCATAAAAGAAATTTATTTATAAAACAAAATATGCCACAATGTAATGAAATTCAGATGAAGTCCCTTACCTTGTGTCCCAATTTAATCGATCATTAATTAATCTCTTGAATAATAAAAGAACATTAATTTATATATTCTTAATAACCTTTTTCAAATTTATTAATCCTTTAATAACAATTATTACCTTTGTATAATTTTTTTTTAATTACTTTAGTTTATATCAGACATTTTTTTTAATGCTGGGAACATGAGATAAAAATGAACATGTTATAATTAGAAGTTATCGATATGGTCAAAATTCCATAATATCCAGAATGTTATTCATGATTTAGATATCATATATATTATATATATTCAGTATATATATGTATTTAAAATTTTATATAACAATTGTAAATAAGAAATGAAATTCGCCGTTAATAGAGACAGTATGTCGTACGTATTCATGAACACTACTTTCATTTATATTTCAAATTTAATGTAATAAAAACATAATGATACCTAGGAATATTATAATTCTTTTATAATAAAATGTATAATTTTATTAAATCCATTTTTTATATGTTACACATTTGGAATGAACGAGTTATATCGCATTGAGGGGGTGGAAGTCCACACTACCTCAAATGAAATTGTCATATTTTCCCACTATAGAAAACCATAAATATATTCATCAAATAAAAAATAATGAATCATAGAAAAATTCTAAATATAATATATATCATATGTAAATACACTTCCATTTTAATGGCCACCATAATAGTTGGTAGGAAAATATTGAACAATCATTGATTTGTGAGGTGTTAGTTTGTCATCCACAGAAACAATGTGTTCTTTATCCATTAGATGGAAGTGTGTATGGTTAGTACAGATAAATCTAATTAAAACAACCTGGTATATTTTGGACACAGGTTTTGTTTTAAAAAATGAAATAAAAATAGTTTATATTGTTTGAGAAGTATTATAAAACCAAAGAACATTAAAGAAGACGTTACATTTAAATTAGGTATCTCAATTTGGTTTGAACCAAATGGTTTACTTGAATTGCCTTCTTCTTAAGATAAGGAATCTAGAAGTTGGAGAGTGATGCAAGGAACATAATTGGGATGATTTTGGTTGATCCATGGTGCTTGATAAGTCTGAGGAATGTCTTAGAAGTGAGAGCTATTTAAAAGGGGAAGGAGGGTCACTTTATGAAATTGAGAAAATATTATTCTATTTTATAATTATTTTCGTTTTCAAAACGTCCAAAACTTATAAAAGTTTAATATATGATGACTCATGTTCAAAATAAAATTTTACAATAATAATTGGACCTATTTTGGATATTGTTTTAATCATTATAATCATATTTATTTTAATCAATCATTAATGAGCTAAACACTGCTTCATTATTGTGTCATTAATATTTTTATTTATATGATGTCAAAAATTATTAAAAAATTTATAATGATGTAGTAAATCATTTTATCTTTCAAATTAATATTTATAGTCGAAATGATAACTTATATAACCCCTTGAAAGAATTGAGATACTAAAAGTTTTATGTTTAAGTCATTTTTTCATTCACTTTAAATTAATTAATATAATGTGACATTATCACTCCCATGTAGCTCCAGGTGGTCCCAAAATTGACCGAAGGAGGAACATGGTCGGAAATATGTCAGAAAATAATATTAGGATACATGTTAGGGTAATTTAATATTATTATAATTTTATTTTGTACCCTTATTTACTAGATTTTTCTTTTAAACATGGGGAATAAAATATTTTCTGATTTAATTATTCACGATGTCTAAAAATAAAAGATACCAAATTACTAATTTTTGACTTACTTATTCCCAATATTGAATAATGTTTTTTAAATTCAAAACACAGAAGTGGAATAAATTAATTTAAAAATAATTCCAAATGTCAAAACTAGAAAGGGTGTTTTTATGAAATAATAACTATCCAAAGATTGACACTTATTTATGTACATTTTCAATGTGAAATTACTTAAAATGGCCACATTGGATTAAATGGTAAAACTTTATTTAAATTACACTTTAAAAACAATTATGAAGAATATCTATCATTATTAATAATTTATATTAAAAGGAATTATTGAATTAAAATACAATATTTTTCACTATTCTTTAATAATGAATTTTATTTGAAAAATACCAAAAAATTTCTCTAAGTAAATTATAATTTCCCTATTCTAAAGAAGAATTTTATTTTTTTCAAATAGAACTTATAGAAGTGACCAAAACTATATTTAATGATGGTTCACCATCAAAATGTGGTAAATCATCAATTTAATGAATATAAGATTATTTATGCTTAAAATTGGATTATTAATTATTTAAGCTTTTAAAATATATAGTAAAAATGTAAAAACATCTAACAAACATGTATATTCATATTGTAGTTAGTTCTGTCCATTCCCACCAACAAAACGACTAGGAATTAACTATCATTTAAAATATTATTATATTATTATTTTTCAGTATGACACAACATTGTGTGCAACATCAGATTTCAAAGAACCATATTGTTGCGTATCAAGTATTCTATCGATCATTGAATCCCCATTAAAATAATATTAATATTTAAATCACAAATATCAATAAATATGAAAAAAATATATTCATTATTTACCTACGATATTACATCAATTGTGTAGTCTTCATTAAAAACAAAAAATTAATGTCCCAAAATATTGTTAATAACATTATAATACAATGACACATGACATAAAATAATTTAAACATCATTAAATTATTTTCTCTGATATAATAATTAACTCCTGATATAATCCATAACCCTTAAATGTTTCTCTTAAGATTACATTATTACCTCTACTATTATATAAAACATTGTCTAATGTTATATATAATAGATGATACAAAACTAAAATATATTTATAGAGAACTAGAATATTATCATTATAGAATACCCTGAGTGAAGCATAAAAATCCTTAATGTATTTTGAAAAAAATTAGTAAATAGTATGAAAAATATGAAAATGATGAAAACTATTTTCAAAAAAGGATTCAGAACCATAAAAGAAATGTTTTTAATTAAACCCCGTTTTGAAATTAAAAAATAATTATTATAGTAAATTTGATGGAGGATTAAATTAATTAATTGAAATTATACATGAAATAATATTTCAATGATTTATTGTATAATCCAAATAAATGAATATAGGTGAATAATAAGAAATACATGTAAAATAAAAAAAATTATAGATGAAAAACTCATACAATTTATTTGAATAAAAATAGAAATTTTCAAATTACTTGAAATGAATTAGAAATTCCACAAACTGAATAAAAAAATAAAATTTAATTTAAGGTTTCCTAAATCAATAGATAATAATATAAATTTAATCATTTTGTTAGTATTAAACATGGCTAAAATAATAACAATTAAGAGAAATTACACTCATATTACATTCGTATATTTTAAATAAAAATTCAATGAATTGAACCTTGTAAATATATTTTTTATATTAGTTTAGTTTTATTGAATGATTTTTAATTTACATTGACGTGAAGTATAAACTACATATTAAGTAAAAAGAGTATTGAATTTGAAATATATCTCGATGAAGAGAAATTCAGACAAGAAATCCAAAAAATGTCAAAATAATTGATAATAGCATAAATAAAGGAAAAGATTAAGTTAAATAAATATAAATAAATATAATAAGTGGAAATATATCATTAATCTATCAATTTTAATAATAAAAACAATAATCGAAAAACATAGTCAGTTTGGAAGTAATAAAACCCAATGAAAGAAAATTGGGTTAACAATCAATATACCTCTTATTTCCTCTTCGTCAAACACACTCTAACATCCTTATATGATAAATTAAATTCTTTAAATAATATTTAAATTAACCTTATGTATATTTAATTTACAATATAAAATCCATTTATAATTACTTTTAGCAATATATTATTTTCTTACTGTTAAAATTATTATGTGGTTATTAACGGATATGTTTCACATACATGCATATGTTTCGAGGATTGCTTTATTGAGTCATTTTCATGTTTTCATCAACTATAGATTATTTATCATAATTTAATTCAGGTGATTTAAATATTTCTTGATTACAATATTCCATTCATATATTTTCTATTGAAAAATTTCATGGAAATTCAAAACATTTCCTTTTTCATTGATAAATAAAATAGAAAAAATAAAATTTAAAGATAAAAATAATTTTCTGAAATAATAATTATTTATTTTAAAAACATATTAATTTAATCATTATTACATATCATTACAAGTCATTTTGATTTATTAGTCATTCATGAGATGATCATTATAATTGAATCAGTATAGGTTATAAATCCGACAACAACAACAACAACATCATGATATATTGCTTGAATAAGAAATAACATGATATTATATTATAAAAACATTAATGTTAAATAATATTAGGGGTTATTTTTTTAATGTGATAAAAAATATTTGAGATGTGGTAGGTGAATAAGATTATTGTTAAGAAGTCATTATTTACAATGTGTCTTTATATACAGATTTAAGGAGGATTCATTTTATAATGACCTATTTTTGATATTATTATTAATGGAGTAGTGGATTTTCCTTTATATTACCTTAAAAATTTTATAAATACCACTTTAATTCGTTATATTAATTTTCTATACTATCCATTTAATGTGGTAAAAGAATGAAGACATTTTTAATATATGCAGTAGTTTGCATGTAACAATGGTAGAATTATTATTTTTGAATGGTTGATAGGTAGATTGATAATGGTTTTTACATAAAAAATTTAAATTTATCTATAATAATGATACTATTGTAAGAATATTAATTTAGATTTAATATATTTGAAGAAGTTGGTAGTAGAAAAAAAGATAATAGAACTCATTTAAAATTGTTACCACTACATTGGATGTCCACATTTAAGACTCTCTGTATTCTTTATTATTTTTTATAATTTGGGAATAAATTAACATATAGGAAAACATAATTTTAATAGTTGGAATTTGGTAGAAATTTACCAATTTATGTCTCTTAATATATATGGATAATAGAAGTGGAAAAAAATCAATTTGTAATTGAGAGTATTGGAACTCTTATTAATACATGAATATATAGTATCACTTCAGTCATGTTGTAATGATATACATATATGTTTAAATAATACATATAAATTTATAATGATTAATATTTTTACACCATAACAGTTATATCTAATAAAAATGACCATTTTTTCACAAACCAATATATTTGGTGGTTATTTTTAAAACATTATTAAAAAATAAAATAATGGTCCAGTTAAATGTAACTGTCAATATATAATATGGAATCATAAAACCTATTAATTAATTTAATAATGGGAACAAGATTATTGTATATTCATAAACTATATGTAATAACTAAATATCTTGTATGAAGACATTTCATACTAACACTATCACTAGAATAAAAGAACCCTATATGATGTAGACATCATGTGTAGTAAGAGATAAAAACCTTATAAATGAATAATGAAAAGAATTTTTATTGGATTCCTAAACATTTTTCATTCCTCTTCTCGCTCCCCTATTATAAAATAAAATGCCACCACCCCTTCAAATTCTATGATATTATTGTTAAAAAATCAGTTAGTTATGATTCTTTCGGAAATTTTTATTTTTAATCCTCAAGAATATAT
The DNA here is from genome assembly GCA_963277665.1 of Viscum album. Taxonomy (NCBI): domain Eukaryota; kingdom Viridiplantae; phylum Streptophyta; class Magnoliopsida; order Santalales; family Viscaceae; genus Viscum; species Viscum album. Next base: position 519,846,528 of record OY728139.1, read on the forward strand.
AATATTAATAATTTATTTTAGAGGTTTTTTAAATTATTAATAAATTTTTATATTATTTATTAAACCAAATTAATTAATTAATTATTTAAGTTATTTATAAATTACACATATTTAATGATTGAAATCCATGAATGATATAAATGTCATTTTATGATGTAATAAATATATATAATAATGAATTTTAAGAAAATTTATTTGTAATAAAAAATAAAATTTTAAAATAATATATAGTCATTTCAATAATAAATATATTTCTATGATGGGTGATTGATAATGAGATAATCAATCCGTTATATTTTTTTTTTATTTTCAATTTTTATTTACGATAGTAAATTATATGTTTTTCTCAATTATGTATCATACCTTTCATTAATATATATGAACATTATGTCTATGATAAATTTAATGTTTCAAAATTCCTTAGAACCTCTAACAAAAATAATAGAAATATTTTTAAATACTATAATATTTATAGTATATAATAGTGGTTAATTAAACATATACACATATCATTTGATGTGGATTGATTTATTTTATAACATGAGTTGTTTAATCCTTCTGAATACATTCCTCTAGTTTTTTTGGTATTATAGTGCATTAACAAACCATACACCTAAAATATAATATTTCATTTCCCTTTCCATATAAATTTTTAAAATAATTCATAATTAATTATTTTTAATGGATAAAATATCCATTGTAAAATGTTTTATTAAAACTGTTGATGATTTATTATAAAATGACTCAACAATGTATGTTTTGAAATAATTATTATAATTAATCAGAAATTCTATATATAATTCATAATAATTTTATTGAATTTCATATAATATGTCCTTTATTTTAACCTCTATTTGGGACTATACGGGCCAACATGTACCTTGAAATTTATTATATATCAGCACCCCCTTACACATAACGGTCGCATGCGAGTATTATTTTATGAAAGTGAGGCTTCATAGGAGTTCATGATGTATTTTGATATATCAATACAACATGAATAGAAATTTAATTATGATTTATAATTATTTAGAAAATATATTCATAATGTATTTTAATACTATGTAATAGTTGGTTTATAAAACAATTTTGAACCAATTTAATGATATAATATCTAGATGTAGTCCGATTTATTAATCCATAACATATTAAAATGATATGTGCATTTTATTCCATAGTTAATTATTTATAATGGATCAATAAATATTCATTACATAAAATCATTATTGTATCCATATACTCTAATGTATATTTAATTAATAATTATTATTGTCATTGAAAATCATTATTACTGTAATGTGTTTTTAAAATTCTAGAATATATGATACTCGATCAAGCTAGCACTAGGATAAATAGTCACTTAAAATTGAAGGTTGTTGAACTAATAAAATCGATTAAAAATATATATATTCAATATATTACATTCCTAAAGAATAGTTAGTATCATAATCTTGATGATGTGTATTTGATGGATGAATAATATTTGTTAGATAATTTCTTTATTTGGGTTTATTTGAATTCTGTGTAGAATTTTATATTATTTAAATGGTACAACCCACTATTGTAGTTTCATAAAGTTGTAAATATTTTAATGTTAGTCCTTACCAATATTTTTATTCCTTGGAGGATCATAAAATACCAAAAAAAAGAGATTCGTGATCCAAATTTTTTGTGATAATTATATGATAAATCTGTTTTAATATGACATATTTAATGAATGATCCTTACTATTTTTAAGACTTACCAGATGATCTTATGGGAGATGATTTATGTGAGGATGTTATGGAAAATATCAATTTAGAGCTTGATTTATTATGAATGTACATATTGAGAATTTCTAATCATTCTTCATTAATGAATTTATTATTTGGGGAATGTGACTTATATAAAATATTTATTTGGATTTATTTACATATAGTATATACATTGAAGATATTATAGATTACACAATAATATAAAATAATAACATATAACATGGTGGGAGAGATTTTAAGAGTATATGTATACTAAAAAATTGATCAAGTAAAAAAATGTGTGATAATTTTCATTATTTATTGATGAGTCCAAAAAATACAAAATATATCATTTGGATTGAAATATATGGTCTATAATATAAATATAAAATCCCAAAAATATTCTCTAACAGTGTTCCATAATAGAAGTTATACAACATACATGTATGATCTTCTTGTGTGCAACTAGCCTTGTCACTTGATCACTGAACGTTGTATGTTGAATTTTTATGTTTTTTAAATGTAGTTATAATACAAAACAGTGTGGACACATTTGGCACAATCTTTTAGGAATGAGTATATAAGTTGTCCAAATAACCATCCCACAACAGACAATGCTGATGAGATGTAATATGATACATGATGTAAAAAAATAAATTATATACATTAAAAAAGTATAATCAGAGTCAAAGACAATATAAAACACAAAATCAGATACAAAATATCCAAAGACATATAAGACTCAATAAACCATCTTCATGCAAATACACACACTATGTCTCTACTAATTCCCAAATATCATATCCATCAACCATTATTGAAATGTCATGATTCTTATTTATAGAGTAAAAAATCATCCCCTTACTTATATTGTGATAAATAGTGTATGGATATGCACCAATGTGCATATACATGATATGAGTATTTCGACTCTAAATAAAATATCCAATACATCCTATGAACTATTATAGGAGAAGAGCATGTTATCATCTAGTGTTGAATAAACCTACTAGTGTAAATAATAAATTCCACTAGATATACCAATCACATAACTGATACAACCATGCATGCTCAATTTTTTTGGATACTCCTAGCTATAAATATCATACCCATCCTTCCATACTCTTGTTGCCACTTAGATATAAAACAATGCTCCCCTCAGCTACACTGACAAATTTTAAACCAACAAGGACCCATTTATATATAACAATAAATCAAAACCAAAATATTTATGAAATATTATCATATCACGCATTTCATAATAAAATAATATTACCCCTTTATAATTAAATAAATCATGTCATTTGAGTCACCCATGATTTCTAATTTAACTTCATTGAACTAAAAATGTGTTTTAAAAAAAATATTAAACTATGTTTTCCATCAAATGAAAAATTATTTATTTTATTAATCCAAAATCATTTTTATTTACCGAAAATGGAGGGTTATATAACTTAAAATTTTAATGTTCCAGATTAACTAAATAACTATCTTTTCATATTCAGGTTCATACAAATTTTATTTAATTCAATCTAAATTAGATACCAAAAAAAAACCTAAACCATATATTTAAGAATGAAAGTCTAGGTCTAGGATTCCTTACTAATGAAAATTAGAAGGCCTTGGATAGTGTTTTCATACAAATTTTGTATAGGTGGGTAAAGTACAAGAGCCTATGATAATGGGATAAGAAAGATGCTCTGAAGGACTATTTTATCTTTAAATTCAAATTTAATATTTAATTAATGTTATCACATGATTATGTTTTATTGATTGGAAAAACATGCCCCAAAAATGTGAACTCCAACACCCTTTAAATTTACAAGTCAAATAGTTAAAACATAGTTTTTCCACACTATGTGCCATCCTAAAGAACCCATCATTACGAGTCATAGTTTTCTTCGGAATCCACACAGTTCCCCTACCCTTATTATAATAAGGAAACCTTTAATCCTATCTAAAATAATGGAAACCCATCATGAAAATCCATCAGGAAAAACATAATCATTTTTTACTCCAAACACATAATAAAATAGTTACATGCCTCAATATTAAGGTGTTAAATTATCCCAACATTAATCTATCCAAATTCATTATGTAAGATATTTGAAATATATTTCATAATACATATACATTTTTACAAAATTAGTTTCTCCCAATCTGATTTCACATATTAAATATCACCATGCTTATAGAACACCCAACCCAATGTAATATATTACACAAGTAAGAATTTATCTAGTCCGTAATTGATATATATCATTATATAGAAAATAGAACAAATTTATCAATTGTAACATGATCCCACCAAATAATGTGTCTACTATTGGGATTGTTCTTTAATAATTGATATACCTTAATAATGTTATGTAAAAATTTGAATAATAGATGTAAATACAATCAATAAGATCCATATCCAATCAATGTAAGCAACTAAAATTGACAAACATACCTAGGATAAATCATTACTTACTTACCTAGATGTTAATTTACAAACATATGATAGACAGTAAAAAATATATATTCACTAATGAAAATTAATGATTTGTGATAGTGAATATTTAAATATGATATATGATGTTTATTCATCAATGTAATCTATTTATAGATCATTGAAATATACTCATTCATTTCATGGAGAATTAATGGTCTGATTAGTATGGTTTATCCTCTATCTACTCAAGGATGTGGAGAACCACATTGGACGATAACTAACTTCTCAATCAGTGAAACATCTATCTTATCCTGGAATAAGACCTTTCATTTAAAGATCACTAGGGAAAAATTATATTCCAATGATCTATAAAAATCCATAACATAGACATAAGGAAATTATTACCCTGTCTATGTAGATCATTTTCATTTTCCATCCATTTAGGGATAAAATGTTATGCTGGTAGTTATCTTGGTTCCTAGTAATCAATTTAGGGACTACAAGAATTGTGAGATGAACTATAGTTCTCTATCATATATAAATTAATCTAGTACTCCATATAAATTTACACCTTACCATGTATACATAATCACTAATTAATCAACTATGTGTGGACCCTTGAACTAGAATTATGTGTACCGAAAAGGTTAATCAGTCCGATATCATCCAAATATGTTCATAATAATAAATATTTATTAATTTACTAGCTTTAATTTCTACGAATATAATATCTTATATCAATATAGTTATGGAAATTGATTCTAATATACCAAATTTGTGTTGGTGTTTAGGATTTTCAGATTTGTAGGTCAGATTTTACGGAACATAATAATATATCTTTTGTTACATTCCAAACGACTAAAAATGAGATTCTATTTCATGGTACATATTCCTTATATTTATATTAATATCTAAATTTTAATGAGATTTTTATAAAATAGTTGTTTAAGAAAAAAATTATGGGCACAAAATATACTATTGAATGTGAAATATAGTGTTTTTATTAACTATCCATACTTCCATGGTATTCACCCCAGTATGGTTTTAATGAGACGTAAAAAAGATAATATATAATTATTGATCCCCCATAAATATATAAAATATCATAGTATCTAATGTTATTAGAAATAATACTACATCATTTTTATTTTGAGTAAAATATAGATTATTTTTAGTTGCTACACTCATCAAGTGAAATTCATCACAAGCATCCCAGACTAATTATAAGACTTTTGATACATGGAATCCACCTATAAATTTCCCTCAATGTTCATTTATAAAATATTTAAGGACCATATAAAAATACAATAAATAAAATTTAGTTTCTTTATACTGAAGTCCCATTGGGAAATGATAATCTTCTATATCTTAAGTTTAGTGTGGACGGTGAAATTTTCACCATGGAGATATTGGCACTAGGTCTTTAAAATGTTCACCACTATAGGGAAATATATTTCATGTTTCAGGTATTTACATTAAGTAATTTTCAATTTTATTATTCTATATTATATAATATAGTCTCCATTAATATGAACATAATCCATCCCTGAACTAGACACATCATTGTATACCACATAGCTTTTTCCATGTTTTGGAAAGATAATGTTATATTCCATAACTGGATAAGAATTAATATCCTAAAAGTATTTATAGGAATCATTACTACATATGAATGACATTTAATTCATTTTCAATGTAATCGTATAATGTGTTATCATTGTGAAGTTCATGAAAAATTTAGGATAATAACCCAATAGTCCCAAAAATTGCTATAAAAACAATGTATTTCTTATGATGTTTCCATTAAAAGACAATGTAGATTTTCATGTGGCCAACCAAAATTCATTTCTAAAAGCTTTTAAATCCAAATAAATAATATTATGGTATCCATAGGTCAAACATAGATAACTTGTTATAATGTTGATGATTTTATTATGTAGTTAATATTATTTCAATGTTCTTCTAATTTTCATTTTCAGATCAAGAATAAACCAAGATATCCAATGAAATAAGTCAAAACTTTATTAATGATATATTTGGAAGATATGGATTATAATGGAAATAAAAACATATATTACATTCATGAAATCAAAGGGAATAATCATGAATTCATAGTGACATTATCATATGAAAAAAATCATCAAAGTATTATATTTCATTACTCCAAGTGGGTGATTCCATATGTGTAGATAAATTTTAGATAATAAAAGGTATACCATAAATTAATTATATGGATAATCAATTCAAGGATTATGGTATCTATTTTTTATTTAACAGTTGGGGCCAAAGCCTCAGTTATTATTAAATCAATGCAAATACCTCTTTAACTAGGTAGATGGAGACCCATTACATAACATGAACGCCCAGTGAGAATTTTCCCATTAAATGACCCATAGGCCCAATTTGTTTCCCAAAGCCCATTCTATGAATAGTTCTGCTACAGTACCAACACTGCTATAGTAATTCACAGTGCCCGTCGCTACTATAGTACTACATAGTACCTGCCATTGCTACTGTACTCTGTTGCCGCTATAGTGACCTTCCTCCGCTACAGTTCCCATCGTAGCTATAGTGCGGCCACTATTACAGTATGCTACAATACTACTACAATACCAACACCCAATGTGTTTTGTACCCCCATATTACATGTAGAATTAAGGGGTTCTTACCAGTCTTCCAAAAATGGAGAAAACCAGCAGGATTTACTTGGTCGTATGAATCCTTTTTATTCTAAATATTCTATTTGTATTTTCAACTCCCTTAATTATATTTTTCCATTTTAGAAAATGAATCCGAAATATTATTTATTTATCTATCAGGAGATCAGTCAAATATCCTAGTTCTCTTTTAGGTATAAAACTAGAAAAATCATAATATACAATAGTATACCAATCATCAATGCCATGAAACTATCTAGTGAAATTTTCATTCCCAGTCGAAAAGGATACTATTGGTAATTTATTTTATATACATCCATTTTTTTCTAATGGCCATAAAATCCAATCCTTTAAATCCCAATCCCATTTATATAGAATAGCTTATAAATTTTCAGTTTTAATTATCACTGAAAAAGTATAAAACCCAATATATGCTTAAAATCTATTAACTAGTCCATTTCAATAATTAAATAAATTATATACATTTCTATAATTTAAGCGTTACAAAAAAATTATATTCCATTGAATTTTGTTAAATATTATGAGCACACTAATCACTTACACTCTACTTCTCAAAGAATTGTTTATATGCTAATCATATAAGACATTACTTCCATTTTAAGTCCCATTTGATTTCACAAGTGACAAGTAATGAAGGAATTTCATTCACCAATATCAAACAATACATCTATAACAGTAGTGTCTATTATTATGGAACCAACATATATATAGGGAATATATTTATCATCCATAACCATCTTCTCGCCACCAAAAAACAACTTTATAGATGAAATCATTTAATCAATGCTTCCCTACCAATGATTCATTTGTTGAGGTGTTTGGGTTATTTTGGAATCACATATTCTTGTGTTTTATAGTAAATAATGTTTTTTAAATGTTCATCTATTTTAAACATGATATGTCTATGACACAGAAAATCCTTTTCCACCATATTTCATTATGGAATTAGTATAATAAGAGTAGAAATATCCCATTTGTTCACATGTTTCACAGTCATTTGGAGGTGCGGTCATTCATGTTATCTAGGGAACCCCATTGGATACTTAATTTTTAATTACTACATCATAGAGGAAAAGAGTATTTCATGATACTTTTATTCTCTATAATATTTCATTAATGGGATTAGGTCTTATAATAGCATTTTTATAGACCTAGAGTTCCCACTAATTGCTATATTTTAAAAAGTGTTACTTCCATCTTTTTTCCCATGGATATCATTTTCCATAACAATATCAAAAATGGATTTTTTTGAAATTATTAATAAAAAACATGAATATATTAGAGTAACTTCATGCTAATAATAAAATAATGAAAATAAATGAATTCATCTAATCTTTAGCACCCACATATGTCGTTAAATGAACACCATTCATAATATTAGATTTATATTCCATGAAACATATATTTTTAAGATTCCAAAATGAATATTTCAGTTTTTTTACTTTATAGATTTTGGTAATGAATTTTTTCCAACCCATTTCTTGAACTCCTTCGAATTAAATTATTGGTCGTAGTTTGTTTGAAAAAAATAATACTATCATTGTAATGAATTATCCCCCTTCAATTATACAACTTTATTCACCTTAATAAGGGTATTGGATAAAAGGAAATCAAAAAATTTATCCATTTGAACAATCCATGCCTTAAATTATTCTATATATAAATTCCCTCGAATGACTATTCAGTTTTTTCATTGAAATTATACATAATGGTAAACATGTAATGGTTCTTCCATTTTATTTCCTCAATATATAGCCTAAAATTCATGCCAATTACATTAAAAATTATCTAATTCATATATGGGTTATTATAGAACATATTTTTAGAAATTTATTAATCATTTATATCTAGACTTATAACAAGTACTCTAAATCCATATCGATAAATAAAATAACGCATAGTATCTATATAACAACAAATTGAAGTCTTAAGATATTCGAAATCACCATAAGAAAAATCATGATATCAAATTTTAACATTTTTTTAATGAAAATTGGGAAGATATATTCTTAATGGGAAGACTCTATACGAATTTTTTGTTCTATTAACTCAATAGTTAAATCCACGATGATTGAGAGATGACACTTTATTTAGTTTTTAAATACACAATTTCTATCCTGATAATACTTTAAACTTAATGTTTAGTATAATGACATTGGTTATGGATTTTATGATATAATTTCATTTTATAAAATATACTATCAATAGGTATACCATTATGACTACTGAACGAACCCAAATATTACTATTTATAAATCCTCAACACCATCTAATTGATTTGGAAATGACCATAATTCCACTAACCATATGTGATTTCTCTATTACACCAATGGTTGGAAGTAAATTTCATTCCTTTTACCAAATTGTAGTGGGAACATTTTCTCCAAAATAATAAAACCGTAACAAATAACAATTATATAAAATAATATGATTCATTATGTTAAACCAAATAAAATAAATTCAAAATTGAGTTATAATCAGATTCAAAGAATATATATATTCTAAAAAATATTACCAAATATTCAAAGACATACCAGACTATGTGCACATTGGTAGAACTAATCTATATACTAATACTCGAAGAACTCATAGTATTTTTCTTTTTCAACATGAATTCATTGTCAAAATGGATGGCTGCAGAAATATGAGAACTCCCCATTAGACGTATAATGATAAATGATATCTGTATAACCACTATGGTGCATATATATGGGGTTCCTTTTTCAAAATAGTTGAATATCTATAGGAATTAACATTTAAACAACTTGGATAATGAAATATGAAATCCACATTTATATAAAAATTTGATGAGATAATTCAAGTAGTTTTTACAAAAATTTTATTTTAACATGCATTGTAATCAATATATTCCACAAGGAATACCTTATATTAATCCCACACACCTATGCATGCACCATTAATTGGAGAATTCCAAACTCACGTGGAGAAATCCACTCTATAGAGACTCAATTTTACAATGGGATTGCCAAAAATGTACCCCCCATCACCATACAACATGTTCAAAAAGAAAAGTCCCAATATATATGAATCATTAAATTAGGCCAACCATGTTTCTACTAAATTATATATCCCAATATTTATTATTTAATAAAACCTTTTTATAATTTGATCATGGGTTTTTCTTTAAATGAACCATGATATAAAATTTAAAAGCACGATATCAAAATTGGATTTCGACCAAGAGAATCAATAATTTTTTTCAACAAGATAACTACATGTCATTTAATAAATTCTAATCTATCATGATAAATAGAAATGGGAGATTTTTTGTGGAATAACCCACCTACATATAATGATTTCCATTCATAATGAATCTCATAATGACCATAGAATATCATTGAACCAAATTCTTTTAGTTTTATGAATTCAAATAAGATACTATCAAAAATATAGGAAATACATAGATTTAGGGGTGGAATCCATCGTCGGTTGTTCCTATCAAGAGAAATTAAAAAAGATCTGCAGGAGAGAGGATGAATGATTCTCTTATCTCAGGTTCTCTAGATACAAAACTCTCTAGTTCATTAAAATAGAACCCTATATATAATAATATAACCAAAACCACATAGAAGAGGGATGGATACTGAAAATGTATGATAAGGGAATGCTAATATGTGGTCCATAAGATTTTAGGGTCCAAAATTAAAATGTATAATTTTGGTGATATCATTAAAAGGTTAGGCTATTGGGTGTGGAAATCCATTTTCCAAACATTTATAAACCCATTTAATTGAAATTTATGAGTTTTAAAGCTATAAAATCGGTCCTCCAGACCATGGTCCAAAAAAATCTCCTACATAGAGAACACATCCTTATCTCTCATGGTTTCCTATGGAATCAAATTTTTTTTGTTAACCATTCTGAAATAGTGCACCCTTAAAAACCACCCGAAGAAATTAAAAACCCATTTAAAAATAACCTGAGGCTATAGTCAATCATTATATATCTGAAAATACATAAAAAATGAATTTCCTCAATAAAGTGAAGTTACAAGTTTTGATTGGGATAAATATTAAAAATTTTCTCAAAAACTATTTGATTTATTTTCTCCATATAATCATGATGTTTATCATTGTGACACTATTATGTCTCCCATATTAATTTGATTATTGATCAAAGGTAATATTCTATACTATATACTAGTCAATCATTCCACATGTTTCGATAATTTATTATTGGAAATTCATTATTTGGGTGGATGTAACATTCCATTAGGAAATGTATACCAATATACTAATCATTATTACCTCATATGATATTAATCATGCTCATATATGACATACAATTTCTGTTTACATTAAAAAATTCTTGAATCCAATTATTGTATATAATCTAGTATACAAACATATGTAAGATAAATCTAAAGGGTTTTATTGAATTTTGGTCTTCATCATACCATTATAGTAATTTTAAATTCTGAATGAAATTCATGGTGATAAATTAAATCTTATTATCAATACTATAAGAAATTTATTATTATTGATGTACATCTGAATATTATATATGATTAATTAATGAATTCTATCATTATTTTGTGTATGGATCCTTATATATGTATATTTGTAATTAATATTATTATTCTATAATTTTCAATACAATCAAATTGTTTTATTGTATCAACATAAAAAAATAATGTTTTAGGAGAAAATTGAATAATCACCAAGGGTTATCCATGGTGTGTATACATATTGAAATTTTCTATTTTGATGTTTTTAATAGAATATGTTGGTCGATAATGATATGACTATACAACCACTTATATTTTTGTAACACCCAAGCTTCCACGGTACGTTTCCCTTCGAATAATACAATAGCGTGTGTTGTACGCAACCTCGAGCTCTAACACACACCACAACTAATTAAACTAGCCATTGTGAATAGTAATACCTTCTTTTTGAAATTTTATAAATTTTATTTATCAAAATGGACTTCATTTTTGGATTCGGAATATCGAAATTAGCCTATGTTGAATTTTTGGTATTTTTCTGAGAACTTCTAATTTTTTATGAATAGTGAAAAATACATAAATTTTTTTTTTTAATAAAAATAATTTATAGTGATAAATTATACTATTTAGTGGTTTTAGAGTATAATTAGGATATATTTTTACCATTTTATCCAATGGTGGTCATTATAATTAATTTCACTTTGAAATTGGACATAAACAATTGTCAATCTTTTGATATATATTGTTTCTTAAAAACACGCTATTTGTTGTGACAGCGGAAATAAATTATAAAATTAATTAATGCAACTTATATGTTTGTAATTTTGTAAAATAGACATCATTTTTGAATTGGGAATATCAATTATAGCTTAGGGTGAAATTTTGGCATTGTTCTGAAAAACTCCAATTTTTGATGAATAGTGAAACCACTAAGTGGTAGTTAAATAACTGATTTTTCGTTTAAATGAAATATTACCACTTCTGTGTTTTTAATTTCAAAAATCCGACATACATGGTTGTCATTAGGATGTAAAATTTGGTTCAATTGGATTAAAATAATGTTTTGGTGAATAGTAACTTTTAAGTTTAATTAATCGCGATTAAAGGTAATTAGTGAAATTTAAGGTAAAAATGATATTATAAAAATATGAAAATACCCATACACTTGTCCAACCCCTATTGGATGAGTAATGTCCGACCAATACAATCCGTGGGTCTACTTGGGGACCCCATGGAGCCACTTTAGTTGGAAAATGACATAAATACATTATATTTAATGTTAAAGTAAAAAATGACACAAACATGAAATGTTTTACTAAAACAATTTTTACATGGGGTTATAAAAGTCATATTTTTTATTATAAATAGTCATTAGAAAGATAAACATATTTCCTACATAATAGTATTTTTTTTTTGTAATTTTTAGACATTAAATAAATTAAATTATTTATGACATCATTATGATGCAGCGATGACCTCATTATTTAACGATTTTAATAAAATGAAATGATAATGTAGAATACAAGGCTTAAACTTGTCAAAAGACTATTGGATGGGTAGCTTTAGAACCCTTATCACCTTAGACACGAATTATATAAGTTTGGGACCTTTAGAATCCGAAAAGCATTGTATAATAATGTAACATTTCAATCTTTCCAAAACAGCCCCTCCACTCCTCTTATAAAAGACCCCACCTCTACCACCTTATTCACACTTTAAAGCCTTTTGGTTCGGCCAAACTCTTCCCAAATACTCTCCCAACTTCTCGCCCTTCATCCTAGAAGCTTTACTTTAGTCAGAAAGCCATCCTAAAGAGTCCTTTTGATCAAATCAAAAGGAAGAACCCGAAGAAGAGGTAACGTTTTCATCACCCTCTTTCAAGTTTCTTTCTTCTTCCACTCCCTCTTTGTTTATTATTTCAATTATAAAATTATAACTCCAGTATCTTCTATATAATTTGATGTTATTATAAATATGGAACAACCATATTCAGTATTCTACCCATCATTTGAATGACATGTCACCATACGTGCGTACGTACGGCTTACCGTCTCCACGTCGTGGTGTAATTGTTATTCAATATATTATTATTTAGATGGGTATAATAATGATATATAATTCATATAAATAATAAATATAACATGATAAAGATTCTGTATATATGATATACTATCCAATTATATATTATTTTAATATCAAAATAATGATATTGTCGCTCGTGCGTACGTACGGACTACCGTCTCCACGAACGCGATGAGATTCATTCTCCGTCGTATCCATTCAAGTATAATTATCATTTGATTATTTAAAAATAATTTTTAAGGACATGATATCATTCTTGATATGAATAATATACAACCTATCCATGAAAAACATGACTTACTTAACAAAACATATAAAAGAAAACAAGTAAGTTAACACCCGAAACAACGATAAATCTAAGATATTGTTAACAAATCAATGTTAAAAGATCATATATGATATCATATGAATGTATATGATTCTTGTATAATTTAATAACAATTATTTCACCATTATACAGGAGGTTAACCTACCCCAACCAAGGAAAAGTACAAGGTATGGGTTTACTTCACAACCTCTTCATTATCCAAGGTTGTTTAAACATAGTTATCTACTGGGACCTCGTTATCATCCACATCCATGTTTCTTAAAAATGTCATTCAAAACATTTTTACTATTAAATGGAAAATGGGTTAAAGTCATTTATACCCTTATACGTTTTAGGAAGGAATCTTACCGTCGTTTTCCAAACAATGTACTTTTTGACCTTTTTGACAAATTTAAGGTAAGAATGTTTTTTTAACTTATACGGTGGGTGCGGTTATTTTCCGCCATTATAACTTCGTCAAAGATTCCCTTACAAGCTTATAAAAATATTTTCAAATTAAATGTATTATTTTATAATTATGGGACTTTTAAATGATTTCAAAAAAAGAGAGATATTTCTCTCAAATAGCTTTGATTTCATCCATGTCAACATCCTTTGATGGGTTTTAAGTTTAATTGAAATTGATTTATGATACAAAACTTCCATTGAACATTTTGTGAAATATTTGACTGTGGATGTGTTATTTTTATACCATCCATAGTGTATGGAGAAATTGTTGACATTTCGTATGCTAGTTTTAATACGAATATTTATGTTATGTTTAAACCTATTCATATGAGGAATGTATTGGACTTAATAAGTGACGGGTGGAGCCCGATATAGCTCCTCGATGCATCAGTAGGTCTCATGAGACAACTAGTCGTGGAATTGGCTGAGGACCATTCCCAATTTGATTTATGGTTTTGGCCGAGGCCTTAATCATTTTTGACGTCTTGGCCGAGGCCTTGACAAATTGTTTCAGAATGTCTGGCATTATACATTCCCTCATTATGAAAGTGGTTATTGATATTTCATGTGATTATTAGTCTAGTAGAATATCCATGTGAGTAGGTAATGACATTATTCTATTTTACTTTTGCCATATTATGCTGAAGTTCAAGTTCAATAAGGCTTTTTTTAGTTATACATTGCCTTAAATGATTATGTTTTCTTATGAAAGTTTCCGCTATATAGTTATCCTTAAAGAGAATTTGATCTCACCCCTTTCAATGTTTTATTTTTCCCAGGATGTGAAGAAGTGTATTATGACTAACTTGCAAGAATAGTCAGTGAGGATATGAGTGTGGACTAGGGAGATCATGTTATTGTAGTTTTCATTTTTATGATGTAATGTAATGTTTACGAATGTATCTACTGTTTCCAAAGCTACTAAACTAATCGGTATTTCGAGACATGATCTTTTGTGATCATGCCAATGTTATGAAATAATGCACTGTCTCTAGGTAACTGGGGTCGAGGCATTACAGTTGGTATCAGAGGAAGTTTAGTACAAATCTTAGAAGCTAGATTTAGACAAACTCTGATTAGAGCACGTAGACCTAAGATGAACTTAGAGGATTAGTATAGAAGAACTTCCTAAAATTTTGGTATCGTAGAGATTTTGTGAGTTTTCTGAGTAATACATCCCTGTCTGGATACAAGCAGGTAGAGGCGGCTCTGGCACAGATGTACCTAGGGGTAAAACCCGAAAACACCGCTTTGAGCTAGACTCGAACGAGAACTGGTGCACGACAACGGGCCTTGCTGCACTCTTGGTTACGACACTCCCGGGGGATATGCTTAGGATAATTCCAATTTTCTTTACAAACCACTATGAAGGGTTACGAGTATATACTTCCTCAAAGAAAACATTTTTATAATTATGGATTATATCCATAATTAGTTCAATTTATGTTAAGTGTTTTACAAGTATGGAATTATGTATTTTGATTCATAAACTAATCTAGTTTATGCCATTATTTAGAAATGGTGCCTAGTGGAAGGAATGGAAACCGTATCAATTCACGCACTCCGTGTAGGGATTTCCCTCCTTCTCAAGATAATTATGGTGGAGCTAGTGATACAACTAGTGCTGATCAGCTTCTCACCGTACTGGGACAACTCACGCAGGTTATGAATAATAACCTTACTCGTATGGAGCACTCGGATCCGCAATGTGGAGGATCAATGCTAGGCCGTTTCATAAGGAAACAACCACCAACCTTCAATGGGAGTACAAATCCTATAGTAGCTGAGAAATGGATAAATTCCTTAGAGAAAATATTCAATGACTTGGGGAGTAGTGAAAGGGAGAAAGTGGTCATGGCAGTTTACTGCCTCTCTGGAGATGCCGATCAATAGTGGTCACTAATTCAAAACACAAAGGAAGATGATGAATTAACAAACATGGAATGGCAGGAGTTCAAAGATCTATTCTTAGAAAAATACTTTCCTCGAGACCATCGAGCGGATATGGAAAGGCAATTTTTGAGTCTGAGGCAGAAGGAGGATGAGAATGTCGAAAAGTATGAGGTTAACTTTACAAGGTAAGCGAGGTATGCTACAGATTACATACGTAACCCAAGAAGTAATACTGATCGTTTCTTTGATGGGTTAAAACCATTTCTCCGTCGAGCTTTAGTATCACAAACCTTCTCTTCATCCGAAGGTATTGTCTCGTGC
Source organism: Viscum album (assembly GCA_963277665.1). Lineage (NCBI taxonomy): Eukaryota > Viridiplantae > Streptophyta > Magnoliopsida > Santalales > Viscaceae > Viscum > Viscum album. The sequence continues at coordinate 519,862,912 of OY728139.1, forward strand.
GCTATCAAGACGGAAAAGGAATTCTCTAAGTCTTATGACTTTAAATCAAAGAAAGATAAGAAGAGATCCGCTGAAAACTCTAGGAAAGGAAATAAGGAAACAGGGAAGAAGGGTAGAAATGAATTTCCACCCTGTGATAATTGTGGTAGGAAGCACCCTGGTGTCTGTCTAAAAGAAAAAGGAGTATGTTACAAGTGTGGTGAAAAAGGCCACCAATCTCATGAATCCAAGGGAAAGAAAGTGTCTGTCAACGTGGAATGCTATAATTGTAGAGAGAAGGGACATTATGCAAATGAATGTCCTAAGCGTCAGGGGAACTTACCTCAGAAGAGGCCAAGGGATCAGGGCCAGGCTTATTCTATCACTACTGCTGAGGTGGAAGCTCTAAAAGACGTGGTGGAAGGTAATTTAATGGTTTCCTCATGTTTAGAAAATGCATTATTTGATTCTGGATCATCGCATTATTTCATATCTTCCTAGTTTACTAAGAAAATTAGATATTTCCAATTTGATTTAACAAGGGAGTTTTCGGTCAAAACCCCTAAGGGAAGTATTGTTGCAACAACGTTTTTTCGATTAGTTCCCATTAGAGCACCTAAATGTTCTTTACCTTCTGATCTCATCATCATACCCATGAATGAATTTGATATAATCCTCGGTATGGATTGGATTTGAGACCATGATACAAAAATTTATAGTAAGAGGAAAGAAGTTACGATTCTTGATGATGATGATAAGGAACACCTTATCATTAGAGCATAATCGTCACCACATAATTATTATCTAGATCCACCCCCAGTAGCTCAACTAAATTCAATTATTGGGGTGGAAGAGAAAGAAATTACTGAGGGTGAGGAAAGGAATATTCAAATAGAGGATGTACCTATTGTGAGAGAATATGTTGATGTGTTTCTGGAAGATTTACCTGGACATCCTCCAGAACGAGAAGTTGAGTTTTCCATTGATTTAATTCCTGGATCAATGCCCATATCGAAGACCCCTTATAGAATGGCCACTGTGGAATTAGTTGAACTAAAGAAACAACTAGAGGAATTGAGTAATAAGGGATTTATTCGCCCTAGTGTTTCTCCTTGGGGAGCCCCTGTTCTTTTTGTTAAGAAGAAATATAGATCTATGAGGTTGTGCATCGACTATAGGGAGATCAATGCTATAACAATAAAGAACAAGTATCCCCTACCTCGCATTGACGATTTGTTTGACCAACTGCATGGAGCTCAATACTTTTCAAAGATTGACCCTCGGTCTGGATACCATCAGTTGTGTGTGAAGAAGGAATACATTCCAAAGACAGCATTTAGAACAAGGTATGGGCATTACGAGTTTACAGTAATTCCTTTTGGATTGACTAATGCACCCTCTGTTTTCATGGATATAATGAATAGAGTTTTCAAGGAATATCTTGATGACTTTGTAGTGGTATTTATTGATGATATCTTGGTATACTCAAAAAGCCACAAAGATCATGAAAATCACTTACGCATTATCCTGAGGACTCTTAGAAGACATGAATTATATGGGAAATTTAGCAAGTGCGAATTCTGGCTTCAGGAGATTTCTTTTCTTGGCCATATTGTCTCTAAGGATGGAATTTCCGTTGATCCTTCTAAAACCAAGACAATCCAAGAATGGACATCACCGACAAGTATAACTGAGGTACGCAGTTTTATTGGTTTAGCAGGTTATTATCCACGTTTCGTCCAGAATTTTGCCAGATTGGCTAACCCATTGACAAAGCTCACATGTAAAGGGATTAAATTTGTCTGGACAAAAGAGTGTGAAGAATGTTTTGAAGAACTTAAGAGAAGATTAGTCAATTCCCCTGTATTGACTCTACCATCGGGGAATGATGGGTTTGTTATTTATAGTGATGCATCGAAGAAAGGACTTGGCTGTGTCCTATGCAGAATGATAAGGTTATTGCCTATGCATCACGACAGCTAAAAATTCATGAGCAAAACTATCATACTCATGATCTTGAGTTAGCAGCTGTGATCTTTGCTTTAAAGATATGGAGACATTACCTCTATGGTGAAAAATGTGAGATTTATACTGATCACAAAAGTTTGAAGTATATTTTCTCACAAAAAGAACTCAACATGAGGCAAAGGTGATGGCTTGACTACTCAAGGATTATGATTGCACGATACATTACCACCCGGGGAAGGCAAACAAGGTGGCAGATGCTTTGAGCGGAAAAGACCATGGAATTTTGAATGTGATGAGAATTGAAAGGGATCCAAATTTCATGGATCTAGTGAAGATGGACATGGGAATAACTAGGGAAGGTGAAACATCAATTCTTTTTCAAATGGTTGCCAAACCATCATTACTAGAAAGGATTAAGAGTTCTCAAACCGATGATGAAGAATTTTAGATGAAGAATAAAGATGTGAATGATGGAAGATTGAGGGACTTTGTGTATAAGGATGGAATTTTGAAATCCAGGAAGAGACTTTGTGTTCCCGATATACCTGATCTAAAAAGGGAATTGCTGGATGATTCTCATAGTTCCAATTTCTATATAAACCATGGGTGACCAAAATGTATAGAGATTTGAAGGAACATTTTTGGTGGGACAATATGAAGAGGGAGATTGCTGATTTTGTGTCGAGGTGTATGGTTTGTCAACAAGTGAAAGCTGGAAGGCAACATCCTGGTGGAGTATTGCAACCTCTTCCCATACCTGAGTGGAAATGGGATAATATTACGATGGAATTTTTCATGGGACTACCAAATACTCGTAGAAGGAATGATGCAATATGGGTCATTGTTGATCGTCTTACTAAGTCAGCACATTTTCTGGATATACGGTAGGATCTACTACTTGAACGTCTAGAAAGACTATATATTAATGAAGTTGTAAGACTTCATGGATTACCCCAATCGATTTTTTCTGATCGTGATCCTCATTTTACTTCAAGATTCTGAAAAAGTATTCAAAAGGCCTTGGATACTGAACTTCGTTTGAGCACTTCCTATCACCCTCAAACAGAAGGACAATCAGAACTGACTATTAAAACCTTAGAAGACATGTTGAGATCATGCTCTCTTGACTTTCAGGGTATGTTGGATCCATATTTACCACTGGTAGAATTTTCCTATAACAATAGCTTCCATTCAAGCATTCAGATGGAGCCTTATGAAGCATTATACGGAAAGAGATGTCGTACACCAACCTGTTGGGATGATGTTGGTGAAAGAAAACTTGTGGGACCAGAACTGGTGGAAGAAACAAGGGAAAAGGTGAAGTTAATCCAAAACCACATCAAAGCATCTCAAAGTAGGCAGAGGAGCTATGCCGATAACATAAGAAAGGTTTTGGAATTTCAGGTGGGAGATCATGTTTTCCTAAAGGTATCTCCATGGAAGGGAGTTATACGTTTTGGTAAGAAGGGTAAGTTGAGTCCCAGGTACATCGGACCTTTCGAAATTCTAGATCGTATTGGGGCTGTAGCTTATCGTTTGGCAATGCCGCCAAATCTCTCCAAAGTTCACGATGTTTTCGACATATCGCTATTGAGAAAATACATGCCCGACCCAACACATGTACTTACTTATGAGGAATTAGAACTGGAACACGATCTATCTTATTGCGAAGAGCCCATCAGAATTCTTGATGTGAGGGAGCAGGTGCTGAGAAACCGAACGACTCGTCTGGTAAAGGTTTTGTGGAGAAATCATAAAATAGAAGAGGCAACGTGGGAACCTGAGGAACTTATGATGAAGAACCACCCGTGTCTTTTTATGCAGTAATACCCTAGAAATTGCGAGGACGAAATTATTTGAAGGAGGGGAGAATGTAACACCCCAAGCTTCCACGGTACGTTTCCCTTCGAATAATGCAATAGCGTGTGTTGTACGCAACCTAATGCTCTAACACACACCACAACTAACTAAACTAGATGTTGTGATTAGTAATACCTACTTTTTGAAATTTTATAAATTTTATTTATCAAAATGGACTTCATTTTTTGATTTGGAATATCGAAATTAGCCTATGTTGAATTTTTGGTATTTTTCTGAGAACTTCAAATTTTTTAAGAATAGTGAAATATACTTAAAAAAACTTTTTAATCAAAATAATTTGTAGTGATAAATTATACTATTTAATGGTTTTAGAGTATAATTAGGATATATTTTTACCATTTTATCCAAAGGTGGTAATTAGAATTAATTTCACTTTGAAATTGGATATAAACAATTGTCAATCTTTTGATATATATTGTTTCTTAAAAACACGCTATTTGTTGTGACAGCGGGAATTCATTATAAAATTAATTAATGAAACTTATATGTTTGTAATTTTGTAAAATATACATCCTTTTTGAATTTGGAATACCAATTATAGCTTAGGGTGAAATTTTGGCATTGTTCTGAAAAACATCAATTTTTGATGAATAGTGAAACCACTAAGTGGTAGTTAAATAACTGATTTTTCATTTAAATGAAATATTACCACTTTTGTGTTTTGAATTTCAAAATTCCTACAAACATGGTTGTCATTAGGATGTAAAATGTGGTTCAATGGGATTAAAATAATTTTTTGGTGAATAGTAACTTTTAAGTTTAATTAATCGCGATTAAAGGTAATTAGTGAAATTTAAGGTAAAAATGATATTATAAAAATATGAAAATACCCTTACACTTGTCCAACCCCTATTGTATGAGTAATGGCCGACCAATAAAATCCATGGGTCAACTTGGGGACCCCATGGATCCACTTTAGTTGGAAAATGACATAAATACATTTTATTTAATGTTAAAGTAGAAAATGACACAAACATGAAATGTTTTACTAAAAAAAAATTTACCTGGGGTTATACAAGTCATATTTTTGACTATAAATATTAATTGCAAAGATAAAAAGATTTCCTACATCATATTAGTTTTTTTATAATTTTTAGACATTAAATAAATTAAATTATTTATGACATCATTATGATGGAGCGATGACCTCATTATTTAACAATTTTAATAAAATGAAAATATAATGTAGAATCCAAGTCTTACACTTGTACAAAGACTATTGTATGGGTATATTTCGAACACTAATCACCTTATCCACGAATTATATAAGTGTGGGACCTTTAGAATCCGAAAATCATTGTATAATAATGTAACATTTCAATCTTTCCAAGAGAGCCCTTCCTATCCTCTTATAAAAGGCCCCCACCTCTACCACCTTATTCACACATTCAAGCCTTTTGGTTCGGCCAAACTCTGCCCAAATACTCTCCCAACTTCTCTCCCTTCATCCTAGAA